>JALMGJ010000007.1:31942500-33142500 GCA_023362775.1 Charina bottae
TAGTGCCTCAGATAGAAAGTCTGTGCAGAGAGCAGCAGAAAAGATAATTGGGATATCTCTGCCTCTCATCCAAGATTTAGCACATGCATGCTGTTTGTCCAGAGCTCAAAAGATCATCAGTGACACCTCCCATCCTCATCATGGTTTGTTTTCTTAGTTACCCGCTGGGAAGAGGTTCCGCTGTATCCGATGTAGAACAGCCAGATTGGGAAACAGCTTTGTCCCCCAGGCTATTGGATTCTTGAATGCTTAAATAAGTTATTTTAGGTGAAATGTTGGATATGTAAAGAACGTATATTTTATAGTAATTATGGATTTTTCTTATTAGTATTTTAGTGTTTGACTGAAATTGTGAGCTAAAGAATGTATATTTTATAGTAACTATGGTTTTTTATTATTAGTAGTAGTATTTTATTGTTTGATTGAAATTGTGAGCCAGCTGCAATGAAATTTCATTCTATTGTGCACTTGGTGTATAGTGTATAGTGGGATGACAATAAAGTTATTATTCTATTCTATTCTATTCTATTCTATTCTATTCAAAACATGACAAATAACTATTAAAAGCATTTATGTATATACAGTATATCTATCTCTATATATCCACCCTTCCATTTATTCTGGTAACCTATTAAAAATAATTCAGCACATACAAAACCTAAATTTTTTATTTATTTTGGCAAAAGCAAACCATGGTGTAGTCACTTCTCATCCCGTTTTCTTATTCCTCTTCAAGAATGTGTAGTGAGTTCCAAACTTTGGCAGAATAATTTGTTGGGCTGAACTGCACTAAGCAAGTGAACATCTGGAGTTAGCAAAGCAATCTGTCTACCTGTGTGTGTGGTGGGGGGAATTCCTTTTTTTTTTTTTTTTGGTTAAATATTAATCTCAGGTGGAAAAGGTTCTTCATACCATTTAATTCTACAAATGCTCACAGATGCCTGTTTCAAGAGCTCAGAGACAGGTTCCACACAAGGTCAAACTGATTTCACTAAGTAGTTATATTTGGCACAGATGAAAGCTCACCAGTTTTGTCAGCTGTCAAAGAAAATGCAGCCATCTTGCCAACTTCAGGAAAGCTGCCATAAGCACCTTGCAAAACCCGAAGGCTCAGCTAGGCAGAAAAAAGGAAACAGATGTAACAGATGGCTGGTTGAATCTCCCAGTTAGTTCTCTTCTATTATGAAATAAAAGTGCCTCCATGTATTCAGACCACAAAGAGAGATTGTTTCAGGCAAAAGAAGGCATAGTTTTAAAAGTTGCATGCCCACTAGATATTCCTTGTGAAGTAACCAAAAGCAATTAAATCAAAAGCAGGATGTTCCGTCACTCAGTCTCAGTACTTGTAAAGAAAGGAAACAGAAGCATTCAGCCTTCGGACAGTATAAATACATTCTTCACATAAGATTGCAATTTTCTGTTTTTAAAAAGCTCCATTCCTTGATCAACAAATACCTAAATTATGCTGACGGAGTTCATCCCATCACATCTCCTTACTTGATATATAGATCAGTGTTTAAGAAGAAATTGAGAAGTGCTTGACAAAAAAGGGTTACAGTAAAACCTTGATTTAACAGACTATTTGAAGGGAAGGGATATTCATTAAATCAGAATGTCTGCTAAATCCTGATTTACATAACTGAAGTAATTTTGATCATTTAATTACAGAATTGACTAATTTATATTATTTGAGTCAATTACAGAATGATGCAAATTGATGCAGATTGCATAACAGTGTCAGTTAGGCAATGATGCAAATTGTATCAATTGTCCAAGTTGCTTCAGAAACAGTGGCCTTTGTCTTTTGTTTGGGGGTGAAAGTAACTAGTATGTCAATGTGAGGATATCTTCTTTGTGGCACAGAATAGAATCGGATTAGAGGTTCTTTGCCCTCCTCCTGTAAACACTTAAACATTTAATAGTTTCTCATATAAAAATGATATTACTATGATACAGTTTACAGACTTCTGAAATTTTTGATACAACTTACATCAGGTATTACTAATTAATGTTCATCAGCAAAATGCAGCATCTTTTCAGTGTCTTGATACTACTGTGTGAAATGATGCTGCTGGCATACTTTTTCTAAAAATCTCACTCTATAATTTTAGATCTCATAGGCTCTTGCTTTCCAATTCCTTTGAGAGAGCGTTTCAGCTTTGGAAGCCAAGCTACAGCATTCAAATACAAATGACAGTTTCAAAATTGATCAATAAAAAGGGGGTTTTGAACAAACCTTTTCTAACAACTATTCTCCTAAGAGAAAATAAATTTGCATTTCATAATAATAATTAAGATAGTGCCAATCAGGGCTGAATTAGATATCTTCATAGGTGTTAGGCATCCTCAAAATCATTGATTTGACTCTGAATTACTAGTTCATGGCTAAAACATGTGGTCCATTTTTTAAAAAAATTAGATTTCAAGGCGACCTGACTCCAAAAAGATGCTGGGCAGCTTACAATTTTTAAAAGAATACATAATTTTAAAAAGGAACATGACTGCCTGGACAAAACCACATGAATAACATACCCCCCCCAAAAAAAAAAATCATCAGGGGCTTCACAAACACCATAACTCCAGGTCTGGAAATAGAGCCAGGTCTTGAGAAAGTTATGGAACATATGAAGAGTGGTAGTCAAATGTGTCTCTTGCTTCTTTCCAATTATGTGTTTTTGAAGATCTTGTCTGAAGAAATGTTCTGGAGAACATCAGAGCCATTTTGATTGGTCTTAATACAGAGATGTTTGGATAGAATTGCTGTTTTATGGGTGCAGAGAGAAGCCCAAGCAGTATCTGCTCAGCCTACTCTACTATGTGCCTCTTATCTGCAAGCAGTCTTTTCCCACATCCTGAAATTACTTTTCATCAGGTCTGATTTTACACACTGAGAATTTAATCATTTTTTATCCAGATCATCCACAGTAAAATGCTCTTGGAAAGCAGATCCATGTTTGGGAAAAGAAATTCATGCTCACTTCTCACCAAAGTATAGTATTACTATACTATGGCATAGCAATGAATTACAGAGCAGATCATATAAGTAACTTTGATTGATTGATTGGCTGGTTGGCTGGTTGGTTGGTTGGTTACTCCCACCTTTTCCTGATATAGGTGAGAATGTGTTATTTTTCCCCATCTGACAGTATGGTTAATGTGATTTACATTGGCCTAACATCTTACACTGGAAATTTGACCTGCTACCCAGTAAAATCCAATGAGATTGTTTGTCTCTTTGCACATGAAGGATACCTGAAAATACCACCACTCCTTTTAAGATATTGTTTCTTCTGCAACTAAGCAGTGTATTTTCTAAGAGATAGATAGATAGATGATAGATAGATGATAGATACTTACAAAGCACTTAGACTATTGCATCCCACAATTTATCACTACAGCTTCTACTTACGTTATTAACTTCATTTTCTAGTGATAAATGTATGGCTTGTTCATAAATAGAAAAACTGCATAACACCAAACAGTCCTGTGGTATTTTAAAGATTAGTGCCTTTACTATGGTGTAAGTGAAAGTTAACGTCTTAGTCTAAAAGAACGATAAAGATGATGCTGAGAGCAGTACCTCTGTTGTTAATCATAATTAGCAGACAATGCATACAGAAGGGAGTTCCTGAGATTACCAGCCCCAAGTTTTTTACAGTTCTAATTCTGAAATCTATGTTTCAAATTGAATCTGGATGAATAGGCAATCAGTGCTAATTTTGTGCGATCACAATATATTTTTATTTTTGGGTTCAAAGTAATAATTGAAGTTTCCAGGCCATCCTTAAAGATAGCTACTAATAGCAGCAAGAATTCAGCAAGAAATTAACAGAACATGGATAACTGAGACAGCATTATCTTGTCTATGAAAAGCTGCACTTGGGGAACTAGCTGGAACTGGTAAAGGCCACTTTTTATGAGTATCCAAAAAAGGTGTCAAATCAGACTAAGGATTACTTCCAGATTTGGCAGCTTCAAAGGGGGAATAACCCATCTACAACAGATTTGATTATCTCTTTCAAGCAGCCAGAATATTTGACCAATAGCATCTCCGTCTTATTTGGATTGTGTTTCAGCTTGTAGATCCTGTCCATTCCTAAAGTGCTTCTAGACACACTTATGTTTCTCCTTCTTTAGATCAGATGCTGGAAATGAGAGATCATGATGAGTATTATTCATATTGTCATCACATGGGAAATAAAGTGAAACTGTGTGGACCCAAAAGCCATGAACATCACTTACGAATAACAATGCCCTATCCTGGTGTTGCAGTACAGTAAAGAGGTTGGCACCTGTGCAGCATGCTGTCAATGCCCACATCATCCATGACAGATGGTGACATCTTTGGTGGCAAGCCATTTACTACACTGACATAAGAGAACCAGGAAGAGCGCTATAGCCGTAATACCTCTCCCTGCTACTCCCTACCACCCTCTCAGCCTTACATATCAGGACATGGTTATAGAACAAAAATCTCTCCACACCATCTCCTGGATCTCATTTACCAGAAAAACAGCAAAACTCCTAAATATCTGGAAGGAATCAGGATATTATAATACAATCAGTTCAATATGATTGTGACTTCTTACAAGCAAAAATTGTTTACAAGTGTGAGTATTATAATATCATAACTGTACTTGCTGAGAATCTTCAAAGCATTTTGTCCTCAAAGTTTCCCAGCCTTCTTCAGTGTATATGAAACTGCCTGTGCTTATTAGCACAGGACTCTTTAAGATTTCTTTACCATTTAAATTCCATTAGAGTAAATTATTGCCCACTATGCTAATGTAAATGTGGGAAAGGCATATTTCATGCCCTCTGTGTCATCAGTCAAATCTCAATGGGACTTCAACCGGGATTACTTGTGTGAGTAACTCCTCATCAGTGTAAGAGGGTCATAATTTTAAAATGTAGCTACTGTTTATAAAGATTTATCATCACGCCAAGAGAAGAAGCATTCTGTTAAAGTCCTAAGCAGCCATTTATTCCCGAAAGCAAGACTTCTTCTCAAGCTGTCCCACTTCTCTTTCATAAAACTTCATACCAAATGGAGCTACTCTAGAAGCCTATATATGTTTTATGTTAAGCACAAATCAGTGCAGCTTGAAGAATTTGAAATGTTCCAATTACTTATCCAATCTGCACTGGAAAAAGACATCTGTATTTTTGCCAAGGCAACATTGGAAAAATGTGTGTTTTTGAGGCCCATTGTAATATTAGCACACTGCAATTTGTGCAGGTTTTGAAAAGGGGTACTGGTAGACCTCACTCAACAACAGTAATTGGGACTGGAATTTCTGTCACTAAGCAATGTGGTTGTAAAGCATGATGTCACTTGACCGCCCCGCTTAGCAACGGAAATTCCAGCACTTCCAGTTGCCATTGCAAATCACCATGGGTCATTAAGTGAAGTCATCACATGGTCACCATTTGCAACCGCCTACTGGCTTCCCCATTGACTTTGCTTGTAGGAAACTGGCAAAGAAGGTCACAAATGGCAATCACGTGACCGTGGGATGCTGCGACTGTCGTAAGTACAAGGACCGATCATAAGTACCACTTGTTCAGCACCATCGTAAGGACCACCTGTATATTTTCCCATTTCAACTTACATTCTTACAAGCATCAATATGTCACAAATCCTATAAATCCAACATAGTCAGTGCACAACAGTAATCTGTAGCCGCACTTCCCTGCAACCTTATATTTCACACCATAACTTTTTCTAGCAATCCTGGGGATTGTAGTTTTTAGAGATGATATAGAAACCCTTTTATAAGGATTCTTCTGCTCTTAAAGAAGTTCAGTTCCTTTGGGAGGAAAAAACATGACACTTTAATAAGGTTTTTGTGGTAAGATGCTGTACGTTTAAAAAAACATTCTCAACTGAAGAAAATTATTTTATATTCCAGTTATATGGGTAAGACTTTAATATGAAAAAATAATAGCCTTAACCCCTAATCAAACATTGAAACATAAATATCAGCCACAATAGCAGCTCGTTTTTAAGGAAATCAATTATTTTTGTGAAATATGTTGTAGTCCTAGCCCATGCTTTACCACACACAAACATTAGAATACTATTTCAGTATTATGGTTTAAAGTGTCACAATGTTCAGCAATCACCCTTTAAAAATATAGCCTGTTACCTGTGTAGTAGCCTAAATGTAACCCATCTAACATAACATCCAATCCACATGCCCCTTCCTCTCTGTCCCTTCTACTTTCAGATAGGGTCTCAGCTGCTCCAGAATCACCTTCAGAACCCTGTTTTTCTTGTGCCATCACCTGAATTTGATAGCTGAAGCAATGTGTTGTTTCTGGGTCAGCTGCCATGTATTCAGAAATCACACAACAGTGATCTTTTCATTGGCATGCTAAAGACCTGTGTGTGGATGGTGTGTTTTCCCACCAGAACATTTGCTATTTCTCTACCTCTGTGATCCTCCCAGATGTCAGCTGATGTAGTATTCTGTTCAGAGGTCCTTCAAAGGAAAAGTTCACAATTCCCCAAGCCATTTCAAGAGTTTGCTGAAAGGAGCTCACTGCTGAAAAGTTTCCTGACCACTGTGGACCAGTTGGGAGAGCTCTTTCTTCTAGAGGAAATCTTCTAGTAGAGGAAGCCCCTTCTGCTAAAACAATGGAGACTTGGGATCTTATGTGCTCTGGTTGTACTTTCTCATGCTCATCCAATGAGCTGCAGAGGGAAGCAAGAAGGAAAAATAACAGGAAGAGGAAGTGTTTATGAGGAAAGAGGTACTTCCTATTGACAGACTATTATTTTTCATTGGAAAGTTGAGGTAAATCTTAAGTCTTCTTAACAATATAAATGTGGGGATCGTTCACTGGCCTTCAAACTGCTGATTGACCAAGCCTTAAGCTTGAATGTTCAAATTCTATAACAAGACACCATTTTAACTTTCAAACGCCACTTGCTTTTCTTTGTCTCAGATTATATAGCTTTTGTCCTTTAAATGTATCAGCATGGATGCTTTCCTGTTTTTACCTGTACATTTAAATTTAATGACTACAATATTGGGAGGTGGGGGGGACTTTGTTCTTTCATATTAAGACAGTGTCCTGTTATTCAGTATTTTATTCTCATTAGGATCATGCTTGTCACATGTTTTTGCCAGAGACATTCATCACCAAGGTCAAAGGGTGAATATCATGATCTATTACGCTCTGAAGAGCCTAATGAAAAGTCACATAATTATCCAATTTTAAGAGAAGAATGTAAAAGAAGAAGAAGGCGATGACACTTACTATAATTTAAATTGTTTTGTTTCCCTGAAGCAAAATTCGGTATCTGATTGACAGGACATAATGATAATTCCTATTGATACGCTGATGTTAATTGTGTGGAGATATTTAATAAGCCTTTTTATTCCTGAGGTAAAATGTCTGCTCTTAACCTGCACCTGAACCTGATTTTTGATTCAGTCAGAGGATGAGGCAAAGATACAGATAAGTGAGCATGAGTGGATTTTCAGTCTTGTGTGGCAGAATGAAAATTGGAATCTTCAGATTCTATTAAGGGAACAATTCTGCCCTTGCTCACACTTTTCTAAATTATGCTGTATATGATACTAAGTCACAGTGTGAGGGAGTTTCAGCAGAGGGAAATTACCATGACTTTACTAGGGCTTGAGGTGTTGTAGGTAGTTTTCCCCAGTGGAAAGGTTGGCACCAAGCAGTTTACATTACAATAGAGACATTTATAAATTAGATTAAAACCACTCTGCCTTAACAGGCTACAGGCCAGCTATAAGTATCTCCATAAAGAAAGGGAGGAACAAACAGAAAACAACAACAACAGGAAAACCCAAAATCAAGCAAGATAAAAGCTGCAAATAATTACCTAACTGATGAAATGTACAGTCCTAGCCCTTAGGTAGCATTTGCTCAAGTGGTAGCAGTGTATACTAAGAAAAATGCTATTCATTAGTGCCATCATAGGCAGGGAATCCAGGATATACGTGGCATTCCATACTGCTTTATTTTCTTAAATATCAAGTGCATTACAAATGCATGGATTAGTGTAAATCTTGTCCATGTCGATGCCGTATGCACTTACATGTTGTTTCATTCCATCACATTTAACTCTCAGAAAAAAATATGTTTTGGATTGTTTCTCCAATCTATACTATTTAGTATACAACTTATATAACTATACTAATCAAAGAGAATATTTGTAGCTCAGGATTGAACTGTGGAGTCCTTGGTGCTCTCTGAGCCTTGTTGTTTTCTTGCAGACGTTTCATTGCCAAGCTAGGCAACATCTTCAGTGCGAAAGGGAGTGGGACTTGCTCTCTGTTTATATACCATGGCTTGTCCTGCTTGTGTTGGTGGGGGTATTGTTCTCTCCTTGGTAGTTCCTTCATTGGGCTGTTATTTGCTGCTTGGTTGATTGACTGAGTTAATAGTTCCTTGATTAGGATATATTGTGCTGTTTGATTGTTCCTCTGGTGCTAATCCTGGTGTTAATCTTTGCATATCAGGGTGTTGATTGCTGGCAAGGAGGTGTTCTGGTCTTTTGGCTTTTCTACTGTCTCTAATGAATGGTATGTAAATGTTGTTTACCTCTATGTGTCTGTTGATGGCTGCTTTGTCTGAGTGACAAGCTTCCAGGAATTCCATAGCATTTTTGGATTTGGCTTGGTTTAAGATGCTCACCGTTTCCCAGTTGAAAGTATGGTTGAGTCTGTCCATGTGTTGTGAGATTAAGGAGTTTTCATCATGTCTTCTGACTGCTAGTTGGTGCAGTGCTGGTCAATTTGGATGAACGGATACTGAGAGAAACAACCAACCAAAACCCTTCAGAACATCGTAAGTAACCCAAAAGACCCAGTAGCCCAAGAAGAAAAAACAGGAGTTATCTACAACATACAGTGTAAGGACTGTATCAGCCACTATGTAGGACAGACCGGCAGAAGACTAGCAAAGCGCATCCACGAACACCAACCCTGGTGTTATATAACTATCCATATTTTACACTTTTTGTTCTCAACTACCCTTAATATACATTTTTTCTATACAATTTTTAAAAATATTTTTAATTAAGTGAAATTACTTCTAATATATGGCATGTTTTGTATGTAAGTATCACAGATACTGTATATACTGTTTTATATACATATTTTTCTGAATAATATTGAGTAGGTTTTTTTTCAGACCTCTCCAGCAGATCCTATTTGTGGTTGTCATCCATGCTGTGGGAATATCTGCTTGGATGAATCAGGATAAAAAGGCATATATGGCAGATTTCTTCTAAATTCCTAATAAACACACTTGCATGCACTGAAGTCCTGGAAGGTTTTTTTCTGGGCAATAAACTGTTAGTAGTAGCAGGGTCACAGTATTTGCATCACTGACCATATATGTCATTCTGTTAATTCTTATATCAAGGTTGATGAAGAAAGTTTTCAAGTCAGTGGGCATGTTGCCTTTTGGTTAGGCTATAGTGATGGCTCCAGGAAAAATATTGGGGTTGTCACAGAAAAATTTGTGAGTGGAAGTAATAGGAAGTTTGTCCCAGATTAGAAAAAGAAATGATTATAGATTCCATCCACAAAAGTGGGTGGAATTTCTTAAATTTGAAGAATGTTATCTTGGTTTTTATGGAGCTAAGTTTCAAGTAAGCTTTCTTACGCTACATTTTTTTAAAAATGTGAATTTATATTTCATTTAAGTGTTTTATATTATATTATATTATATTATATTATATTATATTATATTATATTATATTATATATAAATAAAAGGATATTTTCTTCAGGAGTATTCAAACAATCACAGAGTTGAATTGCTTAAATCTGGACAACAACTAGATAACAGCAATGAGTTATGACCAATGAGTGAACATTTTTCTACTAGTAGTGGACATCAATGGACATCACTACTACCATCTAGTGGACATCAGTGAAGATCTGATAGCCATACCTGTCTTCTCCTCCCCAAGGACCAACTCTGGAAACCCAGAACTATATCTTGGTGTGAGAGAGGTGTGAGTAACCCTGTAAGGGATGAAAATACAAAATACCTTGAGGTTTTTGCATGAATACATCCTGTATATGTGAGCAACTACCAGTTTTCAATGGTACAATACTTCAAAGTTTCTAAAAATTATTTTCATTAGTCTGTTTTTTATCTGTAAGTATTGTCTGTTTTGAATCTAATTCCATCAATGTAGCATCTGAAATATTTCAAAATGCTTAGTTGGTACAACTGGTAATGTGGAAGCCTCTGATTAAGATAGTTTAGAAGTCTGGTGAATAACTCATCATGACTATATTGAATCATAAAACCCTCCAATAAACTTATAGCTGCAAAGAGGGCACAATCTACTGTGGTATATTCAACTCAATGATGCAGCTAGGTCATTTTAGAGCTTTGATTTAATAGTCTGATTCCCCCCTCTCCATTTTTAGACAGTCATACATTGTACCAGGGAACAAGGACCATTTTCTTTCCGAAAAGAGTATCTTTTAAATGATACCATGAATATCTGTAACTATAAATCCAGCTGCCTCATGACTGACTTTAATTTTTTTTAAAAAGTGGGGGGGGGGAAGCTTTTGCCCAAAGATCAATTGCTTTGGTGGACCTCACTATTTGCATGTGTTAGGGACTCCAAATATTTTTAAATAGCTAGGAATACCATTATCTACAGTTGTTGAGCTATTTACTCTGAATCCTAAACCATTTTGAAAGACAACAGAATATATCAACCACTCATGCATGGTTGCACTATTAGAAAAGCACAGTGTTATCTTCACTAAAACATTTAGCCAGGAAGCCAGCTGGTTTTCTTGATTTAGCCCCCAATCCCTTCCACAGAGTAAGGCAGCATCCCTGTTGGTTTCCAAGGTAACTCTCACTGATACTGGATTTCGTCCCTTTTAATGACATCCACAGATTCAGCCTACCAGTGAGAAACATGATGGCAACAGCAACACTCTCATTTTCACAGGCCACAAAATGCTCATAAAGCAAATCCTATAGCAGGTAAACGAAGCAAGCTTTGTCAGCAAATTTAATAGGAAAATAAAAACACTTTCACATGAAAGTATTCTAATAAAAAACTTTGAACACCCCCCCCCCCACAAATATTAGAGTTCCAGGATTCCTTCCACTTCCATCTGTCTTTTGCTGCACATGTTAAGCAACATGTTTTGTGTTGTGTTTACATTATCAAGTATAACTTGTGTATCATGAATTTATTTGGAAGTCCTTGCTCCTGTATATTGCGCCTCTTATTGTACATGTCTAACCGGTATTAGTGATATTAGCAACTCTCTGCTAGGACAAGTAGGAAAAATGTAAATCATGTATGTGAGATGGGAAGCTATATAAATAGAATAAATAAAATGAATGAATGAATGAATGAATGAATGAATGAATGAATGAATAAATAAATAAGAGAAAAAAGCTGCTAGAGTAGAAAGTTAAAATAAAAGCTGCCAGGAGCCGTAGAAATGAACAAACCAGAAATGTTGTAGTATTCGAAGTAAAAGTAGGCATTTTATTTTAAAAAAAGGGAAGGGAGGGGAAGGCATAGCTGCCACGATAAACATGCAGGGCCTCCCATGGAATAATCCAAATATTACAGATAGTTAATAACCAACAGCTCCAAAGTGTTCATAAAATGTATATGCCAGACCCACTAGAAATACCTTAAATTTATTGATTCCCTCTTAAATGAAGTTGTAGTATTGTATTCCCCTTCCCTTATATCCCACTAAGGCTAAGGAAGTTTAATCAGGAAAAAAAAGTTTCATGAGTTGAGTTCCACTGCTGGCTTCAGGACACAATCATGAAGTTTTCTTGGCAACACCAGAAAATAGTTTGCCATTGTCTTTCTTTGGGAATTTTTTAAAATTTCCCAATGCAGTCTAAAGTCTGAATATATGTATATATGTATGTATGTATGTATAATTTTTATTAAAAGTTTTAAAAACAATAATAAGAACTACTACAAACTAAATTAGAACAGAAAAAGTGAAAAAGAAAGAAATAACAGAAATAACAGAAAAAGCTAAAAGTGCAATAAGAAAAGAAAACAGGAAAAAAATAGAAAAAAAGGAACAAGATATAAAGAAAGATATAGTGTAAAGACATAAAAAGTGGCTTCTGATATTCTTCCCAGCAGCTATAAGTACAATTATATTTTAACCTCTCTCTCTAAAGTTACATTATGACTCTCTTCTTTCTATAATCTATCCTGTCTAATCACCAAAACCATATATGTATCACAAGTTCATTTTTTTCATTTTTACGCAAAAAGTCCATAAGGGTTTCCAGTCACCAATACATGTAGATATTGTTTTTTCTCTAATCAAAGAAGTTGGTTTATCCATCTCAGCAATTTCTGTCTAAAGTCTGGTAACTTCCAGATGGTCCCTTATCCAAATACTAGCCAGGTCTGACTCTGCTTAGTTTTTTTGAGAGCAGCCATGTTTGGCAAGGTGCTGCCATCTAGCCAGACTTATTGTTCAGAGTTTGCAAGAAATGGAATATTTAACACTAGAAGAAGAAAATGTGGCCTTTTCTAAAGAACAACTGGAATGAGGCTTAATTTAACAGTACCATAATATAAGTCCCAGTCCAACCTTGTTACCTAATAAATGTATAATGCTAATGAAGGGCAGGAATTGTATTGCAGGATGGAGGGAGTTATTTTTATCTTAGCCAGTGTGGTGTAGGTAACGTGTTGAAGAGGAAGTGTGGGGACCCAGGTTGAAGATCACCTTCAGTCATGGAAATACACTTGGTGACTAAGGGTCGCTATTTCTCTCAGCCCTTAGGTTGTTCTTGGGGGATAAAATGAATAAGATAAAAACCTTTTGATCCTAGAGACAAGGCAGGATATAATCTCTTTTATCTATTGAAATGGACTAGATTAACAATGCTAGGCTAATTAATTTGGTGCTTTGGGGCGCGGTGGCTCAGCGGGTTAAACCACTGAGCCATTAGACTGCCGACCATAAGGTTGGCAGTTCGAAACCGCGTGGCGAGGTGAGCTCTCGTCACTAGCCCTAGCTCTCTGCCAACCCAGCGATTCGAACGCTAATATAGCAAGTAGATAAATGGGTACCACTCACGTGGGGCAATTTGCGGGCGTCCATTGGAGGGTCGTCCTCGATCCAAGAAAGACCTGGAGGACGGTGATGGCGGCGGAGGACGACGGATCCGGAAATAACAGCTCCTGGACGTCAGCAGCCGGCGCGGAGCGAGGCATTCTGGGACGTGTAGTCCGATGCCTGCAGCTGAGGAGCCGGTTCCCTTCCCCTCTCCCTATCGCGCGGTAAAATTTGTATGCTGTATAATTGGAATGTAATTGAATTGTAAGCCGCCTAGAGTCCTCCAGTAGGGAGGGGATAGGCGGGGTATAAATGAGACAAATAAATAAATAAAAATAATTTCATTACGGCTTTAGATCAGCCTCCTCACACATTTGCCACACAGAAATATGTAGCTTTGGATTATTTTCCTCAATAAATAAATGAACAGGTATAATGTTTTTAACTCATTTGTTTAATTGGGTTGTATTTATCTAGTTTTAGGGCTTGCGTGGAGAACAGATCATGTTTTAGGTCATATTTATACAGAAATACTGAAAATTCAGAAGGGTTCACAAACTTTTAAGCACCACTGTACATAGTTTCATTTATTTATTTATTTATTTATTTCTCACATTTCTTCACTGCCCAACTCGCCAAGCAACTCTGGGTGGTTTAAAATTCAATTAAAATAACAAGAGATTAAAATAATAAAAGCAAGTGCATCATAAAAATATAAATATAAGTATAAAATGTAAAATCCCGGGTGGACAAACAATCTCAATACAATTCCTTGGGGCCACATCACAGCGCCAACCACCCCCATGATTATCCCCCCTCCCACCCCAAGCAAGGTGGCAAAGCCAGGTTTTCACTCCCTTTCGGAAGGCTGGGAGAATGGGGGCCTGCCTCATCTCTGTGGGTAACGTGTTCCACAGGGTGGGGGCCACAGCAGAGAAGGCCCTCTTCCTGGATCCTGTCAATCGACAATCTCTCATGGACAGGGTCCGTAACATGCCCTCTCTGCCTGACCGGGTGGGACGGGTTGATGCAATGGGGGTGAGGCGGTCCCTCAGGTAACCTTGACCCATGCCATGTAGGGCTTTAAAGGTGACAACCAACACCTTGAATTTGAACTGAAGCAAACTGGCACCCAATGCAGCTTGCACAGCAAAGGTGTTATATGCGCCATACTTGGGGCTCCTAAAACTGCTCGCAGGCCACATTCTGAACCAGCTGTAGCTTCCGGATGCTCTTCAAGGGTAGCCCCATGTAGACCGTGTTGCAATAGTCTATATGGGAGATGACTAGGGCATGAGTGACTGACCGGAGGGCTTCCCGATCCAGGAAGGGGCGTAGCTGGCACACAACGCGAAGTTGTGCAGAGGCTCCCCTGGCCACGGTTGCCACCTGCTCTTTGAGCAGGAGTCGTGAGTCCAGCAGAACCCCCAGGTTCCGCACCAGATCTGTCTGGGGCAGTGCAACCCCATCCAGAGCCAAAGATGGTAAGTTCCCGGATGCCGAGAGTTTAGAGTTACATTCACAAGTATCAGGATTACAACTTCTTTCTCTACCCTTTACAATCCCCAGTGCATCTTATGAGAAGTTCGGAAGCATTTACTTCCATTTTCATTGTGGAAGTTTACCACAGCAACTTTGGCTTAAGCTTCCAATCTTCTTTCAGGGTGGAAGATAAAGAAGAAATTGCTGGTGAACCCAAGGTTCATTCATGTAATGCTGAACCATAGTTTCACATAGCTGAAACTACAAACAGTTTGGGAAGATAAATACTTAATGAAAGAAATGTATCACCACAACAGAAGGTTTATATTCCACTACAGGCTGTGGTCAAACAGTTTAGTCAGACAAGCAGACAGTGCTTCGCCAGAGACCATAGTAGGTTACAATTTATTATAGCGCTTTTAGGTGAGCTGAAGAGAATTAATGTTTTCATATTTTATAGATAGTGTGAGGCAGAAAAATATATTTAAAATATAAAGCATATTCCATAATGCAAAGAATTTACATTTAAATAAATTGAATAAACTATCTGAAGTTACAATTTAGAACTGTTTAAATCCTTGTATTTCATCTTACAGAGGCTCTGGAGATATGAAGGTAGTTACATAAACATGTCCTAAATCACATTTCTTAATCCAACTCATTAAAACTAACTGGGTAAGATAATATCAGAATACAAATCAGAAGACCATTATTCAGGGACATTAAAGTTTTTTTAAAAAAAGTCGTATTTGCAATGGTTCTGTGTGGAGCGGCTTGATAGAAAGGAAGAGAGAGAACTGATTAGTGGATCACTAGTACCCAGTTTCAAGGAATAGGAAAGGTATTAATTCTGATCCTTTTGGAAATATATAGAACTAGCATTATACAGGGAAAGTGATTACTCTGTTGCTGACATCTGAAATATGGAACCTTTGCAGATTATCACAGAAGCTTCAGTGTCAATCAGCTGTTTGTGCATCTATATATTTCCCTAAAGTCAGAAATGTAGAACTTTTTCACATGGCTTTTGAATGATGTGCAAGGGACTGCTCTCCAAAAAATAGGCTGGCTGAGCAAAAAATAAATGATATGAAATCATTAGTTCAGGACAGTGATATGAATAAATGATATGAAATCAAATTTAATTAAAATTACATTACATTAATTAAAGCAATAAATAAGATTGCTCTCAATATATTTAATAATTTTCTCCTTCTGTCACATTAAAAATTAAAATTCACAGGGAACTTTTGAAATGGGTTTGGGGACTGCATGGAAGGCTCTGGAGGTCACATGCTGCCTCGGGACCTCAGATGAGCTCCCCTGCTTTAAGTACAGTTGATCCTTATGAGAAAAAAAAAACTTTCCATTTAATTAAGTGAAGCACATAGAGTAAAGATAGTTTGTTTTCAGAAAATGGGGAAGAAGCATGAAAATAATATTACATAGCTCTACTTAATTCAGCCCTCAGAAGTTATTCTACATCAGAGCTTTCCAAACTGTGTGTCGGGACATGTTAATGTGTCGGCTGCAGTGTCTGGGTGTGTCGCGGCTGCTGCTGCCTCCAAGCTCTGCCAGGATTCCACGCAGGTCCTAGTGCCTGCCTTGTGCCTGGCTGCCTCCAAACTGCCGTGATTCCATGCAGGTCCCAGTGCCTGCCTTGTGCCCTGCTGTAAGAGTGTGTCGCGAAATGATGCCCTGCTGTAAGAGTGTGTCGCGAAATGATGCATGTCTAAAAAGTGTGTCACCAACATGAAAAGTTTGGAAAGCTCTGTTCTACATGGACAAAGGCTTCTTTCCATTTCACAAAAAGATCTAGTTTAGTCATTTGCCTGAACATGTGAGACCTGGAGATCAAGTTGAGTTATAAGGAGGCATAAATTGTTAATGTCCTTTACATTCCTTTTGCCCCCTGTACACAATAACTTTACTTTGTGATTATGGATCTGAGAAAGCTGGACAATGGGAGAGGGAACCAATCTGCTTGGCCCTGTCAATCTCATCTACCCAGTTTCAACCACTATTTATTCAGGCAATCATTGAAACCAAGTTTGCTCTCTTCAGGAAACAGTGCAATTTCAAAGAGCTGCACTGAATTAGGGTAATGACCTAAAGATACAAGTAAAGGCAGATCACAGCAGCTAGCCAACCTCAGCTGATCTTAAAACACCTATGCAGCCTCAGATCTGGTTAGCACCCAGAAATCCCAGAGCTACAAATTAGATTGGGAATTGATAAAAACCAATCACATCCTGGAAGAAGGCAATGGCAAGCCACTTCAGAATTGCTGCCAATAAAATAAGATGGCTGTGTCTATAGAGACACCAGAAATCAAGCTCAGCTTGAGGTGTGAGTATATATGAGTGTGCATGCCAAGGCCCCCAGAGTTCAGCTTACTACCCCTCTATAACTCTTTGATCTGCTGAGTGTCATATACCTGGGTTTTGAAGGTGCCATTTTAAAATTCCCCACAATTCCCCAGATTTGACCATTTTATTTCGCCATTTAAAATGATGGCTCTTTACTGCTACTTTCAATCAATATTGTATTAAGAAAGGGCTCAGACCTCTGAGGAAGCTTTACTGTCCCATCCCCCCACCCACCAGCCAATCTAGATCCAGCCCTGACATAATGAATCATTTAGTAACTGGAAAGGAACAGAGTCACCTTTTTCATGCTGCACTTTTTAAAAAGAATCTGATGCATATTTAGTATAGGCCTAAATCCAAAGAAAAGTCCTCTTAGGTTAAATGGATCTTCCTTATAGGGAAGTTTGCTTAGGATTTATTACTTCATCATCATAAAATTTTAAAGTCCTATTACAAAGTCTCATTGAAATCAGTCGGACATAAATTAATTGTAACTAACTAGTCCTGTTGACTTCAAGGGAATTCGAGCATAATTTTCTCTGGGTTAAAAAGTACTACATATTTTAATAAAACCACTGGATTGCTTTTTGTTTTCTGAATCCACTAAATTAAATAAGAAATTCAGTAATATATCACTTCCTTTTTTGGGGGTACTATTTTCTGAGAAAATAATCAAACTTTGTTTTCTAGACTTTATCATTTTGTGAAATTAAAAAAAATTAAAAGCAAGCAAGCAAGCAACAGCCACAACATCCATCTATCCATCCATATATAAATTCCCTTCTCACCCCTATGGGTGGTATGTGTCTCCCTCAACCCCGGGTCCTCTACTAGAGGCCTGGGAGTTTGAGGGTTCTGCGCAGTATCTTAGCTGTTCCTAGCACTGCACTCTTCTGGACAGAGAGCTGTGATGTTGTTCCTGGGAACTGTTAAAGCCACTCTCCTAGCTTAGGAGTCACAGCCCCGAGTGTTCCTACCACCACTGGGACCACTTTGGCCTTCACTTTCCACATCCTCTCTAGTTCCTCCTTCAGGCCCTGGTACTTCTCCAGCTTCTCATCCTCCTTCTTCCTGATGTTGCTGTCACTTGGCACTGCTACATCAGCACTTGTCAGGGAAATGGCGAAGAAATAACGCTGAGCCAAGTCCAACTCTAGTATCTTTATTGTTTCTACCATACACAGAATCTTGCCAGACTAAAGGTTCCTAAACTGAGCTAAGGGGAAAATACCCTTGGCAACTTAGGGCGGTGCTAGTCTTTCTTCCTCGCCCCCCCCCCCCCCACACTCTCCAAGCTGTGCAAGCTGTGAGAATGCTTATCAGCCTGGAATGTGCTCTCTACCCCCTCAGCTCCCAACTCCATCACATCACCCTCCCCTTCAGGGGCACATTCCATAACACCACTGCTATCATCTGGTCCTTGTCTACTACCACAATGTCTGGTTGATTGGCCAGTACCTGCCTGTCCGTCTGGATCTGGATGTCCTACATGATCTTAGCCCTGTTATTCTCGATGACCTTCTGTGGAATCTCCCATCTGGACTTGGGAGGGTCTAGCCCAGAGCTTTCCAAACTTTTCATGTTCGTGATACACTTTTTACACATGCATCATTTCACGACACACTCTTACAGCAGGGCATCATTTTGCGACACACTCTTACAGCAGGGCACAAGGCAGGCACTAGGACCTGCACGGAGAAGACGGAGGGAGGCAGGATTCAGTGGTGAGCTGGGGCGTCAAGGCGGTCTTGGAAGCGGCAGTCATCAGAGAAGGCGCAGGACAACCTGTTCCTCTGCTGGCCGTCTTTTTATCCTTTTTTCTTCCCACCGTTTTCAGGCAGGCTCCAATCAGGCTGCTTTCCTCTGGGCGTGCTTTTCTGCCCTTCTTTCTCTGGCGCTGATAGGTGGAGGTGACTGCTCCCCTTCTTTGATTTTGGCCAGCTTACTATACTAGCAGGGTATCTGATGACTGGCAGGTCATACATGTTGATGGCTACCATATGGCCACACTTCTCCAGTCCAAATGATATCCCAGTGTCCTTACTGTAGATCCGTGTCAGGTGGATCAGCGAGTCGGTGTCTCATTCACTCTTAGCATACAGCTTGATGTTATCCATGTAGGAGGTGGCTGATGATAGTGTCACTCTTGAACCTGTATCTGTATCCAGTCCTTGTGATTATCTGGCTGGTTCAAGCCTATGCAGAACAGCAGCGGGGACAGTGCATCACCTTGGTATATGCTGCACTTGATGGCCACTTGTGTGAGCAGTCTTGAGTTGACTTCCAATGTTGTCTTCTACAGTCCCATTGAGTTCTTGAGGAAGGTCCTTAGTGTCCTGTTGACTTTGTATAGTGCCAGGCATTCACAGCTCCATGTGTGTGGCATTGAGTCGTAGACTTTCCTGTAGTCAATCTAGGCTGTGCTCAGATTGGTCTGTCTAGACCTTGAGTCTCAGGTGAATGTTCTATCTATGAGCAACTGGTGTTTTGAGCCTCTGGTGTTGTTCTTAATGCCCTTCTGAGCTGTGCTAATGTACTGGCCATATGACCTGCTGTTGGATGTCCACTACTGTGATGGTGACTGGTTCCTGTTCTGGGAGATTGCTGTGGTCTGCTCTCAGGTCCTACAGCCACTTCTCTTTCTCCCATATGTTCTTCCAGTACTGTTCAATTTCTGCTGTTGGTGGCTGTGCTGTTACTGTGTTGTTGTACTGCAGTTGGGAGTACAACTTGGATGGTTCTTTGGCGAAGAGGGCATTTACCTTTTTGGCCTCTGCTTCTCTACTGTATCTCCTTAGCCTGATAGCCAGTGCTGTGACCCTTTTTTAAGCAGTCTCTAGGGCTTCAGATGGAGTCAGGCCCTTGCATTTTTTCAGTAACTTAGTCTTATCCTTAATCTCCACACCCTTCTGTATTTCCACCAGCTGACTAACTTCTCTCTGAGTTCCCTTGATCTTAGCTTCCAACCTCATTTCCCCGGGGGAGTATGAACTGCTGTTCTTCTTTATCATGTAGCCAAGCTTCTCCAGGATTACAGCGGCTGTAATGTATACCAATACATTGGTATGAGTTATGGTGGTAGTAGGGATTGTCGTGAAGGCTCTATTGGCATCTTCTAGCATACTATATGATGGTACTTCTCCACTGAGCCTTGGTAATCAGTCTTGAGGGTTGACTGTAGCTAGTTTATCCATGATCTTATGCCTCATATTAGCTGCTATACTTTGTAATTGAGGGGTTGGTAGTGAAGTTCCAGCTTCAGGTGTTGGCTGCACATCCAGATATTCTTCCAGGTCTTCTTGAATCCAGGATGTAATATGTGGTTGGTCTATCTCAAGTTGTGAGAGCAGCTTCCTCTTCACTATGTTGAAGCATTGGATAACTAGCTGTTTCTCAGTTATTGTGGATGTAGGTCTTTTGTCCATCCATAGTTCCCTCATACGTTTCATATATCCCTTCTTGTTAGGTCTACTGTTGTAGTAGTATTCCATCAATTCCAGGTTCTCTTGTCTCATCCATATATGGCTTGTCTCATCCCTGTATGGATAAGTAGCCCACATCATCAGATTGTCCTGGTTCCCCAACATCTGGCACGGACCTTGTTCATCCAGGCGATGTCTGAGCCAGCATGACTCTCTTAGTTCATGTCACTCTCATATCCGAGGTAGGCAGGTGAGGTGTTAGGGGGTCTTTGCCCAAGGATGCCTACTGGTAAGGTAGGTACCAGCCGGGATTCGAACCCTGGTCTTCCATGTCAAAGGACATTGCTCTAACCACTATGCTATCCAGCCGCTACATATACAATACAATACAATACAATACAATACAATACAATACAATACAATACAATATCCTGCATTTCTTTTTCCTTCTAAGAAGGTTAACCAAGAGTTCTATGGACCCATCCAGATTAAATTATCCCCTATTGCAGAACTTAATTATTTTAAGTTATCGAGGTTACCATTTACAGCACAACTCTTCTCCATAGTGTGAAATTATATACTATTTGAAATAGAGTACCTCGGCTGGTGCTTCTGCTATGGTGATAAATGAACTACATGTATATTTCCCCAGCCATTGCTGAAATATAAAGGCAACATTGACATCATTTCATATCAGATGTGGATTACTGGTTCAAAACCTGGCCCAGATCCCAAGAAGCCCATCAAGCAGATATGGCAAGAAGGTCTGACACAAAAGTCTGACACCTGCAGCATGGTGATAGGCCAATTAAGATGCAACTTCACACAGTGGTGTGAAGAGTGAATGTAAATGATCAAAAGAGATTTGGAAGTTCTCCCATCATTCACCTAAGCATGGGTTAGGCAAAGGTTCCTTTGAATGCTGTTTTAGTGGTGGACTTACACAATACATCTTAAGGAACATTTATACTGTGCTCACGGTGCATTCAACTGTGGCCACTTCAAAGGTTTAGCCAAGTATTTTATGGCCATGGTAAAGGGTTCTTATTGATTTAAATTACAAGCCTGGCTCCCGTCAGCTTCACTTGAGGGCAAAAATGCAATAAAATATCCCACAGCACACAGACAGGCATATCACATTGAAAAATCTAAAGAGGTTGCTTTCACTCAAGCCCCCCCCCCCCAGGGCATTTCTGGCTTGGTTTGGTTTGGTTTGTTTTTTTAAGGGCCTGGGATCTCAGAGAAAAGTTTATTCTCTTTAGCCTTAAGACTTCAAAGGCTATGCAGTGTAACATTGGATCAGAGTGCTTGCCAAATCCAAGTCTCTTCTTCCCACCCACCCCTACTGGACATACTTTTTGAGGGAGATTTTTTCCTTTTGGCAACTAAATTTTCTGGATATAAAGGTTTTAAGAGATAAAGCTATCTGCATATGTAACAAGCAAAGTCCAAATGCATGCAGAAGGGAGAAAGGGACTGGTTTGTTGGTTTGTTGGTTTGCAACACGGAATTAGCTATTATCAAGCTAAGCTCCAGTCAAGACCACAGGAAAATGTTTTATATATTAGGTTCTCAGAAAGAGGCTTGCTGTCAATATGAAACATTGTTTATTGTTTTCTCAGCATGGCTGCATTATAATAATACGGTCACTAAAGAAGTTTCTGTACTGATGGATTATTAAGAAAAACCACAGGCAATCTCTACGTATGTGTGTGTATGTGTATATAACTTCATAAGCAGGTTCTTTATAATAATTTACCTACAATATATCCTAGCTGGAGATAACCCCTGGGCACATACAGAAAACAGCAAATGACTATTATGTATCTGACATTTGAAATAACATGTTTCTGGAGGGCTGGCATTACAAGAGTCATTTCACTTCAAAATGTTATTCCTAATGTAATTTTTTTAAATTCATAAACGGCACTTGCTCAAATTCAGCGTAGCACTAAAGTCACTCAAAAGACAAGAGGTCAAATTCATTTCATTTCTTTTATGTTTTCTTCTCTCTGCTAGATGAAATAAATGATTAAGCCTAGAACACTTGGCAGTTCAGTGAATGTGCTCGCTAGTACCATTACAAGATCGATTTTCTCAATCCGGGAGTCTTTCTAGGGTGCACATTGCTTAGCTGACATCTGTCGCGGTTGTCATGGCAGCAGCCTCTCCAGCATGGGGAGAGGTCAGGGCTGACAGGGGAGGCCTCGCTAGTTTTACCCTAGTCACTTCAAGGTTAACAGCCAATGGACCAAAGAAATAGGCAATTATAGTACAGTCAATTCCGGTTAAGGAAATATCTGAGAAGTAAATATATCTGATAAGTGAATGAAAATGAAACAGCCAGTGCTGTTTATGTAGATCTGCATTATTGTCAGAATTCCCAGGTTTGGGCTTAATTGTTTCTAATGCAATTTCAATATTACACTTTTTTGCAAAAGAAAATAATAATAATAATAATAATAATAATAATAATAATAATAATAATAATAGCAGCCACTGCTGACCACAAGCTTCCAGGGTCCCCACACAGCTGAATCCCTCACCCAGGAAAGGGAACTTCTTCCCTTTCACATCAAGAGAAATCTCAGCAATTCACCGTTCGTGTAGGACTCAGGAACCCAGTTCCCAGTTCTCTTTTTGGAACTCTGGAGCACCCTGTGAAAATCAGGCTTCACACTATTAAACAAAGAAACACCAAAATAGGAGTAAGGCAGAAAATTCCAGCCCTGCCTCCTCTGGTGATGTCATTGCACCATCACTTTGCTGACTATGGCCATCGGCTTTCAAAAAATTGAGTTAAAAAAGGCTGGCCACAGCTGTTTAGAGGTTGTTTGCGCTAGTTTTATTATAGGTTGTCACAGAACAATCAGAATAAAAAGAGAAACATCATTACTATGATACACTCAAATAATGCTGTTGTTATTATTTTGATTCAATAATAATAATAATAATAATAATAATAATAATCAATGAACCGATTGTAAGTAAGCATATAGGAAGCAGCCTTATAAAAAGTTAGATCATAGTGTCCATCTAAGGTGATACTGTCTAAACTATATAGCAGTGGGGTTGAACTGAGAATCTCTTGGATGCAAATCATGCACTGTGCCTTGTCATAGAAACATATGTCAAGAAGTACTTCATTCAGTTTTATGATGAAGTTAATAGAAGTTGATTGGTGAATGAGCACCAGAATTGACTGTGTAGACTGATGAACATAAAAATAGAGCCAAAAGCAAATTTCACGTGTGACCTGATCAGTATGGAGACTCATCAAGTAACATGGTGTAGTGTAATTGATAAGAAACATTTCATGTATTGATGGTTATGTAAAACCTCCATGTACATTTCATTTGTTTCCTGCATAGCCTTAAAGGAGTGAATGAGTAACTGATCAACCAGGGTTGACATTCCTTAGTTGGGCCCAAATAATGTTATTCTCCAAAAATCACTTTGAGATTTTGAACCATAATAGGCAATGTGATAACTTTACCATTCATACTTTGTGTGCAATCACCCATTAATGCATATTTAAGGTAAATTGAATGATAATCACAACATATAGAAAAAAATGTATCTATGTAATTAATAATTATTTGCACTGCTTTTCTGAAGAGCCACGAAATAAAAACATAAATAAATAAAACAACCTACTTAAAAATAAATAAAAACAACCCACTTAAAGAGTTAACAATAAAACCATCTTAAAGCCATTTAAAGCAATATGATAAGGATGCATCTTTCCTGAGAGAGTGGAGCACCAATCTTAGCACCAATCTTAACAATGGAGTGCCCTCTATAAATTGAGAATGACAGCGGGGAAAATGTCCTGTCAGATCTGACAGGGTTGGCTTGGTCCCATTGGTAAAGCAGTATCATTGGGCAGAAATGCCCTTTTCCCATCTTGGTGGCCTTCTCAGTGGCTGCCCAGGTCCTCTGGAACAGCATCCCCCCACAAAGTCTGTACTGCCTGGACCTTGGAAAACTAGTTTTTCCAACTGGCCTGGAACAGGTTGAGTTGTGATCCTGCTCCCAGAGAGATGTCTATATTGTTTTGTAATGGACTTTACTATTTCCTTGATGTTGATTTTATAAATTATATTGCTTTGTTATTATTTTTGTTTATTTAATTTTTTCTTTATTTTCATTATTGTAAGCTTCCAAGAGTTCTGAATTAATATTAAGGCAGCCTATAAGTTACATTGATTGGTTAATTAATTAATTAATTAATTAATAAAAAGATGGACTGATGGAACAAAGTGTCTCAAAGGCCTTGCAATGAAGAACCTATATATTAGTAAAAACCTATAAATCAAGATGTAGGTGCTATGTTCCTATGATCTGGAGAAGGAGAAACATACTTAGGCCACAATATCATAGGCCATGTCTGCATGAGATCCTCTGAAGAACACTGAATATTTTATCCTACTGTTACTTGGTACAACATGTCTCTGCCCTCTCAAGTTTCTATACTGAGTGAAATGCTTTCAGACAGAGCAATTCATTTGGTTGTCTATGTTTGGTATTGCTGTATTTTAATTTGCCTTTTTAAAAATAAAATAATAATGTTTTTTAACTGGCTGAGATTTATTTTTCATAGGCTTTATCTTTTTATTTATTTATTTATTAATCACATTTATACCCCACCTATCCCCTCCCTATCGGAGGACTCTAGGCGGCTTACAACAATTGAAATTCATATATTAACAATTCATATATTAACAATGTTATTTAACCGCACGCTAAGGGAGGGGGTAAAGGAACCGGCTCTTCTTCCGTAGGCATTGGACTACATGTCCCAGGATGCCTCGCTTCCGAGTCGGCTGCTGACGTCCTGGATGTTGTCAGTCAGGATCCGTCGTCCTCCGCCGCCATTCACGGGATTCACGAGGTCTTTCTTCATTCCAAGGGCGACCCCCGACAGGACGCCAGCAAATTGACCCACTTTAACGTGGTACCCATTTATCTACTCGCATTAGCTTTCGAACTGTTGGGTTGACAGAAGCTGGGGCGAATGGTGAGAGCTCACTTCACCACGCGGGGATTCGAACTGCCGACCATTAGACCGGCAGTCTTTTTACAGCTCAGCGGTTTAACCCGCTGAGCCACCGCGCCCCTTTTTATATGGTTTTATTCAGGTGTTGCTCACATATATTTGTGTTTTGGTAATGTTCTTGGTCTTTCCTAGCCTATTTTATGCAATGGCAGTGTAACATCAAGGAATGTAATGAAGGTATATTAAATGATGGCAGTGGTAACATCAGAGCTCCAGGAACCCTAGAACACACGTGTGTGTGGAGAGAGGGGGAAACCACTAATTACAAAAAGGTGGTCACAAGCTAGGGCAGTAGACAGGAACATGGTAAAATTTCTATATAAGTCCATATGATCCTTATGCATACACAGGTTTATTTTATATATTATTTTTGTAGCTAAGTTAGAGGTGAGGGCAAAAAGTAGTCAACATAACTGTACAAATGCAGCTATTCTATAAATATCTGGACTTTAAAACTCAAGTATTTTTAAGGCCATCTTTTAAAAAGAAAACAGAAGCACATGTCTTTATTCTCAGTTGAAATTAGCATGTGACAATGGCAGATATTAGCCTAAGTGATACCTTTGAAGGAGGATTAGAAAAATGACAGGTGAAACAAAGATATAAGGCTTTCCAATTATAAACAGCATATTTCAAGAATTGAGCCCTGAAAATGTCTACTCACAGTGCCTTGAAGTTCATTATGGTAGATATAGTCTTATTACCCAGTCTTGATTAAATTCACTTTCAGGAAATAAACTAGCCACGTTGCCTGGGGTAAGAATAAAACTCGTTTTCAGAATACATTATTTCATAATTATTCATTACAGGACTGGGTTGTAGCTTATTGCAAGGCATTGGATATTGACCATAGGTTCGCACTGGTTTTGATGACTTGTAAAGAGTGACATAGTACTTCTATAAATACAAATATTATATGCACCAAAATTAAGGCTGTTGAGATTTTTGATGGGTGGTTTAATTTGCATAGTTTGACTTTGAAGCAACATCATTTTGCTTTTCTCGGTAACAGTAGCTTCTGTGTAGAAGCAAGTATTCATGATGGATTGGGGAACTGAGGTTGCTTGTCCCCAGCATTACATTTCATTGAGCAATTAAATGAAATTTAGCTATGCACCTTAATAAGGTATTTCACCACAGCAAGGCATAACAACATGCATACTAGAGACAAAGCATATTGTTGGGAGACATCACCTGTAATCCTCATGCTATTAAAATAAATACCCAGAAAAGATATTCACCTTCTAGTTGTTTAGGCAAGACTTCATGCAAGTTGTTTAGGCAAAAATTCATGCAAGACCAGGATGAAATATTGAGTTATCATTTGAGCTTATTTATTATTACATATATATCTTGTTTATTATTACATTTACATTTATATCCTAACTTACTTCTGCGAATGCAAGGTGGAAGTTGTAGGGTATTCCATCATTTTATCCTCCCCCCCCCCCAAAAAAAAAAAACTTATGAAATAAATTGGGCTGAGAGGCAGTGACTGGACATTATGTGGGGAGCTGAACAAGTTGGGCTAAGACAATCACTCCCCACTCAACTGGAGCTTCAACCTACAGTATATCCTCCTAGTCTCAGTCTACAACACTCACTCTTAGGATTATTCATACTAATTATTCAACATTTTCTCCTTAAAAAAACTATTTTCATTTAGTTAAATGGAGAAAAAAATGCCATTTTAATTGCAAAATGAAATTTTCCTGGATGGGGGTGCTAGATTCTTGCACTTACTTTAGTTTCAAGGTGGCCAAATGAATATACTATCTTCCATTGTACAGGTACCTGTCCTGTCTTTGCAGCCTATGTGGCTTCTGTGTTTCAATTACATCTGAAGACATCCAGCAAGAATTTCTTCCAGAGCATCTATTCAAAATCATGACAAGTCATAGAAACTGCTGATTGATAGAGATACATATAACAGAAGAAAACGATTGCAGCACAGCATCTACCATCAATATAGTAAGATAAAAAGCACCACAAATTATAAATCACCCTTAAAATGAAGCAGGGCATAGGATAAAAATTGGTTGAAATTGGAAGACAGATGTCACCACAATATTAACTGAATGGGAAACCAGCCATTATAAGACAGTGGTGTTTGCTACCTTGATTATGAGTTGAGTAAGTCTGGAACAAGCTTATCTTCTTCACAACCACTTCTGTATCATTTTTTGGGGAAAGGAGAGATATTGGTTTGCAACATTAAAATTATAAATGTAGTCACTTCTACAAGCCTTTAATAGCAGCATACTTTGAATCAACATACTGAAAACCCATCTAATCAAATCAGATGCCCTTGAATCAATTCAAAGGTTTAGCGGATTTCTGCACATGCGCACACACAACTATTTCTGCACATGCACACACACATCTATTTGAATGCAACTTGACTTTCAAAAGTTAATTTGAATCAAACTAATAATTCAAATCAGATTCAAAGTTGATATCAGATCTTGGCTGATTTGTACATATCAAGTACATAGTAACATTCTATGGAAGACCAATCCTTATGATTACTTCCAGCAATTAGCAGCTGAAATTTAAGGCACAGTTTGAATGCATTCAAGAGAAACCTTGGCCTCCACAGAGTTATTGAAGTCAACGTGATTTATAGCTGTGCTGATGATCTAGCTTAAGTGACCACCACTGTGGCTTTGCTTGCACCTGCCAGTATTGTATGCTAAGCCAGAAGCATCTTACCAACACAATAAGAAAAGAACACTGAACTTAGAATTAGTGGCCAAACTAGTACAATATCCATGCACGGCAACTACACATCTCTTTTATCACTCTTGACAACATACCACCCAGAGAATATCACTAGCAAGCCATGCAGGAAAAGCACAAAACAAGATGTTTTGCTGGCAATACCTATTTCTTCTAGTGCCAGAGACAACTGCTATGGAGGATTAGAGAAACTGGGAACAGCAGCTTTCTTCCAACATGACTTCAGTTCTAATGCTTTAGGCCAGTAGCTTTGATTGCTCTGGGCCTGTACAGAGTTGATTTATTCTATGACTTTCAAATCTTATATTTATGGTTTTAATAATTTCAAATGGAAAAGCACAGAACCAATAGGAAAAGCTAATCAATTAAATTAAATAGACTTGTCTTCCAAAACATGGTACCCTCAGGATACTCTCTGTCCTGTCTTATACTAAACAAAATCAAGGCAGGATTATTTTGAGTTTATTTCTCATGCTTCCTTATCTCTGGACTGTGTATTCTCCTGACCAGGTCCCTCCTTAACAGCTTGCTGCTTCCTTTCCACTTTAACAGCTCTCTCACACCTTTCCCAAAGTCAGGTTTAAATTTTTTGACAGTGCCCTAAAATAGACACACGATTTTTAAAAATCTCTTTCCCTTCCAAAATTCTGAGTTCCACCTACTTGTGTGTGACATAGCCCTCCTATTTTACATCATCACCCCACCCATACTGGACCAAAAGGTTTCTTATACTTGACTGCTGCAAAATAGCTAATATTTGGCTAAATTGGTAAGTGGTTTGACTCATTACAGGACTGACCTGACCAATGGCCTCAGGGTTAGGGTTTCAGGCAGCTACCTCAGCCAGCAGATTCTAAAAATCATAAAAAGCAGGGAATTGATTGTTATTTAATTTAATATTACTGTGGTTTTCCTGCTGGGGGAGGAAAGTTTTTATTCAATCCTCAGTCTCATATGGCAATAGAATTTGATTAGATTTACATATAATTCTGTGACTTGGGTGGGTAATTGACATTTTGCTGTCTCCAGCAGCAAAATGTCTTAGGCCACTTTTCTGAATGATTCTCAAGCCAAAGCAAAAAAGAACCAAAACATGA
Source organism: Charina bottae (assembly GCA_023362775.1). Classification (NCBI taxonomy): domain Eukaryota; kingdom Metazoa; phylum Chordata; class Lepidosauria; order Squamata; family Charinaidae; genus Charina; species Charina bottae. The sequence continues at coordinate 31,971,750 of JALMGJ010000007.1, forward strand.
TATACATTGAGATAGATAGATAGATAGATAGATAGAGCGAGCATTGGCTCCATAATGATATATTTTTTCCATTGTTAAATACATCCCATTCAATTAGTTGTAAAGTAATCAATTATGTTATTTTCCAAAGGACGGTGCTTGTTTTAAAAATTTTGATGATATAGTAAGGCTGTGCATGCTCAGAAAATGATTCAGAGAAAGTGCTTCATAACATATGGGAGCACAAGTGCAGCAGCTCTTTAAAGTAGCTATGTCTTTTTTCAGAATTTCATGGAAGCCTGGGAAAAAACACTCAGCTGCTTTAATGAGTTGTGTTAAAGATGCTGTGTGAAAACCTGATAAAGAGGCAGCTATTTTAAAGAGATGCTGCAATCATGCTCCCATGCATTTTGGAACATCACTTCTGAATCCATTTTGAAGCATGCACAACCCTAAAATATAGACTTAAGTGTGAGGTTTTCCAGTAAATGCGTTATTTTGTCAACTCCCTGTTGTTTGTCCATTCTGTAATAATGAGCCATAGATGTTTGTTTATTCATTTAATTTTCAATCCAGTTCTGTCTGAACTGTAAATATAACTACCACCTCTTCAATTACATTGATGAATGTAAGTAAATACTTAGAATAAATCAATAAAATAAACATGCCACTGATCTATTGTGTGAGATGAAGAAGTTTCCATTCAAAATGTGTAATCCTCCAGTAGTTTGAAGAGGAAATAGTTTTGACTGGGAAAATGTTAAGAAGAAAGAATTATATCTCATAGCTACTCTGAGGGGAAAGAAAGTCCACTGGCAACTTTCTGCAACAGATTACCGCACAGAGTGGTTTCTTCGCCTTCACTGGAGGTTTTCAAAGAGAGGCTAGATCAGTGTTTTTCAAACTTAGCAACTTTAAGATGTGTGGACTTCAACTCCCAGAATTCCCCAGTCCAAACATCTTAAAAGATGCCAAGTTTGAAAAACACTGGGCTAAAATCGTAATCTATCAGGGATGGTCTAGCAAATCCTGCAGGGTGCAGGGGGTTGGACTTGATGACCTCTTAGGTAATTTCCAACTCTATGATTCTATGATTTTAATTTTGAAAAATGTTGGCAGTATCAGTCAAGTCTCTCTCTCAGCCCTAGGAAGCAGGCAATGGCAAACCACTTCTGAAAAAACCTTGCCAAGAAAACTGCAGGGACATGTCCAGGCAGTCTCTGAGAATCAGACACAATTAAACAGATTTTAAAAAATCAGCCAAGTATCTCTGTGTAATATGTAGGGGACTGGTACTATTCTGTCCTGAATCAAGATTAGGATTTTGGAGAGAAACATATTCAGGCAGTTCTAGCTGAGACTCTAGAGAGGAAAGACAAAAGAAGAGGAGTCAGGATCCAGGCTGCAAAGAATTAGTACACCAAGAAAGTCAGTGTTCATGGCAAAAGGGTAGCCAGACACAGCCCCACAAGCAACAGATTTTGCTTCCCAATGAACTGCTCCCAACAGAAAATTTTATAATGTAGCTTCCAGATTACTTACCTGATTCTCAGCAAGCCTGATATGTCTGCAGTGGTTTGAGCTCCTATTGAATAAACATTTATTTCCAAGTTATTCTGTCTTGTAACCAGGAGCTTTAGTGTACTTCTGCTTTCTGATAGCTGCATCATTCTAATAGACTGTGTAACTCTACCAGTAAGACTGCATCAGAGGTTCTGGGGAGAGGTTCATATAATTGTATGGGTTGATTATAACCAGGGTCCTGTACTAGGATCTAATTTTATTTGACAAAAAAAGGTTTGGTAGGGTTGCCTAACCACTTTTCCTCCTCTGAGGAGCCTTCCTTAGATGAGCCTGTGATAAACACTGAACATTATAGTTAATTCAGTCCCTTACTAGCTAGTTCCTATATCCCTGGCATTCTGTCAGACACTTCTTATCTGTTATTTTGCCAACAACAGTGTGAGAAGTATGTTGAGAACCAACTGTTCTCAGACCAGAGATGGCAGTTATTTGGTCACTTACTTAAATTTCAAAGCTGAGTGCTGTCTCAAGAGTCCATTAATTTGGGGAAACAGTGGGAAGAAAAAGCTTCAGTAATTTGAACTACTGGAGTACAAGATGCACTTGCACGTTTCCACTGGCAGTGGGCAATCAATTATTTGGTTTTTCTTAATTCATGTTTTCAATAAAGATTCTTATCTAGCTGAATTCTGTCTGTGAGACTTCTGCCAAGCCTTAGCCAAAGAAACTAGTTTGGTCATGTAAAGTCATGAGGTCACTTTTGACTTTGACTGTTTTCTTTTGGACTTTTTGCAGTTGCCCTCCCCATCTTCCACAGCACAGTAGGTTAAGTTTCAAGGCCTTCATGTAAGCAAACATGTATCATAAGCTTCACTCTCATTTGTTTTTCTCTCATAAACATATTGGTATGTTTAATCCTTTTCCCAACTCTCTCAGAAATATTTGTGTAATTACTGCAGCAGTTTACCTCCCCAACGCAGGAACTGCTGTTCCAGCAGTTTGTGAACCAAAAGCCTGTTTCTGGATTAGGCTCTGCCACATGTCAATCACCCTTTTTGCCCCAGAAGGACCAGCTCAGCAGAATAGGGATTGTTCACCTAACAGCTGCAACATGAGAAAGGGGTCAATTACATAAATGAACACATTCAGCCATAATAAGTAACATGAACAAAGACGAAATGAGAGAGTGAGAGATGTGAACAGAAGGGAATCAAAGAAAGGATTAGTGGACAGAATTCAAGGGAAAAGAGAATAAAATTGCAGAACTGTTCTCAGGAATCACTGAGATCTCCCAGAGGACTGGCAAGGTCCAAGAAGACTGGAGAACAAATATCATCTCCATCTTCAAAAAAGGGAAGAAGAAGGACTCAAGAAACTATAGATCTATCAGCTTGATGACTGTACTTGGCAAAATCCTCAAGCAAACCATTAAACAGCATGTTTATAGACACTTGACTAGGCATGTTTCAATTAACAAGAGCTAGCATGGGTTTTATACAAACACACTTTGATAAAGTTGTAGGTTAGTAGATCAGGGAAATGCTGTAGACATAGTATATCTGGACCTCAGTAAAGTCTTTCACACAAAAGTAATAAAATACTATTGATACTGTTGCTAAAAAACAGTATTTTATTACTGTTGTGTGAAAGACTCACAATTTGCTGAATTACTGCACCCAAGAGCATTCATTAATGGCTCTACTTCAGTTTGAAGGGAAGCACTTCAGTTTGAAGTGAAGTATCAGTGGAGTAGTGCTACAGGTAGTCCTCGACTTATGACCACAATCAGGACTGGAAAACTCATCGTTAAGCGGTACGGTTGTTAAGTGAGACATCACATGACTGCACTTGATTTGACGTCCATTTTTGCTGTGGTTGTTAAGCGAATCTGGCTTCCCTATTGAATTTGCTTGTTGGAAGCCAGCTGGGAAGGTCACAAATGCTGATCATGTGACCCCAGGATGCTGCAACCGTTGTAAATACATGCCAGTTGCCAAGTGCCTGAATCACAATGACATGACCACGGGGAATGCTGCAATGATCATAAGTGCAAGGACTGGTCATAAGTCACTTTTTTCAGTGCCATTGTAACTTCAAATGGTCGCTAAACAGATGATTGTAACTTGAGGACTGCCTGTATTCAACATTTTTATCAATTACTTAAATGAGATATTTGTAAATGACACAATGGTAAGAAGGATGGATAATAATGGCCTCTAAGGGCCTTTCCTATTTATGATTCTATGAAAATTGGATAGAGAATCCAAAGGGAAAGAAAAAGTCAGGGAAGGGGAAATCTGGCCCATGGGCTTAATGCAATCTGATAGGGTACCCCATCTGGTCCATAGAACCTCTTAGGGAAAGGTGAGACATAAGCCACTTTTGATGGGACAACTGATAATGGAGGACTCTTGGTAAGAGCAATGTTTGACAGGCCAGAGGTTTGCAAAAAGCCATCCAGCTTTCTATTTAGCCACAGTTCAGAGGTAGGAATAGGAATGGGATTCCTCTGGCCATTTGGAGACTGTTTGGGATGGAGTTGGGGTTTTTAAAGGTGCAGAGGAGTGATTGCTGCTTCTGCTCCCTTTCCTTAATTTGGAGGAAAATGCTCTACAAAAATTCAGCCATTTTGCCATTGAATTTCAGCAGCTCAATATCAGGATGCTGGATTGCTCACCCTTGGGCTAAGTGAGATATTATTTTATGACATGTGACTTAATCCTACTGTTAAGGATACACAGGTATGACTCTATATATATTCCTGAACAAGGTATGACTCTATATATATTCCTGAACAGCAATTAGATGCTTTGAACTCTTGGAGGAAAAGTGATGTAGATCTGCAACATCTGTAACTGCTGAACATGCAGATGAAAGGGAAGCTTGAGCAAAAGTGGCATACTTCCTAAAACAGTCTTCTTTAACCAGGTTAGGATTGATGGTTGTTGCAGTTTGATACAAATGAAGGCCACTAGGCTGAGAAAGGTGTCCCTATGGCAAACCAATAAGAATCATGGCGGGTCACCTTCTTTCAAAGCAGTGCAATGGAGCCGTGATCTGCCAGACTCACCAATTTCAGTCTGGAAGCATTTTCACTCATTTCCATCTCCTGTCGATTAACAAATATGGAGCCAACCAGCTTGAACCTCACATTCTCCATTGGAGCAAAAATTCTTCCAGCAGCCCTGCTGGGCATTTGGGGGAGCTGGCAAATGCAGAACTGAGCCCCACAGTGAAGGAGAAACCTGGAGAAAATATCAGAGCTAATCAAAATGGATCAAGCAGTGATGCTGAACGTAGGCTTCGTGCTGCCTTCCATTCAAGCAAAGGACTTGACTCATGGAGCCCTCTCGCTTATTTTCCATTTGTAATTAGGGCAACAAAGAAACAGCCTTTTCCTGTTCTGCTCCATCAGCATAGCCAGAGCAAACATCCTCATTTTCAATAACTCTTCCCCTTTATCTCCCACTGCCTGATGCCTAATAAGCTGATTGCTATTTACTTTGGACCAACAGCTAATCTGTTAATGATTGATTTTAAATTTTTACAGCCATTTGTCTCTGGCAGGACTTGAGACGGTGAGCAACATTCTATTTCTACCTGATGAATTGGCTTTTCTTTAAAAAAAATTAAGTCAAAAGTCCTCAATGTAGTGTTTTGCTGACAAACAGCTGATGTACGGTAGGCAAAGAAGAAATGGTTGCTCTTTGCAAAAAAAACTCATTGGCCTTTGAAACAGTCAGCAAATAATATAAAGGGACACTTGGTTAATAGTAGTGGCAGGGTAAAGGCCTTTCTGTGGGCAAAGTAAAACATAATTGTGCTATAAATTTGCAGAGCTTAAAAATTCTTAATTAACAAAATTGATGTTCATCACTAGGCTGGAGCAAGGGAATATGAACTTATACAAGTCCTGTCCTTTTAAAATGATCTTAATTGTGTACCATATGATATATGTATTGGCATGATATACACTTTCAAGTGAATTTCATTTCCCATTAAAGAACTGCCAAATAGACAGTTGTTATTTTTAATTGGTACAACCCAGCAGTGTGGCGCAATTTAATCACTGGGTCTAAAAATCAAGGAGGAAATCACTGTCCTCCTCTGGATTACTCAGAAAAGAATACTAAAAAGTCTACAACAGACTGCTCTGGATTATTTATTAAATTCTCACTTAAGACACATCGACAGGCAGTGTCAAGAACCTAATGCTTAATTTTCTGATAAAGATTGCCTTTTCTTTCATTTCAAAAACATTAGTATCACCAAACAGTATGATCTATAAGGAGTGCTCAGCTTGACCCAAAGCTTCAAATGGATCTGCTGTGATTTGGCAGACCACCCATAAATGTCTCATGTGTTTCCAGAAGAGAAAGACAGCTTGTCACTTAGACCTGTCAGAGAGAAGGCACTTCATGCTACCATCAAAGCACATTATATAACTATTGTGTCTTTTGCCCCTAAGTGTTGTTTCCTTTTCTGGTGAGAAAGAAAGCTGGAAGATATGGTAGGGTATCATTAAAATGGAATATCCTGGAACATTCCATGAATGAAACTCTGCAGCGTTTTTACAATTTATTCTGCTTATTGATCTAGAAAGAACAGAGATCAGAAATATTACTAATCTGGCCTAGAGAAACTCATAAAGAGGAAGGGTATATGATGTAGTCATGTCCCTGTAACGAGGCTTCATGGAAGCCAAGTGCTTGGCCTCCTCAAGGTACAGAGATGGTGTGATTTGCCTCATTGAGACAGTTTGCTTGACCTCGAAACCTCAACCTCAGCCAGCTTCTGTAATGGTCCAAAGAGGTTTCTGAGCTTGAAGAGAAGCCTCTTTCAGCTTCTGCAAGGGCTGATCAAACTGGAGAGGAGCCCTCAGAAGCATGGTGAGTTGAAGCTATTTTGCTTCTCCTTTAGAAGCTGAAACACCCCTTTGAAACCTCATCCAGGCCTCATCCATCATAAGTGCTAGTTATAACTTGAGTACAGTTTATGTTTATTCATACTGAAGATTCCTCCTACAATACAGTAGGCAACCACAGACCTTAGTGCAGATCAGGAGCACATTGTAGATCAAGCCTATTCACTGCTTTGCTTTCAGAATAAAAATGGTTAATTTCAATATGTTTTTTTTTCAAAACACAATGACATCATGTGCAGTTTGGCCTTTTTATTTGCCTTTATGTGCACATTTTCTGTTATTTTATTAGACACAGTTTTGAAGGTAATCATAGTATCAGTGGCATCATTAGCAAAAAAAAACCATGGGTAAAATGAATAATTATAAACAATAAAAATGATACATTTAAATCCAAATGCCTTGCTCATAGTGGAAAATCAAGATAGGGTCCCTGCCTTACGCAATAGCATGGCCAATGGTGCAGGCTATTGGGATTTTCAATTCAGCAATGTCTGGAAACCATACATTCTCACTTTTGATGCAGAACAATACAACAGCTGCAAAATACATCAGACAGAAACAGCATGGAAGGAAACCTTATGCAACAAACTTGCAGAATGTGCCTTTTTTCTTTTTTGTACTTGGTTATCCTTGAATGTCAGAAACAAAATGTTTGCATATGCCTACAAAACTTCCATTTCCAGAGGGAAGTTGTAATACTTAAAGCATCTTGAATCCATAGAGCAGGGCTTTCCAAACTTTTCACGTTGACGACACACCAATGGCGGCGCGCTAAAACTCGGAAGCGCTGTGGCAGTGGTGTGCGAAAACCTAGAAGTGCCGTGCTTCCTGGTTTTCGTGTGCCGCCGCCGTGGGGCTTTCGGGTTTTCATGCACCACCACGGCGGCAGTGTCCTGGTGTGCCGCGCGAAATCCCGAAAGTGCTGATGGCCCGCTGCTGTCAGCGCTTCCAGGTTTTCACGCGACACACCTGGGCCCCGCAGGCAACACAGTACTGTGTCGCGACACACAGTTTGGAAAGCTATGCCATAGAGGTATAGTTAGGATATAATTAAAATACACTAGTTTAGAACTCTGCTTTCAATATAGCCTACTTTAGATACTTGCAATTCAGAAATCAATATTCTAAATGCAGGGGTGCCTCTATATTTGCCCCCTGCATAATGAGTACAGGGATGGGGAAAGTGGACCGATATAGTGTGGCCATCCTCACTTCTTCCTTGTGTATAGAGTCTATACATTTTGCAAATGCAAGAAGAGAGCAGAAATCAACTGGAATTATTTCCAGTGTTAGAGTACATATATTGCATGCTTGAGATCCCAGGTTTAACTCCCAACATCTCCAAATAAGCTGGAGAATCTCTTCCCTAAAATTTAAAGAGCTGCTGCCAGCCAGTGTTGTCAATAGTAGACCAGACAAAGCAATGGTTTGATTCACCACAAGGCAGCTTCTAATGTCCCACAATTATGCTTATCAAATCTTTTACACTGACTCTCTGGATGATTCCATTGCACCAAAAAAAGAGGAGCGCTCAGCCATCTGAACAATAAAATGCTGCTCTGATTAATATTTTAAATGCCATAAGACCGAGAGACTCCACAGCAGTATCATGCATGGGGAGACTCAAAGTCAGCTTCGAAGCAAAAAGCCTGGTCTATTGACCTTCTGGTGAAGCAGATACCATGTGACAGAGATTGCCTATCTCAGCAGATGCACTGGAAACAGGAGAAAGTGTTAAATATAACCAGGTAGACAGTGATGAATTGACATGCTGAAAAATCGAACACTTCAGTAATCAGCCTAAGGATCTGATATCAACAACATTTTTCAGTTTTGTCCAAATTCATTGAAGGGTGTAGTTTAGCAAGTTCACTTCTCATTGGCAAAATCTTTTATCTTTATGCAGGGTTTCTGATTGAATTCTTAGCCATCTGCATTGGATTTCATGTCACCATTGTTCTTTGCATAAAATAACTGTCTAAATGTTTACATATGACCAAAAGAAATGTGCACGTGGCCACGTGAAGGTTGGCAGTTATTCCTTTATGCGCGTTTGAACTTGCACTCTTCAGTGCCAAAATTGAAGGGCTCTCAAAAGGGAGGATTTGGGAAATTAATATGATTCTGAATATTAATTATGCTGTGATATATTTCTGAATGTTGATGTTTAAGAAGCTAAACAGAACTGCCACGTTACTTTTTGAAACTGTTGCTGCTTATGGAAATCTGTACTGTCTTCACAAGGTCTCCCTCCACTTTTTCAGCAATCTATGCAAATCTCTTATCAATGAATGGCACACCATGTAACTCAGAATGTCCATACTGTATATGCAGAGGCAAAAAGAAAGCAGTTGCCCTGTTCAGGCACTGAACTGATTTCATAGAGGGCTAGACAGATGTTCCTGTCTGTGGTTGCCAAGCCTGTCAATGTTGCCCAAGTGCATTTTCAATAGCAGGCCTGAGATTGCCTACCTTGTGTGTATATGCAATTCCAGGACACAGGCAGGGGGCCCAATCAGGCAGGTTCACAGCTTTCTCCAACTTGATGCTGATGGGAATTGTAGTCACATCTGGAAGACACTGTGATGGTTAAGGAAAAGATTGAGGGGCCAAACAGACCTGTCTGTGAAAGAGGGGTTTGCATCCCTATATTAGCTTGAGTATGGCCAGGACTCATCCTGAGTAGATAAAAGAAACTACGAAAGGAAGCATTTAAGGTTTTAAGAAGGGACTACTAAGCTACTGAGCATGTAGATATGATGTTCTGTTATAGTTATACTACAGTAATGTTTATGGATCCAGAATGCTTCATTTATAAAAATGGTAGATATTCCCTTTTATATGTGTATAATTTTACTAGCATATGGACTAAGACAGAGGCACCATAAGAGCTCCAGGCCAGTCATAATGAAGAAAAGGATCATTGAAAAGGGATATAAATGTCACATATCAAATGCACAAAAGGACTGTTTACTGATATTTAAAACTATAAAATATTACCAGTACCTGTATAATTCTGAGCTGTTATAATTCTAATTACAGTTGTCTAATTAATGTCTTTATGGTTTCATTAAATCTTTAGGATATTTATATTATCCACAGAAATAATCTCTATCCATTAGGAGTGCATAAATCCTCAGGCATATCTTTAAAAATGCTGTATGCTTATTTCAACACAAAATACATTAATGGTTATCCATTAATGATATAATTCTCTCTTTCGATAAAATGTATTTCCCTGTAATACAAGGTCTGATTGCTTGCACTGAAAGGCAGAAGAAAGTGTTGGAAGATAATTAGCTGCATGGTCAAATAACCAAAAATTATATTGTCAATATACTTCCCATTCTTTCTGCAAAGTCTACCCCACATCCAAAGAAAGAAAATGTGGAAGGAAATGAGATACACTGGGAAAGCAAAAGAAAGAAAACTGAGTGGCTCTAAGATGGGGCGTACAATAGGGCTGCGTATGCTTTGACAATAATTTGAATAGATGCTTCAGAATATACCGATGTATGAGTGCAGAACCTCTTTAAAGCAGGGGTATCTTTTCTTAGGATTCTGCATGAGCTTGAAAAACGGATACAACTGTCTTAATGACTTGCATTAATGAATTGCAACTGCTTTAATGAATGTCATTAAAGAAGCTGTGTCTTTTTTAGGCTTGTACAGTCTTCCGTACTCCCTTGAGAGTCCCTCCAAAAGTCATCACCAAATTGCAATTTTTCATTAGACAGAATGGGAAATTGTTACCAATATGGGGAGTAACTATATTTAATTACTTAAATTAAATGAAATTGAGGGGGGGTTTCTAACCCCGCTTATCCTAACAGGTCTCATTCCCCTGAAAACCCACCTACTGTTCTTTCTTAACTTACTTTTCTTTTTCATTGACTAGAATAATTTCCTGACCTTTAAGACATAAATCATATGCAATCCCCAAATATACAATAAACATATTACCAACACAATCTCAGAATTCTGACCTATCGGAAAATTTATGATGTTTGAGCCTGTTTCTGAAAACGTCTATTATTTTGAGGCCTGCTGCTTGTCTGGAAGTAGCTTCAAGTATCTTCTGTTCCTCCTAATTGTGACTTTGTCAGTTTTGACAATATAAAATCCAGATATCTGATGCTGTCCTATATAGTTGTGAGTTCTGACATACTTTCTGGTCATGTACTTTAATTCATACTTTGTAGTTCTGGCAAAGAATGCATTCCGTGAGTGTTTTCCACATGGAACTTGGTTTTTCAGCTCTCTCTCCATGATTAGTTCTGCCTGGCCATTTAGACTTGGTCTAAAACTTCACAAAGGTAAGAATGGATCTTCCTCTATTAGAATTTGCTGTGCAGGTGGAACCACTTTTTCTCGTGAAGAGTTAAAGCAAAGAGTGCAAATGTTCCCAGTGAATTGTGGGCAATTATCTGTTGTAAGTTCATGTTTTTAAAGCAATAAATAGCAATAGATCTTGTAACATTGGCCATATTTGCGATTTGAAAAAACAGTGCATGACCACTAAATACTTAAAACTTACAAGTTGCTAAGACAAGGAGAGCTCAGCATATTCCAAAAGCCATTATTGGATTATAGATTGATTTTATGAAATTGTATGCAGTTCCTTGTATTACCTGAAACCATATAATGAATAATTGACATTGGTCTGATATTGGTTAGTTCTGTAGCATTTTAGTATTTTGGTAGTTAAGTAATCTAATAGTTTAATAGTTTAATAGATTAGTATTTTAGCATACTAGTACTTTATATATCTGGTAGATTATAAATTCAGTAATCTAATTTTAACAGTATTTTGATTTAGTAGTTTTATATTAGCATTTATATGTTATCTTATTCTCTCTTGCATTCTCTGTTTTTCTTTACAATTTTTAACATTTGTTATAGTACAAAACATTGGTCAGTGTCTATATTAAAATGTGTTGACCTCTCCATTTACAAATACCAGCTCCAATTCTCTTCCAAGAGCTATTTGACATTGATATAAACGTCAGTGGGTCCTTTTCGCAGAGAAAGTTTATTGTTCTGACACAATTCACAGCTTGCTACAAATGTGTTTTTTTTGGGGGGGGGTTGTTTATTTGTTTTTTGTCTTAACGGTGGCCAATAAGCAGATAGTCTTGCAGGTTCCCTGCACTTAATAATGCCTAACGGGTCCTTGTGAAGTTTTTCAAATAATTGTCAACTGGAATGCCAATTCTGTCACAACTGAAAATTAGATCCTATGATATTGGAAGTCGTCTTCTGTGTGCAAAAAATAGGTTGAATGTGATAGGCATGCTGCGTGCATGCAATAACCAACTATTTTATATAAAGATCAATATTACCTGTAGCTCTACGTTAGAAGCAATAATGTGGCATGTACACTGAAGAAATCGATCACAAATAGACTTTGAGGCACTCAATGCTGTTTTGTAAGTCTCCGCTTCTTCTAAATTGTGAATTGAGTCTGGATCAGAGGATTTTAATGGGTGTTGAGACGAAACACCTGCTTGGATGATATTCAGCATGAGGTCATGTCTCATATTCTGGTCTCTGATTGGTATGTGGCATCTCACTCAGACATCTCATTAGTACCTGATCCAAATGTTTGTATTTTATTGGGAGAACCAGCTGAAGGATTTCAGCCTATAAATGTTGTTTGGGAATCAAACATTTGCTCACACTGATGCAAGGCACTTTTGCTCAGTTTGGGCATACTACTGGAGTTTTCTGGAAGCAGAAAATTGTTGATTCTGGATTCAGCTCAAGAATTGACAGTCACAATTCCACATTTGCTGGCATCATAGAATGCCAGCACCTGATAGCTTTGTCTTTTTATGTCCCCATTGCCAATTGGTATTTGTTTTGAGCAGTTGAGTGAAAGGGTCAAGGAACTCTGCCACTTGGAGTATAAATCTCCCAAGATATTGCACTATACTCCAACATTTAATTCCTAGAATACCTGCCATTTTCTTTGGATGTTGGTTCACTTAGTGTTCATTTATATGCTGTCAACAATAAGTGACCTCTTTCAGATATGAATGTGTTGCTTTTGTTCAGTTTTAGACTTGGCTAGCACTTTAGGCAATCTCTCATTATGTTCATCCTCACTAACACCACAGACCAAGAGTGATGACAGCTTCTGAATGTAGGATAGATTGTTTTTTGGAAGGTTGTAGAATGGATGAACGGAGAAAAAATGAACATGGAAGAAAAGGAAAGAAATGACAGAAATGAGGAAAATAGAACTTCAGAAAGTACAACATTTCTGCAAAAAAAATTAGATGGGTGTGGAGAAGAAAAGATAGTTGCAGGGATTGTACTTAAGGAGTGCAAGGAATAAATTAAAATTAAAACAGGAAGAGGAAATGCAGAACGATTTTGATGGAAATAAAAATTGTTTTGGAAATGGGTGAACAAAGACTTTCCATGATGAAATTATTTGGGGTGACACTGAAGTGAAGTATAGAGGGAAGAAGTACTTTAAAGTCTTGTATGGGAAAGGCAGTGGTATATCAAAGAGTAAAATGAAAATGAAAACTACAAATGTTAGTGTCTAAGAAAAGAATGATGAAACAGAAAACAAATCCTGAGTGAATGTTGAAAAATGGTAAGTCTGATGTGGTAGCTGGTATTTATTTATTTATTTATTTATTTATTTATTTATTTATTATTTTAATTTATCCCCGCCCATCTCTATCATGGTAGACTCTGGGCGGTATAACTAGATAAATATTAATATATGGGTGCATTTGCTTATGGAGTGGCTATGTGCAAAGTCTTCCATTCCTAACCACATTAATACTCCATCCTTTCAAGCTTATGTCATGTTGTTACACAAAAGGAGTGGGTTTGCATTGTGATGCACGTTTTGTCACTTCCCCCCTTTGCCTCTCCCCATGTTTAACATGTGAAAACTGCATCTATGCCTGATGATTGCTATTATCCTCCCATAGAATGTGGAAGTAGCAAGGATGAATGCTAAAACTACAGGGAAGCTATTGGTTAACTATGTCTGGGAAGGGTTTTACCAGAATTCTACTGAAAATGGTACAAGAAGTGATAATGAAAAAGGGTACAAGAAATAACACTAAGCAAAATTTGGTGTAAGCCAGGCAGAAGAATATTTTTGCTCTTCAGCAAGGTTGAGAAATGTATGAATGTGAGAAAGAAAATGTATCCACTTGATTGTTTAATATATTTATGGATAAATATATGAGGAATATTTGTGGTGGCATTAGAAGTCTGTCTAGCAAATTCTAGACAGGATGGAAGTATGGATATGAAAATTAATGTATAAAAGCTCAGGATAGTTGTGTTTGACAAGGAAAATGGAGTAAACAACTGCAAGATTTTGGGTGAAAAATACAAATGCAAAATGTCTGTAGCTTGAATCATGTCAACTGGATTTCTATTTTCTCAGTGGAAACGTTTCGCTCCTTATCCAAGAAGCTTCTTCAGTCTGAGCAAAGTTAGTAAGGGAATCCTTAAATATGTTTCTAGGGTGGCTGTGTGACCTTGCACCTGGGGCTAGATCATGGTTATTACACAGCCACCCTAGAAACATATTTAAGGATTCCCTTACTAACTTTGCTCAGACTGAAGAAGCTTCTTGGATAAGGAGCGAAACGTTTCCACTGAGAAAATAGAAATCCAGTTGACATGATTCAAGCTACAGACTGTTCCACCTGGATGACTGAGAACCTTCATCGACAAATGCAAAATGGTGAAAAACTAGAAGTAGATAAATCTGAAGAAAATTTATAAAAGGTGGGGAAATAGATGGAGAATTTTTAAGATGTGCAAATGTTGGTAGTGGATAGTATACAATCTATTGTGAAGAATGAAGTTTTGTCAAAACAAGCAAAAATTGTTGTGTATGAGAGCATGTTTCGGCCCAATTTGTTACAAGGAAGTGTTCAGTAGGTCAGGATGTTCCCTTGACATAAACATAAGAGTTGAATGCAGTGGGAATGGGTCACTTAAGAAGTGTGTGTGTTAAACAAGGGCCAAAATAGGGCAAAGAATAAATGGCTGCTGAATAAATGTGGATTGAATGCAAAATCAGTATGAAAGAAGGACATTGAGGTGGTTTGGCTATGTAGAAAGAATGAATCGCATCAAATATATGAGGGAAAAGTGAATAGGTTGAGAGAATAAAAATATTGACATGCTTCCATATTTTCAGTTCCTCAATCCCAAAATTGTTCCGAAAACTCTTTTTGGCCCCTTCCGCATCTTCACTTTATGCCTGCCACGTTATGCAATTGTCCTTCAGTATCTCTTCTGAAACTGAGGTGTTAATTTTTAACTCAGCGGTGATGTAGGAGGATGTGCTGCAAATGTGCTTTGTAGCATGAATGCTGGCCTTTCAGGGCATGTGGTTTCCTATTAGAGCGGTTTCTTGCCTGACTCTGTCTCCTGGATCCTTCTCCCCTATCAATCCTACAGCTGTTTCCTAGCATCGGACTTCTTAAATTGGGCAGGGGGGAAGTTTTCAGGTCCTGATCAATGTTTCCAGCCGTTTATTTTGTAATCCACTGGAAAAAAACAAGCACAGAGGGATAAGGATGAGGATGGAGATGGGTCCAGTGGTTGAATGCTGATGTTGGCACTCCATTGTTAGTCAGTTGGGAGGTGCTGGTGGACTGTTAACAAGTACAACAACAATGGTGAGCATATTCATGGGTGGCCCAAAAATGTTTTTGAGGTTATATGAGGATTGAAACTTATAGCTCTGTGTGTGTGTATAATGTGTGTGTGTGTATATATATGTACAGATATATATATACACACACTATATATAGTGTATGTATGTATGTATGTATGTATGTATGTGTGTGTATACACACACACAATATATATATATATATATATATATATATATATATATATATATAGAGAGAGAGAGAGAGAGAGAGAGAGAGAGGGAGCGCGAGCGCAGTTTGGAATCAACAGTTCCCAAAGGGAATTTATTCCCAATAGATATGTAGTATTAACTGAATTTTTCTTCTATACTGTTCTTACCAAAATATCTAAGCCACTTTTAAAACCAAAATATAGTTCAAATATTCTACCTAAATAATCTTAAAAATATTGGCATAAAAGATTAAAGTCCACCAACATCTAGAGCAGGGCTTTCCAAAGTGCCGCCGCTGGCAACACACCAGCGGCGGCGGCCGTGTGGCAGCAGCGCATGCACAGAGGTGGCGCGTGTGTGCGTGCGGCAGCGCGTGTGTGCATGGTGGCGGCGGCAGCGGCGGCAGCCTCCGCTAAAACGCGTAAGCACTGATCCCGCGCCGCTGCCACCGTGCACGCGCGCGCTGCCGCTTCCGGGTGGTGTGGCGACACACCACGCTGTGTGTGGCGACACACTTTTGTGTCACGACACACAGTTTGGAAAGCTCTGATCTACAGGGTCACTGTACAATTGTTTCTTTCTGACCAAACCACCATTATAAGAAAATAAAATCACTACTTACAGCTGTCGCCTAGAAAATTATTTTCCCAGAACATATGGTAGAAAAGGCCAGGTGGCTTTAGTGTGAATATGTGAAAACAATTTTCAACACTGTTTTGGCAGCAACTCAGAAACACGTTGAGGGTAGGATGAGCAATACAAGCGAGGACTGACTGAAGACAGCTCTTTTCAACCAACAGATGTGCTTCTTAAATAAAATAGCAGCCTATCAGCCTAAATGCCATGGGTTAAGAAACTGATAGGCTTGGTTAGATTAAAGAGTAATGCAGGTAGAGGGCATGGTGTAGGGCTCTCTACCTAGATTCTTCTTAAAGCATCGTAAATCTTGACCCGACTGTGTTCTTCTAAAATCAGTAACTGAGGGGTGTATGATAATATGACCAGGGAACAAGAGTGAGAGTTACTTAAATGAAATAGGTGCACAAAGGAATGCTTAAGAAATATGCTAGGAAGGAAGGAAGGAAGGAAGGAAGGAAGGAAGGAAGGAAGGAAGGAAGGAAGGAAGGAAGGAAGGAAGGAAGGAAGGAAGGAAGGAGGGCAGGGGCAGGGGCAGGGGCAGGGGCAGGGGCAGGGGCAGGGGCAGGCAGACATGGCTGCTCTATGTTGAATACTCTTGTTCCTGTTTTGTCATGGGTTGTTGAGTTCTCTTGTTGCAGCAGCAAAGCTCAAAGGGAGATATGTAGCAGATGTATGGAAAGGAGAAAATTCATACATATTCAGGTTGGGATTAAAATATCTGCAATTTTATTGGTTATGGATTACAAAAGGCCAAGGAATGACAGTCATTAAACCAGTCTATAACTTGTTGTCCTCACTACACCGAGCAATTTTATCCTGCAGATGCCCAGAAAACTCCTCTGCACGGCCCTGAAGGTGGGTCACTGGGCCCACCTTTTCCAAAAGGGATTGAGTGATCTTAAACAGGGCCGCCTGGTGGCATTCTGCGTATGCAATAAGAGCGGAGAAATATTGATGTTTTGCTGCTCTTACCACCACAATGTAGGCCTTAATAGCGGCTCTAGCTTGTGTTCAGTCGAGTTCGGTCCTTGTCTTCCTCCAGCAGTGCTCTAGACATCTCTTAATCCTCTTCAGAACCCTCAGCTTCTCCGTAAACCATGGTGAGTATTGGGTTCAATGGGGCAAGAGAGGTCACACGGGTGCGATCCTGTCCAAGGCCCCGGTCGCCTCTCTATTCCAGGTGGCAGCCAGGACCTCCACTGGACCGTGCAGCAGAACCTCGGGTATAGCCCCCAGCTACCTTTGGAACCCCATTGGGTCCATCAGTCGCCGGGGGTGGACCAATCGAATGGGTCCTGCCTCCCTGCGGAGGGGGGCAGCATAGGAGAAACTCAAGGCCACCAGGGTGTGATCTGACCATGATAGAGGGGACAGATGTAACTCTCCCTTCAGATCAGCTTGCCACTGTTCTGACAAGAAAACCAAGTCCGGTGTGAGGCCACTGTCCCAAGTCGGGTCCCAAATAATCTGGGACAGGTCCATGGCAGCCATGAACTCCCAAGCCGCCTCCGAGGCATGCCCCAGGGATGGCAGATTGAAGTCCCTCAGAACCATAAGTCTGGGGAACTCCACCGCCAACCCCGATACGGCCTCCAGCAGTTCAGGCAGGGAGGTTGCTATGCGGCAGGGAGGCTGGTACAGTAGCAACAGTACATATCCAGGTAAAGCATCTTCTGCCACTGAGCTATGGCTCTCCCAACTCACGTGTACATATGCATGAATGCACACACACATTCACATAGCTAGAATAGCCTTTCCCAACTTAGATGTGATTACAGCTCTCAGAATTTCCAGGCAGCATGGGCTAAAAGAATTCTGGGAATTGTAGTCTAAACACAGCTGGAGGGCATGTTGGAGAAGGCTGCCTTAGGGATCAAATAAATATTCCATCTAGTTCAGTTTCCTGCTAAGTGGAATGGCCAAACAATTATGACTGGGAAGCCTATAGGAAGGACTTGTGGGCATTAACCATACTCAAATAATTATAATAACTAAAATTATTAACCCACTGTTCATCAATACAGGTAGTCCTTATTAACAACCATTCGTTTATCGATGGTTCGGACTTACAACAGTGCTGAAAAAACCAACTTATGACCTATCCTCACACTTACAACCGTTGCAGCATCCCTGTGGTCATGTGATCATGATTCAGGCGCTTGGCAACCGGTTTGCATTTACAATCATCACAGCATCCCACGGTCACGTGATCACCATTTTCAACCTTCTCAGTGGGCTTCCGGCAAACAAAATCAATGGGGAAACGTGTGATTCACTTAACAACCACATGGTTCGCTTGACTGCAGCAAACCACTTAATGACCACCGCAAAAAAGGTTGTAAAATCGGGTCAGATTTGCTTAGCAACCAAAATTCCGGTCCCAATTGTGGTAATTAAGTTAGGACTACCTGTATATTTTCTGGAATTTTCTACTATTCAGCATCTTACTGCTTCTGTATATATGCATGTAGAAAACTCATGCATATAGAACAACCCTGATTCTCCTATGGATCACAAGAGCTCTTGCCCTAGTAGATATTCACCTGGCACTTTCATTATTCTTGGATCATTTATTTATGTATTTATTTTATTTTATTTTTATCCCGCATTATTTTTTATAAATAACTCAAGGTGGCGAACATACCTAATACTCCTTCTGATGCAGTCATTCAATGAATACTTAGCAACACCTCCTTCTGCATGTTGTTTATAGTGCACCATGTCAGTGGATACTTGGGAGAGCTTTTAAACTTGTAATCACAAATCATTTGTAATCCCAAGTAACCAGGTGCAACAAAAATATTTCATATAATATATAGTATTCAAAATACTACATATTACAATATACTATGCAATTTTCTAGAAGTATTTGGTTGGTAAATGAAAAAAATCAAGTACTACACATGACGGTAGACTTCATATTTGCATAGCCTGTTTCTGAAACTGGCCCTAAATGGCCAAAATTATCCTACAATATATCTCTGAAAGTCAAGCAAAATCAATGCTGCATTTTTCTCACGTTAAATTTTAAGAAGCATTTAAATATATAGCATCTCTCCAGTGTTACATAAACATAGTGTAGACATCCATTCTTGTTGCTGGAGCGTGGTGAGATGACCAAATGCACAACTAAATATTACAAAGGAAAGGAAGTACCACCATTTTTATTAATCTTTCTTTATTAATAGTTAAAATACTAGCTTTCAAAGGATTACATCAGAAAAGGTAACGCTAATGATATGCCCTGAATGGAGTCAGTGGGTTTAGTGAAGAAACTGTGTCATATAAGAGCTAATAAATTCCTTGTCATAGTATAATACTTGCAGTGGGTAATCGTTTGGTAACGTGCTATTCTTTTCTCAATAACAATATATTATCAGCCCATTCAACACAAGAAATGTAATGATCAAATGCAACGCTACTGTATTACTCTCCAAGTCAACATGGCACCCTTCTCCCCAAATGACCAGATCCTAAAGCAGATGAAGCTTGATGAAGTTTCTGAGGGTTGCAGATAGGAAGATGCTGTAAAATTCTCCTGGGAAACAAATTACTGACGGGCCTATCTTCTAAATTTCAAGCAGCGGTTTACCAAGGCTCTCAAATAAGGGAAAATATGATGAGTTCTAAATAATGCTACCTTTAAATTTGCTCTCTCTTTTTGTTCATTTTCTGACTCAGTTGAGCCTATTATTACTGGTAATAGTATCAATAGCATAGTATAAATCATGTGCATTGTTTATGTTACTATTCCAGTTTGTTGGCTTTAAAATCTATTTAAATACCTGAAACAAATCTGCAACTTTCCATATGATACTTTTAAATGAAACTTTGGCTAATATACTGTATAGCTGTAAATTCTTCACACGATTGTCCTAGTCCTTTCAGTACATAAAATTCTATGAACATTTTTCAATTCCTTTAGCAGTGCATATGCACTTTATTATTGTCCCATTATTGCATTTTTGAAGTGTATGAATTTCTAGTTTTGTTGTGTATAAGTATGCATGTGGGAAAAAATTATAATCAAACAATGACTGTACATACAAAAAAGAAACACAAACCAGCTTTCTAACTGAAGGATGAGGAGTGAGGGAGGATCAATTGTTCATAGCCATGGTTAGCTCAGAAATGCTTGGACTTCTATAAAGGTTTTTAACGATCCAATGCTTCTAAAATACTAGCAAAATTTTTACTCTCCAGAGATTTCAAGACTAATAGTTATTGATCATTTTCATAAGTGCACTGAAAATATACTTTACTCTCAATAATTAACAAATCAATGACTTAACATTGAGAATGAGAATATTGGCATAGATAGTTATCAATAAAATCAGTTAGTTAATAGCCCCAAGTCTATGGTGTTATATATTGAAAGCATCTTGAAAACAAAGTGGTTAACTTGCAAAACTTAAAAAAAAATAACAACTGTCAGCATTCAAAAAACGCTACCACTATAAAATACATGTGCAGATCAAATGTACAAGCAGAAGTCATAACTTTGGTGAATCTGGGCTATGAACTCTATGTTTGGTATCAAATAATTGTACTGAAGCAGGCTAATGCCAAACAGTAGGTGGACAAGTTTTTAAGCATATGTATATACTGCCCTGGAAATTGATGATGTTGAGTAGTTTAAAAATATTGTAAATAAATATGTCATGACTAATTTTTCACATTGTGAGGTCATTATTTATTTATTTATTTGCACTTATAACTTGGTAACTTGCCTTTTCTCTCTGAGAGCTCAACACAGCAAACGTACAGTACATGGGGATCTCTATTCTTTTTATCTTCACAAGAACAACTTTGGTAGGTTAAACTGAGAGTAGGTTGCCTGAAGAATGCCACCTGTTGGGGATGCTTTGATTTGGTGTCCTGCACTGGTCAGGAGGATGGGTACAATGTCCTAAATGGCCCCTTTAAACTCTATGATCTTAAGTCATTCAGTGAAGATTGTGTTTGAGTGAAGACTGGGTCTCCCAGATCAGAGTCCAACTACTACAACACCCTAACCATCGAAGTAACTATGTGTAAGACTGCACTGCAAGAGTGTGATGACCCCCATTTTAATGCCCCAATAATCACTTCTCCATGCAGTTCTTTTGAATTGCAGAATAAGCTTTATTAAGGATACATGTAAATCAAGGCATTCCCAAAGACCTGAATGACGTTTCCCGCCAAAGGATTGAATTTTGCCTTTCCCTCCCTTGTGCCAGCCTCCCTTCACCCGATGATGTCATCCGTTCGAACCCCCTCCATACTCGTGCAGGTGGAGGACCTTGACGATCTGCAAAACAGGCTCCAACTGTCTGGCTTGGGGCGCATCTCTTGGAATGCACTCCCCCCTCCCTTCCAAAGTCTTTCACAGGCTGACACGTATCTTCTGAAGTTAATGGCAGGATTCAAACTGCAATCCTGACAAAGAGACAATATGCAGTCCAGTGTATAGAAAGCTGGATTCAAATCCTTGGCCTGTCACGGACACATTGCTTGAATCTGGGCAATTGTTGATTATTTCATAGCCTCAATTCTTCATCTGTGAAATAGGATTATTACCAAACTATGCCACAAGCTTATTGGAAAAGGCATCATCAGAACTGTAAAGCATGTTATTCTAGAAAGAATAAATAATAACACTACTCCTAAGGCTAGGGTATAGTGGAATGAAGGAATGCTGACCTCACACAATTTATTAACACTACTTTTTTATGGAGTGAATTTGTGCTTGCCTGCTCCCTATATGCTTAGTAATTTAAAATATACATTTTATCTCCCTTAGTTTTACATTTCCCTCTATTGTGAAATTCATATGCAAATCAATAGATTCCAGCAGATGCTGGCAGTGGCTGAATCTGTATAAGACTTTTTTAAAAATCTGCCAGAATGCCCATGATAGTAGCAACCATGTGCAAAATCTAAAAACTACTCAAAAAGCTTTTATGGAACATCCCTCCTTGTGACTCTATATAAAACTATAAACTGGAAGAGATGCAAGTAGAGCCTGAATCTCAGGGCAAATGTCCAGGGCCCTGCAATCAAGGAAGAATCCACACAGCAGCAGACGAATCCAGCTTCAATATCTCAATGTGTCACAGCCCACAGAGCTCACACTACTCACCACAGCGTCTTTTCTTTCTTCTTAATTTTTTAATGAGTATGCCGTTTGTGCAGATGCTCATGTTATTGTTTTAATTTTTTTCCGGAAAGAAAATGGTGCTTATTGCCTGCAAAGCCATACAGCTGTCTAAAGACAGTGGTAGGAAGGATTGCGCTTATAATTACATCCAGAATGTAAGATTAGCTAGTGGTACCTTTGTAAAGTACTATAACGCTGTATATCCTTGACCTCTCTAGCATTTTATGTAACTATAAAATGTTAGAGGTATCAAGAAAAGTAGTCCAGCATAATGCAACACAAAGAGGCAAACACTGCCTTAACCGAGAGCATCCTGTTAGTGAGAGCAGCTCTCTCTCCTCGGTCATTAGCAGTCAGACTGTGACATCTACTATCTGCAACCAGTCTGAGCCAGGGTGGCCACCCAGAGCTTCACAAACGCAAACGCAGCTGTGATGCTCCTTCTCCAATGCAGAAAGCAAGCGGAAGGAGGGGATCAAGGATGAACATTCAGTGAGAGTGAGCGCTTGTGGAATCCATGAAACGGTTCCCTTGGTTGTTTTCTGATCAGCTGTGGGGAGGGGGAGAAGGGGAAGTGCCAGGTCTATTTGAATATCAAGCCCAGCCACACTCAGAGCTTTGTTGACAACTTCATTACCTCCACACATAAAAATGACTGCAGGGTAATGCAAATGGCTTTTGCGTCACACTCTCCTGCATTCCGCATGCATACTGCAGCAGAGGCGGCCCTGAGAGGTAGCCCAGAGGCAGACACGCTTTTGTCCAATTTAATAAGATCTCTCTTGGAGACATTATCCTCTCCTCCCACTCGCCTTGCTTTATGCAGTCAAGTGACCCAGCTTTTCAGACAATGGGTGTGGGTGTATCTGTATAGGAGATGGGGAGGATGGTCTTGGCTTGACCTCCCTGTCCATCAAAGCTGAAAGAAAGGTAGCAACAAGGAGAGAGATGCCCATCTATCTTTAAAAAAAATGAACATTTAGCAAATTTCCTACAAACCTGACAAGGTGATCTGATTAATATTATAACACTGTCAACAGAGTATCATTCGGTAGATAGGATTTATCACCAAGGACAGCTGCATAACTGAGGACAAAGGAATTGACACCTTACTACCCCTCCATGCTGATGAAATAAGACAAGTATCAATAGGATATTTTTAGAGGCCAGAAATGCCATGCTATTGTTCATCAGTTAATCAGAGAAGGGGATTTTTTTAAAAAGGACTATTTTTTTGTCTACATTGTTAAAAAACAGAAGGGAAAGGGAAAGGGAAACCAAAAGGCAAAGGTGACTGATAACTCCACAATATGTTAAAATGTTAAAAATATTTGCAAATGATGTCTTGTTTTGCTACTGCTTCATGCCATCATGTTTGTTTCTGAAAAGGCCTATGGGCCTTTGACCACAGTAGCAATTGGAATGAGTGGCAAATCATTCCCTGCAATCCCAGTTCCCAATATTATCTTAGGGTGAAGTGAACTTGTCAATTAGCAGTTTGAAGGTGAAGTTGTATATCCAGGCAAGTAGGACTGGGAAATAGGCAGGTTAAATAGGTGACTGGAGACAGGCAATTGGAGGAGGCAGAATGTCTCCTCTAGTATCTGAGCAACAAAGTCCAAAATATGCATAAGGCTGTCTATCCCTACTTTAGAAGCTTTATACTGCTAGGTGGAATGGTGTTTGCGTAGAGCAGCACAGGATATAAATCAGGAATTCTGGCAGTGTAGCCTAGATCCAACTCTACGGGCCAGTGCTCATCTCCGTTTGTTAGCCGAAGAGCCAGCTTTGTCCGAAGACGCTTCCATGGTCATGTGGCCGCATGACGCACGTGGAACGCTGTTACCTACCCACCGAAGTGGTACCTATTCATCTACTTGCATTTGCATGCTCTCAAATTGCTAGGTTGGCAAGAGCTGGAGCTAGTGCGGGAGCTCACTCGGCATGCAGGGCTAGGGATTCGAACCTCTGAACTTGCGATCTTCCGATCGACAATCCTGGCGTCTTACCCGCTGAGCCACCGCGCCCCCCTAGAGTCAGACACGACTGCACAAATGTGCGGGGGGAACCTTTACCTTAGCCTAGATCCCCCTCCGAGCCATCAGGCAGTTCTCAAAGACTTTATTGGATTACATGTAGTACTCTATACAAGCCAGGAAGAATCCCATGCTTCAGTGACTTGAGAACCAATAGCAGCGGAGTTCCAAGCCTGGTTTCTCGATTTGAATGTCCTCATCCTGCAGTAGCAGAAGGTAGACCAGCAACAACTTCTGCTGCTAATGGTGTATCAAGAGTGATATCCTTAGATTTCATTTCCTAGTTTGAGACCTTTAAACTATTTGCAGTCTTTTCTTGAGGGCCTTGCATGAATGAGTTCTGAGTTATGATTCAAAAATGGCTGTCATGCAAAACCAGAGCCGGACTTCTTCTGAAACAACACATTTTGCTTCAGGTAGCAGATTCCTGAACCTCCTTAAGTATTTCAGTCCAGTACTTTTTGCACTATTTTGAGATTTGGGGAGGGGCACAAAATGGCCTGTACTGACCATCAATATAATTAAGACATGTTCAATTTAGACACTAGAGGTAACAAGACATCTGGAAACTGTAGATTACAAAGAATGTCCTATAGATGTATGAGGGGACAGATATAGGATATCAGTCTACTGGGTTTCTGGCAGGATCAGAAATGCCTCCCCCAGTTATTCTTCCTACCCAATATGCTCATTACAAGTCTTTAAAGAATGCAAACAAACCTCACAACCTCAGTTAATTTGAAAATGTAAACTATTAGCCCCTTAGCAAGCTAATCAAACCATGTGCAGGACACTAACTTGTGGGGGAGAAAACTAAATTAGCACACTTTATAAAATATTTGCTGATTGCTAAATGGTTGTGGAAAAATTATGTCTGTGACTACTTCCACAATTTTATCAACTGGCATCTATTTAGAAAGTTCCACTGGCATCCAATTCCTCAGTGAATAATCCTTTTCTCTGTAGAACAGAAAGAAAATGAAATTGCACAATGGTTTCTCAATCACCCTAAATGCTGAAGAAATAAGTAAGACATTTTTTTTTCTTTTTGCAATGAACACAGGCCTTACTAATGAGTAGATGGTTAGGGAATTTCTTCACTTAGCATTTCTCATTATTAATAAATTTTGCACTGACAACTATTAAGTGAACACTTTGGATTTATGCACCTAACCTAATTACATATGCTGCATGTACGCATTTCATTATTTACTTGACAGATTCATTCCTTGAAATCATACATAATTAAAGAAGGATCAAATATTAACAATTAGATACATGTTAATTTTCTCCAGATCTAGTGAAACAAATACATTTTATTCTTCTATACAACACAGACAGCAAAAGATGCATTGATTCTTTCTAGCTGTTGTTTTATAAAGCCAAATTCTCTAGCTTTATTTTACTTGTAATGAAAATGATATGTACAATTAATTGTCCCCCACCCCTTTACTGAAAAATATATCAGTAGTTTTAATAAGTGTAAGAGGTTAGTAATTTCTTCCTGACATTTTATAAATGAAACAATTTGTTCTGGTTGTTTCTTAGCAATTCCCAATAAAAGGTCTGTTCTTGGCCTCACTAAGTCAGTGGCAAACTTTTCGTGACCTCATGTGAAGCCTGTAGTAAATTGAAATACTTCTATTAACTTTTACAAAGGAGTAAACACAAGGGGCGGGGGGGCATATCCACAACTAGCATAGATGTTTCAGCAAGAAGACTAATCTCTCATCATTTCATACTTTTTGTTATTGTCTTTTAATACACTCTAACAGTTCTTCCATTTTCATACATTGTAACAATTTCATTACTACAAGTGTAGACCTCAATGATATACCAGTTGTTCTTTCCTATCCAAAAATGTACAAATAGCTTTTGTTGATAAAAATGTTTTACCCATTATAATCGTGATTCCCTCTGCTAATTACTACTCTGACATTGTGGAGGACTAAAACTGGAATAGACACAGTGTACTTACTTTTTTAAACTATAGACCAAGCCTATCTAAACTCACTATCACTTTAATTTTCTCCAGATCTAGGAAAACAGAGGTTCTCAGAAAATATCTACAGTATTTAGAAAATTGGTTTCATCAACACATACCATCTGTTTTTACAAATGTAAATGTTTAATTCCTTAATGACATATTGCATATGTGTGCATGTCTTAATGTGGATGAGATTATGTACTTAGGACACTTCCTTTGTGCATGTTCACAATTCTTGATTGGTATTTATGGTATATTACAATAATCTGAATTACAGTCATTGGCGATCATTGGCGATCACTCATAGCAGAGTAAGATTGTCTTCCAAAGGTAAAATTTTAACGGTGGATCCGTAAGTGGCTATAAAGGCCAATTCTGGATCCGCACAACCTCCCACAGTGAGGGCATAGGTTTCCGGGTGGGAGACGGTCATGTTAGGAATGGATTCCTACCTTCTACCTTTCTGAATTGGCCTTTTGTCCTAGCAGGTGTGGATAATCCAAGAGCCAAAAGGACTCTGGGCAAGCCATAGATGAGGCCACAGTGAAGAGTGGATGGGGAAAGCTCCATGTAGCACAACATACTTTTCTCCACACTCCATTCATTGTTATATATGTACACACACACACTTTAGAATATCAAGGAGCTGTCCTTGAAGACCAGAACCTGCAGCTGTTGCAGCATGCAATGGTCAGGTAGTTAAGGGCATGGCTAGGTTTGCCCATTGACACCTCTTCTTCAGGAGCTGTGTTGACTAGCTTCTGGGTGCAATTTAAACTGATGTCTGTCACCTTTAAATCTTGACATGGCTTAGGTCCCAGATTTCTTTGAGATGGCCTGCTCTGGGGGAATTCAGAAAGAAAAGGCATGTTAAAGGTCTCACTACTAAAGGAATGTTATTATCAGGGACCCTGATGTTGAGCCTTCTCAGTGATGGCTCCCTTCTCTAGAATAGTTTAGTCTTTCCCTGATATAAAGACAATCCCTTCTCTATTACTTTTCTAAAGAGCCTTGACGAACTAGCTCCTTTAGAATGCCTTTGGGGTCAAGATGGATCCATGAACTATCCCTGAAAAAGAAACATGCTAGGCTGATGAAGTGAGAGCAATTGTGTTCTACTGATTGATTTCGTTTCTTTGTTTTTATGTTGTTTTAACCCTGTCAGCTTAGAAGCTCCAAATAAACAAACAACCTCCACAGTGTATACATAAACAGTCTGGGGACATAATGCTAACATTAATGGAATAACCACCCCAAGTATGCAAATTTATGACTAATGGAAATGGTATTCCTGTAATATCATTATTTTTAGGGCTGGGTTGGGTGGGCTCCAAAATATTTGGCTTTACAGATTATATACATACATACATACATACATACATACATACATATTGTTTGTGTGTGTGTGTGTGTGTGTGAGAGAGAGAGAGAGAGAGAGAGAGAGAGAGATTAGCTGTGACTTTCCTAAGCTATGTCCTAAGTCACATTTTTCTATAATGATTATACTTATCCTTAGAATATGTTAGTCAGAAAACAGTATTAATGACTTGATCAGCCTTCCCAAATCTAAAGAGAGAGAACGTACTACTGAACACTTACTTTACAATGTATTTTCAAAATTATATTATATCTTACTTCTTACATCTCTATTTTTGATCTCCTACTGTTATAATGCTTATGCAATAATAAAACTAATCAAATGCAAGAGAGAGAGAGAAAACAGCCTTCCCAAATCTGATATCCAACATATGCTTTGGGACTACAATTCCCAGACTTCTCAGTCAGCATAGATGTTGGTCATTTAGCTGAAAATTCTGGGGACTGCAGTCCCAACACATCTGGAGGATACCAAGTTGGAGAAGGCAGGAGTATTTTTTGCATCCCTTAATCATACTGCACTTACTAAGCAAAAAGAGACATAAAAATAATAAAAAAGAGACATAAAAAGAGACCGTCTTATCCCCATATTATCGACCCGCCCCACCCGATCATTCAGGGAGGGCCTGCTACGAGCCCCATCAATTAAAGAGTGTCACCTGATGGGGTCTAGGAGACGGGCCTTCTCTGTAGTTGCTCCTACACTGTGGAACACCTTGCCCCCAGAGTTGAGACAGATCTCCTCCCTCCCGACCTTTAGGAAAGATCTGAAGACCTGGTTCTGCCGCCTGGCATGGGAAGGAGGAAGGGATAGTTCCTCATGGGGGTGGCTTGTCCCTTAATCCTAAAAAGTCCTCCCTTTATTACTCTTTCGTCCATCTGGATTTTATTTTTATAATTATTTATATTAATTGTATGAATTGATGTTTTATATTGTATGTTCTATTTTAATTCTTTTTTGTTGTAAACCGCCCAGAGTTCCCCGTCGGGGGGAGATGGGCGATCATATAAATTAAATAAATAAAATAAAATAAATAAATAAATAACATACAGAACAATTTAAGGATTCAGAATCTAGCCTTTAAGCTCAAAAGTATTGACACACAGTACTGATCTATTAATGGACTCTCTTCAGTTCCTTATGAATTCAGAATGCTCAGCAAATTACAAAATTACAGACAACTTTCAAGATTTTGGGTACCGCTCTGAGGAGTCACAATCCTTTACACACTACAATAATAAGTAGTTTGTTTGTTTTAGAGAACTCAAAAATCTATTGCTTCTGAAAAAATCTATTTTTCTTATTGCTCAATTTGCAAATTTATTAAGTGACTAACCTACTTAACCTCCCAGGACAAACTAAAATAAATATTGTTTTATTATCATACTACAGTATATAGTATTGCACCTAAATGGATGCTTAAACACTATTGTACATGTTATTCAATATTTCCATTTGATGAGAAATATTCTCATATTTGATCAAATTTACTTTTGCCTATATCATCTTACAGTCTCATCATTTTAAAGATGTTAAAATTTCATAAGTTGCCACATTATTCATCACATAAGATTAATGTATGCTTGACAGGTTTTGTAAAGATCTGGGTCTCTCCACCACCCCCAGTCCACCCTCATCCATAGCCCATCTTCTTGAGTGCATATACTGTCTCTGAAGATGATGTGTTTTGGATGTTGAATATTGATTACTCCCATCTTCTTTTTTCTCTCTGATGCTAAAGGGAGAATATTGTTATTAGGGTGTGATTGTCAGGGTTAGTGTATCTTTGACCTACACATGTATGATTAATAATGTATGAGTTGATTCAAAACAGATCTCCACGGAATAAGCAGGCAGTAAGCACGGCTGTTGAAGATTCAGAATCGGACAACTAGCATACAGAAGGAAAAAGAAAAGAAGTTTTCTTTTCCAAGCATTTAAGACATTTGAATGCATATACAATAATTGTTACCTTATTAGAATCTACTTCACTTTTGTTTGATCACTTTTCTAAAGAATTTCTGAGGCATTCTGTTCATCTGAATGTAAGTTTGTAGAATGGATTATGTTCAGGGTGAAAAATACAATAGCAGCTGCTGTTTAGCCATTGCAGGTCAAAGATATAGATATAGATACTGTATATAGATATAGATATACTGTATGTAGAACTACATGAGAATCACTCTCTTCTTTTCAGATATCCAGGGGATGAAATGATGAAAAGTACAAGTTTCTTGATTCTCTCCCAATGCTGTGGGGCTTACTTTCTGTCACTGGAGAACTTAGCTATCTTGGTTAACTGGGGTTGGTGGTAGCCTATTTCATATGGCTACTTTAAAGGACCAGATGTAGCATTACTCTGAGGCATTGTGGGAGATGTAAAATGGCAGTTCATTCCCATCCATGGTGTCTGGATTTTTAGCTGGGGCCATGACAGTATGACTGATCGCTGCAGGGTATAAATCAGCAATTATTGCAAGGGGTGGGGAATCTGTGGCCAGTGCCCATCAGCCCTGTCCAACATGGCTAATTAATTAATTAATGATAAGAGATGGTGGCTCAGCGGGTAAGACGCCAGGCTTGTTGATCGGAAGATCGCAAGTTCGGAGGTTCGAATCCCTAGCCCTGCATGCAGAGTGAGCTCCCGCACTAGCCCCAGCTCTTGCCAACCTAGCAATTCGAAAGCATGCAAATGCAAGTAGATTAATAGGTACCACTTCGGTGGGTAGGTAACAGCGTTCTGCGCGCATCATGCCAGCCACATGACCGTGGAAGCGTCTTCGGACAACGCTGGCTCTTCGGCTAACAAACGGAGATGAGCACCGGCCCCTAGAGTTGGACACAACTGCACAAATGTGCAGGGGGTACCTTTACCTTTACCTTTTAAGAGATGATGAACATTGCAGTTCAGCATTACCTGGAGAGCAACATGTTCCTCATCCTTGGTCTACCAGTTCCATAGCTGTCTCATTCTCAGACAGCTGATCCAAGCCTGCTACAGAATTAACCCGCTGCAAAGATAGTTGTTGATACAAGAAAAAAAAATGTTGTTTCCCCTTATGTGGCCTCTTCCTTGTCTGCATACAGGGTATATGCTGGCAAAATCAAAAAATGTTTCAGACGACAAAAATAACACCATACACATTTTCCTCACATTAGAAAATTATCTCTGTGAAGGTAAAACTATCTAGGAAGGAGTATGAAATATTGTAAGACCTAGCAAAAACAATTTTATCTCAAGATTTTGCCTAGAATAGACAAAATGAAAAAGTGCATCCTTAAAAGCCAGCAACAGCCATCAGATTTCTGAAATACTGTTGTCTGTACTCAGCAATCATCTGTACAAATACAAACCGAATGGATAATTTACACTTGACAGGTGCTACAGAATCATTCATTGGAGCAAGATCTGAAAATTGTACATTCATCTATGAATTTCTGCAAAATAGCTAATGTAATATCTTGTAAATAATTTTGTATCATTTTTTCATACATATTTACATCATAGGACATCTCTATTCATTTTAAAGGCTTTAAAAAATTGATTAAATTGTCTCAAAAGATAACAATATGTGATTACTAATTTACAGATCAAGGACTCACTTGCAATCAATTAAGGAACCTGGCCTAGCAGTAACTATATATATATATAAATAAGCGTCATATAGTCCACTTTCTGAGGAATGCATTCCTTGGTATTATATTACTATGCTTTCAGTGTTCAGGTTCAACTGAAACAAACCACATTTTTCCAGTAAGAGGATTAAACATACTGTAGATAGGGATATTAGATCTGAACTGCCAGAAGTTGGCAGGAGCAGAAAACTCCTAGCTTTGTCCATCTTATGATAATCAGGATGTTTGGCGATCAGATGAAGAAGCCCTAATTTAAGTAACCCTGTTATGCATTTTGTCTCACTGGGACTATGAAATGTGGAATAGCACAGCAGTTAAAAGTCTGAGCTATGAGCTTGAAGTAATAGCTTCACTTTTTTAAAATGAAATAAATGGCTCTTAAACTCTTTGAACATTATGAAGTGCTATAGGAATGCTAACTATCCTGTGAAGCAAGGAGGCATTAGACCCTGGGGATCAGGATAAAGGGCTGCAAATCAAAGGCGGGAAGCAGGCACACACACTTGAGCACTGAAATGCCATCCCAAGCTACATGCATGTACTCCTATTATTATACACAAAGATCATGTGGGCTTTGTTCACACAGCCATTATTTCTTTTAACCATGGTTTACTGAATAACCTACAGCGGATTGATTTCATACGTGGTATTACTCTATAAACCATAATGGCTGAGTTTGCACAACATGTTAAGCCAAATTCAAACAAATCAAATGCTAATTTGGTACAGTGTATGAGCTGAACCACTGAACAAGCATACTTCTTGACTTGATTCATGTCCCCCCATGTTTAATAATCTTTTTGCAAATGTTTGAAAGGTGTCACACTGACCAGACAAATTGAATTTATCCCATTTACAACGCATACAGAGCAAACCCCAAGACAGTCAAATGCCTACCAGAGCAGTCAAACACAGCCATTCAATTCAACAAGTAGCCAGCTCATGGAACCCCTCAAACTAGTTAAAGCCTAGTAAGAAGCCTGAAATAAAAATGTTCAACTGAGAAAATGACACCAGCTGTGGAAAAAAAAGGGTGGGGAGGAAAGAGAACAGCCTGTCGGACTCATGCAAGTGCTATACTGTAGTGACATATAAACAATGAAATGGAATGGCACAGGTCCCTCTCAACAGGAAGGTTTTTTTCCTGTTGCCTCCAGAGAGCTTCCTTTTTTGTTTTGTAGGAAACCTTTCAACTCAACGTGTCAAGAAGCCCCTTTGAGGTCTTATTAAAATTCTTCCTTCATGCTGCAATATATGTTGTACAAGGCAGATGACAGCACCCCAACAGTTAATTCTTTATAGTGTAAAAATGGAGGCAACAGAGGCAAAGCAAGTATGCAGCTGACATCTCTGGATAAAATTGCACAGTTGGCATCTTGGAACAAGAAATTAATCAGGAGGGAGAATCAGCTCATAATCCCATGGCCAGCAGTCCTGAGGAGCTGGTCTGCATTATTTACAGTACACAGCTGTGAACTAGATTTACAGGCAATGGCTGCAATCTTGCACCTGGTTATACAAGCCCAGGATCCAGTGACCCCAAGGGGACCAACTTTAGAAAAGATCTATAGTGCCAAAGATGACTAGTACACATTCTTGACTGATCATGCAGTAGTTATTTTGACACTTACTGAACTAGAATCATATCTTTAGTCTGCTCCTGGTTGTGTAAAAGTTTGCTTCGTATTCATATACAGAAAACCATCTTAAGAGTCAGATCTTTGATCTGTAATAGCCTGTTACTGTTGACACTGACTGGGAGCTGCTCTTTTCAAGAGCAGCATGAAATTCTGCTCTTGAAATTCTGGTTATGAGAGTGTTCTAGCATCAAACCTTGATGCAAAACAGCTATACCATCCCACTACAGAACTTGGAAGGTATTACAGCATCCAGTGAATTTCATTACTTCTCAAGATGTTCAGTCTGGAGATGGACAAACAGAAAATTAGTATACTTTAGCAAAAGACAAGAGCCATTACCAGAATTAATGCAAGCTATAGAAGACTTTTATATACCTGGTATACTAAATGAGGTGGCAGAAGTGGCTTTCAGATCTTCCTTATCTTACCTTATAAGGTACTGTATATTCATTTCTGTAGAAGGGCTAGACCTTAGCATGCAGCCTTTTATATGCTCTTTTATTTGGAGTTATAAAAAGATTATCAGCATCAAGTAAGATGAACTATTGTTAGAATTAGCATGACTGTGAACTGTAAGCAGGAGATAGTCAGATATGTAAATGTCATAGTTACTTATCTGCACTACCTGCCAGTAAGGGATCCAAGCTGAGAAGCAAGAAATGCCAAAGCCGAGAGTCCAAATCTGTAGGGGGTGACCTTTATTCATCAAATTATTTTTACAGCCTAGAGCATTTCTACTGCTTGGAACAGTAATTCTCAGTCTTATGTTCCCCAATATTGTTGGGCTGCAATATGAATCATTCCAGACCACTGACCCTTCTGTCTAGAGATAATGTGAGTTTTAATCCGTTACAGTATCTGGGACCTAATGTTGAGAACCACTACTCCAGAGCAGTCTTCCCAAATATAATGCTCTCAAGATGTTTTGGGACTGTAGTCTCAAAAATTCTCAGCCAGAAATTCTGGGGGTTGCTCTCCCATACTACTGAAATATACAAAGTTGGAGAAGGTTGATGGACACAAACCACAAAATAATATTTGTCTCCACCTACAAAATTATTGCCTGACTTTTGGGGGCCTGTTTATTTATTCATAACATTTACAAGTCATCCTTTGCCCTATTTCAATTTCAGGATGAAGTACAATGCAAAATTTTGTCATCATATAAAATATATTAATAAGATAGCAAATACAGATTTATTTTTCAGAAGAGTGAGAAATGAAAACAATTTATAATGCTTGGGTCATCTAAATGTTTTTGCCTGGTGTCAAAAAGACTGCAGTGTGAGCTCCAGGTGAATGCCTTCCATAATCAGTACCACTGTCAGAAATCTGTCTCCCTTTTTATTGAATAACTTGCCTCTGGTAACACGCTGCATCTGGACAAGAATCTCACGAGAAAAGCTTAATTTATGGACAAGCTTGTATAATTCTGTTTCAAGTATTTGGGCCCCAAGACATTTTAAGGGCTTTAAAAATAATCTTGAACTATTTTTCTAATAGCAAAAATTAAGTGATTAATGGGAGATAAAAAGGGTCCATCCTTTGAGAAACGAAAGTATTAACTTGTTCACATGAGCCATGAGGTATGCAGAAGTAGAAAACTGAGGCTGTTTAATGTCTTTCCAGCAAACAAACAGAAAACCTGGGATGCAGAAAGCATCTGCTTTCTTGAGACTTTTCAGTTTACAGCCTTCTGGAGGGAGGTATGATATGTTGGCCTGCTAAACAGGACCATTCTTATTAGAGGTAAGGATCTAAAATGTTGCAATATGTACATGAAGACTGGAGAGACCTAATTTTTTTTTCATCAGGACAGCCAATCGCATCCTCATTCAGATGCATGCTCCAATGCACAAGGGATAAAAATGTGCAAAGGGTTGATGTACACAAACCATTGCCTCCAACATTTGTTTGTTTGTTTGTGTTTCTGTCATCAAAATTCCTTTGGTTGTCTAAAATTCTTCAGCACACTAATTTTCTGCTGCCTCTACTCCCAATTACACAAAACTTTCAGCAATTATTCTAGACATCCAAAAGTCCAAGTTTTGTTGCATGGAAATTATCAAAATCATTTAGTTCTAAAATGTCAGCAATAAGAAAGCATGTATTTTACCGCAGAAGTAACTGTCTCATTACCACCCTTCAAAAGGACCACAATGGTTTATTACAATCAATTTTGTGCAAATCCTTAAAAAGCATTTTTCCTACTTGGGTTGCATTCCTATACCCACTTTTCTGGAGTATGTCCAACTGAGTTCAATGAACTTATTGAGTTGATATGTATAAGATTGCACAGTTTTCCCCTGTCATTCTCAACTCACTTTTCTTTTTTTCTCTCTTCAGAAAACTCTACTTGCCTAAGATTCACAGCTGCCAGGTTCACTGTTACCATATACAGGCACACATCATTAAAATCTCCCTTCAGATCTTTCTGCTCAAGGAAGATGAGGCACGGAGGGAAGGCCAATATATGCAATGCCATTTATAGACATATAAACCAGATTCATGCATCACACAAAGTTATGGTTTGCTTAACTATAGTTCACAAGTATAATAATTATACAATATCATATAACTGATTGGATTTACACAACTGGCTAACCATAAACCATGGATTATAAACTACTATGGCTAAGTTTACATAGCACAGTCAGAATCAAACATCTCATTATGATTAGCAAAAACGTATGAACCCAGCCACTAACAAAACTATTTTTAAGCTTTAAGCATGCTTGGTTTTCAATATGATTTGCATATATACAAGTAGACCTGCAAAAGCAGTGAGACAGAAACCCAATATATGTTCTCATTTTGTTTATTACATTTATATCCTGGTTTTCCTCTAAACTATAGCATACATGGTTCTCTCCATGTCACCTCTATTTTATTCAACCTATGGGGAGGGTCAGCCTGAAAGATACTGATTTCTACTCAGAAGCAATCACGAATGGACATAACATTGATTGTCCTAGTGACTGATGAACTGATGTGTCCTGGGCCTTGAATCTGCTTTAAATCCATTTCCTCCACAAGGTCTGAAATCTCATCCTTGTAATTGTCTTCTACTGGCTTTCTAGGTACAGAGAAAGAACACATCAACAAATAGGACACCATTCATACTCAGAATGGTATGAGCAGGCAAGATACACATTCATAAACTCAAAAGAAAACACAGTATTCCAGGCAGCTGAAAGATCAGAGGACCACATGGGTAGGAAAGAAGGGAAAAAAGGGAATTGGCAAATCGATCTTCAATTATGGTGACAATGATCTCACAGTATCAACATAATGTCTATACTAGCGCATATCAGTCTTGGCAACCCACAGGAAATGTGCAACACGCCCTCTCCCCCAGTGCCCATTTATGGGGCCTGGAGCTCTTCCGTGGATTTGATTTGCTGCCCAAATTCAGCACTGTAATTTGCTGTCAGGGCTATTCAAGAGTTGTAACATTCATTTTAACTGTAATGTTGGAGGTAAAGATTTGATTTCCCCTCCCTCCCGCCTCACCTGCTTTCTCCTATGGCTTGGCTTTGCAGCCCTCCGCCAAGGGGGGAAAAAAGAGCAAGTGAGCCCTTGCCTGCAGTCAGTGAAAGGCTGCCCATCCCTACCATGTATTTTTACGTACTTATGCAACAATTATACCAACTGCTTGTATTCAGTGCTTGGAGGTTAACATTTCTTTGCTTTTCCAAGGCCATAATTCCTTTGAAAAATGCTAACCTCAAAACTCATTTTAAAATAAGAATGAAAATAAAAAAGACTGGCAATAAGACCAGGTGTTGAGGCTTTTCTCCTTTTCCTTTTCTCCAAAAAATTTCCTTCGCTTTATGATTGCAATTAGTATTTCCATTCTCCTGCAAAAGCTGGTGTTCAATATAAATATTAGCCGAGCGAGCAAAACTGCCATCCTTTCCTCTGCAGTCAGGGTAAGCCCCCACCCCACCCCGCCTGTATTTTTCCCATTATTCGTTTAATGCAGAGCAGGGCTGCTGATTACAAAGAGGCAGTTTGACTCCAGCAATAGGTCTTCTTCACTAATCCTCACTGTCATAGAAATTCCAGCTGCTACATGAATAAGAAGCTCAATCCATATTTGCCAGCTCTAATATGAAATCTGTCAGCGCCCAAATTAATGAGTTCCAAATTCCTTACATCACGATAACAGGTTAAGACTGGTCAATTAATTACATAAATCCTTCCCGATTCATTGTGCATTTTCAGGCAAGATTGTGTCTTACATTACTCCATGACACAAGGCCTTTTGGCTCTTGTTGTTCTGGAAAAAAAGCCCCTCATTTAAGCTCAGCCTGGCTGCCACCACGAAGTGTTAAATGTCATGCCCTGGATTTGCACTTTTCTGTAATTGCTTTTGTTTTTAAAAAAAAATAAATTAAAAGCTTTAGCACAGTAGTGCTCTCAGGAAGGGAGAGGGTACATGGATGAGACCCTATAAATCCTTGCCACCTTGAAACTAACTCTCTCATTGCATGTGAGTGGGTCTCTTGTAGTCAACTATATTCTCCATATAGGTTTTTCCTGGTTAAGGCAATTTCTTCAATTTTGAATAATAGCCTTAAGTTTTGTGATCAAATGTGTAGTATGTGCTCTTATTCAGAACTCTATCTAGACTATCCTGTAGCCAGTGAGAAGATACTGTACCTTTACTATATTCTCACTGCACAAGATTATTTTTTTGCAAAACCTTTCATCTGTACATGCCCCCTTGTGGTAAAAACTAAACTTACCACAGTTTTGGTCTTCTCAATTTTTCATTACTTTCCCGATTACCCCCAAATTACTTCTTATACCTTCTTCGTGTTATTTTAAAAGATGTATGTAGGAACCTAATATGATACTATATAAAATGAATGGACACAATAGGAAAATTCTTGTTTGTGTTTACTATTTCTAGCATTGCAAGATGTTTTTTTGGAGAGCATTCATAAATTTTGTAACAACCTTGCCCAGCTTTCATCATCCAAAGGTCTTGGACTGCAACTATAAACTATAATTTATCTAGGTGATAAATTTGACAAATAATAATAAATAATAATAATAACTACCAAAATTCCCAATCAGAGGGCACTAGATTGGGAAAAGCTGCTAAGTAGCATACTACAGGACTCATGCATGATTTTAATTTTGAGTGAACCAAAACATCCTCAAGAACACGTTCAACTTTCTTACAATAAAACCTTTGGAATGCTCCTCTCTCAACTGGTGAGATGCAGCATTTCTTAGGCATGTTTCTGTAGTTTAAAATATAGAAGGATAGAGAAGTATAATTTGTGGAAATACTCATCCTGAACATATTGTGGCTAAAGTACTAGTTTGCTCCTTCCACATCACTGCCAGCTTTGCTACCCCAAAACTTCAGTAGTTTTTTTGTCTGAGATCCTCACCTCACCTCCCACCCATGATACATCCAGCACTGTTCTATTTGCTGATGCCCCCCCTTCCTTATAAAATACAACTGGTTACTTGTGCAAGGGAATGTCAAGTCTGCCTCTCAGAGCACCCAAAAGACAACGGCAGGGGGTGGGGATTGGGAGGCAGTAATACATTATAGTGCCTTTACTTAACAAGGGGCAAGAAAATCCCAGGAGCAGGGAAGTACAAGGAGGTAAGAGTTCTCACTGATAGGGAACCATCCATCCAGTATTTGCAGAGTAAATGCAGCAAATCTATCTTCACTGTGTTTCTTCTAGAGCATAGCTTTCCAAACTGTGTGTCGCGACACATTAGTGTGTCGCAACAAAACCCGGAAGTGCTGATGGTGCGTTGCTGCTGGTGTATGCAGCGGCAGCAGCGGCAGTGCACCATCAGCACTTCCGGGTTTTAGCGCAACACACCGTGCACGCCGCCGCCGTTGGTGTGTCGCCAACGGCGGGACTTTGGAAAGCACTGTTCTAGAGTAGCAACCAAAAAGAGTTTGCCCAAATTTTGGAATTCATTCTACCTATCAACTGTCTATCTTTTTTTAAATAAAAGCTAAGTATACTTAATCCAATATATTTCCACACAATTCAGACCAGAGTAGCTGGGTTTAGACAAGATGCTATATGCCATTATGAGATATGCTTGATTTTGGCACAGCACAGTGTGTGAATCCAGCCAAGGAAATAATCATTGCACCTTAACAATAGCATTATGTGCCTCTCTACTTTTCTGTCCAGTACTTAATTTCAGTCAACCCTTAGTTGCAGGAAAACGTAAAAGCCTCTGAACATGGGCAGAATACCTCCTGTGATTGAATAACTACAGTTTACTACCATACATCTAAAGTTATGGGAATTGGATTTGAAGTTTCTATTCAGGCTGACTGTATGCCAATTGAAAACAGCCAATACACTATGAATGTTTTGCTTCTGGAATTAGGAAATTATTATTTAATTACTAGTAGTGACAAATAGAGAACGTGGATATTAACACTGCATATATTATGACTGCAGTTGGGTGGGTAAAGAAAATGAAATTTTGCAGTAGCAGAACATTCTAATCTGCTGCCATTTCATGCAGAGATCCTTATATTTTGGATGGTGCATCAATATTGCCACACTCATTGCTCTTCCAGTTCCATATACATATAAACTTGGAGGGTGGTGGTGGATGATGATGACATAGATTTTATCGACATTAAATTCATCTCATGCAAAAGCTTTTCCCTGTTAATTTTCTGTCTTATTTGTTAAGTATTTATTTATTGGATTTATCTTCCACCTTTTGTACAGGAATGTAAGGTGTTGATACCAGACTCCCTGTGAAGTAAGTTGGCCTGAGTGTTAGTAACTGGCCCAAAGTCACCTGGGGAGCTTCTGTGCCTAAGGGAGGATTAGAACCTGGGTTTTCCTACTCCTAGTCCAACATCTTTACACCACATTAGCTTCTGGATAAAAAGATGGAATATAAACTGAATTTATCCTCAATATCATTTGCAGCACTTAAATGCAGAGGCCCTGAGTACTTCTTTCCCTGAAAAAACTGCCAACTTTAATACAGCCATAATCCCTCCCTCAGGTCCTTCATTGTAAGAAGCATTCAATATCTGGCATCATTCCACTACTAGTCCTTCAAAGCCATCTCTTAATGAATAGAGGGGGTTAAAATGTTTAAATAAAAAGCCTAAATTAAACAGGTAAAATAGGATCTGGAATAAAATAATGTGGTTAAATATTGAATGTAAGAGGCCTCAATTTATGGATAACTTCTGTCAGGTATTCCCAGTCCGGATTTCCCATCTCCTCTACAACTCCTACCCAGTACAAAGGTATTCTTGCACTAAATAATAGTGTGTTTTGCCTGATTTTTGATTAGCTTATTGCAGGAATCCAGATGCTGTGATTTATAAATCACAAATTATGGCTTAGTATTCCATGAATCCAGCCAGTTAACTCAATAAACCAGGGTTACGAATGTTGGGACCCTCCAAAAACTGACATCAAATTCTAATGCTTAATGTGACAGAATGGGAAAATTGTGGAATAACCATAATAATTGTATTAAAATCATATTTATTTAAGTATGTAACTGATTTAACATTAAGTTTACATTTAAACTGAATCTAATCTAAATTTTTCCTAGGACTTCCATATTAGGCAACCAGGCTTCCCAGCCAATTTGTGATCTACGTTTCTTAAGCGCAAAACCCCTTCTGTAGAATGGTATTTTCACACAACACACTGTGTTGTGTGTTATTAACAATTATAAACCACCCAGAGTCACTGGGAGTTGGGTGGCATATACATTTAATATATTATTATTAATTATTATTAATTATTAATTATTATTATTATTATTATTATTATTATTTTCATTGAAACAACACACAGACCATAACCTACTGTAACCACATTGGCTGGGTTCATAAATATACTGAGCCATAAAGTACAAACTACATTACAGCTTATATAGTGGAAACTGAACACTAATGACGTGACAAATGTCACAAGTCTGTGAGGCCTTCATTGGCAAGAGTCACAGATTAAGCCAAAATGTGGTTTGCCTATTTGTAGTTTAGCTGGTGTGTGATGCAAACCCAACCAATGACTTCCCAAGTGTGATGGAGAGCGCAGGCGAGGAAGGAGGGGGTGCATTCCAGGGGGAGAAGCGCGTTCACAGTGTGGAGGACCTTGGGCGCCCAGCCAAGAAAGTCAGGTAGAATCCGCCTTAGAGTGCCTGGGCTTTTTCCCCTGAGAACCTGTTAGCCTAGCTTAGTTTGGCAAGATTCTGTGCAAAGTAGAAACAATAAAGATCTAGAGCTTCATTTCTGGCTCAGCATCATTT
Source organism: Charina bottae (assembly GCA_023362775.1). Classification (NCBI taxonomy): domain Eukaryota; kingdom Metazoa; phylum Chordata; class Lepidosauria; order Squamata; family Charinaidae; genus Charina; species Charina bottae. The sequence goes on from JALMGJ010000007.1 coordinate 32,012,778, forward strand.
CTTTGCCTCAAACACAACAAACCATGGTTTATGGTATAATAAACTGTGTGAACCTTCCAGCTGTGATTCCTTCAGTATATCACGTTTAAGCCAATCATGGCTTAGCATGTTGCATGGCCATGTGGTACCTGGAGATTTTTATTTATTTCAACCACAGGAGCTTGAGAAATTAACAGAGTGTGCCTTATTCTGGAAAATTCAAGGCCTACTGAGCAAACAAAAGTCTTGCTTTCCAATAATTCCCCTTCGTTAAGAATATGTATCCTAGGTTTGAGTTTTTAAGGATTTTTTTTAATCCATGCAGTCTTCCTCGTTTTTAAAAGGAGTCCAATCTCCCAATCCAGGCTTGCAAGCACCACATCCTGCTTTTCTTTCCCAGCGTTTCGGCTCCCGTATCACTGCAGAGCGCTGAGAAAACAATAACCCCCTTCTCCTGTCCGCCTCCCTCGCCAGCTCCGCTGACCTTTATTTCAAGGAGTCACCCGACTACCTCAGTCCCTGCATAGAGAACGACAGCCGGCTGCCTGCGCTTTTGCATAACAAAAGCCCGCCATCCAGCCGACGCCTGGGAATGTCGTCGTTGCCCCTCGCCCTCCTTCCCTGTCCTCCCCCTCCGCCACCACAGCATATTTGCCTCTCATTTTCCAGCCTCCTGTGTCTGTCATTTCATACATTCATCCGCAAAAGGCGTGGGGGGGAGGAATGAAGTATTTGCAAGGAGAACGGTGCCTTGAAAATCCTTTGTCGTTTGCAACCCCGTCCCCGCATTGTTGCTCCACGGCGACCGCATCGCTTTCTGGGAGGGGAAGGAGGGGTGCGCGTTGACGTATTCTCCGTGGGTCTTTTGGAGCAGCGGGCTGCTGCTCCCTTGATTTGGGCCGTTGCTATGGGTTACGGGATCACGGCCGGCGACAGGCTTCTCTCTCTCCCTGACAAACAGCCCCCAGAAAAGCTCAGGCACATGGAGGGCGCCTGGAACACACATTCCCCGGGCGGGAGGGGGAGGGAGGGAGCTGCTGCTGCTGCTGCTGCTGCTGAGCCAGCGCCCTGCGCGCGCCGGCAGTTTTGCGTCCGACATTTGCAGCTGCGGGGGGAAATGTCCAGCATGCGGGGTTGAAAAGAGGGGGGCGGGTGGAAGAAAAAGTGGATCAAGGCCCTGAGGTAAGAAACCAGCGGACTACTGTACTCTATTCGAGGTCGTGGGTGCAAAAACTGGCCTGAGAAACCAGGTTTGGAGAGAGAAGAAAGCTAATGGCTTACTGATGACGAGGCATTCCTGTTTTGCTTCTCCTAAAATGAAGCCAGATGGCTTGCGGGTGAATTATTTTTTGCTTCGTGTGGTGGAGCGGGGGGATAACAAGCAGGGGAGGGAGACCGGATCTTGATGTTGGAGGCGATCCCAAAAAATCAAGCTTATAGCGAGGAGCGGAGGTGTCGCTGAATAGAGTGACTTAAAAAAAAACTACCTAGCGAAACAACCAATGGGAGAGAAAACTTTTTGAGTTTGAGGAAGCGGGATGACGGCGCAATGCTAAGCAGTTGGTTTGTCGGTGGGCGACTGTTTGCAAAGCAGAGGCCAGCAGGGAAAGGGTTACGTTGAAAACCGATTTGTCAGAAAAGTTAAGAGATGCGGCAGTCCGTGTCAACATATTCTTTTTCTCACCCCCCCCCCGCCTTTTACAGTTACAATTCTGTTTTTATTTTAAGTTAAACTCGAGAGCTAACCAATTCATCGTATGGACCACTGTAGGCAAAAAACTATTTTCCCAAATTATTTCTAATCGGCGTAAAATCATGCAGGAAGAGAGAGTAATATATGCGCAGAAGAGCTAAGCATTTTCGAATAACAAAAAGGTGTATAGAATTTTTTCCTCTTTGAATTTTGTAAAATGTGATCTGACTAAAAAGAAAAGGCAGCCAAATGCACCTTTTATTTGCTGATCTCTATTTATAAGGGTTTCGCTAAAAAGGAAGTTTGGAAAACTTTTTAAAAATTCAAGCAAAGTTAAAAGTATCACTGCAAAAGCAAATACACTTTTTAAAAGTGAAAATATTTATTATGGAAAAAATCGCATTAGTGGACTACTGCTTAGTTACCAAGAAAATAGAGGGCTTTATAGTCTGCTAGATATTTTTACCTGCTTTACATGCACTTTTGCCAGATGTAGCTGAGAAAATGAGCTATACAAATTACAAGCGAATAAAGAGTGAATTTATTCTCAAAGCTTTGTAATAGCAAGTTGTTACAGAAAAGTTCAGAATATGAAGGTGTGTGAATTACGTATAAAATATGTAAATCATAAGATTTATCTTTACTATGAAAAATATGAACACTTAGAAAATAAATTCCTTTTCCTTGCCTTCCATCTTTATATTGCACAAAATAAAAGGAACAATTTAAACATGGGGGAGAACAAACAATCCAAAAATGGGACATGTGACTTGGAAAATACATGGTGTCTTTTTAGAAAACTAACAACTTGCTTTTATACATGCTTACTCAAAAATGTCTCAGTAAGTTCAGTATGACATATTCATAAAGTGTGTATAGAAGTACAGTTGAAATAATTGGAGATAATCTTACAATTTTTCAAAATCAAAACACCACAAACATAAAAACAAAAGGACATAGAAAATGTTTTATTTTGGAAATGTAACAAAAGAGAAGCACTTTCTAGACATTTTAAAAGTCCACACATTAGCATTTAGGTATTTCACTGTTTGATAGACAAAATATTTTAAGGGTCATGCTGCAATCAGATACTCTTACCTCAGAGTAAACAATTTAAAGGGATTTACATCTAGGTATGTATAGGTTTGCTGTATGAAGGTAGGAATACAGTAAGACTGAAGCAGCACAATTAATATGCACCATATTGATAAACTGAATGACAAACTGCATCAAATCCAGCAATTCACAATGGAATTTGAATTAACAGTGGATCCCAAACCTTCTATTTGCTATACTTAAGGCTGAAATAATTGTTTATTCTCCGGCAGGCATCAATTAAATGATATCACGTAGGTCTTTAGACTTCATATACTAAAATTAATCACTAAATTTATAGCACCAATGGAAGAGAATTTATAAATTTATAGCGTACAAATTGCTTCAAATCAACAGAAATGGCTCTAGATTTCTGTAATTTTAATAAGCAATAATACCTTATTTCATTTCATTTGGTCTTTTTTTTCTCTTTCCTTTGTTGGATGCCTTTTGTTCATTTCACTGTAACAGTTGCAAGCACTGCACTTGTGACTTTAATTACATGTTCTGGCAGTTACCTAAACATAACCAGATAGCTTTCTTTTGGTAATTAGGCCTAAATAGTTTTATCCAATTCAATAAAAAGTGATCTGCAAGATTCTTTTATGTTTATGCTCGAGCACAATAGCAAAAGGATTGTTGGCTTTAAATATTTACCTGCATTTCTTTTTTCCCCCTTCAGTTCCTAAATATACTCCATGACCTTCAAAAATATTACTTAATGTGAATAAAACTTGAATATGAAAATGAATTCCCCAGGTTGTCACCTAGGGAGGTGAATGCATTTTTTTATTGTGTACTAGTTAATTTTACTGGGCTGTCCAACATGAATAAGTTTATGAAGTTGTCCAGCTAGATACTTTAAACATTCATAGCCAAGAAATTCAATTCCTGCTCCCCTGTTTACTGGCTAAAACCTAGTTCCATTGCTATCTCTAGGAAGAGAAAAAAATCAATTTTAAAAAATAGACATTTTTATAACGAGAGTTTTCTGCATGACGCTGTTTCTTCATTGCATCAAAAAGCACGCACATTGGGTTTCTCCAACCTGGCCCCTTCCAATGTGTAGGACTTCAATTCCAATGGGATTATGGGATTGAAACATACATTTACATGACCTGTGAAAATCCTTAGGCAAGCTTAAGCCTATTGACTTCAACTGCATCTAAGCATACCTAACTCAGCACTTGATGATACCCTGTGACTTTGATTATAACACTGTGCCCAAGAATTTATTGTGATGAAGCTAATATTTTAGAATGCTTGTTTAAAACTCATTTGGTCATTTATTCCTCTATTGCTGAACACTTTTGTGTACTTAGCTGGCAATAAGTCTCATTAAAAAAAATTTTTTTTAATTACATTTTACATATGGGTTATGATTTAGAACTGTTTGGTTTATATAGTATAATAGAATTATGTAGCTATATTGTCATTTAAAATACCAAATGAAAATAGAATTTGTACATTTTGAGGTCAGATATTTCAACACCATTCTTTAGATTTTCTCTGCTCTCCCTTATAATGAGCCCCACAGGATCACACCAGGAAATCTAAGATACTGAAAGTGTCTACAGGTATAATTCATACCATTCAACAATATAAATCAGGTTTCCCCTACTTGGTCCCCAGATTTCTTGGACTATTACCTCCATAATTCCCAGCCCATATGACCTATACTGCATACACTGTATATTTTTCAAAACTGGTTTGAAAACAGAAAACACGTGCTTTGGCAAGTGGGTAGAAGGGTCACATGCAACTTTCAAGTTATGCCTGTCATTGCAGGGACAGCAGAGTGCAAGTAATATTTCAGGGTTCTTCAGGAGCTGTGCTTCCTTTATGTCTGTGTGAATTGCTATCATCCCTGTTGTGTTCAAGCCCAGAGGATGAACTGCAGAGAAAGAGGGGAGGGGGGAGAAGAGAGAGGAAATTGGTTTTCACAACACACTCAAAGCCTGAGTAACAGAGGAGAACTTTAATTATCCCCAGTCACAAAAGAGAGACAGGAAATTTGGACTTTTAATTAGTCATTTGGAGTGCAGTTGGATATTTTTTTAGCGAGATAATTTAAACGCGAATAATTCAAGTCTGACTAAATGAAATTCACATAATCAGAATGCAGATAATTGAATTTCTACTGCATTCATTAATTCAATGTGGAGGTGTATGCAAAGACTTCTATGATGAGCTGTCACAGCTCAATAAAATCTCAGTCAATTAATTTTTTCATTATCTTAGTATTGCATCAACAACAAAAAAGCTGAAGTGTTTTTATTATCATGTGTGCATGTTTAGCAGAATGTAAGGAAGTAACCTCTCAGAATCTGAATCGGCATAATTTTCTTTTTTCCTCTCTTCATGTTCTGCAGGAAATCGTCGTTTCAAACTGGCAAAGTCATGGATTGCTTCAGCCACAGAATATTTCGTGTTTCCAGATACACAGGCCTCAATGTCTTCAGGACTCAGCTGTGTTTGTACGAAGAGATGAAGTCTACTGTCTGAAAGCAACACTGGATTCTGGAGTACCCTTTAAAAAAATAGAAAATTTGAGCTGCCTTCCAAGAACATTTACTCAATATTGTTTTGCCTTAAAGTTACTTTTAACTTCGTACCCATTGCAGTTTGAACGCAGTATAAATATTATAATGTGTTTGAGCAAGTGATACCTACCTTTATTAAATTATTTGGAATTTTAGGTGAGTAAAAACATGAAGCTAATAGTTATGAACATCTGCTATATAAGTAATTTTCAAGGAGTTTTTTTTTTTAATTTACCCATCTGTTACTACCATGTGGATCAATTACTTGTTTGGCTGGGAGAAAGGGTGTGTGTCTCTATGTTTGGTGGTGGAACTAACATAATATGGGAAATGATGCATAATCAGTAATTTTGAATATGTGATAAAATTATTGCCTTAAAATAAGGGTATTATAGAATTTACAGAAATCAAATGCCTATGTAAAATAGAAATTATTTATTTTGCAAATATATGTATTTTTTACATAAAAAGTGCAATTACCATTATGTATGTTACCTTTACAAAGGTTGATAAAATTACTTGAGATGAATGGGAAAAAGAATCTTTTATTTCAGTTAATTTTAAAAAAATATTTTAACGGCATATAATCTTAAAATGAAAATGTTCAATTCAGCATGTATTTAAGATAATTTAATGTACAGTTAACATTAAATATATCCAACTATAGCAGCATTTTCCCAGGAAATTCAATAAAACAACAGAATGGTCTTGCTTATACAACACCATGTCATAAAATCTATTTTTTCCAATCTAGTTTTGTTCAACATCAAAATACATTTCTATTGGTTTATTTAATTCAGCAAATACAAATCCTAAAATATCATTACTTATGTATTAAAATTGTAAAAGTTTCAATCCTTTGCTGTTTTACTTAATATTTGTTGATGTCAGTTACTCATTCTTATCCTTAATGTTCTCTTAATCACAATCCTGAAATTTAACGGGGGGGGGGTAGTCAAAGTAAACAATTTCAGGACTGCAGTTTATAATTGGCAACACGTTCGTGATAATTTTCTACCAGAGAAGCCATTAATGTAATATGAATAACTAACGTCGTACTCTGCCTTCCTTACAGGGGATAACCTAAAAGCGCATCTCATAATTCTGTTTTGGAGAAAGCCCATTTGGATTAATCTTATTAAAAATAGCTGTGAGGGGATCAATATTGATATTATACAGCCTTCCCAACCTGGTGCCTTACAGATATTATGGGATTACAGCCTGCATTATCTGTCATCAATGATGGGACTTGTAGTCTAACACATCTGGATGGTGTCAGATTAGGGAAGTATGATACAGTAAAACAATATTTTGATAATTAATGGCTCATCAGGTTAATAAAAGTAGAAAACTAAGGTTGGAACTATTTCCTACAGGCTATATAATATGAAAAAGAATGGCTGTAGCATATCCTGAAGTGGAAGGAAGAAGAAAATTAAATCATTTCAAAATTGGGATGTGGGAGGAGAGAGAGAGAAAATGAGATGAGGGTTAGACCAGCCTCAATTATGTGTGCTAGAAAAGAAACATGAAGGCATCTCTTGATCTGGATACTCATTTTAAATATCTAAGTAAAAATTCGGAACTTAGGAAGTTTGCAAAGATTCAACCTGTTTCTCAGACAGCTGGGCAAGAGAATGTCTGAATGACTTAACAGTTTCATCAGAATAATGAAATTAGTATTGAAATACAAGTTCTGCCATTAAGTGTGTGCAACATCATGATGCACATATAAAAGGAATGGCACTTGTATCATGATGCCTGTTTCATCATTGGCCCCCACAATGGACATCCATAGTCCTTTTGTTTCCTGAATTTAAGTCCCCACTCAGCCATAAAGCTCCTTGGGTACCTCTGGATTCTATTCAAGGCCACTTAAGTCTAACCCACTTTACAAGGTTGTTGTGAAAATAAAATTGGGAAGGGGGGGAATCATGCATGCCACCTTGAGACCTTGGGGAAATAAAGTGAAATATAAATGAGATAAGCAGGAAGCATGCCAAACCCTGAAACTCTTCCTCCCTTAAAATTGAGTCTAGGCTACTCACATCCTTCCTCCAAATTTCTAATTTAGTCTTTAAAACAAGGACATCTTGGATAATACAGGATGTATAGGTATGTAAAGCAGCACTCCTGTATGGAACCACCTCAACCCCCCAGTTCACTGCAAGGTGGCACCTTGATACAGAAAAGCAAGTTGCTACACCTTGATATCTCCAGTTGCTTTCTTCACTGAAAATATCTTCTGTGTATGCATGTACAGAACACTACTGAACACCAATGAAGTGGCCAATTTGTCATGCAGCAGCTCCAATACAATGCTTAGAAGCCGGATACTATGCTTTGAAGAGCTGTGTTCAGAGGATGCTTCACCCAAGCCACAATCGAATCAAAGGGTTCCTTCAAGGTTTTGTACAGACGTAATTCATACATGCACATAAGTATGCTCTGATATATTACCTAATTGCATGCACATTAAAATAAGCATTATGCAGGAACCTCAGATAATTATGAACTCTAGTGGACTCCACTAATTGCCATGGCCATTAAAGGTGCTGCATATGTCATACTCCCCATACTACAATGATGAAGGTGAACAGGGAACAAAATATTACTGATAATCCAACTTGGTATTATGTTCTCTTAATCATACAACTATTCAAACACCAACAATCTAAAATATCTAATGTCTATACTGTATTCATTTTTGAGAGTATAGATTACCCTTTTCAGCACCAATATATCTATATCAGTGTTAAGATATTGGACACTGTTCATAAACAAGGGCAGTTCAGTAGGGAAAATTTACTGTCTTGTGGAACTCATGAAAATCAGCTGGACTTCAAAGGACTTCTTAAATTTGAATTGTGTATAGAGAACAGCAGCAATGTCCATGGCTTTAAATCAGAGGTACATAACCTCAGCCTTACTTTCAGCATCCCACTGAAAGACTAAGTGTGGCTCTTGATCTGAAAAATGTATGCAATTCTGCTTTACATTCCATTTCAAGCTGACTCATGTTACATACAAAATCCCAAACGAACAAATCTAAGCATTAACCATCCCTCCCCCCCAAAAAAAGTCTTACCTATTTCCTAACAGAAACTCATAACCAAATACTATTGTTTGAAATATACATACAATTCAATTCTCAATAGATATTTTCAGCAGTGCCTTCAGTAGTTCGATTGTGTCACCGAACTAAAACCTAAGTAACTGTTGATAGGATTACACCACAGTTACTTCTTTGTTACTATTTGAAATGTATTTTATTTCCTTTGTAAAATAATGGGTAATCTTTAAAATTGATTTTTGATGGTTTGAGGCACTGCACCACAAAAATAATGAGCACTAATGTCAATGATATTGGACAGAAATTCATTTTAGCTTTATTTCATGTCCAGTGCAATTTTGCTAAGCCTTGAACTGCCAAAGCACTGTTATTAACTTGCTGGTAACCTAACATATGGGAACAGCAAACAAAAGTGATAAGAGTATAGGTTGATCTAACCACATCAAGGCTACCATTGCCCCTCCCCCTCCCTGCCACTATAATTCAATTTCCACTTTTATTTTTCATTGGATTCATTATTTTACAGTCATTCTCTTTTCTGCTTAATAGTGCCATCTGGAGGTTAAAAGAAATGATCAGAGATAATAAATTAGAAACAGGTAGGGTATCCCAGAAATGCAAACATGCCAAGTGTGAACAGACATGTACTGAAAGGTCTGTAATGTCTTTCTGTCAGTCCTTTGAGGTAGGCCAGGTCAAGAAAAAGGCACGACAGGAATTCCATAAACACTCTTTATTGTAGCAAAGTAGAATAGCAGAATCTTGTTGCAATATTGTTTCTGCCCCATCTTATACTAAACAAAATCAAGGTGGATTATGAGGGGGTTTTTTCTCAAGTTTCCCTCTATCTCAAAACTGTGTAATCTTTTTCTCAAAGTACCCCCTTAACAGATTGCTCCTTCCTTCCAAGTATCCCTAAGGTCAGTTCTACATTCCTATATATTTTCCTACCCCTTTCTTAGGAAGAATAATATTTAATGTTTGCCCTTTGCATCCACGGTCCAGATTTTGATTGAAAAGGGAGACAGTGGGGCAGTTTAAATCATGGTTTAATCAGCCCTTATGCCGTCCCCCACCTCCTTGCCTTGTACACTTGGCTTCTAATTTACTGGCTTGTAAGTAGTGCTTAAGCCAGTTTTAGGCATCACAGGAAATTATGTTTCAGAGGTAGGAATCAATTATGTTTGTTCCTTCTTTCCACATCCCTTGATAGAGACATAGGTGGAAACCAAATCCACATGATAAAGCCCCAATTGAATGCAAGTAGTCCGTTCCCACATCCATCTTACAATGTGGTTGAGTTAACACACTGTTCTAAGCCATAATGTGGCTGGTTTGGCTTTGGCTTAGCATGAACCATAATTTATAACTTATCATTATATCTGAAACTCACGGTTGTCATTAGTTCAAAAAAAAAAAACCCACTAAAATTAGGCATGGTTTAGCATGCTGTGGGAACCTGGTATGTAACTAAAGGTAGTCCTCGAGTTACGATCATTTGTTCAGCAACCGTTCAAAGTTATGACAGCGCTGAACGAATGGTGGATACGATCGGTCCTCAAAGTTCTGGCCGTCCCAGCATCCCCGCGGTCATGTGATTGCAATCTGGGCATTTGGCAACTGGGTCGCACTTACGACGGTTGCAGTGCTTTGCGGTCACAAGATCGTGATTTGCGGCCTTCCCTGCCAGCTTCCCACAACCAAAGCCAATGGGGAAGCCGGCAGGGAAGGTCAGTTACTTGGGTAAGTCTCCCCCACCTGTGCACCCTCCCCCAGCGCCCCTGTGCCACAGCTAGCTGGCCACTCACGCACCCTCCCCCACCTGGCAGCAGCCACCCCAAGCCGCACCACGCTCGCGCCATGCTTCCCCTGCTGCTCATGAACCCTTGCGCACCCTCTCCCACCCGGTAGCAGCCACTTACCGGCTGGGACTTGCCACTTCTTGCTGGCTTCCCCACTGACTTTGGTTGTTGGAAGCCAGCAGGAAGTTGTGAGGAGGTGCTTGCTTAACAACCCGTGATTTTCGCCTAACAGCAGCAACGGGGTCTGCAGGGATTGTTGTCACGTGACATCATGCTTTATGATCGCATCGCTTAGTGACGGAAATAGAAGTTTCCTATCCCAATTTTATTTATTTTATTTATTACATTTTGCCACCGTCCATCTCCCCCCAAAGGGGGGACTCTGGGCGGTTTACAACAAAGTTTGGGCGGTTTACAACAATTGCCGTCGTAACTCGAGGACCACCTGTACATGCAGTCTTAGTAACTGAGCTGGTCTTTTAAATGCATTACCCTAATAGGGATTTTCTAATTTAATAAATAAGGATAAAAAATGTTGAAGCTGGGTATGCAACCATTTTTTCTGGGGTTGATACATCACGGCTTGTCAGCTTGAGATTTGAGCTGGCCCTTGTTTCCAGTTATCAGAAAAATTCATTAGATTGCAGAGGGCTGCCAAGAGAAGCTTGCTTTCATCCTCTGATCAGCTGAGATCTCCAAAGCATAGTTTGCAGCCCTCTGTTGGGCAGAATTAGGTATTCTTGAAGTATATTAATTTCAATCACCTAACTGCATATATTAATTTCAATTGCCTAACTGCATATGTGGTGAAGAAACAGGCTTTCAGCTTTATTTGTAACTGGTTTATATATACTTTAAATAATTATTTTATCTTCCACTTTAGTCTAAGCCAGGGGTCGGCAAACTTTTTTATGCCAGGAGCCATTTTGACATTTATAACATTTCTAACATCACTCGAGGGCCAGGGGGCGGGGTTTGAGGGTGGGAGCCAATCGCGTGGAAGGGGGCAGGGTTTGCGGGCGGGAGCCAATCATGTGGAAGGGGGCGGGGTTTGCAGGCGGGATGCAATCGCGTGGAAGGGGCGGGGGGCTCCCGGAGGAAGGGGGCGCAGCCAGCGGCTCCGCAAACCCGCCCCGGCCGCCCCACCGGGAGTGGCGGAGAAAGAGCTGCCACCCTCCAGCCGGCAGGACGGGCGCGGGAGAGCGGAAGGCACTGGCGAGCCAGAGAAAAAGGTTTTCTCGCGGGCCGCGCCAGGGGGTCAAGGGCCAGGCCGGCGGCTCCTAGAGCGGCTGCCGCAGGCAACTTCTCCGCTCTGCCCGGCTCAAAACCTGGGGCAACCGGACCGACAGAGCCGCCTCTCCCGGCAGGGCAGGGTTAACCGCGCGGTCTCTTCCCCGGCATGCACCCGCGCCTTCCCCCGAGCAGGAGATGCCTTGCCGCCCCCCTGGAGCCCTCACGGGCTGCCCCCCCCTCCGGCTGCAGCTCTTCCACCGCCTCTCCTCCTCTCTGGCAGCCGGGGGGCCGTGGAGTCTCCGGGGGCGGTTGCCCCGCCAGCTCTCACCCACGGCCGGGGCGTCGTACTCCTCCCCCAGCAGGACCTCAGGGGCCGAGAAGGCGAGGGAGCCGCAGCTGGTGGCTGCGCGCAAACCGAAGCCGCGGGTGGGGAATGGAGGAGGGAAAAGCGAGCCCCGCTCGGCGTCAACTTTCCCTGAACGGTACCTTCCTCGGGGGAGGCGCGGGCGGGCTGCGTCCCTGGTCTCCCTGTTCTTCGGAGAAGCCCGAGCCGAGGGGCCCCCGGTGCCCTGCCAGCATCCCATGCTGGGCGCCGGGAAGCGCCGCCGGATCACCTGCTGCGCAGAGAGGAGGAACCGCGGCCACCCGCCGGGGCCCGCCAAGCGTCCTCGCTGCTTCTCTCCCGGCCGGCGGCGGCCTCGCTCTCGCCCTCCAAGCGCTATGGCTCCCTCAGCAACCAGGGGCGGGACGAGAGGAAGCGGAACCGGCCGCGTTCGTGGACCTGTCCAGCCCGGCCGCAAGCGGGAGCCTCGTTTCCCCGAGAGCCACACTCAAGGGGCCAAAGAGCCGCATGTGGCTCGCAAGCCGCCATTTCCGACCCTTGGTCTAAGCAATCCTAGGTGGCCATGAAGCCTTTGGCAGCAATTGGCTTAGTTGATTAAAATGTTCTAGAATGCTCACAAACATTTCAACTGTTGAGATAATGACAGACACATTACAACTTGGAATGTTTGCAAGCTGTATTTTGCTGAAAGAAGCAAAAATCACTTCGGCTATGGTGATGGAGAGAAATGCAAACAAACTGGGGTGAGGGGTGGAGCCTGCAGCCCAAAACAATGACAGGATTGAGAGATCAATGCAAGGAAATAGTGGGAATAGAAGTGCTTAAAGAGTAAAAAGCCTAAAAGGAATATGGCTGGGGAACAGGAATTTTTTTTAAAGGCAGTTAATAGACAAATAGACATCAGGGTGGAGAACAAAATTGTTGAGGAGATGATGGACCACTGAAAATACTGACTTGAAATGAAGGGAAATGTCCTAGCACTGCTGAGTAAGAAATGTGTCCGCAGCCACTAAGGTATCTCCTATCACCAGGTTCTATGTCTTGACCACTTTTTGTTATGATTCTTGTAGTTTAAAGAAGAAACTGACATACTACTAAACAAGAACTAGCAAATAGCATAATGTATTATTGTGATGGTGGAATAAGAAGATTGCACTGGAATGGTAGACAGTATCCTGGGCGGCTAAGTTACCTTCCAGTAAATTGATGTTTTGGCATCCATGGCAGACATTTTGTGAAAAGGCAACTATTTGTGAAATGAGCCTACTACATGCTCTCTAAATGTGCTTCCAGCCCCAAATCTTGCCTATCTCTGAGATAACAAAAAACATATAGGTATGTGTGGACTAGCTACCAACTTCTCCACATATTCAATACTTATATAAATTGACTGTCCACCTACCAATATTGACTTCTACTTGAGGGGAGGCCCTGCCCTAATCAATAGTTCTTTTGAACATTGGATTACAACGTGTCCACTGTCATACGCACAGAATCCCATACATGCACGGCCAGCAAATTGGTCTAGCTTATGATGGATGAAAGAAGAAAAGCAGAATAACTATCAAGGATCTCTCAGATTTTAGGTCCATAATGCCTATCAGTCTCAAATTGCCTGAGACAGCACTGTTGTGGGACTGATGGAAGATCTGGGCCAAAACATTTGGCAAGATTCAAGTTGGGGGAGGCTAATTAAAATCTTGTTCAAATGCACACATCTGTGAAAAAAGAGGAAAGAGAAAATGGAAACAGATAAACACGAAACTGAAAGTGCTTAAGCAAGTCTACACTAAGAGTACAAGATAGCTGAAAGTATTAAGCAATAGTTGTTATGAACCTTTTGATCATGCACCTTAAATTACAAGAGTTTGATTTATGGTGGTATCCATTAATTTGTATCAAACTGAGATATTACCTATAACATATTTACAAAGCATTAGAAAATAATTATATACGTTTGTGCATGCTAATGCTCAGGTACAGATCTGCCTAGATTGCTAAACTCTCCAATATCGAAAGTTGTCCAAATAGGAAGTGTGGAAAGCAAATCTTTACATCCTCAGACATATCTACTGTTTCATATAGCCCTACTTCCATTATATTCAGCCTAGAGAACTCAACATTTTCGAGAACTGAATTGCAGAGATTGAAATCAACTTTTAATTTACAGTAAGAACAATTTGTGCATAGGGCAGTCTTCAAGATGTTCCGTTTATTTAGAGGTTCTATGTGAAATTTGGATGTGCTTCTTTCTAAACTAAAGCCATATTTTTAGAACACAAACAAAATGAGCGGCTTGTCTTGTCTGGACAGAAGTGAAGTGTGGGGGGGGCAGGTTATTATGCATATTGCAAACTATTCTGTTGGAAGGGAACATAAGGCTGAGCAGTGCAACTTAATCCTAACTAAAGATTTTCTGTATCTTTTGCAACCCAATTTAGTGACAGATGCATGCCTGCATGTGTGCAGAAAGCTAAAACTCTGATTTGTTTTCAACAAATTTACTCAGCCTATCTACTTCATTTCCTGACTGTGTATGTGTGCATGAGAAATCTAATCTATAGAAACAAGCAAACACAGCCTGTGTTTTGGTGCCCTCTATTGAATGCACAGAGAGATTTGAACAGGAATTCATGAGGAATGCAGCCTACAGTAACATACAGTAGATGAGGTTGCTCCTTTTTCTATTAAAAAGAAAACAAATCAATGGGTCTTAAAGGTTGGATACAGAGTTAGTCAATCTTAAAAGTAGACCCTCTTAGAACAGACTCAGTGAAATCAATGGGACATTAAGAAACTTACATCCCATTGATTTCAATGTTTTTGCTCCATGAATTGTTGGAAAATAACAACTACTCCTACTACTCCATGCCTTATTATTATTCTTGAATGGAAAAAATAGCAGAAACAAACTTAGAATGCACAGCAGGAAAATTTTCACTGTACTGAAATGGAGGGAAGCAAAAGTAAACATTCTGAGCTTGGAACAGCTGTTTTAAGTGTCACAACTTTTGTTCCACTCTGACTTGGTTTGACTGAGGGACCTGCCAGTAGTAGTCAGCCACCACGGATGAGTCTGCAAGGAGTGACAAGGACAAGGGCCCACCTTCTGTCTGGGATCTGGCGTGGGGAGGAGAGGATGGAAATTATGTAATGGGCTTCTCGGAACTTGAAAAAGAGGGTGGCAGTTTGAAAATATGACAAGCACAACCTTTATCATGAAAGTGAGCAACCCCCTCCTCAGTGTATCACCAGGTCATTAGCAAGAGCTTCAAGAAAATTCCATCCTAAAGAACTTAAGAGATAAACTGGGTATAAATGTATCCAGTTATTTTCTGGATTTCTGTAACCTGTAACCTCTTCCTTTTCCATAAATCTTATTAAGTCTCCAAGAGAATCTCAATTCTAGTTTAAGTCGCTGCTAAAGGCTTGATAAATAAAATGGAATAAGCTATTACTGAAAATGATAGATATGTGGAGTCCTTGGTGCTCTCTGAGCCTTGTTGTTTTCTTGAAGACGTTTCATTGCCAGGCTAGGCAACATCTTCAGTGCAAAAAGGGAGTGGGACTTGCTCTCTGTTTATATACCATGGCTTGTCCTGCCTGTGTTGGTGGAGGTGTTGTTCTGTCCTTAGGACACAGCTTTCCAAACTGGGTGTCGCGACACTTTAGTGTGTCGCAACACACAGTCTGGTGTGTTGCCACACAACCTGGAAGCGGCAGCGGGGGTGTGCATGGCAGCAGCGGCAGCGGCGCGCCATCAGTGCTTCCGCGTTTTAGCGGAGTCTGCTGCCGCCATGCACGCCCCCGCCTGCCCCCCCGCACCACCACCATGCACGCCCCTGCCCGCACCGCTGCCGCCGTTGGTGTGTTGCCAACGGCGGAACTTTAGAAAGCACTGCCTTAGGAGTTCCTTGATTGGGCTGTTGTTTGCTGCTTGGTTGATTAATAGTTCCTTGATTAGGGTATATTGTGCTGTTTGATTGTTCCTCTGGTGCTAATCCCGGTGTTAAT
The DNA here is from genome assembly GCA_023362775.1 of Charina bottae. NCBI lineage: Eukaryota > Metazoa > Chordata > Lepidosauria > Squamata > Charinaidae > Charina > Charina bottae. The sequence goes on from JALMGJ010000007.1 coordinate 32,028,553, forward strand.
CTTTGCATATCTGGGTGTTGATTGCTGGCAAGGTGGTGTTCTGGTCTTTTGGCTTTTCTATTGTCTCTTATGAATGGTATGTAAATGTTGTTTACCTCTATGGGTCTGTTGATGGCTGCTTTGTCTGAGTGCCAAGCTTCCAGGAATTCTCTAGCGTTTTTGGATTTGGTTTGGTTTAAGATGCTCACAGTTTCCCAGTTGAAAGTATGGTTGAGTCTGTCCATGTGTTGTGAGATTAAGGAGTTTTCATCATGTCTTCTGACTGCTAGTTGGTGTTCGTGGATGCACTCTGCTAGTCTTCTGCCCGTCTGTCCTACATAGTGGCTGCTGTAGTATGTTGTAGATGACTCCTGTTTTTATTTCTTGGGCTACTGGGTCTTTTGGGTTACTTAAGATGTTCTGAAGGGTTTTGGTTGGTTAATGTGCTACAGTGATGCCATGTGGTTGTAACAGTCTATTGGTAGTTTCTGAGATGTTTCTGATGTATGGCAGTGTTATCCTTTTCATAGCTTCTGTTGGTTGTGTTGTAGTGGGTTGGGTGGTCAGGCACTTTTTGATAAAGTTGAGTGGGTATCCATTTTGCTGGAAGATGATGCATAGATGATCTGTTTCCTTTTTCTGGTGTTCTGGGTTGCTGCAGTGCGTTAGTGCTCATCTGAATAATGTTCTTACACAGCTTCTCTTGTGGGAGGTTGGGTTGTTGCTTTGGTAATTTCCTCTACTGATCAGGATGTCCAAGAAGGATAGTGTGTTGTTTTCTTCTTCCCTTGTGAATTTTATTCCATTGAAGATGTTGTTGGTGGTTTCAAGTGTTTCCTCCAGTTGTTCCTTTTTTATTATGACGAAGGTGTCATCTACATACCAGATCCATACTTTGGGTTGTATACGTGGGAGTGCTATCATTTCTAGACGCTGCATTACAATCTCTGCTATGAGTCCTGAAAGTGGTGATCCCATGGGTGTTCCTTAGATTTGTTGGTATATTTGTCCATCAAACTGAAAGTAGGTAGTGAGGCAGAGGTCGATGAGGTCCATGATTCTGGGTATTTCTAACTTAGTGTATTTGACTAGGTCAGGTGTGTTTTGTTGAACTGCTGCCATGGATTCTTTCGCTAGTCTATGGATGTAAAGAGTGCAAATCCAAAGCCAAATCCAAAAATGCTAGAGAATTCCTGGAAGCTTGGCACTCAGACAAAGCAGCCATCAACAGACACATAGAGGTAAACAACATTTACATACCATTCATAAGAGACAATAGAAAAGCCAAAAGACCAGAACACCTCCTCGCCAGCAATCAACACCCAGATATGCGAAGATTAATACCGGGATTAGTACCTGAGGAACAATCAAACAGCGCAATATACCCTAATCAAGGAACTATTAACTCAGTCAATCAACCAAGCAGCAAACAACAGCCCAATCAAGGAACTCCTAAGGAGAGAACAACACCTCCACCAACACAAGCAGGACAAACCATGGTATATAAACAGAGAGCAAGTCCCACTCCCTTTTCGCACTGAAGATGTTGCCTAGTCTGGCAATGAAATGTCTGCAAGAAAACAACAAGGCTCAGAGAGTATCAAGGACTCCACAGTTCAACCCTGAGCTACAAATATTCTCTTCAATTGGTAATGATAGGTATCTAGGCTCTGTACTGTTAATTTTAGAATTCAAAGCCTAAAGTCATATGTGATGTTTTTCTATACCTTGCCAGTCACTGTATCTTGCAGGCAGTTGATAGAGTGGCTCCTAAGTTGGAGTAGATGTGGACAAGAAAACATGAGGATAGGTGGCTAGAGCAACTTTGGTACAGGTCCAGGGGCAAATCTGACCAAACACAGGCTTACAATATTGTAATCAAGTAGAGAGGAAAAAATTGTGGAATTTCTCTCAGGTTGCATCCACAGAGAACCATCCAAGAGTGTTCTTCTAGGCTGCCAGGTGGAAAATCAAACCTCCAAAAGATTTGGCTGATGCCATCTGAGCTCTGTTATGAGCAACTAGGGTGATCTTTAGCAAACAAGACCCCTGGATGTGTTCCAGGCTTGATGTCATTTGGAGCAAAATCACATGTCTTTCTACCATCTGTCTGATGTCATAAGTGTGTTGGTGATATTCAGCTAATAACCTGAAGGCTGAACTACTGCATTGTGCTCTTCACGGGAGATCCTTGAATTGTGAAAAATTGTAGCTGGCCCCAACTGTGGCAACATGGATGATGAGTGGAGCCTCCTTGAGATCCTTATCCCCATGTTGAAATAGCTTTATTGGTTGCCAGTTGTCTTTCAAATCCAATTCAAGGTGGAATGATGTTACTTTACATAGCTTACAGCCAAGCTAATTACAGGACTCCCACTTTCATAGAATCTACCCCATACTCCAAGTCATCAATATACCATGGATAAGTTTGACATCAACAACTAATTTAGCTTTCTCTATAGGGGGGAACATGTAGACTCAATTGCCACTGGAATTAAAGTAAGCCCGTTCCTCACAAGTTTAGGAGGTATCTCAAAGCATTTATTTTTTCAGGCCTCTTCTATTTTAGCTTCTATTTTTTATAACTACTATATTTAAATATTATTTTTATGAATGCATTTACCATACCTTGCAAACTACCCAGAACCATTATGAAAATGGACATTTTTTAAAATAAAAAAATAAATAAATGATTGTTTCCTGCCTGGCAGCTAAGTTTATTGCTGCTTTTAGATTCCTTGCTGGAGAAGTTAGCACACTTGCACTTTAATATAATGTTATTGTTTCTTTGTATGTTGTTTTTTTTCTGACAGATTGCCAAATGTAAACGTGTGCTTGGACAGTTTGTTGTGAGCTATTCTCCTTCCTAGAAGGTTGACAAATGCAAACCATGCACACAAGAAGTACCTGCGTGACCTTTCCTTTGCAGGCAATTTGCAAAATGTAAAAGTGTTTGTTGGGACCTGGATTCTTTACAGGCAAGGTGACAACTTTGAGTATGCGTTAGAAACTAGTCTCAAGCCCACAGAAAAAGCAATGTATATTTTCTAATGTTATGTTGTTCGTGTTCATGTTGCTGGAGTAAATCTATCACTGTTGCTTCTTTATAGGCTACGTTCTGTAAATCAGCAGTCCCCAACCTTTTTGGCACCAGGGACCGGTCGTGGAAGAAAATTTTCCCATGAACCGGAGGGGGGGCAGGGTTTGCAGGTGGGAGCCAATCGCATACACCGGGGGTGGGGTTTGCAGGCGGGAGCCCCGTGGCCCACTTCCTAACGGGCTGTGGCCCGCTAGTGGGCCGTGGCCCACAGGTTGGGGACCCCTGCTGTGAATGATTTGTGCAGACAGTCCAGGCTGTAAAAATGTGCTTAACTTTTGTTTCCATTATTTGCTATAGGGTTTTTAAAAAAAAGTTTTACAATTAAAACAAAATGCTCTTGGCTAATTTGTTGGTAGGTTGGAGCACAGTACTCAACATAATCTCTCTTCCACCTATTTTAAGGGCTTAGGGCAAAACAGCAAAAAACACCTGTATAATGTCCGTGAGGAATTGTCTTGGGAGGAAAGGATGTCCTTCCCCTTCTGCTTCTCCTTGATTGTGAATTAGCTATGCAACATCCTCTGTCATACAACCAAGCTTTCCTTGTGGCCAAGGAAACAAAAGCCTGCAATGGGCTCATTTTTAGGATCCTGCAAGGGAACTGGCTGTAATCCTATTAATAAACCTGTCAATCTATTGACGCCCATGCAAGATTTTATTTATTTTATTTTATTTATTATTTCAATTTATTCCCCGCCCATCTCCCTTGCAAGGGACTCTGGACGGGTTACAACAATTGAAGTTTAAAGTTTAAAGATCTGAAATTAACAGGCAAAACTATCAGATAAACTTCCCTTCTCAGTATAAATCCCTCTTACATGCAGACCATGGATTCATTACACAGACAGGTCTAGAGAGAGGAACATTTGCTTGCTTCTCTGCTTTCTTTTCCTCAGTACTTTTTTTTGGGGGTACCTTTGAGTCAGTTTTTGACTCTTCGAGACTGCCTGGACAAGTCCCTGTAGTTTTCCTGGCAAGATTTTGGAAGTGGTTTGCCATTGCCTCCTTCCTGGGGCTGAGAGAGAGGGACCGGCCCAAGGTGACCCAGCTGGCTTTGTGCCTAAGGCGGGATTACAACTCACAGTCTCCCGGTTTCTAGCCTGGTGCCTGAACCACTACACCAAACTGGCTCTCTTTTCCTCAGTACTAGATAACAGGAGGTAGTAGCACCAGAGGAAGTGGAAGTAAAGCATCATGTCCATCCCACAGGGAAACCTCTTTCCTTCCTTCTCTCCACTTAACCTCAAAAGATTTTGGTTTCTTTTGATGAACTCCCATGAATAAATAGGCACTAAGAGACTACAGTTCACAACACAGACCAGTCAGGAGCTGTCTAAAGGGAATCAGATCTATAACAAAAGACATCATACCACGGTACCAACCCAAATTGAAAGCCAAAAATGAAAACTATTTCTTTATATTTTAAATTCAGAAACATTCACTTTGGTTTGTGTTGGGAACAAATCTGTCCCCCTGCTGCACAATGATGGTGAATTGGAAAGAAGTGAAAGAGGCTCACCAAAAGTAGAATCCAGAACCTATGCTGCAGCATTGCCTTTTTTGTTTTTTTTTAAGGAGGGTTTCCTCAGAATCCAGAAGAATCAGAGGGACAATAAACTTCTGCACTGAAAAAAACACAGGTATCTACAGAACTGCAGGCAATTAATTTTGGTGCAGAAAGGCAAACAAGCTATGCTTGAATTAATTAAATGGGTAGATCAGCCAGCCTTCAACTTTTAGGTTCAATTTGATGCACAAAGGAAATTGTTTGTATTGGGGTAATCTGAGTCTTTCCTGTAATTTATAGCATAACTAGAGATTTCATCGGTTTAGGAAACGGCAGATTTCTGAAAACTTTTAGAAACAAAAGCTGTGGAGCTATGTTGAGTCAGGCTAATGGCTTATTTAGAATACGGGTAGTCCTCATTTAGCAACTGCCTCAGACAGCGACCATTCGCAGTTACGACGGTGATGAAAAAGTAATTTTACAGCCAATCCTCACATTTATGACCTTCGCAGGTCTGTAAAGCAAAGGAAAGCTGAAGTAAGATCATAAGCACAGCCACGGTGTCACTTAGCGGCCATTTCGCTTAATGACCAAGTTGCCGGTCCCAATTGTGGTCACTAAACAAGGACTACCTGTAATATCAACTAGCAACAGCTCTCTCAGTTTTGGAAATGCAGGGAACTGAACCTGCAATCTTTTGCATGCAAAGCCACCGAGCTGTGACCTTTTGTCTAGAGAAGAAAAAATATCTAATGCCAACTATTGAAATGTTTACTTTTCACAGTACTCTAAACTGAGGGTAGAATTCTACTGCTAATGGAAACAGAATATCAGAATTCACAGGGTTCTTTCACTCTAGGGGCTGAAACATTTTTACATTCTGAAAAACTAGATAATATTCGGGAGCGGCTCAGGCAGATGCCTCCCTGATTCACTGGAGAATAAGAAGGGGGAGGAGGTACAGCAAAACCAGACCAGGAATATTCTATTATTATAGGCAATCTCAATAAAGGTAGCTTTAGCCATGGATCTGCTGGAGCTGGCTTGCACTGGCTCGCAAGAGCCAATTGTTAAATTTTCTGAAATTTTGCGATATAGTTGAGAGCAGAGTTGAGCTACTACCCTAGTGTACCAATCAGCTTTTCTGCAGTTAGCAGCGGCAATGGAGCTAGCAGAGCCTGTTCTTAAACATTTACCAGTGCACCATTAGTTTTAGCCTTCCTGTGGAGTTGATTTCCTGGTCTGGTCTACCTAGTGGGGCTGACATCAATTAAAACGTTTCAGCCCATTTTGGCTAGGTAACAGTTCCTGCATAATTCTCTCAAGCTTATCTTCCTTACTCTCTACAGCTTTCTAAAAATAAAAGATCTAAGTTGATATTTTTTTTTGAGAAAGAAAAATATATAGCTAATGTTGACACTTTGTCAACAAATTTCAACAACTGCCTCTTTGAATGTGCCAAGAACCACAGAAAAAGTTGCTGGGGTCATATGGCCCATGGCCTGCCACCTTTTATCTAATCTGCTTAATATCTAATTTTCAGCTAGTTTTTCTTTAAAAAGATCACAGAGAATCCTGGTTCAGCTATTACCTTCACATGACATGTTATGGAACATTTCTTTGCCATGTATGAACTTCTGATTTAATTAAGTACTACCACCTTTCTCCACACTGCCAAAAAGATCAATTCATGTATTGCCATTTTAAAAAAACATGGCTTTCACAGTTCAGCAATAACAATACACTGTTTAAGAAATTGTTAGTTAAAAGGAAAGCAGAAAAATTCAAATGCCAGAGTAAAGAAAGAATGTGCGCTATGTAATGGAGCCCTTTCCCTACAAGACGAGGTGTGCAAATGCATAATTATGGCCACAAGGTGGCTGCCGTGCACAAGAGATGAGCTGGTATTGCAGGTACAGTACAGGAAATTAACAGGTTCATTAAAGCAATAAGAAACCAAATTAAAACAACCCCCAAAGTCAATCTACTCACTTTTGGAGAAATTCTTGCAAACCGTGCCGGCGCTGGTCCACATGTTGAGAATTATTTGAGTTAAAAAAGGGAGTTTTGGGGGGAAGGTCTGGTAATTGTCTTTAAAAAAGAAAAAAGAATAATTAGCGTTCCCAAATGAATACATGACTAAAATCACTTTGGAAAAGGAGTCCTGGATTCTTATAGAAAAAAGGGAATGCAAAAAAAAAAAAAAAGATTCACGATTACTATGGGCCAATTCAAATGTTAGCTATGTTAATTTGTTGCTAGAAGCAGTCTTGAGTCATAGTTAAATATAAAGACTTCCACAGACTCCAGTAAAGATAGCTACTTTTTACAACCCAAGGATGCCTTGGGAAAGGTGACAACATTACAATGAGAGGACAGAACTGAGACGTGTGCACTTGATTTGGCTTTATATTTCCTAAATATGTTAAGCTTTTTTTTCATTGCTTTTTATCTGAAAATTAGTGAGAAATCCACTTCCGTAATTCCTACCAAATATAACAAATATAGCAGCCCAACCTCTAAAAGGTCTGGGAGCTGCAAAATAAAAAGGATTGGATGGGCTCATGGTGCTCATGGGTTACCCAATCCAGAAGTATCATCATCTCCTTTATTGGATATGTTAAGTGTTGGATTAAAGTTATTCTGCTCTATCCCAGGAAAAATGACATTCCCTCCTAGCAGAGAGTCATGCCAAATCTGAGGTAAATAAGAATAAAGTGAAGCCCTTGAAAACAATGACTCAGTTCCAAAAATGTACAAATTCATGGTTAGGAAGGTTTTAGAGTAGCTTGATGTGATACCTGCATTGACAAACTCTGATCTGTGATCATCTACCAATGTGTAAATCAGAAAGTATGGTTTAAGTGTCTGAACGGAAGTGAAAGCTGTTATTCAGCTTTCACTTTTTCAGTGAAAGCTGTTATGTATGTATGTATGTATGTACTGTATGTATTTATTTATTTATTTAATTTCTATAGTTATTCTGTTTCCTGAAATTATACTACCTAATTACTAAAGTGCTGAGCAAATGGGAAATGAGAACAGACAAGCAACTCTAAACACATGTTCTTTTATATTCAGACTATTTAACAATGCACCAAAATCTTATTTTTCCCTCTTCTAGCAGCAATCCCTGGCCATTCAGATTATTTCTATGTTGATTTGCTTCTTGCAGACAAGGTCTTTTATGCGACGTGTAATGTTGCTAAGTTTTGTTACCTAGCTTCAAGACTGTGTCAGGGGATGCACAGTGAAAAATAAGTCAAAATATTGTATATGCTCATTATATTTGTTTCCCAGTTTTTGTCTTTTCTTTTCTTGTCTTTAATATTTATTTGCTGGATAATGCATATAATAAATTGAAATTGCAAATTATAAAAACTATGGATATATGCCAATTAAGACTTACAGATAGAGAAAGATCAGTGACAGGAAGAAAAGCAGAGATTAAATTTTTAAGGATCATACTGCATACTATGTAAATTACATAAAATGCAAAAGACCCTGTGGATTCTACCTACTCACTGTAAATGAGTCAGATTCCAATTAGGACTATCATAGGTGGGTATGGGTTGTATAAATCTTGAGCCATTTTTAATTAAAAAGTGTTTTGTAAATTACTCACATTAATACAGCATTACTCTGAAGTTTCTGTCTCAGCCACACAAATTCTCGAAAACGGCGTCGGACACAAGATGTTTTTCTTGTAAAACACATGCTATTTGTCTGCAGAAACGCAGAATGTGTTTGATACGTTAGTAGAACTTAGTAGCACAGTATTTTCCCAGTACCAATATTCTGACAATCCAAGATCTTGATGGTCTGAATGGAGAACTAATGAATGTTCAGCACCTCCATTTCCTAACTACAGACTTCTGTGCTCCCTAAGAAGCATGAGAAGCCCTCTGCCCCCAATCTAACTTGAGAAAAAATGAGTCTCATAACACGAAAAGGGAGAGGATTAAATAAAAGGACTGAAGCCAAAAATATGGCTTAAATAACCAAACCCAGAAATACTTATTTAAATACAAGTAGTTGGATCTGGGGTTGTCCTAAGTGAGCTGGAGAAAGGGAGCAGGGTAGTGATCTTTTCCAACTCCTCCTCTCCATACAGTCTTTGACGCCCCATATTCTCCTTCCAAATCTGCTAACTGTAAGATGGTACTGGGGCTGCAAGGGGAGAAAGACTGGAAGAAAATTGTCACTGTACTTTCTTGTTCCATCTCTATCTATCCCTCTACCAGTGAAAGGGCCCTTCCATTTGTCAAAGGATAACTCTGGATCCAATAAAATATCCAAACAAATCTTAGCAAAAATGGTAAAGTATTCAGTATAAATATTCAATGCAAAATTCCCCAGCTTTTCCATGGCATCAAATGTACCTTTATTAAAATGCAGGATATTCCTGTAATAAGACTGAAGCTGTTGACTTAAGAGTGAGGAATCACAAAAAGGAACAGAATCTAATCAAGAAAATAATTCAATAAAGCAAGAAAGAAAGGAAACCCAGAGAAATCAATTAATAATAATTTATTAAACTTGTACGCAACCCAACTCTCAACAACTCTGGGCAGCTCACAACAATCAAACAAAGAAATATATTTATTTATTTTATTTATTTTCTATCCCGCCTTTATTATTTTTTTTATAAATAACTCAAGGTGGCAAACATTCCAAATACTCCTTCCTCCTCCTATTTTCCTCACAACAACAACCCTGTGAGGTGAGTTGGGCTGAGAGTGAGTGACTGGCCCAAGGTCACCCAACCGGCTTTCATGCCTAAGGCGGGACTAGAACTCTGAGTCTCCTGGTTTACCATTGGCTCCTTCCTAGGGCTGAGAGACAGGGACTGGCCCAAGGTCACCCAGCCGGCTTTCACGCCTAAGGCAGGACTAGAACTCTCAGTCTCCTGGTTTCTAGCCCGTTGCCTTAACCACTAGACCAAACTGGCTCTATAAATTACAATAAAATAAATAAAAGATAAAAAATAAAGATAAAAAACCCTTCTCTCTAATCCCCTTAATATTTTAACCCACAAAGGCCACATGATTCAATCACTGCAAAGTAGGGTCAGTTTTTTATATGGTGGCTGGGGATGATTTGAGTAGCAATTTAAGCTAAGAAAGCTGCTGTTAAGGCCTTTCGCCCTCTACCTCTCTGAAGGTTCAACTTCCATTCATTTTCTAAGACAGCCTTCCCCAACCTGGTGACTTCATGGAAAGCTTGGACCAGATTTCAAAATTCTTAGAATTCCACAACTGGGGATAGCTAGTGGATTGCTCATAAGCACCCTCCATATATCTTATCACATACACAGTTCAGAGATTATGGCCAGAAATGCCTTAAAAACCACTTTCACAGAAGAGCATATCTACTTACATGAATGAAGATTTCATAATCTATATACGAGTGCCAAAAATCTTCCTTCTGTAATCTGGGATCTCGCACCAATACTGTTACAAATTCCTGCAAGAGCATAATAAAACAATTAATAGACGAAGAGCCTCAAAAAAGTTCCTGGGTGTGTTTTTGTCACCCTAAGCTGTATGTATTAAAATCAATTCTGAAGGAGGAAAAACAACATGCAGACAAATATAACACCAGTCAACTCCTTTGAAAAGCAATGAATCATCCCTGCTGCTTGTCTGGGAAATTTCTTGTCAACTAACCAAAGGGGAAATTCTAAGTTAGATAATGCTGTACATTTCCAACCAGGAAATGTATTTCTTATAAATAAAGGCTTTTGTAATTTTCAGATAAGTCTCCTTCTGGCAATAGTTACCACTGAACAAGTGGAAATAAATACCATTGTTTCTTTACAAGTAACTTGTCACATGTACTAAGTACCTTTGCTGATGTTGAAAAACAATGTTTAAACTACTGATTAAAAAGGTATTTGTTTAAAAGTTCAATTTCAAAGTCTTTAGACATTTCTATTGGGATTCAAGTCTGTGTCATTCTCATTCTATGTAAATAACCCATAAACCAGCATGTATGGCTGGTTTCACAGGTAAGCCTGTAGAGCAGGGCTTTCCAAACTTTTCCCGTTGGCGACACACCAACGGCAGCGCGTGAAAACCCAGAAGCGCTGCTGCTGCTGCAGTGCTTCTGGGTTTTCGCATGTGGCGGCGGCGCTTCCGGGTTTTCGCACGCTGCAGTGGTGCCGGCAGCGGTGTCCTGGTGTGCCGCACGAAAACCTGGAAGCGCTGATGGCCTGCTGCTGCCGCACGCAGCAGCAGCGGTGCACCAACAGAGCTTCCAGGTTTTCACGCGACACACCAGGGCCCCGCAGGCGACACAGTATTGTGTCGCGACACACAGTTTGGAAAGCTATGCTGTAGAGATTCTGTCATACTATTCAAGAATCCATGGATTTTGAAATTAAATGTTAGCCAATCATCCAACACTAGTCTTAGAAGAACTTGTCTGACCTGTCTTGAAAGCCATGCACAGGGCAAACAGAATGACAACAAAGCAAAGATCCTTCTTAAATCTATTCTTGGAAAATCACATTGAGATGTGCAAGCTTTACAGCATGAATGAGAAATCCACTTGAGATTTCTGAAAAAAATATTCTGTCAGTATGCATTCAGTATGCAAAATTCTTGGCTGGAGATGGGTAAACTTACTTATTGCTTCCTCCAATGCTATGCCTTCTTAGAACTTTCCATTTCTCACCAGATTCCCTTACTATCATTATAATAGGAGAAGTTCTCCAGTTCTCCAATCAGGGCACAGGATATTCTTTGGGTGAAATTATCTTTTTTTGATGCAATTATTTAGCCACAAATAAATTTCTTTGTAAAAGAAAACAAACAATTGTGTGATATAAAAAAAGATAAAAAGGATTTTATATGTAAATTTTATCTTTGAAACCACCTTCTTCCAGGATGTTTTTCAATTTCCTTGTTCTACTGCCTCGGTATTCCATGGTAGTCTCCCAAGTACTAGCCAGGTCCAAGCAAGTTAACTCCCAAGCCCAAACAAGATCAGCTAGGTGTTGCCACCTGGTAGGGCCACAACACATATTAACATAACTGAAATCTTGAACAATCCAAATTGTCAGCAGCATTTCTCTATCTATATTATTCCTGCTTCACAAAAGTTTAGTCTTATTTTACTGTAGGCACAATAGGGTCTAATGTGGCCATAGAACAAGCCCAGTAAATGGCATCATCTGCCGACCCACAGTGCAAACCTAAACAGGAGAAGATCCATCTATCACTAAAGGGTACCCAAGGCAAGGTAGATTCTGTAACCTTGCAGCTTTGGATCTGTCAGTTAAGCAGTCTTCCCTCTCCCTCCAAGAATTGCTGGACAGGCTGAAGGAAAGAAGCAGTTTAACCAAGATGCCAGAGGGAAGTCGACCTCTAAAGTGGGGAGGGGAAGCAACAGTGGAAAACATGTCAGTTAGCCACAAAACATGTTGACCATGCAATAGCAATTCAGCAGTTTTCCTCCTCCAATCACAGTAGCAACACAGGGAGATAATTCCTTTACTCATTGTTTGCCACTCATTTCCTGCAAGCTCACTAGTAAGAAAATAATAGGTAAGACTAAAGCTAATAGTAAGAAAATAACAAGTCAAAACAAATTTGGTTTTAAGATTAATACAATATGCATTAAGGACTGGAGGCTATTTTTAATTTTAGCCATTTTAATTTTACTATATTTCTGGTATAGCAGAATGATAGTAATAATCAGTATATGGATATCCTTAATACTAGCCTACCAAGATGTCAGTAAGTTTTAAGATACCTTCCTAAATACAATTATAACCAAGTTATTAACTTTTTCTGGCATGTAGATTTGTTTCTGTCAGCCTGAACATCTGTTGGTTTAGTTTTTTTGTTGTTTATTCGTTCAGTCGCTTCCGACTCTTCGTGACTTCATGGACCAGCCCACGCCAGAGCTTCCTGTCGGCCGTCACCATCCCCAGCTCCCCCATGGTTGAGTCTGTCACCTCCAGAATATCATCCATCCATCTTGCCCTTGGTCGGCCCTCTTCCTTTTGCCTTCCACTTTCCCTAGCATCAGCTTCTTCTCCAGGGTATCCTGTCTTCTCATTATGTGGCCAAAGTACTTCAGTTTTGCCTTTAATATCATTCCCTCAAGTGAGCAGTCTGGCTTTATTTCCTGGAGTATGGACTGGTTTGATCTTCTTGCAGTCCAAGGCACTCTCAGAATTTTCCTCCAACACCACAGTTCAAAAGCATCTATCTTCCTTCACTCAGCCTTCCTTATGGTCCAGCTCTCACAGCCATAGGTTACTACAGGGAATACCATTGCTTTAACTATGCAGACCTTTGTTGTCAGTGTGATGTCTCTGCTCTTAACTATTTTATCAAGATTTGCCATTGCTCTCCTCCCAAGAAGTAGACGTCTTCTGATTTCCTGGCTGCAGTCAGCATCTGCAGTAATCTTTGCGCCTAGAAATACAAAGTCTGTCACTGCCTCCACTTTTTCTCCCTCTATTTGCCAGTTATCAATCAAGCTGGTTGCCATAATCTTGGTTTTTTTGAGGTTTAACTGCAACCCAGCTTTTGCACTTTCTTCTTTCACCTTCGTCATAAGGCTCCTCAACTCCTCCTCGCTTTCAGCCATTGGTTTAGTTTGGGCTCATGAAAAAAACAAATTCATATATCAGATTAGCTGAATTTGCACAATATTTTAAGCCAAAATCTCTGGAGTAAGAGTATGGGATTGGGACGCATTTAGTTCCCATTCAGCCACAACCTGTCACTTTCTCTCAGCCCAATCCTACCTCAAGGCTGTTGAGATGATAAAAATGAGGGATGTCCTGTATATTCTACCTTAAGCTTCTTAAAAGAAAGTGGGATTAAATGCAATTGGTCTGTATTTAATTTGTAAATTTTCTGCTTGGATGAATGTACTATATGACATTGATTTGCTTCTGATACTTTTTTAAACCAAAAACTTGTTTGCTATAATATAATTGTGGTTAAGACGGCATCGAAAGACCTCCCAAATAGAAGCAAGCAGTACTTCTGGACTGAGTTTATTCAGCTCAGAATAAAAAGGGTTCTGCATATGTCATGGTTCTGCAAAGAGGCAAACCTGTAGAGGGAATAGGGCAGGGCTTTCCAAAGTTTTCCCGCGGCGACACACCAACCACCGTTGGTGTGTTGCCGCGGGAAAACCCGGAAGTGCTGCCGTTGTGGCAGCGCGTAAAAACCCGGAAGCGCTGCTGCCGCTTTCGGTTTTTCCGCGCCGCCATTGGTGTGTCGCCGCAGGAAAACCCGGAAGTGCTGATGATGATCAGCGCTTCCGGGTTGTGTGGCGACACACCAGACTGTGTGTGGCGACACACTTTTGTGTTGCGACACACAGTTTGGAAAGCTCTGGAATAGGGAATGGCAGAGCAACTACAAAGGCAACAATCAGATAAAAGAGGTCTGAGCCCAGGCCAAGAATGTAATGTGAGTAAATGTCTCAGACAAGCCCCTCCCTAGTTCTCACAAAAATAAAGAGAGAGAGTGGGTAAACATTCAGATTCTATTACTAAAGCTTTACAATAAAAGTAGTTCTGATCTACCTGGCATTGGTTTCCTAGTCTGGTCTACCTTGAAGGGATGACAAAAATATGGCTTACAAAGATTCCCAAAAGAGAGAAAGCCTCAATAAACTTTACTCATATATTTTTTTTGCACAAAGCACAATACCAAGGAATGACATCCCCATTCAGATACATAATCAAATGTGTGTGATGTTCATGGTTCTCAAACCACAATATCCATTCTTTGGTAGGCCACAAGGTTCTAGTCCTTATAGTATTGTTGTAAAGGAAGAAAGATGTGTGTGTATATATCTAGCAAAGTTACTTAACATTCAAAACCTGTTTTGTTGTACAAATAGAAGCTATGTTTGCTAAAGGGAAAATGGCTATGAAAATTAATAGCAACACTGCAAGAGTACCATAATTTTTCATCTACAGGAAAAATACTTCTGTATTAGTTACTGTGGCAAATTAAACTGAGAGGCTTGACTTAGCTGCCTAGTGCCATCCCTGCTGCCAAGTAAACTTGCTAGGAGCCATTGATGGAGACAGAGATATTTTGCCCAGAGCCTCTCTAACCTTAAATTGTGCTCACTCACAGTTAGGTCAGAATTTTTACTTTGGGAAAATTTTACTTTAAAGAACTTTAATATTTTAAAGAAATGTACATTCCAAAGGCCTCTAGTTTTTCTTTGCTTTCAACCCTTAAGAAGTAGAAGGTGTCAGTGGAATTTCCTCTGCTTGCACCCATACTTTCAAAAGCTGAATGACTCTAAGCATTTCAACATTCAGTCAAAAGAGCTTTTTGCCATTTCTTCAGCGCAGGAGTTACACAATCTTCTTCATGTCCTAAGATGTTACTAAATATATCTGCAAAAGGGAAATTGAGTTGCACAGTTCATTCATCGGAGTTGGTCATGTTTCCACTTTCACTGAGGTAAAAACCAGCTTAGTGTTGAATTTTTAAAATGTAACATTTCAACACCTACCTGTTTTTCATGCTTCGGGGTCATCTTCCAAGCTGCATGTAAATCAATCTAAAATATAAAAAGTGGTAAACCCTGGTTAAATACAGCTGAAGGAATTGGACCACTTTTTAAAAAGCTAAATGGGTTGTAATTAACTTTGGCCAAAATTTCAAACCATGATCTGCTTGAAAATGCAAACAAACATACCAGAAAAATTACTTCAAGCAAAGCAAATACATGTCTTCTTCATTTTTGCCACCAGAGGAGTCAAGAGGTTATATCAATCCCTTGGTTGACACATGCATACATACAATGTAAGACCTCTAAGAGATAGAAGATATACAGTATATATTTCTGACTTTCAGAAATTTGTGCCTTCAAGTCAGTCTTGACTCATGGTGACTGCTGTGATGATCCTGGTCCTCAGTTATTAATTCAGAATCCCTCAAATCACAAGCCATCAGAGGAAGTTGAAGAATTCTTTATTAATACAGGTGATAAGTCCAATGCAAAGATCAGACTGAGGAAAGCCCGTGCAATACCGTTACAAATATCCCAGTACTGGCCCCCTCCGCACCAGCCCCTCCCTAAATGTGGATTCCATCTAACAACTACCAGCTGCAAATAATTTAGCTAAGAGGCACTGATAGCACCAACCCAGCTGACCTTGGAGCTATTCAGGCCATCTTAACAATTCTAATCGACATACCAAAATGCCACTTCATCATACTACAATACCATAACTACAGTACCTATCACAATTACTAGAAGGATACTAAATCCTGACAACTGCTTAGACAAGTGTTTGCAGTTTTCTTGGCAAGATTTTGGAAGTAGTTTGCCATTGCCTCCTTCCTAGGGCTGAGAGAGAGTGACTGGCCCAGCTGGTTTTATGCCTAAGGTGGAACTAGAACTCATGGACTCCTGGTTTCTAGCCTGATGCCTTAACCACTGCACAAAACTGGCTCTCCCTTCAGAAATACAGCATCCATTGAGAATGGTCTTTTCATTTGCCAATAAGCTGGAATGGTCAGAGCAGTGAAATGGAGAGATGCATGTTTGAGTCCCCATGTTGCCATGAAGCTCTCGCTAGATGGCCTTGGTCCAATTACCATCTCTAAACTACCGCATATGGTTATTGTAAAGATGAAATACACTGTCCAAAGCTTTTTGGAATAAAACTAATGTAATAGACAAAAATTAAAAGCAGTGACTACTCATGGTGGGCTATATCATATACTGATAAGCTCCACCTGCTGGCTTATTATTAGATATTTAAAATATTTCTCTGCCACCTATCATAGAATGCATACCCGGGCAGTGTACAAGAAAAAAATCAATAAAGTGAAATAATAAAACATGTAAAATAATATAATAAGCATACAAATGATATGACAATTTCTGTAAGTGGTTCAAAAATACCATTATGAACTCTTAAATGCCATGGGGAATAAAAATATTTTTAGCATACACCTAACTTGTACAAAAATCAGTGCACAGTTCATATGCAGAGGAGAGTGTATTAAAAATATGGACTCTAAAATAAATGAATGAGATACATTTGTGGTCCTTGTTCAAAAACGAGAGTGGAGTTTCCCTTTATACATCCCTTTCTTTGCACTGGGAAAAGTCAGGGAATACAGATAATGACAGCCAAACAACCACACACTTACTGTGGTTTTCTTGAGATATGAGTCTGATTTTACATGCACCGCCATGCACACTAGCTTGCCTTCAAATTATGATGGGAGATAATACATCAACTGAACCAACAGCCATATTAACCAAGGGCAGGGAAAAAGTGGTGTGCTATGCCACCCTCTTGGTGCAATCAAAGAGATCTGCCCGTCAATAAGGAACAACAAATGTTGGTTACACAGCATTATACAGTATAACACCAGAAAATATTGGCATGTTTATTATTTCTTTGGCCCAAATTCCTGCCCAAACTTCACTTCATGCTTCAATTAAAACTACATGCTGGCTGGGGAATTCTGGGAGTGAAGTTCACAGATCTTAAAATTGCCGAGTTTGAGAAACACTGGTCTAGAACACCCTTTAGGCAGTTGTTGCTCCCTCATCTATGGTGAAGGAGCTATGGAAGCTTCTAAGCCACTTCTTCACCTTGTAATGAACTCAGACAAGTTGAACATACTTTATTTCAAGTACACTGCTGTATCATGCAGCATTTCCAAAGCCCTCTTCATATATCTGGAAATGAAGCCATGAAGGAGGTTATTTTTCTCAACTCAATGCCAGGAGCAGGGACCATAAAACACTTTTGCATAATGTTTGGATAATATCAAAATAACAAAATAATAGTTTTCTAAATAACTATTAAGAAAATATGGAATACAGTAATACATTCCCTTCCCTTTTTGCTCAATATTTAAATTCAAGGAGGTCTGAAAGTATCACCAAAAGAAAAAACACTTTCCAAGGTATACTAATCTCTTGGGATAGAATGCATAAAGATGTAAGAAATTCTGTTCAATATTAAATGGACCTAAGAATGTATACACTAAATATCAATCTAAATAAAGTCTCATGATTTAATGGATGTGTCCATGTTGTTTTCTTGGCAATAGTTCAGAAGTAGTTCGGCATTGTCTTCTTCTGGGATGTTTTTTCAACTTCCCAGTCTAGTCTATAGCCCCGAGATTTCCTGGTACTAACCAGGTACTATCTAAGTACTAACCAGATCTGACTTGATTTAAGCTTTCTGAAGATCTTCCAAGATTGTCTGAGTGCTGCCAGCTACTATAACAAATACTGATTTGCAGTTCCTCAAATGACAAGGCTATTTCTATCTAGGGAGCATTATATATCAAGTCCGATCCCTGGCCCATCTAACTAAAAATGGTTCTTCCAGATAGGGCCTTTCCTAGACCCTTCTGAAGATGCCAGAGTTCAAACATTGGATCTTGTACGTGGAAAGTACATGCCTGACCACTTCTTCTACTCATGGTGAAAGCAGGAGCTTTTTGCAGAAGTGTTCAATCACACCCTTTGCAAATACAGCTTAATTTATGTTTGCTTAGTACTTGGCTCTGAAAGCATTAAACACACATCCCAGCCAGTTTTCAGCTGAGTGAAGAAACAAACAAAATGTTCAGGAACTGAATTAATAGCATAAGCAAGCAGAATTTTAAAATAAAACACAGGTATTAGAACAAGAAATGGTTCATGACCATAAAGCAAAAATTACTAATGCCACTGTACATAAAGTTTCCAGGAGGCTGGCACAATAATGATTATGAGACATGAGTCTGATGGACTTATTCATCATATGCTTGTGACACACTAAGTATTTACCATGAGTACTGCACAAGGAAGGCAACATGGAAAATTGCTGCTAGTCCCCATCCAAAGTCTTCTGATATCTCAAACATTTCATGGTAGCTCTCCAGCCAGTATTTCCTATTTTGTTTCATGAAAAAAGGAAAAAAGCAATTGCTTGATGGCCAAAGCAGGCTCTGAATCACCTTGAACAGGTTATGGAAAGGCTATCTTTCCTTCAGCTTGTTTGTTTCTATAAAGGAACCCACACTTATGCCCATGAGATGGAAAACTGAAGTTGCAACACAGCTGCTCAGGTTCTCGCAGAGGACTAATAGCTACAAGTTAGCCCTTAATTTTGGTTCACATAACATGCAGAGCCATGGTCAGAATTGAAAAAGCCCCAAAGAAGCCATGGTTTCATATTGCGGTTATGCTCTTTGTCTTAGCTACAATCTTAAAAGATTTCCCAGTTCTCACGTAATGATAAGTCCAACCACAATCATTCTTGTGAGCCCTAGCAACATGACTGATGACAGTTTAATGCAGAGGTGTAAAATTAGCTTCTATATTGGTGGCCAGACAACCATCTCTGTGTTCTGAGCCTGACCACCTGACCCATTTCCCCCCATCCCCTTGCAGAGAGGAGAGATTGCCGGTCTCTTTCTCAGCTGCTTTTCTCCACAACAGCCATCCCTAAGAAGTGCTAACCACAAGTTAACAAGCTCAGGTCTATTACCTTATTTCAGTCTCTCTAAACCTTGGTAACTTTGGCCATTGGCTGGGGAATTCTGGGAGCTGAAGTCCACAGTCTTAAAGTTGCCAAGGTTGAGAAACACTGCCTTAATTAGTTGATTAAAAGGCTTGGCCCCCTCACAGCTGCTGCCTGAAATTGACAAGACCCTAATCAGTTTCACCCTAAAGGCTTTTGTTTGCCTCCTAAGGGGCTAGGCCAGAGCTTTCCAAACTGTGTGTCGTGACACAGTACTGTGTTGCCTGCAGGGCCCAGGTGTGTCACGCGAAAACCCGGAAGCGCTGATGGCACGCCACCGCGGGGCCATCAGCGCTTCTGGGTTTTCGTGCAACACACCAGGATGACGACGCTGCAGCGCGCGAACACCCGAAAGCGCCGCCACCACCACCGAGCACAAAAATCCGAAAGCGCCGCTGCCGCCATTGGTGTGTCGCCAACGTGAATAGTTTGGAAAGCCCTGGTCTAGGCAAACAGCTAGCGCATTCCTTTCAATGTGTATTCCCCATTGTGTGCCTGCTTACTCTCTTGTAATTTCTTCCTCTCCAATGAATCTAAATATAAACATTAATTTTCTCTTGCTAATTATTCCAGCACCCGGGGTGAGGATTCCAAAGGGCAGGGAAGTGGGGGAAAGAAGGCTATAAGATTTACCCCTTTTCCCCAGCTTCCTCATGAGTCTTCCAGAAACCTTTCCCACCGTTTGGGCTCAGCTATCTGTTTGGGGTCATATCCTTCTGGCGCTGTTAAGTATATTCAGGGGCAATTCTTAAAAAACCTTTAAAAATATTTATTACAGTCCTGACGTCTCCCTTAGTGTTCTTGTTCTCTGGTATCCTTCCAGTAAATTCTACATTAAGCATCCACACACAGAAGAACAGCAACACTCTGTGAGGACTACTTTCTAGTGGGGTTTGTGTGTGGAATCCTAGGGAACTCAATTTAGAATAAGGATACGAAGCACTGTAAGCCTGGTAAGAGTTCTACTAGACAGAAATGACTTCATCTGAAGTTTTTCATAGGATACCCTCTGTAGAAAAAAGGATACAAACAGTGGTGGGGAAGATGCCAGCTAGAGTACTTTCAGAATAGAGAGCAACAGGAATTGAGAGGTATATTTGACACTGCATAGGACAGAGCTTTCCAGACTTTTCATGTTGGTGACACATGTTTTAGACATGCATCATTTCGCGACACACTCTTACAGCAGGGCATCATTTCGCGACACACTCTTACAGCAAGGCACAAGGCAGGCGCTAGGACCTGCGCGGAATCCTGGCAGGGGTCGGAGGCAGCAGTAGCCGCAACACACCCAGACACTGCAGCCGACACACTAACGTGTCCCGACACACAGTTTGGAAAGCTCTGGCATAGGTGGTCATGGAAATGGTTGAGGCTCTCTGTATTGTGACAGAGAAATGCCTTGTTTATAATATGGGAGAGACAAGGAGGTATTTAACCCAGACCATAGAGGTGGCAGGACACTTATTTTTCCATTTCAACTGAATGGACTCATTTTGCTGGCTTAGCAAATAGAGAGTATGGAAGCTGGGAGAAACATTAGGACAAAATGGAAATGATCTTACTTTTTTTAACCTTTAACTTTTAAAATCAGCTTACTCTTCTCATTTGTTTCTATCAGTTTCTTAATTATAAGAGCCAGGGTGGTATGCATTTTAGTCTAACAGCTAGGGTAAAATATTCAAATTTCTCTCAAACACAAAACTTACTAGGAGATTGATCTGAGCCAAATAGTATCTCTTGACTTTTTTTTTGGGGGGGGGGTGCCTTCAAGCAAATTATTTTTATATACTCCTCATTGTTCCTTTATATTCCTGTACAATTTGTCATTCTTGGATTGTGCTATTGAACAGATAAGGAATGAATGTTTTTTCAATAAGCTGGTCTATCACCAGTGAATCCTGTACTTCCTATTTGCCAAATATTCAGAGAAGATATATTTATGTAATGGAGGTGATCAGGGCTAAAAAAATATTATGAAACTTTTTTTTTGTAGATAAACAATTCTTACAATTCTTACAACATTTCTGGACATTGTTTTGGAAGTATAAAAATATTTATGGATGAAAGTTACTTCATCTCTCAATAGGTTCTATCCATCCCATAGGTACCAAAAGGCTGACTTAATTCAACATCATACATTCATGTGACAGCAGCAATCAGCATTTTCACATTCTTTTGGTAGTTAGACAGAGAATTACTCATCATTGTGCTTATACAAAATAACTGACTAAGGAGCTAGAACCTCAAGGCAAAAGAAGCTGCAAAATAGAATAGATATTCTTAAGTAGGTAAATTATATTGATTTACTATATTCCTATATCCAGCCATCAACAGAGCTTTCTCATAATTCATAAAACAGAAAATAAATATCAAAACAATATTTTGTAAATCAACACAAATGAAAGTAGAGATATGCTAGCTATGCAGTTAGCTATCTTTCAGATGAGTGTGTACATCATTGTGTAATGTATGAAAGAGTTACAGTAAAGTGATAAATATCTCAATTATGCTACTTCGCAATCCCTGTTTTTTAAAAATTATTTCTGATGGTTGTGCAGTGCTAAAAGCAAAGTGGTATCTGTAATAAAATGCTGCAGCATGGATCAACATGCTAAAGCCACTAGGCTGTTAATCCGCACTAGCTTATTCCTGGGGTCCCCTCCAATGGCTTAATCCACATTGAACTGTTTACAGGGATCCTCTCCAAGCATTTTTTCCTAAATATTTTCTTGATTTCTATGAACATAGATGTTCAGTCCCCCCGGATTGGACTGTGTGTGAATGTTACATTGCAAACTGAAATATAAGCATACCAATTCCAGAGAAAAGTTATCAATAAATCTGTTGGTGAGAATGGTGACTATTGCAGAGGCATTATGGCCTTCAGCCTTTTCTGGTTGGTAGCATATCTGAAAAGTTGAGAATATGTAGGTGTTCTCAGATATTTGCTCCATGGCCAAGCTTATCAAGTTACCAAATGCTTATAGGCATGGTGAGTCACATACTATCCATTTACTGGACGGTAAACTGATGAAGACACTCCCTAGTGCCTCTAGGGGTTTTGTGTGTGTGTGTGTGTGTGTGTGTGTGTGTGTGTGTGTGTGTGTCTTGAGAGGGGCAGGTGGGAATGCTTCCAAACAAAGTGCTGTGCTGTAGCCAATCACTACTTTGATTTTCTACAAAAGCCTATGATGCCCATGTAGAGTCTAGATATGCTAGGAAGAAGTGCAAGGAAAAAAGCAGTAATTGAGAAAGTAAGGCAGACAAGCTTTAAAATAGAAGCAGATAGAGATATTTTGTTGTTCAGGTGCTCTCCCCTTTTTATCTAAGTTGCCAGAGGTAAAACCTGAGAAGGGTTAAAGGAAAGAAGACACCTGTCCATTATGAAGACCTCTGCTGTTTGTCCTTGGGGAAATCAAGCCAGCAGATGAATGCCTTGTTTTGAATAGAAGAGGACTCTTCATTTACACTCTTCACCTATACTCTATACCAGGGGTGGGCAACGTCAGGCCCGCGGGCCGTATATGGCCCGTGGGGCTCCTGCCTAAGGCCCGCGGGGCTCCTGCCCGCAAACCCCGCCCCTTCCACGCAATTGGCTCCCACCCACAAACCCCGCCCCCCCAATGCTTGTGATTGGCTCCCGCCCCCAAACTCCGGCCCCCGGAAATCCCAGAAACCTCGCCCCCCAGTTATAAATATCCAAATGGCCCTTGGCAGAAAAAAGGTTCCCCACCCCTGCTCTATACCAATGTTTCTCAACCTTGGCAACTTTAAGATGTGTGGACTTCAACTCTTCTGGGAGTTGAATACACACATCTTAAAGTTGCCAAGGTTGAGAAACACTGCTCTATACCCAATTCAAAAAGCTTTTTCAATTTGACCCTTGCACTTTCTTATCTCATCTCAAACAGACATCATATGAGCTGGGTTCACACCATATGCTCAGCCACAAACACCATTTACTAACAACAGTGTTTGGGTCTGCAAAACACATGAAGCCAAATCCAAACAGATCCAGGACTTCATGCAATGTGAGAAGTCAGCCTATATTTTTATCATACTTGAATTTAGAAACCTGTTCTGATGGCATCCAGAATTTTCAGTTTTTCCTATTTAAGGCAGTCATCATGCTATAGAAAGCTACTCCATGATTCAATCAGTATCCCTTTGCTTCCACACGTATATGTTTATAGTTAATACCGCCTTTAAAAATGTAGGATAGTACTCATTTATTTGCTTAAAACTATTTGCATGTTCATGGAACTGCGACCCTGAGCAGCTAATAGAGGATTACAAACAAAACAAGGTAAACAATAAATATAAAAGAACCACAACAACACAATATAAAACAGTATAAGCAGAGGACAAAACCACAACAATTTCAAAATCCTCAACCAGTTTTCCAGATGTGCTCAGGGAAAAAAAGTTTTGAAAGCTTTATGAAAAGCCAGCAGGGACAGAGCTAACCAGGTCTTGGGGGGGGGGGGGGGCGCATGCTGTTCCAAATGGCAGGTGCTGCAACAGAGAAGGTACATTTCCTGGTCCCATTAAGTATTATTGTTTCATGGAGAAGACCCAAACCATGATCACTCTGTTGGATCTTGTGGAATAGGCAGACACAATTGGAGGTAGGCAGTCCCATAAATAAGAGAGCCAGTTTGGTGTAGTGGTTAAGGCAGTGTTTCTCAACCTTAGCAACTTTATGATGTGTGGACTTCAACTCCCAGAATTCCCTGGCCAGCCATGCTGGCTAGGGAATTCTGGGAGTTGAAGTCCACAGATTTCAAAGTTGTCAAGGTTGAGAAACCCTGGGTTAAGGGATCAGGTTAGAAACTAGGAAACTGTGAGACAGTCAGTCTCTCTCAGCCCTAGGGAGAAGGCAAGGCCAAGCCAAAATCTTGCCAAGAAAACTGCAGGGACTAGTCAGGGCAGTCACCAGGAGTCAACACTGACTGGAAGGCACAAAAGGAAAAAAAAATTCCATAAATAACCCAGCCCTGTGCCATGAAGGGCTTTACAGGTGGTAAGCAGCACCTTGAATTGCACACAGAAGCCTGTAGGAAGCCAGCCAGGCAGAGTGGGTGTGCTCTGGGTCCCTTCAATTGAATTATGTCATCTTGCCTCTTCTCTGTTGCAGGGTGTGCCTCCCCGTGCTTAATCAAACTCAAAATGGGAGCTAAAACACTCAATCAATATACACCCAAGGAAAAGGTAAAAGCAGTAGGATAAAAAGTAAGTAAATAAATCTGTAACCTAATTATTGTTCTAATGGCATAGAAAATTGTGAGGAGGTTGGCTGCTTTTCCTATGCCATCTTGGCTCCTCCCCGCCCCTGCCCTCTGGAGCAGCATCACCCCAAAGATATGTATGGCTCCCATTCTCCAAATGTTCCAGGAAGCTCTGAAGAAAGACCTGGCTCTGTTCTCAGGTCTGTTGTTACATATACCTATGTAAAAAGTGTTTGCTAGGAGAAGAAGAGCTACAGTAGACCTGGCATTTTCATTTTTTTATGATGGTCCCCTTTGATATAGTTTTTAGAAGCCAAAAAAATGCATGATTTGGAAAGAATTGAGAGGAATCAGGCTCAAAGTTTGTGAGTTTCACTGAAGCCTTGCCTTGCCCTGTCTCAAATTCGCGTACTAGGTGTTACATTGTCTAAAGTCCCACTGATTTCAATGAGATTTAAGTGGCAGAACTAAAGGTCTCTAACATGAAATCAAGGTCATCTTGAGTCACCTGGCTTCCACTGTCAAATTGCCCACAATGCTGTATGGCAATTTGCAAAACAATTCCTACAAATGAGCCAATCTTTCCCAAGCTATCACATCTGCAAAAACAGAACTCTAGTCCAACATAGATGGACAGATTGGAGAATACAGTGAGCCTTAAAGGAGAGAGGAAGTGCAGGGACCAACTATGTCACAATATTTGGATAACCAAATTGAGCACATTTCTATCTAATGATTAAGGCACATGCCAATTTCCAGAGGTGAAAAATGGTAAACATCCAGGCAAATCTGTGATGTCACATATTAAAGAGAGAAACTGAGAATAAAACAAAATAGCAAACACAAAAAAGGAAATGTTTTTAAACCCAGATTCAGGAAGTAACAGTAGGACAAGTATATAACAAACTAATCAAAACAAAGCATGTATAGATGAGCTTGCCAATTTCATATTTCATATGAGTGTTGATTCACTTAGCTAACCATTCAGAGAATTTCATTAATACACTAACTTTAATGGAACTGAGCTATTTCAATATAGTCAATATTTCAATGACTGAAACAAGAGAGACACATATTGCACTTCTTCAGAGCTAGGAGAGCTAATGCAAAGTAGTGATTAGAATGTCAGAATAGCACAGAAGAGTTCTGGATTCAAACCCCCAATAAGCCCTGAAGGTTTCAGCCTATCCTACCTTGCAGGAAAAACAAAGATGTTTGCCTAGCCTACGGAATTCAGAAACATGCAAGCTGTTTTTTACATTTTGGTTGTCTGCTAAAACATGGAATTTTATGTCATGGGGTTTTTATAAGGATAAAATGACAATGAGGAAAATTTTGTACATTGCCTAATGAACTGCAAATCAAGTATTAACAGCAAACATTAGAATTTTTTTTTTGCCTTATAAATAGAGATGGATCAAGTCCATAAAATATTTAACCCAGAATGCCCCTAAAAGGACACCAACCCTGAATTCTCTCGTATAGCACCCATATGCTTGGTTTACAGATTATCCTAACCCCTAAATCTGAGTTATCAAAACACAGTTCCTGTATACACTTGATATACTATGCCCATACAAGTAAACATATTATGCCTTCATGTGATGGTTTGGTTCACACAACATGCTAAGACAGTATCTGGATTCCATCATATGCTAAACAATAAACTACATAAGGGACGTGGTGGCTCAGCGGGTAAGACACCAGGCTTGTCGATCAGAAGATCGCAAGTTCGGAGGTTCGAATCCCTAGCCCCGCGTGACAGAGTGAGCTCCCGCACTAGCCCCAGCTCTTGCCAACCTAGCACTTCAAAAGCATGCAAATGCAAGTAGATTAATAGGTGGGTAGGTAACAGCGTTCCACATGCGTCATGCGGTCACATGACTGTGGAAGTGTCTTCGGACAACGGTGGCTCTTCGGCTAACAAACGGAGATGAGCACCGGCCCCTAGAGTCGGACACGACTGCACAAATGTGCGGGGGGAACCTTTACCTTTACCTTTACCTTTAAACTACATAACCCCACTTTAGCCTGATCTAGCATGTTGTGCAAAATCCAACCAATGATGACAGACTATCTATTTGAAAAAATGGTTAGGAATAGTTACAGAACTCCTATAGAGTAGAAAAGGGCCATAGAGAATTCCAACCCCCTTGGCAGATGCTGTCGAGTCTCTTCTTGAACACACTCAGTATAAGGGAGACTATAATTTCTCTTCGATTGAGACTATAATTTAGCATAACTGGCTCAATAGCAACTCTCTTTATTATCAGTACTGGTTTTCCCCAACCTGGCACTCTCTATGTATGCTGAACTACAATTTCCCAGCTGTAGCCCAGCAGGATTTGTGGTCTTGTGGTCCTGTGATATTGGAATGCTGGAAGTCCTTTGATATGGGAATGCTTGGAGTTTTTAATCACGGAATGCACTGGCAGCCATGACCCAAGGCATTTTGATGCTTGAGGCACAGTAACAAATGCCATACCATAGTAAGGCAAAGTATATAGACCTAAAAGCTACTTAAATATTTCTGGCACATACAGTATCATGGAAAATTCTTCCATCACCAACCCCTACCTCAATAAGTAGAATACATTACCCACAAATTAAGTAACCAATCCCAAATCTACTACCTGAGACCGTCACTCTGTACTGCTAATGTTATGGTCAGCCCCGGGTAACCAGTTTGGGGAAGGCTGATGAAAGCTTATCAGCAATTGTCTCATCTTGTTAATACCATTTGAAACTAGTCTTATTTTTACCTAATGCCAGGCCAAAAAAAAAATCTGCATTGTTTTTTATCATTCATTTGATCTGATAAAAAGCAATTTGCTATAATTTTTTTTCCCCAAAGGAACAGAACCTTTTGGAGAAATTGTCATAAGTGACGGATAACATTCCTGCACTTATTGGTTGAATTCACGCTACATATAGGTTCACCAAATCAAATTCCAGTGTTCACATAACATGGAATGGCTGAACAAGCATGCTACATTATTGCTTAATTTGCTAGTCGGTTCTACACAATCTGCTAAGGCAATGGATGGATTTCCTTAATATGCAAAACCATAAACTACCCTATCTCATACCAAGATGGCAAACAGGTGAGTGTGGATGTCCTGGCTTTCTTTGTACAATCATCTCTTCAGCAGCCTGCAGCCTCTCTGGCTTCCCACCCTTCAATCGATTCCCAAGGGAAAGTTCTTTTGCTGAGCTTTTTCAGAACCAGTGCTCCTATCACCACTAAAAGAGAGCCCTACCTTTGAGAAATTGTTGGAGAATGTTTCCATCCTCTCAAGAAATGCAGAGACATCATCTACCCAATTTTTCTGTCCAAAAAAAATAAGTGGAGAATTTTGAAAGTCCATTTTTGCCAAACCTCAAAAAAAATGTATTTTCCACTTACTACCTACCCTGATGCTTTTGTTCACGCTGGCTTCACAACTGAAGTAGGCAGGGGAATTGTTGAAAGATGGTTTACTAGCTGTTGTATTGGAACCTGCAAGAGATACAATATGAAAGATATCAGTTGTGTAGGATGTAATGCCACCAAATGGTATTTTATTCCCAAGCAATAGAATTCCCTGCTGGGTAAGACTAGCAAACTAGATTCTACTTAACTCCTGTACTAATACTGTTTTGTAAACTGTTGCCTCATTACAGATGGCTCAGTTACACAAGATGCTAAATTTGCTTTGCTTAACCTTTGGACAAGCCCTTATATCTGGAAACAGAGTTTTAGTCTATTGCTGAGTGCACAAAACTGTATTTGGCCAGTTTGTGCAATTTATCTTAAACTTTCATAGCATAAGAGGAACCTAGGTGCAGGGCTGCAACTAGGGGGGGGGGCAAGCGGGGCATGTGCCCCGGGCACTGTGCTGGGGGGGGCGCCAAAATGACAACACCTCCCTCACCAACCCATGGGGGAGGGGCGCGGAATCCATGTTTGCCCCGGGTGACACAGACCCTAGTTGCAGTCCTGCCTAGGTGCATTCACATATATTAGGACAGGGTTGCCTTGAGGGCCACACCAGATCTTGCACAGCATGTCAAGGACCATATTCCAAAGGTAAGGAAAAGTTCATTCTTGTGGCGTGGGGGTTCACCTAGGATTTTAATGGATTAAATGGGCATCCATTTAAGTTTTAAAGCACCTATACTGCCTCTTAAGCTTCCTCCAATTCCCCAATCCAAGAGGGTTCTGGGAGCATCAGACATGGTGTTGATAGACCATACTTTTTGCTCTTCTGCCTTAGCTTCTTTCCCTCCATGTGACTGGAAACAGGCCCTTTGTCTAGCTTTCCAATTGCCTACCCCTTGTTGTGTTGTGAAGGAATGTAGACCTGGCTTTGGGAATGGAAAAGGAAAGAGTAAACCATTAACAGGGCAGTCTCTGAAGAGATTACTCAGTCTTGAGAACCAGCAAAATGTGAGAAAGAATCTCAAAATAACCTGACCTTGATTTTGTTAAGTATAAGATGGAATAGAGAGAAACTGACAGGAATTTCAAAATTCTGTTATTCTACCCTACAACAATAAAGAGTATTCCAGGAATCCCTGCTACACCTTACCTACTGCAAGGGGCTGACACTCATATATTAGGTTGTGATCGGATAGCACTAGCAACAATGCTTTTCAACTATTATTAATACAAACCTCTCATATGTAGTACATGGAGCCACAGATGCATAAGCATGTATATTAATTTACATGCACAGAGCTCTTCTACAAGTTTGCCTGAAGTAATTCTGGGCAAGTTTGGTGTAATGGTTAAGACACTGAGCTAGAAACCAGGAGACTGAGTTCTAGTCCCACCTGAGGCACAGTGCCAGTTGGGTAACCTTGGGCCACTCATATCCTCTCATCCCCTCTCATCCCTAGGAAGCAGGCAATGGCAAACCACTTCCAAAATCTTGCGAAGAAAACTGCAGGGACTAGTCCAGGCAGTCACCAGGAATCAACAATGACAAAGGCACTGTCTGTAGCTTGAATCATGTCAACTGGATTTCTATTTTCTCTGTGGAAACGTTTCGCAGTTGACATGATTCAAGCTACAGACAATTCCACCTGGATGACTGAGAACCTTCATAGACATAATGACAAAGGCACAAACAAACAAATTGTGGGCATAGACTTTGGTGCATGAGTAGGGCTCTTCTCACAAGCAATGAATGCATAGATATCAAATATACAATATTGGGGAATGGCAAGACTACTGTGCTCACCCATTTCATACATTCATTTAATGTAAAAAAGTAAACAAAGACAAAAATCCAGAATCCACAGTTATGGAATATCTTCATTAGAAACAACCAAAATGTCAGAACTCTGGCAGAGTCCTGCCATTGAGACAGACTATTATGTGTATTGGGTAAAAGAATGTGTATACAGGAGAGGCCGGATCCAGAGGAAGACAAACCATTAGCACAACTGAAACCCTGAGTGTTCCCAACAACACATCACCGGTGATGGCTGTCTGAGCACCAAGAGACATTTACATGACGCGGGTCAAGGAAGACAGGAAAGGGAGGGGGGAATACTCGGGGTTTGGGAATGCTTAAAATGTCAAGTCTTGTCAAGCACAAATCACTCAAGTCTTTCTTTCGTGTAACAGCTACTTGTACCATAATAAACTGTTTACTATTTGGCAATTGCGTCCCATTGATTGCTTAAGAGAAACGGTTTACTGAGACAGGGAAGCGAAGCACGAAGCACATTACACAAAATAACTATAAAAAATGTACAAGTTCTCCAAACCTCTTGCATGATGAAGACTTCTGGAGAACTTGGCTACAGATTTTGGATTCTCTTAACACATTCAGATTTGTCTGAAACCTTATATTTAAACAAAAACCTTCTAAAATCATCTGAACATGTGTAGGCTCACACCAGAAATTCAGCTACACACATGTAAATCAGAGGTAGAGACAAGCAATCTAGTTCTGTTCTCCAGCCCATGTTCCAAGCACAGACTTTTCTTTCCAGAAAGGACGTCATCCCATTGTCTTCAGCAATTTTCTTAAGATTTTATTTCTGCTCCTTGCTTAGCTCAAATTTTGAGAAAGGCTATTTTATCTCCCAATAGTGATAAATACATCTCTATTTACCCAAAAAGGAAGATTAATTTAAGTTGGCTTCTAGAAAACTAACATCTCTCTGTTAACAACTGAATGGGTTTTAAGTCTGTATATTTAATTACATCAGATTACCCTTTTCTTTTTTCTTTCTTTTTTCCAAAATCACAATTTAAAAAGTGATTATTTTCAATGGGCTATGTAGTTTTGATCACACCACAGCATTTATCTGCATATTTTTTACAAGAATCTGTATGAGAGGCGGGAGAAGTGGTCCGTCTTGCAGCATGAAGGGAAAATTAAATGCTCAGTAAAATTTAAATGCTCAGTAAAAATTAAATGCATCAGACTCTTGAGATACCAAGTTTGCATGGTCTCCAATATGTTTTTCAGGACTGAGAAATCCAATCCGGTGGAGGGGTGGGGAACACGGATGTCTAAGCCTACCCAGTGGCCCACAAACCCTGCTCTTATTCCTTAACGCCAGTAATAACATAGGAGGAATGAATCACAGTGACGTTCTTCCAAGCAGATGCTGCCAGGAGGAGCAAAGGAAATCGAACTGTTCCCTATTATTATCATCATCATTATTCTCTTTGACTAATCTTTTCACCCTGGGCATAAGCAGCAGACTCCAGAAAATAAAACTACAGTACAGGATTTAATTTTGGACCAGTTCCGATCCCAGAGCTTATTTGACGAGCATTCTACGTGCTACACTTTTGGAGTATGTCGATGAAGGTTCTCAGTCATCCAGGTGGAACAGTCTGTGGCTTGAATCATGTCAACTGGATTTCTATTTTCTCAGTAGAAACGTTTCACTCCTTATCCAAGGAGCTAGCTCCTTGGATAAGGAGTGAAACGTTTCTACTGAGAAAATAGAAATCCAGTTGACATGATTCAAGCCACATACACTTTTGGAGCGAATCTTTCAGAGCGGCACAGGTAACGATGGAGCGGAGATTCCTCTTCTAAACCACTTTGGCGTTGCCAAATCACTACCAAAGCAGCAACCAGAGTGGGGCGGCGGCGTTGTCAGATTTAAAAACACGAAGGAGTGACCTCATGCAGGGAAGGAAATGTGGAGGGTCCCTACCCATTCAGAGACTGGCGATCTACGATAACAGCTTCCTCTCTCCGAACCGGTTGCCCTCCTGAAGGGTTTGGGACTTCATAATATCCATCCCCATCCAGCGCAGTCTGGGGATATGGGGCTTGAAGTCCAACCCATTTGGAAGGGAACTGCAGTACAGGAAACTAATCGTCGGGCCACCCTACAGCGAGGGAAACCTCGCTGTAGGAAAGGCGATCCTACCACGCTTCTGTTATACCTTCCCATCCTTCCTTCCTTCCTCTCTCTTAGCCGCAAATTACTTACCGGGCTACCGCGGCTCCGCGGGCACAAGGGGACAGGCAAAAAGCAACAACCGGCACGAGACTGCGAGCTCCTCACGCGCCGCCACAAAGCCAACAAATAGAACAACAGCTGACCGAGGCCACGCGTGGAGGAAGACTTTGCATCCACGTGATCGCCGGCGAGAGGCGGGGTTGCCGAGATTTCGTCAACGCCTGCGGTTGCGCCAAGGTGAGTCAAGGGAAGAGGGCCTGCAAAAGCGCTCAAGGCTGGTGGGGGAGCCGGTGGCTGATTGGAGGAGCCCTGGGTGGCGAAAGCCGTGGGGCCTAGAGCGTGGGGAGCCGCCCTGATGCATCCACTTTTCCAACGGCTCCTGGGCCCCTCGACTTCAGTATCGGTTTATCTACTGATTTTTAAACATTGGCTGAGGTTCGACCCTCCACCTGCCCGCCCTTTCCTCACAACACTGGTTCTTCCAGCTCTTTTCCCTTCTTCGGAACGGGAGGAGTAGGAAAGAGATAGAAACGAGTACCCCGCGCCCAGGACACTCTTAAGCCGCTTGGCGCCGTGGCAGAAATGTACTGTATTTAGGAAGCGTATCCCCCGACTACTTATTCCAAGACCATCCGCTTGGAACATCAGGAAATCTGGGAGCGCCTTTTGTTAGCGCTGCCTGGGATTCTGGGAATTGAAGTCCTGCAGGCGGGAAACGCCGATTTGGGGACGACAGTCCTGTCCAATCAACTTTATGCTACCTCGTGCCGGCTCGGATTGATGGGCCTCTAGGCCAACAGACGCATTAGTATTAGAGCTGCCATAAAACCGGCAACCTAATTCATCCGATGTATTTAAAAAACCATGAAAGCCCAACTGAATTAGGCACAACGTCCATCTTACATGAGGAGCCTGAGCAAGCTGCCCATGGGTTCATAGGATAAATGCCAGCAATACTGGTTTAGGGTCTTTAGGGTAGTAACTGTAACATCCTCCAACAAATATATATTTTCCTTTCAGAAAAAGTGGCTTGGGGTGTCAAGTTGCCTCCCCTTGCTGTGTTCTGTGGCAAAACTCATTAAATATTTGTATTATATGCTACATTCTGTGAATGTATCTACTGACTGGCAGATTCAAGAGGAAAGAGAAAGAATATCCATTAAAATGTTTCAATTCTCAAGAATTATTGCCCCTGCTCCAAAAGTAGTATGGATGTCCATCATAAACCACTCCCTTAGTCATGAAAGCCGGCTAGGTGACTTTAGGCCAGACACTCTCTCAGCCCAACCCACCTCACAGGGTTGTTGTAGGGAAAATAGGCAGGAGTATTAGGTTTGTTCACCACCTTGAGTTATGTATATAAAAAAGGTGGGATTAAAATATTTCAGGAGGAGGAGGAGGAGGAGGATGCACCTCAACAATGGATGTTTGAGCATGTATCCACATGAGCGCAAGTCCATTATTGTGTTGATCAAAGGGGGGCAGCTGCTCTACTCTGATTTTTATCTGAAGTGGCATTCAGCTGAAACTCTGAGGAAGCAAAGTGCCTTTTTGAAGTTCTGTGTTGTAGACCAGGGGTCCCCAACCTGTGGACCGCGGGGCTTCCTCCTGCAAACCCTGCCCCCGGTGCTTGTGATTGGCTCCTGCCTGCAAACACTGCCCCCCAGTGCGTGCGATTGGCTCCCGCCTGGAAACCCCGCTGCCCCAGTCCGCGGAAAAATCGTCTTTTGAAACCAGTCCCTGGCGCCAAAAAGGTTGGGGACCCCTGTTGTAGACAACACTAGGTAAAACAGTGAAATACATGCCTGGCAGTCAACCCCCTGTATTTGAAGAGAAGATTATGGAGGGGATGAGATTTGTAATAGAGCAGAAAGTTATAGAGGGAAATGTTTGTGGTAACATTTTGTAGTATACCCTACCACTACTTGTCAAACTTTAACTTATAAAGTTGATTAGTCTCTTATTTTCAAAGAAAGGATGA
Source organism: Charina bottae (assembly GCA_023362775.1). Lineage (NCBI taxonomy): Eukaryota > Metazoa > Chordata > Lepidosauria > Squamata > Charinaidae > Charina > Charina bottae. Next base: position 32,062,309 of record JALMGJ010000007.1, read on the forward strand.
AAAAGAGATGCCACAATTGTAATGTGATTTCTGAAGCAAGTGCTACCCAAAACCGTGCTAGTTGGTGTCATGAAGTTCATCAAGATACTGAAATTAATGCCTATCACTGGATATCAAATTCTGGACCACATTCTTTCTGTTCAGATCTTAATTTGCTTATAAAACCTGTACAGTCAGGCTGTGGAAAGTATCTTTAATGAAGAATGAAAAAAGACCGACCATGTCTTAGTGTTCCATGCTAATCAAGTTCCCTAGTAAATTTTAGTGAGATTTAAACTCCTAGTCTCAAAATCAAGAGCATCTAAATCTTTTGATTCCTCAAATCCACTTTGTGTTCCATATTTGTTGCTCAGATAAGTATCCAATGTGTACTTTCCTTGTGTAAAAATACAGAGGGACCTGCTTCTGCATAAAGTTGTTTAGGTTTATAGTACATGCTAATATAATACAATGACACTGCTGATTTGCTTTCCATAAAATGTATGTTCATCCATAATTTTACTTGTGTCTCTACCTGGAATCAATAATTTTTTTAGATTTTAACTATCTTGCCTGGTGAAGAGTTCTTAAAGCTGATGGAAGTTGGTCCAATACATCTGGAACAACACTGAGAACTGAATATTAATCCCTCTTCACAGCCAAATTTTCTCCAATTCCAAAAATGCTATGACCACCAAAGGTGAGCTGACGATAAGCATCACTCTGATTCGAGAGTAGTTCTGTCTGTCACTAAACCAATATTCTCCCCCACCCTTTACCAATGCATTTTACATGAACAACAAAGGTCCTACCCATCCCTCCACGGTTGTCATATTGCCACCCTTTAAGAAAAAGAAAATTCTGAATAAACATATTTGAAATAGGGATTTGTGGAGATGCAGAATTTGAACAGAGTGGGTGCAGACTTATTTGTTCCATTCTTAGGAAGTGAAATTTTGTTCTGAATTACCCTACAGTACTTTGTTTCAAGATTTAGAATTCAGCTGAATTCCTACCCACCCAATTCCTTTTATACTGTTATATAACAATCCTACATAGTAGAATTTACATAAAAGTACACATACATAGGATTGTGCCAAGAGTTAATAAAACACTGGATTTTTCCAGTGATAAATGGATTAAGGAATAAAGCATGAAGCTAGTCTGAAGCTAGTTAAAGCATTATTTACTTTCTAAGTCCTACAAGACTTTGGAGTAACTTGAAACTTTGCTGGTATGGCTTATCTGTAACATAATCAAGTTCTTCATTGCTAAGTATGTATTTTGACTGAAATATTTGCAGCCTTGGCATAGCTGAGAAGACAGTATGAACTGCTAAACAACTTCTGAATATCCAGCCTGAGTTCTCATGTGTTTGGATCTAATAAAATTATTGCCTTGGTTGCCTTGTTTTTCTTATTCTGTGGCACTGAGACAATGACAGCAATCCTTTACATTGTAAAGAATTATTTAGGTTACATAATTTTATAATTATTTATATACTTCATAATGCATCATCATTCATACATGTTAGTCTATTTCTGTTTAACTGGAACTTTGTAATAAGACTTCCCATAAGTACACAGACTACAATCTTTTCCAGTACAGGGACAATGTGTCATGTTAGATCTGCTGACCATAGGACAAATCCAGAAATATTAAAAGGAAAATATGTTCCTATCCACCTGTTCTATTCCGTGGTGCTTGTAAAAGATCACACTTCTTTAATTCCCTCTATTTGCAGCAATATCTTCCACAGTGTGGAAAACAATGTAAGCCTGAAGACTATAACCATCAAAAGAAGGTCATAATTGAGCAATGGAATAGATATCAGATATAGAGACAAGCTACTTGCCAGAGAGAAAAAGAGCTTGAATTATTATGAAAGAGAGGTAGTGAAAGTGATGTTTAGTCCATCTTGGAAGCTGGTCAGATTTAATCCAAGTTCAAGGGGCACATCGTTACTAATAAATGGGAAGTGATAAAATAGTAAATAGGAATAAAGTAGTAAATAATAAGATCTAGTGTGATGTAGAGAGAATCCCAGGCTGAAGCCCAACCTCAGTAATGGAAATTCACTGAGTAAGTTTGGGCCAGTTATTTTCAGTGTAACGTACCTCACAGGGTTGTTATTTTGGGGAAAAACTGGAGGAGGGAGTGCTTTGCACACCACCTTGAGCTGCTGGAGCTCAAGGGGGGATATAAATCTAACAAAAAATCAGTGGTGTTCAATTTTAGATTTCCACTGATTAACTTCATAAACCAGATCCTTTATTTTTAACACATATGGAAACAGCTTTTTGCAAAGCCTTACAATATGGTATGCTGTCTTTGCAAAAGATTATTTCCGTTATGATGTCAAGTTGATGCAAATATACAGGGAGAGAAGAGATTTGTAAATAGCTGATTGATATGTCTAATGGTCTGTAGTGAAGTAAAAAGATGCAGCATTTTCAGTAACATCTGGTTGTGTACATCATATTAAGCCATGATATAATTAGGTTTTGTTGTTTATTCGTTCAGTTGCTTCCGACTCTTCGTGACTTCATGGACCAGCCCACGCCAGAGCTTCCTGTCGGCCATCGCCACCCCCAGCTCCCCCCCAGTCAAGTCCATCAACTCCAGAATATCATCCAGAATATCATCCATCCATCTTGCCCTTGGTCGGCCCCTCTTCCTTTTGCCTTCCACTTTCCCTAGTATCAGCATCTTCTCCAGGGTATCCTGTCTTCTCATTATGTGGCCAAAGTACTTCAGTTTTGCCTTAGGTTTTGATCTAGGTTTTGATCAAGCTTGTTATGCAAACCAAGTCATTGTGTTTCATAAGCTTAGGATAAGGATGTAGTATGATATCAGTCAACTATGTCTATGAAGGTTCTCAGTCATCCAGGTGAAATTGTTTGTAGCTTGAATCATGTCAACTGGATTTCTATTTTCTCAGTGGAAACGTTTCACTCCTTATCCAAGGAGCTTCTTCAGTCTGAGCAAAGTTAGTAAGGGAATCCTAAATATGTTTCTAGGTAGCTGTGTGACCTTACACCTGGGGCTAGGTCATGGTTATATTGAGATGTTATTTTAAGTCCTTTTATCATCTAAAGGAGGATCACCATGCTGCTGTTGAGCTTGTGAAATGGTCTTAATCTTCCTAGGCACAGAAGACAAAGCAGGGAGGAAGATGGGGGAAAGATTGTGCCTGAGGCCCCCACCTCTATTCAAGGAAGGATTTTCCAAGTTGGCATAAATGGATTCCTTGACCCCTCTCTCAAACAACCTATCTTCTCTGTCTAAAATGTGAACATTAATGTCCTCCAATGAGTGTCCTTTTTCCTTTAGATGAAGATAAACTGCTGACTCTGGTCCTGTGGTGTTACTTCTCCTGTGTTGGGCCATCCTCCTGTACAAAAGTTGTTTGGTTTCTCCAATGTAGAGTTCTACATTGATACATGTAGAGTTCATTGATACATTGATACAGAGATACATTGATACATGTAGAGTTCTACATTATACATAGAGTTCTACTAACTTTGCTCAGACTGAAGAAGCTCCTTGGATAAGGAGTGAAACGTTTCCACTGAGAAAATAGAAATCCAGTTGACATGATTCAAGCTACAAAAAATATCAGTCAACTAGTGTTAATTAAATAAACTGTGAGTAAGCAAACCCATAGTTTAGTGTGATCTGTGAAGTCTTCCTCTCTATGATCTCCATAATTTAGAAAGGTTCTACTGCTTGGCTTGCCAATTTAATAAATATTAATAGCTCAGTTAATGCATACTAAAAACAGTCCTCAAATTAAATAAATGTGTTTATATGTGTAGGTTGTAGCCTTTTGATTGGACCAATGCTGAATATGAATAGAATAAAATAAGTGATTTATTGGCTTGCATAGTATTGAATTGCACTGCATAATATTCCCATTTGAATCACCATTATATCTTTTATAAATAGTATAAAGGTTGGATGAAATTGTCTCCCACCTTCCTGCACTAGTGGAGCTGGTTCTTAGTTGTTTCTGCTATTACCTATCTACTTGTGGAGTTGCCTTTACCTGAGTGCTTTTCTGGCAAATAACAGGAAGGTGATGGTGAATGGTACAGAATGAAAATTCTGTAGTTCCAACTCCTGTCTCTGTAGCTTTTTGACCATGGGACTTGGGAAATCAGCTCTCTTCTCCTCTTTTAAGTTACAAGCAACTGCACAAAGGATAATTAAACTTTCTTTTAAAAAAATAAAGGAAAAAAGAGAATATAGTAGTAACGGACAGATATATAGATAGTATCTGGAAAGAATCTCCCTCCCCAGGAAAAAATACACAGGGGAAGTTTAAAATTGAAACTGTAATTGAATCTGTCTCTGTGTTGAGGTTGAACTGATCTCTCAATGCATGACAATTCAGCCACAATTTCAACTGGGAAACTCAACAATTTATGTCAAGTCAAATCCAAAAATGCTAGGGAATTCCTGGAAGCTTGACATTCTGATAAATCAGACATCAACAGACACAGAGATAAACCCATCTACATATCATTTAAAAGATATAACTTAATGTCTAAGAAGGAAGCAAACAACCCAGAGCATATCCTCCACAGCAACCACCCTCATCAAGGATGAAAACCCAGCTCAGCCAAGATTGACAAGGCAAGCTACTAAATACAAACAATCAGCAAACTTTACTCTCTGGTGCACTGATGATGTTATCTATTCTGGTAATGAAACATCTGCAGGAAAGCAAGGTCAGAGAACATCGAGAATCTAACAGTTCAACCCTGAGCTACATATATTCCCTACTAATACCTTTCTTCAAAGTAAGTGTCAATCTGGAGATTAGGCCTCTTGCTCTACAGTATCTTTATATGTTGTAAAAAAAAAAAAAAGGTTCCCCCCGCACATTTGTGCAGTCGTGTCCGACTCTAGGGGCTGGTGCTCATCTCCATTTGTTAGCCGAAGAGCCAGCGTTGTCCGAAGATGCTTCCGTGGTCATGTGGCCGCATGACACGCACGGAACACTGTTACCTACCCACCGAAGTGGTACCTATTAATCTACTTGCATTTGCATGCTTTCGAATTGCTAGGTTGGCAAGAGCTGGAGCTAGTGCAGGAGCTCACTCCGTCACGCGGGGCTAGGGATATATATGTTGTATATATGTTATATATATAAGTATATATGTTGTAATAGATATATATATATATGTATGTATATAATATATATATATGTATGTATATATGTATGTATGTATGTATGTATGTATATGTTATATGTTGTACTGCTAAACAAAAAGGAAATATTTTTGTTTCTAATGAGGTTCTGCAGAGACTGCCTGACTTTCCTTGTATGCTGGATCTGATTATCCAAAAATAGCCCAAAGTCTCCTTGCAATAGACTAGGAATAGTTTATCCTGATTCATTTCTGGTTTTAGAGCTTGGTTTTTTTTGGGGGGAACCCTCTGTATTGCTGGGAATATTCCCCCTGTAGTGTTCAAAGAAATCCCTTTCAGGAGTTCATGCATTTGTGTATACCAGAGCTTTCCAAACTACATAGTACATAGAATTGAGCTTAACATAAACTTATTTTGAAATCTGGAACCATCCAAACTGGCTTTCTTAAATATTCTGTTCTATGCACAGGGCCAGACAGGCAAAGCTGAGTACTCTTAATTAGTGGCTGCAGTAATGATGCTGGGAGAATTTATTTTGTGAGGCCCTGGAGTACCTTTTGGAGAAGCCAGCCCTGTACAAAATGGATGGGTTGCACTTGAACCAGGAGGGGACCAGCTGCTAGCACTCACCATTAAAAAGTTGGCAGAGCCCCTATTAAATGGATTCAGAGTGGGAAAGTTCACAGGATGTAAGGAGCACTTGGCTCAGGAAAATAATCCGTGGAGAATGAAGGTGAATTTTTAATTGTTCAGAAGAGCATAGAATAGATCCAGGAAGGGCATATAGTCATTCAAGAAAGCCACAAGGTCACAAGGGTGAAAGCATATGCCAAAAAAACCACCAAGGGCGAGACTGCTTAAGTGCTTACGTACAAATACCAGATGCCTCTGAAATGGAAGAGTTGGAGTGATTGATGCTAGAAGAAAACATAGATAAGCAAGTGTTAGAAAAACTTGATGGAAGAGAAATAACCAATGAGGTACAATTATCCCTGGATATAATTTGATAGAAAAGGCAGGGAAGGACATTTTGGGAGCAGAATTGTACACAAAGAGGGTATGGAATCCCATAAAGTAGGAATCATAAACAGTGCAACACTTCCCCTGAATCACTCTCTAGGATTTCCAGCAGAGTGTTTCCATCAGTCCCCCAAAGTAAGTTAGTACTAGAGACATGCTATTGCACACATGTACCCAAAAAAGGGCCCATTTGCACTTATACTTAGTCGGAGCACAGACATTTCCTGGCATTATCCTTTTTTCTGCCATGTCCCCATGATATTTATGTCTATGAAGGTTCTCAGTCATCCAGGTGGAATTGTCTGTAGCTTGAATCATGTCAACTGGATTTCTATTTTCTCAGTGGAAACGTTTCGCTCCTTATCCAAGGAGCTTCTTCAGTCTGAGCAAAACATATTTAGGATTCCCTTGCCAACTTTGCTCAGACTGAAGAAGCTCCTTGGATAAGGAGCGAAACGTTTCCACTGAGAAAATAGAAATCCAGTTGACATGATTCAAGCTACAGTCCCCATGATATTGCCTTCATCTTGTCCCCAACCCAACAGCAATACAGTAAGCCACCTTATCCATCCTGGGTTAGTGATTTCCCCCTTATTCCAATATTATCCAATATTGTGTGATAGCATGTCTCTAGTACTAGCTTACTTTGGGGGATTGATGGAGACACTCTGCTGTCCTAGAGAGTGATTCAGGTATATAAAATCTTTGTCACCCATTAACTTGGAGAGAAGTAAGATGACTGACAATGGAGACAGCAAATTTCATGCCAGTATAGTTTTCTGCCAGTTCAAGGATGGGTGGGTACCACTTCAATTCAGCAGTAGAGAAAGGCCTAAGTCAGAGCTTTCCAAACTGTGTGTCACGACACAAAAGTGTGTCACCACACACAGTCTGGTGTGTCGCCACAAAACCCGGAAGCGCTGATCATCATCAGCGCTTCCAGATTTTCCTGCGGCGACACACCAACGGCGGCGCGCAAAAACTTGAAAGCAGCAGCAGCGCTTCCGGGTTTTTGCGCGCTGCCGCAATGGCGGCACTTCCGGGTTTTCCCGCGGCGACACACCAACAGCAGTTGGTGTGTCGCCGCGGGAAAACTTTGGAAAGCCCTGGCCTAAGTTATAGCTGACTTACAGATATAAAATTACGTTTAAAAAGTATCTGTCAAGAAAGTCATACTAATGGGAGACTTCATCACCCTCAGATACTTTTGACTATGTCAACAAACTTCTTGAAGAGGGTGACATAATACTGTATATTTGGACTGTTGACAAGCCTTTGACAAAATCTCTCATCAAAAGGTTTGAGAAAACTCAGCCATGAGGTAAAAGGACAATTGCTGTCATAGATCGGCATTTGTTAAAAAAACAGAAATAGGACCATGTGGGCAATTCTCACACTGCTGAGATGGGCAAAGTGGGCTTTTCCTATGTTTTGGGACCAGTACTTTTTAACTTGCATGGAAATGACCTCAAGTTAGGACTAAACAGTGAGGTGGCTACACACATACTGTATATATCCATCATGTTATTCATTTTCAAGATAAGCATTATGCAAAGTGTAGAAGTCTAAGAAATACAGGTAGGGCTCAATTAGTGCGGTTAATGAATCCCACAAAATGGTCACATTATTCAAATTCGCACTATTCAGTGATATTTCTATAGAAAATATGGTAATTGCTTCCCGCTTGATGGAAATAGGCTATGAAGTTTTAAACAAAATTTTTTATATGTACAGTATATTAATGAAATATTACAGTAAAGGATAAAAAGAATATACTTTTAATTTAAATTTATGGTTAACAAAGTCAGAGTAGTTATAGAAAGCAAAATAAAAACAAAAAAAATTGTACTGTAGATTCAGGCATTCCAACATCTCTTCCTATTTTAGTGTTGCTATGACCACGTTCATGTCTTTCAATTACATCAAATTTTTGCTCTAATGTAATGAATGAGCCTCTTCTTTTTTAAACTTGTACTGTTTTCCTGACAGAATCTTCCTTTTGTCCATTTTGCACAAAGATTAGCAGCGTCTAAAACCTCAACTGCAACTTCGCATGCGCTAGCCTCAATTGCAGACGCGCTAGCCTCACATTAACTGAATTTTGGGTTGCATTAAATGCGACCTGGTATCAATTTACAATTAGCACTAAATTAAATATTGCATTATTCAAACTCACACTAATCGTGACCAACCTGTAGTTAAGGCGAAGAAATTAAAATGAGATAACATGTTAATATAGTTAAAACGTAGTTTATGCGAATACCATTCAGTTACTCTCCATATATTGCTATACTTGCAAACCATCCTCACTTCCACACATCATACACTGCTTGATATACTGCCTTTTGTTCTTTAAACATTTTATTGCTTTTTCAGGATCTCATCAGCCTACAACTTTCTAGGTCAGAGCTTTCCAAACTTTTCATGTTGGTGACACACTTTTTAGACATGCATCGTTTCGCGACACACTTACAGCAGGGCACAAGGCAGGCACTAGGACCTGTGCGGAATCCTGGCAGGGCTCGGAGGTAGCAGCAGCCGTGACACACCCATACACTGCAGCCCACACACTAACGTGTCCCGACAGTTTGGAAAGCTGTTCCAGGTCTTCCCCTTCTGCTTGACAGTTCACTCTTCCTTCATATATTTGCTTTGTGATTTGATCCTAATTCATTCTACATGATCAAATCACCTCATGTACTTCTTTCATACTGATCGCTCTTTTCTATTCTATTCTATTCAGTCTGAGCAAAACATATTTAGGATTCCCTTGCCAACTTTGCTCAGACTGAAGAAGCTCCTTGGATAAGGAGCGAAACGTTTCCACTGAGAAAATAGAAATCCAGTTGACATGATTCAAGCTACAGTCCCCATGATATTGCCTTCATCTTGTCCCCAACCCAACAGCAATACAGTAAGCCACCTTATCCATCCTGGGTTAGTGATTTCCCCCTTATTCCAATATTATCCAATATTGTGTGATAGCATGTCTCTAGTACTAGCTTACTTTGGGGGATTGATGGAGACACTCTGCTGTCCTAGAGAGTGATTCAGGTATATAAAATCTTTGTCACCCATTAACTTGGAGAGAAGTAAGATGACTGACAATGGAGACAGCAAATTTCATGCCAGTATAGTTTTCTGCCAGTTCAAGGATGGGTGGGTACCACTTCAATTCAGCAGTAGAGAAAGGCCTAAGTCAGAGCTTTCCAAACTGTGTGTCACGACACAAAAGTGTGTCGCCACACACAGTCTGGTGTGTCGCCACACAACCCGGAAGCGCTGATCATCATCAGCGCTTCCGGGTTTTCCCGCGGCGACACACCAACGGCGGCGCGCAAAAACCAAAAGCAGCAGCAGCGCTTCCGGGTTTTTGCGCACTGCCGCAATGGCGGCACTTCCGGGTTTTCCCGCGGTGACACACCAACAGCGGTTGGTGTGTTGCCGCGGGAAAACTTTGGAAAGCCCTGGTGTATAATGTATATACCTTCTTCTATTCTGAGCAAATGATTGGAGTCCAACTATTGGCAAGTGGTCAAATCCTTTTTAATTCCCTTTTTGTATCAACTGTACCACTGATGGGCATTTTTAGAATTTTGAGAGCGTGCTGGTCACTGTGGTTTTGCTCATTAATAAATCATTAACAAACCAGCAACAGCAAAGAAGGCTAACTGCTGAGCTTGCTCTCCACTCCCCCACATAGCCTCCTAGGATGGTTTTTAACAACCTTAGCTTACCTTTGTTTTAAAATGAAATAATGTGAAACAAAACTAAGTCAGTACTGCATTTACTTCATTTATTCAGTATATGCTCTGCGTATCTGGCCACAATGTACATTTCACAGTATTGATGGTACTTTTCCTGTGTCTCATATTCCAACTAAAGAACAGAGTTAGCATTTTTAAAATAATTATTTAAGGCATAATACCAGTTCTTTGATGGAGTGTCCTGAAAGCCCATGCCTTTGGAAAACACAAATGTTGCCTGCCACAAATTGGTCATAAGACATCGGTTGAAAGCTTAACCATTAAATTAGAATTACTGTATAGTAAGTATTCACCTTGAATAAGGGATCACATTGTTTTCTGCAGATCATGTCTATTTGGTTAAATTTCTTTGAAGTTGCTTTTTCCATGATTATATATTTTCATGGAACATTTACTTATTTATTTACACTTTTTTACAAATTACACATATCTGTTTGTAGCTATAATTTAGTCAGATTAGATCACATGGTTTGGTAATATTGAAATGAACTGCAATTGATCCTATAATTGTTTTTATGCACATGTATACATGCACATTATATATTATGTGTTTATGTCTTTTTTAGATTTGAATCCAAAGTGCTGCATAAACCTGGTTTTTTTTAATCTCCAAAAGATGTTTCAGAGAGTATAGGAATGCAAACATAGCCCCTGTCTGCTGTACCTTAAAGCAGCAAACACACATACTAGAGATGTGCAAACGATTTGATAGAGGTGCTTTGGAACAGGCAAGAGCACTTCTTTTTCAATCATTAAAGTATCCAGGTCTTTCTCTAGGCTCATAGAGCTGCTTTGGCCCCACTGTCTCTGCATGTATGTATACATACAGTCCCTTTGCTGGGAAAAGCGTAGATAGTGAAAATTGCCATTCAAGTCATTCTAGCCTTCCAAGAAACTAAAGACAGCATATAGGGCCTTATCCTTCCTACCTGAAGTAAGAAGGCCTACTAATAACGTTCTCCCATCTTTTCGGCAAAATAAATTATTTTAGAGACCAAGAGTAAAACATGTCCAGTGGATTTAATAGTTTTTTTAAAGTAATTGGTTAAAAAAAGTATTGAAGTTTAAATTCCTTCTCTCTGCTTTCTTTTCAAAGGAAGGGCTAAATAAAATTAAATAATAGATAAATATAGATAAATATATAAATATATCCTTTCATGACATCCAGAATTAGCTATCTTATTACTTGTAGGTCCAATCATATGGTAGCAACTGGGCCAATATCATGCATGGAGTTTCATCTGTGAGAGAATCTGACAATGGCAAAGATATGACTGGGGAGGGAAGGGTAGTTAAAACAATTGCCATTATATACACCAGTGCCGTGCTGCAGTTGTCCACTCTATATATGTAGGTAGTGGTACAGTCATTGTTGCTACTTAGGGTACAATGACTAAGCTATTTTCAGGAAGAACCCCAGGCACCAGTATAGTTACAATCCAGATGATGTTGCAATTGCACATAGCGGTAAATGCTGAAGTATGGAAAAAAAAAAGGCTGTAGTTTCAAGAGAAAAAAAGTGCCATCCCTTACAACAGAATTGCTGTACTGTAAAAGTATAGCCTTGAGGGAAAACATACTGTATAAGGCACTTAGCAAAAGAGGAACAAATGCAAATGTCTAATTTCTGAATGGTGTAAGCTGTTTTTTTGCCTAAAGAGCACTGTGAAACTACTTTAAAATAAACATATAATCAACTGATGGAGTAGAAAGATTCTGACAGAGAGGATATCCACATTCGAAGACAGAACTTCCATGACAGGCATACTGCACGGTTCTGCTTCATGGCATTGTTTATTTATTTATTTTATTTATTTATTATTTGGATTTATCCCCGCCCATCTCTACCATGGCAGACTCTGGGCGGTTTACAACCAGAATATAAAAGATAAAACCTAGACATTTAAAACTACTATAAAAATAAAAAAAATAAAAATCCAAAAGATGGTCTGTTCTTAAAAGGAGGAAACCACTAAGCCAACCACCCCCAGGAGGAACTATCCTTTCCTTCACTCCAGGCAAGGCGGCAGAGCCAGGTCTTCAAGGACTTCCTAAAGGCTAGGAGCGAGGGTGCCAGTCTCACCTCAGGGGGCAAGTTATCCCACAGGGTGGGTGCTATTGCAGAGAAGGCATGCCTCCTGGACCCCGCTAGATGGAATTCTTTTAATGAAGGGATTGTTCCTTTTCCTTTACAACTGTTACCCCAAACTTCCTGCACAATCCTCATAAGCTGAATGGTTTGGATCAGTAAATATCCATCTAGCAATTTTTGTCCTATTCTGCAAATTAAGGTACATCTTCATTTATGACTTGCTTAAATAAGTATGTTACTTAATCAAATCTCTGAATGTGATTTGTGACAAGCATGTATGGAGGAGTAAAAGTCAAATTTTAATTGGGGGGTTTATTGAGGATTGCTATAATAAAGGCATATTTCCCTGTCTTTAAAAAATGCTAGACAACCCTGTGACCCAGTCTGATATGACCAGAATGAACATTACATTTTAGGCTGACCATAGTTTTTTACCCCAATGGTGGACAGTCCACTGATCATCTAAGAAGAGTATCATAAATAGAAAAATAATTGTAGTGGCAAACAAACTTCAATAATAAGTCAATATTTACTTACCTAAACAAATAAACAGAATGACCACAGGCAGGCAAAAAAGGAGTGGGAGTGACTTCCGACTTCCTGCCGACTTCCCCATTGACTTTGCTTGTGGGAAGCTGGCATGGAGCATCAGAAATTACAATCACGTGACCGCAGGGATGCTGCAATGACCACAACTTTGCAAATAAAACTGGTCTAAACAACTACAAAAGCAAAATATTTCACAGACAAGAATTTCTGTGAAATTCTTATTGAACAAAACATTTAAATTGAATAAGAGTTGGGAGAAAAACAAGATAATTTTTTACTGGACACTTGAAAGAAAATATATAAGCAAGTACAAAAGAGAACATTAAAAAAAGAATAAAAATAGCATACAGGTAAACAAGGGATTTAGGGGCGTAGTGGCTCAGCAGGTAAGGCGCCAGGCTTGTCGATTGCAAGTTCGGAAGATTGCAAGTTCGGAGGTTCGAATCCCTAGCCCTGCGTGCGGAGTGAGCTCCCGCACTAGCTCCAGCTCTTGCCAACCTAGCAATTCGAAAGCATGCAAATGCAAGCAGATTAATAGGTACCATTTCGGTGGGTAGGTAACAGCGTTCCGCGCGCGTCATGCGGCCACATGACCGTGGAAGCGTCTTCGGACAATGATGGCTCTTCGGCTAACAAACAGAGATGAGCACCGGCCCCTAGAGTCGGACACGACTGCACAAATGTGCGGGGGGAACCTTTACCTTAAACAAGGGATTTACAATATCATTGACATTATGGCTTTCTAATATACACTGCTCAAAAAAATAAAGGGAACACTGAAACAACACAATGTAAGTCCAAGTCAATCACACTTCTGTGAAATCAAACTGTCCACTTAGGTAGCAACACTGATTGACAATCAGTTTCACATGCTGTTGTGCACATGGAATAGACAACAGGCGGAAAGCATAGGCAGTTAGCAAGACATCCCCAATAAAGGAGTGGATCTGCAGGTGGTGACCACAGACCACTTCTTAGTTCCTATGCTTTCTGGCTGATGGTTTGGTCACTTTTGAATGTCAGCGGTGCTTCCACTCTAGTGGTAGCATGAGACGGAGTCTACAACCCACACAAGTGGCTCAGGTAGTGCAGCTCATCCAGGATGGCACATCAATGCGAGCGGTGGCAAGAAGGTTTGCTGTGTCTGTCAGCGTAGTGTCCAGAGCATGGAGGCGCTACCAGGAGACAGGTCAGTACATCAGGAGACGTGGAGGAGGCCGTAGGAGGGCAACAACCCATCAGCAGGACCGCTACCTCCGCCTTTGTGCAAGGAGGGAAAGGAGGAGCACTGCCAGAGCCCTGGAAAATGACCTCCAGTGGGCCACAAATGTGCGTGTGGCTGCTCAAACGGTCAGAAACAGACTCCATGAGGGTGGTATGAGGGCCCGACGTCCACAGGTGGGGGTTGTGCTTACAGCCCAACACCGTGCAGGATGTTTGGCATTTGCCAGAGAACACAAGTTTGGCAACTTCGCCACTGGCGCCCTGTGCTCTTCACAGATGAAAGCAGGTTCACACTGAGCACATGTGACAGACGTGACAGGGTCTGGAGATGCCGTGGAGAACGTTCTGCTGCCTGCAACATCCTCCAGCATGACCGGTTTGGCAGTGGGTCAGTAATGGTGTGGGGTGGCATTTCTTTAGGGGGCCGCACAGCCCTCCATGTGCTCGCCAGAGGTAGCCTGACTGCCATTAGGTACCGAGATGAGATCCTCAGACCCCTTGTGAGACCATATGCTGGTGCGGTTGGCCCTGGGTTCCTCCTAATGCAAGACAATGCTAGACCTCATGTGGCTGGAGTGTGCCAGCAGTTCCTGCAAGACGAAGGCATTGATGCTATGGACTGGCCCGCCCGTTCCCCAGACCTGAATCCAATTGAGCACATCTGGGACATCATGTCTCGCTCCATCCACCAACGCCACGTTGCACCACAGACTGTCCAGGAGTTGGGGGATGCTTTAGTCCAGGTGTGGGAGGAGATCCCTCAGGAGACCATCCGCCACCTCATCAGGAGCATGCCCAGGCGTTGTAGGGAGGTCATACAGGCACGTGGAGGCCACACACACTACTGAGCCTCATTTTGACTTGTTTTAAGGACATTACATCAACGTTGGATCAGCCTGTAGTGTTCTTTTCCACTTTAATTTTTGAGTGTAACTCCACATCCAGACCTCCAGGGGTTGCTTACATTTGATTTCCATTGCTTTTTGTGTGATTTTGTTGTCAGCACATTCAACTATGTAATGAACAAAGTAATTAATACGAATATTTCATTCATTCAGATCTAGGATGTCTTATTTCAGTGTTCCCTTTATTTTTTTGAGCAGCTTATATTGAATTAGTTGTAAGTAGTTAAGTATATTGTATATATTACATCATATTAAAGGACTAATATGACTACATCCTATTAAAGGTCTAAGAATCACAATTGATTATGTGACATCAAGTCACGGTCAACTCTTAGCAACCACACAGATAAGATTTTCTCCAACATGATCTTTCCCTAACCTGGTCTTTCCAATAGTGCACCTATCACCTCTGTAACTGCGTCCATCCACCTTGTTGCTGGTTGTCCTCTTCTTCTCTTTCCTTCCACCTTTCCCAGCATTATAGCCTTCTCCAAACAACTAGATCTTGGTATAATGTGTCCTAAGTATAATAATTTGAGCCTGATTATTTGTGCCTCAAGTGAGAACTCTGGGTGGATTTGTTTGATGATCCATTGGTTTGTTTTCTTGGCTGTTCACTGTATTCTCAGAAGTCTTCTCCAACACCAAACTTCAAAAGTGTCAATACTCTTTCTAACTGGCTTCTTCAGAGTCCAACTTTCACTTCCATAAAGTGTCACAGGGAATAGCATGGCATCTGAATATCTTTTCCAAGGCTTTCATGGCTACTCTACCAAATGCTAGTCTTCAGCGTATTTCTTGACCTCTTGTTTCTTTACAGTTGGTGGTTGATCCTATAAGGCAGAAGCTATCTACTACTTCAATATCTTCATTACCCATTCTTAAGCTGGTTGTTGTATCTGTTGTTAGTAGTTTGGTCTACTTTATATTTAATCTTAGTCCCATTTTTTCACTGCTCCTTGACTTTTATTACTAGAACTTGCAGATCCTTTGCATTTTTGGCTATCAGTAGGGTCATCAGGATAGTGCAGGTTATTGATGTTTCTTCCTCCAATTTTAAAACCACATCCATCTTTTCCCAATTCAGCTTCCCTTAATATATATTCAGCATATACTGTAGGTTGAATAAATAAGGGGAGAGTATATTTGTCTCACTCCTTTGCCAACCTGGAGCCAGCCTGTTTCACCATGTTCTGTCCAAACTGTAGCTTCCTGACCTGTATATAGGTTTTGCATGAGGACAATGAGATATTCTGGGTTTTTCTAAGCATGTTCCATAGCCTGACATAATTGAAACAATCAAACCTTTCTATAATCAATGGATACTGACTTCTTTTTACCAACAGAAGAGAATATATGTAGCAGGGTTGAACTATGGAGTCCTTGATGTTCTCTGAGCTTGTTTTCTTGCAGACATTTCATTACCCAACCAGGTAATATCATCAGTGCTAGTGAGTGTGGGGTTTGCTCCCTGTTTATATACAGTAGCTTGCCCTGCCAGTGTTGGTGGGGGTGTGATTTTCTCCTTGGTAGTTCCTTGATTAGGGTATTGTTTTCTGCTTGCTTGCTTGTTTGTCTCCTTGGTAGTTTCTTGACTTCTTTTTGGTATTCTTTGGCTTTCTCAATTATCCTGTCATGGAATTTGCTGAAGTAAGGAGCACAGCATCAAGGAGAAATTGCCAGCTCTTTTTCAATCATTGGTTGCCTGCTTTACAAGAAAGAGGGACCCTGAACAATAGAAAGGCAGGAATTCTTATGCATTTTGGAGTCGAGAGGCAGGAAATCTGAGGGATCTGATTCGTGAGCAAGTTTTCAGGAAGTAAGACAGGGGTTTAAACAAAGGAAAAAGTATTTTTCTATTTTAAAATAAAACTCGTGTCTCTTCAGTAGACAGTGGGGCTGAGGATTTAATTGTTAACAAGAACGTTGAGATAACCAGGGGCCCACGCTTGATCAGAATGGAATGCCTGTGGTTTCTCACCTTAGAAGAGAATATATGTAGCTCAGGGCTGAGCTGTGGAGTCCTTGGTGCTCTCTGAGCTTAGTTGTTTGCTTGGAAACAGTTCATTACCCAACTAGGTAACATCATCAGTGCGAGTGAGTGTGGGATTTGCTCCCTGTTTATAGACAGTGAAGGGGCGTGGTGGCTCAGTGGGTAAGACACCAGGCTTGTCGATCGGAAGATCACAAGTTCGGAGGTTCGAATCCCTAGCCCTGCATGCGGAGTGAGCTCCCGCACTAGCTCCAGCTCTTGCCAACCTAGCAATTCGAAAGCATGCAAATGCAAGTAGATTAATAGGTACCACTTCAGTTGGTAGGTAACAGCGTTCCGCTCATGTCATGCGGCCACATGACCGTGAAAGTGTCTTCGGACAACGCTGGCTCTTCGGCTAACAAACGGAGATGAGCACCGGCCCCTAGAGTCGGACACGACCGCACAAATGTGTGTGGGGGGGGGAACCTTTACCTTTTTATAGACAGTAGCTTGCCCTGCCAGTGTTGGTGGGGGTGTAATTTTTTTCTTTGGTAGTTCTCGGTTAGAGTATTGTTCTACTTGTTTGTTTTCTGGTGTTAATCCCTGCTTATCTGGGTGTAGGCTGCTGGAGAGGATGTGTTCTGGTCTTTTTGTTTCCTTCTTAGCTTTTTTATTGTCTCTTGAATGGTGTATAAATGTGGTTTATCTCTATGTGTCTATTGATGGCTGATGTGTCTGAGTGCCAAGCTTCCAGGAATTCCCTAGTGTTTTTGGATTTAGCTTGGTCTAGGATGCTCACAGTTTCCCAGTTGAAACTATGGTTGAGTCTGTCCATGTGTTGTGAGATTAAGGAGTTTTCATTGTGTCTTCTGACTGCTAGTTGTGTTCATGGATGAGCTCTGCTAGTCTTCTGCCTGTCTGTCCTACATAGTGGCTGTTACAGTCCTTATGTTGTATGTTGTAGATGACTCCTGTTTTTTCTTCTTGGGCTACTGGGTCTTTTGGTTTAATTAAGATGTTTTGGAGGGCTTTAGTTGGTTTGTGTGCTATGGTGATGCTGTGTGGTTGTAATAGTCTTTTGGTTGTTTCTGAAATGTTTCTGATGTATGGCAGGGTTATCCTTTTCATAGCTTGTGCTGGTTGTGCTATAGTCAGGCAGTTTTTGATAAAGATGTGTGGGTATTCATTTTTTGGAAGATGCTGTATAGGTGGTCTGTTTCCTTTTTCTGGTGTTCTGGATTGCTGCAGTGCATTTGTACTCATCTGAATAATGTTCTTACACAGCATCTCTTGTGGGAGGTTAGGTTGTTACTTTGGTAATGGAACACTTGGTTAGTATGGGTTGTTTTTTTGATAGACTTGTGTTTCTAATTTGCTGTCATTTCCTCTACTGATGAGGATATCCAGGAAGGGTAGTATGTTGTTGTTCTCTTCTTCCCTTGTGAATTTTATTCCTTTGAAGATGTTGTAGATTGTTTCATGTGTCTTCTCTAGTTGTTCCTGTTTTATTATGACGAAGGTGTCATCTACATACCAGATCCATACTTTTGGTTGTATGCATGGGAGTGCTATACTTTCTAGAAACTGCATTATAGTCTCTGCTATGAGTCCTGAGAGTGGTGATCCCATGGGTATTCCTCTGATTTGTTGGTATATTTGTCCATCAAACTGAAAGTAGGTAGTGAGGCAGAGGTTGATGAGATCCATGATTCTGGGTATTTCAATCTTAGTGTATTTGGTTAGGTTGGGTGTGTTGTAATGCTACCATGGATTCTATCACTAGTTCTGGGTCTATGGATGTAAAGAGTGCTGTGACATTGAATGAAACCATAATTTCATCTTCATCTATTTTTAGGTCTTTGGTTTTTTGGAAGCACTGTAGTGGGGAGCTGATAGAATATTTGCTGCCCTCTGTGATCTGGTAGACAGAGTACCTGAAGAACTATGGACGGAGGTTCATAACATTGTACAGGAGGCAGCAACTAAAACCATCCCAAAGAAAAGAAATGCAAGAAAGCAAAGTGGCTGTCTGATGAGGCTTTACAAATAGCTGAGGAAAGAAGGGAAGCAAAAGGCAAGGGAGAAAGGGAAAGATATAACCAACTGAATGCAGATTTCCAGAGAATAGCAGTGAGAGATAAGAAGGCCTTCTTAAATGAACAATGCAAAGAAATTGAGGAAAACAATAGAATGGGGAAGACTAGAGATCTCTTCAAGAAAATTGGAGATATCAAGGGAACATTTTGTGCAAAGATGGGCATGATAAAGGACAAAGAAGGCAGGGACCTAACAGAAGTAGAAGAGATTAAGAAGAGGTGGCAGGAATACACAGAAGAACTATACAAGAAAGATCTTAATGTCCCTGATAACCAGGATGGTGTGGTCACTGACCTTGATCCAGACATCCTAGAGAGTGAAGTCAAGTGGGCCTTAGGAAGCATTACTAACAACAAAGCTAGCGGAGATGACAGTATTCCAGCTGAGCTATTTAAAATCCTAAAAAATGATGCTGTTAAAGTGCTGCACTCAATATGCCAACAAATGTGGAACAGTGGCCACAGGATTGGAAAAGGTCAGTTTATGTTCCAATTCCAAAGAAGGGCAATGCCAAAGAATGTTCAAACTACCCTACAATTGCGCTCATTTCACATGCTAGCAAGGTTATGCTCAAAATCCTACAAGCTAGGCTTCAGCAGTATGTGAACCGAGAACTACCAGAAGTACAAGCTGGGTTTCGAAGAGGCAGAGGAACTAGAGATCAGATTGCCAACATTCGCTGGATCATGGAAAAAGCAAGAGAGTTCCAGAAAAACATCTACTACTGCTTCATTGACTACGCTAAAGCCTTTGATTGTGTGGATCACAACAAAATCTGGCAAATTCTTAAAGAGATGGGAGTACCAGACCACCTTACCTGTCTCCTGAGAAACCTGTACACGGGTCAAGAAGCAAAAGTAAGAACCGGACACGGAACAATCGATTGGTTTAAAATTGGGAAAGGAGTACGGCAAGGCTGTATATTGTCACCCTGCTTATTTAACTTATATGCAGAGTTCATCCTGAGAAATGCCAGGCTGGGACGAATCACAAGCCAGAGTTAAGATTGCCGGGAGAAATATCAACAACCTCAGATATGCAGACGATACCACCCTAATGGCAGAAAGTGAAGAGGAACTAAAGAGCCTCTTGATGAGGGTGAAAGAGAAGAGTGCAAAAGCTGGCTTGAAACTCAACATTAAAAAAACTCAGATCATAGCATCTGGCCCCATCACTTCCTGGCATATAGAAGGGGAAGAAATGGAAGCAGTGACAGATTTTATTTTCTTGGGCTCCAAGATCACCGCAGACGGTGACTGCAGCCATGAAATTCAAAGACGCTTGCTCCTTGGGAGGAAAGCTATGGCAAACCTAGACAACATATTAAGAAGCAGAGACATCACCTTGCCAACAAAGGTCCGTATAATCAAAGCTATGGTTTTTCCAGTAGTAATGTATGGCTGTGAGAGTTGGACCATAAGGAAGGCTGAGCGCCAAAGAATTGATGCTTTCAAACTGTGGTGCTGGAGAAGACTCTTAAGAGTCCCTTGGACTGCAAGGAGGTCAAATCAGTCAATCCTAAAGGAAATCAACCCTGACTGTGTTGTATATATTTTTTATGTCTGTAGAATATGTGGCTGAGTTTTTAAAAAAGCCAGGCCTCAAAAACTTTTTTCCTGTTTGGGCTCAGGAGCACATGTTCACCCCCACTCAGGAATGTTAATTTGCCTTTTGGAGCCAGCCAGACTGAGAGTTCTGACCAATCAGAATTAGCTGTTAGAGCTTTGCCCATATTGGGAATCTGTTGCCTAGGTGTTTTGGTCACATGCTAAATCCTGTCCATTCAGATGCTGGTCAAGTAAAGGTTTAAAATGTAAATGCCTTTTGTTCCCTTTACTCTGCTAACTGCTCTTTTGTCTTTAAAATGTAAATTCTCAAGCCATGCCTTCTTTGGCTAAAGAAGATTCAAGGTTTGTTCCTATGCTTTTTTTTGTTTTAAATAAAGCAACATTTTTACTACAAACTTATCTCTTGGTTTTTCCATAACTCTGATCACAAATTTTATAAAACAACAAAAGGTTCTGTGCCCAGGAACTGCTTCTGGATCAGAGACAAAACTTATGGAAACACGAGAGAGGAAAGCTGAACTGTATTAATCTGCATTTGAAGAGGCTTCCTTTGTTTTTTGAAACTTGCTGGCAGTTGCAAGGAGTTTCAATTGGAGGCGGAGTTTCTAGCCTCGTGCAAGCCTCGTGTTTGGATTACTACAACAGGGGAGAGAAGAAGCAATGGCGGCTGCTGCAGATTCAAGTTTTCAAGGTATGCCCCTGGAAAAGCTTTCTAGTACTAATTATTTGAACTGGTCTTTGAAAATGGAAAGTTTCTTGAGGAGAGAAAATTTATGGTCTGCAATTTCTGAACAAATTCCTCAGAATCCAGATCAAGCCTGGTTGAGGAAAGATGAGAAATGCAAAGCCTCCATTATTTTGGCTGTTCAGGATGATCAGCTTATACACGTAAGAGGCAAAGAAACTTCCAAAGACTTATGGGACTATTTACGTGATTTATATGTGAAAACTAGTCCAGGCAGCAAGGTTATTTTAACCAAAAATCTGTACAAGGCTCACTTGCCTGAGAATGGAAATTTGCCTGAGCATCTTAATAAGCTGCAAACCTACTTTGTGGAATTACAAGAGCGTGGGATGGAATTTACCCCCCTGATGAAAGCCTACATTATGCTGTCTTCGTTGAATGAGTCCTGGGACACTTTAATTTGCTCCATGGAGGGAATCCCAGAAGCTGATCTAACTCCATCGTTTGTGACTACCCGGCTGCTTGCTGAGTGGGAGAAGCGCCAAGAAAAAGCTGCCTCCATTTCTACAATAAAGTCTTCTCGTGGCCAGCAGAGGGAGCGGAAGAGCTTTGAATTCCAAGTTTCTGCTTTATCCACCAGGCGATGCTTTACCTGTGGATCCTCTGCTCATCTGCAAAAGAACTGTGTCCAGTTTAAGAAGAAAGAAGAAACTTCTGGAAAGAAGATTCTTCATGCAAAAGTTGTTGAGAACTCTGATAATAAAGATTTGTGGGTTCTGGACAGTGGTTCAAATGCTCACATATGTAACGATGAAAATTCCTTTCTGTCTTTGTCTAAAACTAACAAACAAAAAGTTTCCTTAGCAGATGGATCTGTATCCAAGATCGTGGGTGAAGGTGAGATAAATCTTCCATGTTTGGGGGAAACTGTTGAAAATGTTTTGTTTGTGCCTAATTTTCAAAGCAATCTCTTGTCTGTGGGGCAGCTAGTAGCCTCAGGTTATGTAGTAACTTTTAAGAAAGAGGGTTGTGAAATTAGGAAGGGTGGCAAAGTGGTTGCAAAGTGTTTGCAGAAAGATTCTCTGTACATTGTACAAAATGCTGAAAAACAAATTGCTAAGGCTGTTTTTGAAAATAAGCCTATACACGATCAATGCATCCATTTAATGCATAGGAGATATGCTCATGCTAATTTTAAGTACATATCTCAAATGCCTAGTTATTCTGCTGATTTAAAATTGAAACCTTGTGATAAGTATCTGGATTGTGCAGTTTGCAAGGAGAATAAAACCACAAGGGCTCCTGTGAAGAAGTTTTCTGATAGGTCCACCTCTAGGCCTCTAGAGATCATTCATTCTGATGTTATAGGCCCCTTTTCTCCTAGTCTTGGGGGAGCAAGGTATATTTTGACCTTCATAGATGATTTTTCCAGGTACACATTCATTTATTTGTTGAAACATAAAGATGAGGTCTTTGATAAATTTAAAGCTTTTGTGGCTTGGGCGAACGGAAAATTCCCAAGGCCAGTGTCTGCCTTGCAATCAGATCGAGGTGGAGAGTATCTATCCTCAAAGTTTAAAAGCTTTTTGTTAGAAAAAGGGATAGAACACATTTTAGCTAACCCTTACACTCCTGAACAGAATTCTGTTGCAGAGAGAAAAAGCAGGACATTGCAGGAAGCAATGATGTGTTTGCTGAAGGATGCTAGTTTACCTTTTAGGTATTGGGGAGAAGCTGTTTCTACAGCGTGTTATGTGCAGAACAGGCTGTTTAGCAGTGCAATTCAGGATGTGCCTTTTCATTTGTTCTATGGTGTGAAGCCTAAAGTAAGCCACCTCCGCGTGTTTGGAAGCACAGCTTGGGTGCACATTCCCAAACAGCTGAGGTGCAAGGGGGCTTCCAGAACAAAGAAAGCAATCTTTGTAGGGTATGAACAAAGTCAGAGGAGCTACAGGTTCATACTGGATAATCAACTGATAATTAGTAAAAGTGCTTCTTTTGCTGAGCAGAATTGGGATAAAATAAACTCTAGTTCTTCAGTTGATTTATCCATGGGGGAGCAGCAAAGTCTTGCTGATGGTGATTTGCAGGAATCACCTAGTGAAGTCAATGAGCAGGAAGCTGACTTGTCTGGAAAGTCAGAGGTTTCTGAGAGCAATGGTAGGAATCAGAGTGTAAGTCCTGTCCTACTTCGCAGGTCTGAAAGGATTAATAAGGGAGTTCCACCTGATCGTTATCAAGTAGATGTTGTGAAGGCTTTTCACATTCACACAGAGCCTGAATCTCTGGAAGAAATTAAAGAAATGCCAGCTGAAATAGCTAAGTGTTGGCATGAAGCCATGCAGCAAGAGTTGGATTCCTTAAAGGAAAATAAAACTTGGAAACTAGTAAATTTGCCTCCCAATCAGAAGGTTTTAGGTTGTAGGTGGGTGTTCAAACTGAAAAAAGATTCTGATGGCAAAATTCAGAAGTACAAAGCAAGGTTGGTAGCAAAAGGTTTTGCTCAAAGAAAAAATGTGGATTATGACAAAACTTTTGCTCCAGTGACAAAAGCTGAATCTATCAGGTTGCTTTTAAAGGTTGCTGCCATGAAGAAACTGTCTGTTTATCACTATGATATTCAAACTGCTTTTCTGTATGGTGATTTGGAGGAAAAATTGTTTATGCAACAACCACCTGGTTATGAAAAAGAAAAACATCTTGTGTGTGAATTGCAGAAATCCATCTATGGATTGAAACAGGCCACACATTGTTGGAATATTAAGATGGATAATATTTTGCAAAAATTTGGGTTTCAGAAGGGAATTGCTGATCCATGTGTGTATGTAAAAAATGATAAGCAAGGTGTAATGTACTTGTGCTTGTATGTTGATGATTTGTTGCTGCTCACTTCATCTGATGAACAGAAGCATGCCTTTGAGGTTTGTATGAAAAACAATTTCACATTGAAATGTCTTGGAGCAGTCAACAATTACTTAGGATTAGAAATTCAGAGGGAAAAAGATGGCAGTTTTCTCATAAGCCAGAGCAGTAAAATTAAGAAACTGCTGGAGGATTTTAAAATGCAAGACTGCAAGTCTGTCTCCTCCCCCATGCTTCCCGAGTTTCTAAAAGAGGAGGGGGAGAAGGGGGATGGTGAGTTATCTGAAGGAGATAGTTTCAGATCAGCCATTGGTAGTCTTCTTTACATTGCAAACAATAGCCGTCCGGACATTTCTAACAGTGTGTCCATTTTGAGCAGGTTTGTGGAAAATCCCACATCTGCTGCAAAGTCTGGTTTAAAAAGGCTGTTTCGTTATTTACAAGGCACCAAAGATTTTTGCTTAAGGTTGTCTGCTACAGACACAGAAGAAAAGTTAGAATGCTGGTGTGATTCAGATTGGGCTGGAGATCTCACTGATAGAAAGTCTACTTCTGGAAGTGTAATTCAATTTGCAAAGTCCACTATTGCATGGTTTTCCAGAAAGCAGACTGTAGTAGCCATCAGCACAGCTGAAGCCGAATTCTATGCTTTAGCACAACTGTGCAATGAAGTAATTTGGTTTACACAATTGTTGCAAGACATTGGAGTCATTTTAAGCCAGCCTGTAACAATTCATGAAGACAACCAAGCCTGTATCCATTTAGCTTTATCTGAAAGTTCCAGAAATCGCACTAAGCACATTGATGTGCGTTTTCATCTTGTTAAAGATTTTCTAGCCAAGAAAAAGGTTATTTTGAAATACTGTGATACTAAATTAATGTTGGCTGATATCTTAACCAAGCCTCTAGTTGCCAGTAGGCACAATGAGTTAATTACCAAGCTGGGTTTGTTTCCATATTCTTTCTAGTCATATAAAAAAGGGGAGTGTTGTATATATTTTTTATGTCTGTAGAATATGTGGCTGAGTTTTTAAAAAAGCCAGGCCTCAAAAACTTTTTTCCTGTTTGGGCTCAGGAGCACATGTTCACCCCCACTCAGGAATGTTAATTTGCCTTTTGGAGCCAGCCAGACTGAGAGTTCTGACCAATCAGAATTAGCTGTTAGAGCTTTGCCCATATTGGGAATCTGTTGCCTAGGTGTTTTGGTCACATGCTAAATCCTGTCCATTCAGATGCTGGTCAAGTAAAGGTTTAAAATGTAAATGCCTTTTGTTCTCTTTACTCTGCACTCTGCTAACTGCTCTTTTGTCTTTAAAATGTAAATTCTCAAGCCATGCCTTCTTTGGCTAAAGAAGATTCAAGGTTTGTTCCTATGTTTTTTTTTGTTTTAAATAAAGCAACATTTTTACTACAAACTTATCTCTTGGTTTTTCCATAACTCTGATCACAAATTTTATAAAACAACAAAAGACTGCTCATTGGAAGGAGAGATACTGAAGCTGAAGCTCAAATATTTTGGCCACCTAATGTGAAGAGAGGACTCACTGGAAAAGACCCTGATGCTGGGAAAGACTGAAGGCAAAAGGAGAAGGTGACAGCAGAGGATGAGATGGTTAGATAGCATCATTGATGCAATGAACATGAACTTCAGCAAACTCTGGGAGACAGTGGAGGACAGGAAGGCCTGGCGTGCTATGGTCCATGGGGTCACGAAGAGTCGGACACAACTTAACGACTGAACAGAGACTAGCACATTCATGAAATGGATGCCATGCTGATGCAGCCAGTCATAAAACACTATTTTACTAGGAATGGAAACTAATGAAACTATTCCCCATTACCTCTTTAAGCCATAATCTCTCCTATGAATTATCTCTACCTTTGCCATATTTCCTTTGCCACATTCTCTTTAAGCCACAATCACTCCCAAGAATAACCTCTAACAATATTTACTTTTATTATATTTCACACACACACACACACACACACACACACAAACACGGTTACAATCACCCGCCATTTAAATTGTAT
The DNA here is from genome assembly GCA_023362775.1 of Charina bottae. Classification (NCBI taxonomy): domain Eukaryota; kingdom Metazoa; phylum Chordata; class Lepidosauria; order Squamata; family Charinaidae; genus Charina; species Charina bottae. The sequence continues at coordinate 32,088,220 of JALMGJ010000007.1, forward strand.
TCCATTTATTTTTTGAGAATGCCTAGGAGGAAAATGTTTTGTTTTCCAGCATGCCAGCTTCACATTTATTATTATTAATTGTAAGATTCTGAAAGGAAAAAAAAAAAGACACATGATTCAGGAAGTAGCAAGGAAAGAATCTATATGTGCGTTGTATGGAATCAAATCTTTATATACACCAATAGTTTCAAACACTGAAGCACATTAAGATCTCTTCCTGATTTGTTATTGCCCATATAGTCTTGTCTTTTGCAGTATACAAATATAAAGCTGACTTGTACGGATCTAGACCACTGATCCATTTAGCTCAATATATTTCTATGTTGGCTGCAACAGCTCTAGGATTTCCAGCAGAGGTTTTACTTGCCCCTTGCAGACTGACCTTTTCACTGGAGATAATTCAACTTGAGACATTCGACATAAAAACATATGCTCTTCAATTCTGCCAGAAGGGAATAAACAAAATGAGGTAATTCATTTTCCTACTTTGAGACTTAGCTGTCATATACCAACTGAGATAATAATCAGGTTTTCAAATACACGGTGGCAGGGTAAGGTTTGTGAACTAAACATGGGCTGAAGGAACCTGTGTATTTCAGCATTTAGTTTTGGATGCCTCTTTCTAGAAGAGTAACCATGTTAGTCTATTGCAGGAAAAATAATATAGCTAAGGTTAGACTAAGGATTAGTAAGGAAAAAAAGGGGCTGGGATGAGATAACAGTTTATACTACCTTGAACTCACTTGATCAAGACAGAATAGAAATGTGTAAAATAAATCAAGGTAGAAATCCTCAGATATCCCCATATCAATGGCCCAGAGCTAAAGCATTAGATTAAAAACAATATTTATTCTTCATAAATTGAACCACTTTCTGAAGCAAGAAAATGAATTGCCACAACAGCATTTTGAGAAAAAGAAAATTTATAACAGTTCTGCAGAGTGACTAGAAAACATCATGAAATCCCAAATGAGTTGGTTTTGTATATCACCATAATCCATGGTTAAGTGAACCATGGTTTACTGAATTAACTTAATTGCCTGGGTTTCCACCACAGTCTTAAACTAATCATACTGGCTGTCTTCACACAATACACAGAATCAATGACCATGTTCATCTAACATACCACATGACCCAGCAGTCGGAACAACTGCAATCATACTGACTTGGAATAATTGTTTTTATAACACTATTGAAGACTGCCATCTACTGAATAATCATCAGTGCTGCTCACAGAAACAGATTAGTCATATTCTCTTACCTTTTGTTTCAGCAAGTGTATTAAGATTACCAAACTAACATTTATAGCTCATAAATAAGAATTTGAAATCAAGCATTCTCCCTATGCTTTACATCATATCCTGTATCTTTGCAAGTGCAATGTGAACTAAGTGTAATTAAAACAAAACAAAAACCATGATTCCAAAACAAAAAAGCATCTAAGTCAACATTCTTCTATCCCATTCTGTTTGGATTGGTGATACTTAGCAACCAAATTAAAGTTTAATTTTTAAAAAGTTGTGCTTCCTGAAAAGTGAATTTACATTGCAATTATATACAAACATTTATTTGGAGTTAAGTACTATCGATCTCAAAGGAATTTACTTGGTGGTACATAGAATTGAGCTTAACATAAACTTATTTTGAAATCTGGAACCATCCAAACTGGCTTTCTTAAATATTCTGTTCTATGCACAGGGCCAGACAGGCAAAGCTGAGTACTCTTAATTAGTGGCTGCAGTAATGATGCTGGGAGAATTTATTTTGTGAGGCCCTGGAGTACCTTTTGGAGAAGCCAGCCCTGTACAAAATGGATGGGTTGCACTTGAACCAGGAGGGGACCAGCTGCTAGCACTCACCATTAAAAAGTTGGCAGAGCCCCTATTAAATGGATTCAGAGTGGGAAAGTTCACAGGATGTAAGGAGCACTTGGCTCAGGAAAATAATCCGTGGAGAATGAAGGTGAATTTTTAATTGTTCAGAAGAGCATAGAATAGATCCAGGAAGGGCATATAGTCATTCAAGAAAGCCACAAGGTCACAAGGGTGAAAGCATATGCCAAAAAAACCACCAAGGGCGAGACTGCTTAAGTGCTTACGTACAAATACCAGATGCCTCTGAAATGGAAGAGTTGGAGTGATTGATGCTAGAAGAAAACATAGATAAGCAAGTGTTAGAAAAACTTGATGGAAGAGAAATAACCAATGAGGTACAATTATCCCTGGATATAATTTGATAGAAAAGGCAGGGAAGGACATTTTGGGAGCAGAATTGTACACAAAGAGGGTATGGAATCCCATAAAGTAGGAATCATAAACAGTGCAACACTTCCCCTGAATCACTCTCTAGGATTTCCAGCAGAGTGTTTCCATCAGTCCCCCAAAGTAAGTTAGTACTAGAGACATGCTATTGCACACATGTACCCAAAAAAGGGCCCATTTGCACTTATACTTAGTCGGAGCACAGACATTTCCTGGCATTATCCTTTTTTCTGCCATGTCCCCATGATATTTATGTCTATGAAGGTTCTCAGTCATCCAGGTGGAATTGTCTGTAGCTTGAATCATGTCAACTGGATTTCTATTTTCTCAGTGGAAACGTTTCGCTCCTTATCCAAGGAGCTTCTTCAGTCTGAGCAAAACATATTTAGGATTCCCTTGCCAACTTTGCTCAGACTGAAGAAGCTCCTTGGATAAGGAGCGAAACGTTTCCACTGAGAAAATAGAAATCCAGTTGACATGATTCAAGCTACAGTCCCCATGATATTGCCTTCATCTTGTCCCCAACCCAACAGCAATACAGTAAGCCACCTTATCCATCCTGGGTTAGTGATTTCCCCCTTATTCCAATATTATCCAATATTGTGTGATAGCATGTCTCTAGTACTAGCTTACTTTGGGGGATTGATGGAGACACTCTGCTGTCCTAGAGAGTGATTCAGGTATATAAAATCTTTGTCACCCATTAACTTGGAGAGAAGTAAGATGACTGACAATGGAGACAGCAAATTTCATGCCAGTATAGTTTTCTGCCAGTTCAAGGATGGGTGGGTACCACTTCAATTCAGCAGTAGAGAAAGGCCTAAGTCAGAGCTTTCCAAACTGTGTGTCACGACACAAAAGTGTGTCACCACACACAGTCTGGTGTGTCGCCACAAAACCCGGAAGCGCTGATCATCATCAGCGCTTCCAGATTTTCCTGCGGCGACACACCAACGGCGGCGCGCAAAAACTTGAAAGCAGCAGCAGCGCTTCCAGGTTTTTGCGCGCTGCCGCAATGGCGGCACTTCCGGGTTTTCCCGCGGCGACACACCAACAGCAGTTGGTGTGTCGCCGCGGGAAAACTTTGGAAAGCCCTGGCCTAAGTTATAGCTGACTTACAGATATAAAATTACGTTTAAAAAGTATCTGTCAAGAAAGTCATACTAATGGGAGACTTCATCACCCTCAGATACTTTTGACTATGTCAACAAACTTCTTGAAGAGGGTGACATAATACTGTATATTTGGACTGTTGACAAGCCTTTGACAAAATCTCTCATCAAAAGGTTTGAGAAAACTCAGCCATGAGGTAAAAGGACAATTGCTGTCATAGATCGGCATTTGTTAAAAAAACAGAAATAGGACCATGTGGGCAATTCTCACACTGCTGAGATGGGCAAAGTGGGCTTTTCCTATGTTTTGGGACCAGTACTTTTTAACTTGCATGGAAATGACCTCAAGTTAGGACTAAACAGTGAGGTGGCTACACACATACTGTATATATCCATCATGTTATTCATTTTCAAGATAAGCATTATGCAAAGTGTAGAAGTCTAAGAAATACAGGTAGGGCTCAATTAGTGCGGTTAATGAATCCCACAAAATGGTCACATTATTCAAATTCGCACTATTCAGTGATATTTCTATAGAAAATATGGTAATTGCTTCCCGCTTGATGGAAATAGGCTATGAAGTTTTAAACAAAATTTTTTATATGTACAGTATATTAATGAAATATTACAGTGGCGTGGTGGCTCAGCGGGTAAGACGCCAGGCTTGTTGATCGGAAGATTGCAAGTTTGGAGGTTCGAATCCCTAGCCCTGCGTGCGGAGTGAGCTCCCGCACTAGCTCCAGCTCTTGCCAACCTAGCAATTCGAAAGCATGCAAATGCAAGTAGATTAATAGGTACCACTTCGGTGGGTAGGTAACAGCGTTCCGCGCGTGTCATGCGGCCACATGACCGTGGAAGCGTCTTCGGACAACGCTGGCTCTTTGGCTAACAAACGGAGATGAGCACCGGCCCCTAGAGTCGGACACGACTGCACAAATGTGCGGGGGGAACCTTTACCTTTATATTAATGAAATATTACAGTAAAGGATAAAAAGAATATACTTTTAATTTAAATTTATGGTTAACAAAGTCAGAGTAGTTATAGAAAGCAAAATAAAAACAAAAAAAATTGTACTGTAGATTCAGGCATTCCAACATCTCTTCCTATTTTAGTGTTGCTATGACCACGTTCATGTCTTTCAATTACATCAAATTTTTGCTCTAATGTAATGAATGAGCCTCTTCTTTTTTAAACTTGTACTGTTTTCCTGACAGAATCTTCCTTTTGTCCATTTTGCACAAAGATTAGCAGCGTCTAAAACCTCAACTGCAACTTCGCATGCGCTAGCCTCAATTGCAGACGCGCTAGCCTCACATTAACTGAATTTTGGGTTGCATTAAATGCGACCTGGTATCAATTTACAATTAGCACTAAATTAAATATTGCATTATTCAAACTCACACTAATCGTGACCAACCTGTAGTTAAGGCGAAGAAATTAAAATGAGATAACATGTTAATATAGTTAAAACGTAGTTTATGCTAATACCATTCAGTTACTCTCCATATATTGCTATACTTGCAAACCATCCTCACTTCCACACATCATACACTGCTTGATATACTGCCTTTTGTTCTTTAAACATTTTATTGCTTTTTCAGGATCTCATCAGCCTACAACTTTCTAGGTCAGAGCTTTCCAAACTTTTCATGTTGGTGACACACTTTTTAGACATGCATCGTTTCGCGACACACTCTTACAGCAGGGCACAAGGCAGGCACTAGGACCTGTGCGGAATCCTGGCAGGGCTCGGAGGTAGCAGCAGCCGTGACACACCCAGACACTGCAGCCCACAGTTTGGAAAGCTGTTCCAGGTCTTCCCCTTCTGCTTGACAGTTCACTCTTCCTTCATATATTTGCTTTGTGATTTGATCCTAATTCATTCTACATGATCAAATCACCTCATGTACTTCTTTCATACTGATGTCTCTTTTCTATTCAATCAACATCCAACACTGATTAATTTTTCTGTTTTTGGTTATATATTTATTCAATTTTCTTACCCATCATGACTTGAGACACTCTCAGTGGGTTATAATCTCAATAATAAAATGTCCACAGTATAAATAATTTTACGTAACAGTAATAATTGAAGCATAGAAAAGAAGTAAAAAATCCACCAATCAAAAAGCAATAAAAATAGAAGGTAACATCATACAACTCAAGCCCCCTCTTAAAGAATTGTTTTTAATAATTTTTTTCCCCAGAAGCTCCTCAGGTTGGTCAAAGTTGAGTGAGATGGTCCTCAATGCCAAGCCATGTAACAGGGCACTGAAAGTTAAAACCAGTACTTTGAATTGCATATGGAAGATAATTGTGATGGAATGCGTCTCTGAGGGGGAAGGTGATGTTATGGAGATCACAGGTGAGGAAGGAGGGGGCGCCTTCCAGGGGGAAAAGCACGTTCTCAGTGTAGAGGACCTTTGGCGCCCAGCCAAGAGGGTCAGGCCGGATCCGCCTCGAGTTGCAGTTTTTTCCTCGGAGCCTGTTGGCTTAGCTCACATTGGCAAGATTTTCTGTATGCATTAGATTCAATAAAGAACTAAAGCTTCATCTCGAGTTCAGCGTGGTTTCTTCGCCTAAACCCTGACAATAGAAAGCCAACGCAGTGCCAGAGCTGCAGTTGTAATATGCTCATGTTAGTGTGTACCCACCAATGACCAAGTCATTGCATACTGGACTAGCTGAAGCTTCCATGTGGTCTTCAAAGGCAGTCCTTTGTACAGTGTGTTGCAGTAGTCCAACCAAGTAGTGAACTCATCTGCCATTGCATTTTAGGTGACTATATATAGTGCATTAGCATTAGGAGCTATCCAGGCCCTGCTCAAGGGTTACGACAGCAATTGGGACTGGAATTTCTGTTGCTAAGTGATGCGGTCATAAAGCGTGATGTCGGAAATCACTATCACATGACTGCAGCTCACTGCAACGTTGTAATCCTGAGCCAGGTACTAAATGCCCGAATTGCAATCATGTGACCACGGGGATGCTGCAATGGCTGCAACTTCATGGACCAGTTTTAAGTCCCCTTCATTCAGCATCATCATAACTTTGAACAGTCGCTGAACGAGTGGTTGTAACCTGAGAACTACCTGTAGGCTCATCTGCATAAAAATATACATTTTTATAGAAGTTTGAGAAAAAAACAAGCAGTGAGAAATACAAACACTGAACAAAATGGAAGAAATCAGTAAAATATAGAAAAATTGAAGGGAACCTCAACAAGTGTCAGGAAATAGGTTTATTGGAAGGCAGTAAACTCATTTCATGTTTAGAACTGATTCTTTCAGAGTGGTGCCATATTTATTTACAGCAATTCTCAGAAGTGAGAGGAATTATTATTACAATTTAATGAGAAGTTGATTTTTTTAAATAAAAAGTAATTATGGTGAGCTTCAAGAATCCATTCTATTTACCCAGCATATGCATGGAATCACTGACTCAACTATAATAGAAACAGGCTAACCTGACAATTAAGTAATACATGACAAGATTCCTTATTGCTCACCCAAACAGAACATAACCAAAGCCAAATGAATCCAAAAACTGACCCAAAAATACCAGAGATGAGTGATAACTTGTTGACAAATCTGTTCCACAGAGTGGACTATATTGCCTTTTGCCTGAAGAGCTTCAAGAGGTATCGCTAGTGCAATCAGTACAGACAGAAAAAATATAAAGGCAGTTGCCTCAATACTTTTTATAGGCACATTAAAAAACTTCTATGTATGAAAGAATGCGAGTTATTTGCATGCACTTGTGTTTAAAAATTAATCATGCATACAGTAACCCTATTTGGATGATCAAATTGTGACGTAACAATTGACCATACGATATGTGTGTGTTCTATATTCCAACAGAGTCCTCTTTGCTGCAGTTCCTCTCAATTTTGCTACCTACATAAATCTATCAGGCAATCAATTAAAATAACTTTATGTGAAACACATATCAGGGATTAGTGGTAATAGTTTCTAAACAAGCCAGGACTAAGGCATCAATAAATTATTAACTTGTGAAGCATCAGATCACAGGGTTTAAGGATATTAAGTCAGGATTTGATTGCTCAAGCATATACTTTGAGGACTATAAATGTGATAATCAAGTCTGGATACTAGTCTTTAAAAAAAAACAGTATACCAGAAGAGCATTTTATGTTCATTTTTTTCTTATTTTGCTCATTCTGGGAGCAATTTCTCATTTCTTATTTTGCACATCTGTGGGAGAAACTATGCATTTCATTTAACTGTCTAGTTATAGCAGTTCGTTGGGGGGAAAAACTCTGCCTCTATCCATTAGTGGATGTTATCCATACCAAAATAGCCTTCAAAACCTCTTAGATTCCTGCAGTTTGGCAAAGAAAGCACAAGAATATAAAACTATTTTATTGATAGCTGTTCACCAGTATGTACAATAAAGTAAGTAATATACAGTGTGCACTTTCAAATTACTACGAAGTTTTCACCTGGTCCCCTTAGAACCAATTTACCACAAATACTAAAAAGAATGCTTTTACAGACTAAATGGCAGAAAAGATGCATGCACGTTTGTTGTATAGAGAGCTACAAAACAGTTGAGAATCTGAACAAACTGCCATTAAGGATCACTATTAACTATCAAGTTTTATAAAACACTTCATCTAATATGCAGGAAGCAGTATGAAATGCTTTCCTGTAATAAACAAAGTGAATAGCACAAACCTTTTGCTTTCCTCTTTATGCAAAACACATTACCTTAAAAATAACCAAACTTATTTGATTAGGATTTATACTTTTCCACATCTGTTAAGTCAAAATCATACATATATAAAAAAAGGGGGTGAGGGAGAGAATGCAAACAATTATTGTGCTTCATCCTCGGGGCAAGAATGCCAAGTTAATCGTTCTTCGTAAAAAGCAATTACAATCTGAGGACATTTCACATTAGCTTCTTTGGCTAATACCAGGTCAGCTTCATCTGAGTCTTTCCTGTTTTAAGAGAGAATGTCCAATTAATATATTGAAAACTATTTCTAAAGCCATTTGGAGACACCCCATGGCTCACATAACCGTTTTGTGGCCTGCTATTGATCTTTACAATCCTTCCCCTTTAGCCTTGAGAGTATTAGCAGCACTTATGAGTCATCTGTAATCCGCTATTATTCCTAAACTTTGGTGGTCTTATTAACACTTTATTTTAACTAAGCGTATGTATAAATTCCAGATGAGCCAGGTATCATAAGGCAGAGTAATACAATTTGGAACAGCTTTTCATTTCTTTAGGTACATAGATTAATCCAGGGGTCCCCAACCTGTGGGCCACAGCCTGTTAGGAAGTGGGCTGCGGGGCTCCCTCCTGCAAACCCTGCCCCCCGGTGTGTGTGATTACCCCACCCCTGGTGCACGCGATTGGCTCCTGCCTGTAAACCCCACCCCCGGTGCACACGATTGGCTCCGCCTGCAAACCCCGCCCCCTGGTCCGTGGAATTCTTCCACGACCGGTCCCTGGTGCCAGAAAGGTTGGGGACCGCTGGATTAATCAAAACTTGTTCTATTCATGGCTGAACTGCCATGAAGTTAAAATCCCCACTTGTTTCTCTGGAGTGCTAATCTTAAACATGACTACTAGCATCTTTGAGAGTACTATACACAGCTTAAGCCTCTGCATGTCTATCCCAAAGTTATCTATGTGGTTGTTAAAAGTTGACACCAACTTGATAGGCCATATCAGTAAATCAAAACACCATTAACATGCTAGGGTTCTTTTTCAGGCAAGCAGATTTGAATTCATAAGGGTTATTCATGTTTCAAAAGAGGTGCTTTGAAATGCACAGCAGCCCCTAAAGTATCTGTTTTCGAACAATTAAAAGCAGCTACAGTATGTCTTTTTCTCAGTTTACACCAACTGCACAATCTAAAAAAAGACAGAGCTGCTTCAATGATTTCAATTTCTACATATTTCAAAGCATTTGATGGATTTCCCAGCCCTCATATTCATTATATCATTAGGAGAATTAAAGAAGTTTTAAGAATTCCTACTCTAATCATTCAAAATTTGTTAGTGCATGAGAAACATGGCTGGTAGCTAATTTTGAATAAATTCTGCAATCAATAGGACTGAAATTGTGATTTATGAATACAGCTGCCAATTTTAAAGTTCTAATGAGAATTAATCACCACAAAGTCAGTGGCACATGCTCCGAAAAACATATGGAAAGAAACTAGGCTGCTGTTGTGTACACTCAAGTTCTTTTGTGGCAAACTACACCTTACGCAAGAGCAAAATAGTTTTGATAATTCTGGACAGATACAGTAATATTACAAGTCAGATAGTTGACATGTAATAAAATAAAAGTTATAAAATGTTTTGTAACTTCTTAAATAGTATGGTATAATTTATCAAGACTAAAAAAAAGGAAAACCAACCTAACAATATCCCTTAAACATTATTGCCTTGTTTATAGCAACAGAAAAATACTATTTTTTATTAAGTTTAATTGAAGCCACACTGTAAACTACTACTGACATTGCCAGTCTACTACTTACCATTTCATAAGAAACATAAGTTCCCCACTGCTATCTGTGGCTCCAATTATTCGTTCAGGATCAAGACCTCGTGCAAATCCCCTGGGTTTATCAACCTGTCGAGTAAATATTTAGAGAGAATTTTAAATATTTCCATTATCTTCTGATTATGGAAAAAATCAGCATATGGTCTCTCAATACAGTCAGAATAGTATAAATCAGGGCTGGCCTGTAGACCATGTGCATTTCTCAGAGGTCACTTGCAATCTGCTGCAGATCCTGCCCCCCATCACAGGCATCCTTTCAACCAGCTTTCTCTTATCCCCCAGTGAAGGAGTGCAATATTACCATTTCCCCCACCACCCAAGGAATGAGATCTCCTGGTTTCAAATTCTTTCCTGAGAAATTTCTTAGGAATGGAGTGACAGTGACCTCCTTAAATTATAACAAAGTTAACTTCAGAAGCAGGGTTGCTGAAGAAGAAACTGAGAGCGCGCAGGGATCTGGCATATGCATATGTAAAAGGGGATTAAATTTGAATGTGAAGTAGGTTAGCAGTGCATTATGCCTGTGCTGGAAGTGACCCATGAAAATCGAGCCCTTAACCAGGGGGTAAGGGATGCCTGTTCCTGGTGTACATGGTCCTCCCTTGCTTTCTTTCTATTCAGACTTGAATGCATGTTTAATGTTTTCATTAACTTACAGAATCCCTCTTTTTCTTTGATTTGCTGTCCTCAGATTCACTATCTGAAAGGGATTTTCTTTTGGTACCTTCTGTTTTTTCTTTACCAGCTTTCTGAGAATTCAGAAAAGCTTCTATTAGCTCTGGACAATCCAAATTTTCTTCAGGCTCCCATGTATTATCAGCACTAAAAAAAGTTGGTAAAAAAAACAAGAACAAAAGATAGAAATCTGTATCAGGGCTAAACTTGAAGGTCAACAAGTCATAGTTGCACATGAAATCCACATTAATTGCTCAATTCCTAGAGCAACTCATTTGTCAAGAGTCTATTTTTTATAGCCCTTTTCTTGTAGATTAGTTGCTATAGTAGCTAAACCAAGTTAAAACTATGCTGGGTAATTATTTCAGTCAATATGTAGCAACCATACTATAGAATATCACATGCAGTTCCCAGTCATTGATTTTGCAGTCAACTATTACTGCTATAACTTGACAAATGCAGTCTTCCAAATTCTGAGCACCGACCCCCCCCCCCCCCCAATGGTAATATAAACTCTAAAGCAAGCATAGCTTGTGGAAAAAAATTAATTTTACCTAGAAATCCAGGAAAAAATATTTAATATAGCCTTAACGGTGTGGCCTTCAATTAATCTAAAAACATAAATTGAGGCCCCTGGTTACCGAAATGTTGTTCACCCCTGCTACTAACTGAACTATGCAATGTCATATAATATGAGATGCGGCCTGTAGAAGTACACTCAAAGTAGCAACCTGAGAGAATTTTAAAAAATCAGTGAGTGGAAAACTGAATTATTATTCTTAAGCATTTAACACTTGCTTTTTTGCCTGAAATGCTATATTATAATATATAACAACCCAATCCTACAAAGCATCTACAGCCAACAGAGAAGGAAAAAGTTGGTCAATTCTTAATGTTAATATTTAAAGACTCTCCTGGCAATTTGAGTAAATTAAGTGCTATAAATGAGCATTATACTTTGACAGCATGAACTCTTAATTTCCAGATTAGTCTGGATCAATATTGGTAATCTGAGTATTAACATGCTTAACAATTTGTCTACTTTTTTCCTACAGCTGAAGAATATGCCTGGACAAAGTATTAAAGCTTTAACTGTATACACTTGGGAATAAATCTATTGAACAAAATGGTGCTGACTGCTTAGCAAACATGCTTAGGATTGCATTGTACATGGCATACCTCCAGCAGGATTGTTCACTGCCTATACAGCTAAAGCACAATCCAGTGAGAAATGCAGCACTTATCACAGCCCTACCAAAGTTAAGCAGGGAAGCCAGTTTTATATTGAAAGTATTTTTATTAAGTCAGGTGTAGTCCAGATATTTCGGACTATAACCCGTAATTCCTGCCCATTTTCCATACATATTGGATCTGAATCCAAAAGTTTTAGAGGATATGAACTTGACTTTTCCTGAAATTGGTTGTAGCAGTCTGTTATTTTCACAGCATATCTGAATGGAACTGTTCAACTTAACACTGGTATTGAAAGCATTTTAGAAAAAAAAATTGTATGAAGTTCCTTACTCAGTAAATCCCTTCCATTTTAAGAAGTACTCCACCTTGCCATTAACTACACGTCGGTCCAGGACTTTTTCCACAACAAATTCTTCAGGTTCTGCTTCTTCAACTTTTTTGCCTTTGCCATTCTGTTTCTTCCCCATTTTATGCTATAAAACAAAATCATTTGCACACATACATCTTAACAGCTATACTGAACCTTTATTTCAGCCAAGAACAAAGTTTCATACTCTCTTCATTAAGACCTAGATTTATTTTAAATGACAGCTTTTGAGGTCTATGCATTTCTTATCCCTCTCTTATTCCAGTGGCCTAAATATTTTATTCAGAATTACTGTTAGCTATTCCCTTTTTATGGATTAACATTAAAAAAACCTTGCATAATAGAAAGCAAGCCAAACAAATTGTGGGTAAATACTAGAAAGAGAAGCTTCCTGAGTTTTCTGCATACATAAGGAAACATAGCTTGCAATGTTAATAGCAATCATCAACTGTTAAAAGCAGTTTTGAGGCTTTCATATACTATGTATGAGACATTTATCTTATTATTATATACATGCATCATTTCAACTTTCATTAAACATACAAGAAGATATGTGTGCAAGAGCAGTTCTTAACATAATTTGACTGAAATTTCTTCACTGACACAAATGCCCTTTGTATCAGTAATGTTAACACTAATGGAACTTAATCAAGCTCAAGAAGTTTACAAGGAGATTGAACATGGCTTTAAATTAAACTCCATAGAAAAGCACTTAGCAGCCAATTATTATTCAGATAGCAAGTTATTACATCCACATCATCCTCAAAGCATTCCAACTTCAATAAACACAATTCAGTAAGATGTTATTTTCTGAAATTTCTCTATGCGTTGGCTTGAAATCAGTTTATTATTGTAATGTTAGAAGTGCTGCAGTTCTGTTAGAAACAAATGCAGAGCATGGACACAATTTTGGATGCATTCCATAAAGGGTAATTCAAAATAGGTAATACAGTGACAGTATAGTCCATACTAATCCTCACAGATATAATAATTGTAAACCAGATTAAGAGAAACAATGTCAAGGTCTCCCAATTTCAAGTTTTGTGAATCTCAATATAGGGCCATAATCTTTTCTTTACAGCAGTGTTCTTATGCCACCTTTTGAAAATGAGGAGTATCAAAACAGTTTGAAAGCAGTGTGATAGTTTCTTTGGATTCTGAGGAAGTTTATTAAAGGCTAATACTAAATACCCCACTCACAAAATAGTAGCAAGACTATAATGTGTGATCAACATTTCCAAAAAAATGTAAATAATGAAGAAAGGTTGTTGTTTTTAATAGGAAGGATTGATTATTTTGGGAAAATTGGAATATATTCTTTATCCAAGTTACTTTGCTGTTTTTATAATAGAAATATTATCTGTCCTATATGGGATACAATTCTATACCTGTTCACTGGGACATTGTTTAGGACAGTTTATTTTCAGTTAAGCAGAATCAGGATTGCAATCTCAAAAATATATTTTATAGTACTAGGCATCACAGATGTTTGAGGGGAGGTGAAAAGATTAAATACAAAGAAAGGGCCAGTGATGCTGGATACTGGCTTACAGTACCCAGAAAAACTGGCTGACCATTAAAAAGACAACCAGAAATTCACAATTAATAAAAATCTTGATATCCTCTTTTCACAAAAATGGTAGTACCTAATGACAGAAATCCCTTTGGGATATTATTGTTGGGTATGTTTACAGTCTGCATAAAAGTGATCATTCTCTATCATTCACATAAAATCTACACACCATATAGACTAAATAAGCAACATCTTGTCTTAAAATTGAGAAACACTAAAGGTCAGACTACTAGTTCATTTCTATGATCTACTTAAAATCTTGGGAGTATAGCACAAAAAAATTCAAAAGGTTAAAAATACGAATACACATACATGGCATTTTACTGTATATTCCCCATCCCTCTATATACAACTACATTCCCACCCCAAAACCAGTTATTTTCTGGCCATATTTTAGAATTCAGATTTATCTATAAATTATACTTAGCTGCATATTCATACGAAACCTAGCAAGTTAAATCAGTATGTCAAACTGACATACAGTATTTGCACCCTTGGAGATTTAGATGCAACATTAGTGCTGCCTTTTCTAGACCAACACAATGTACTCAACTGTTCATTTCTATTCTTCATACAAAAATTGAAATCTCCTGTATTTTCATCCAGTTGATATCTAGTTAAAATACATGATTACTAATAAAACCATACCGTCTTCTAAGCTATATATAAAAATACAAAGGTGCAGGTCATAGGCCTTTGTGGAAAATACCTACTGGCACCTGAATCAAAATATTTTTCTCTATTATAAACAGCATTTTTACAGGTACTAGTTCAGCTGTTCCAAAATTATTGGCCAAAGCATATGTCTTTCTAAGAAAGTAGGTGCAGGGTGTGCCTTAAAAAAATACGTTGCTATGTTCAACTCATCCTTTCTTCTACATCTGAAGCAGCTTTTCTCTACAAACAAATAGCATTATTATACTAAGGACCCTAATAAGGATGTACTGTATTCTATTAATATGGGTTCTCAAATGTTGACTAGACTTGTTAGCCAAGGAATTACTATGGTGGACCCTACTCTATCCTTTTAGTGCAACCCTCCTCCCCTTTAACGAAACAATCCAATCTATGAAGAACTAAGTTTCACTGTGTTTAATGAGGCCTTCCCCCAGACACCTGCAGTCCCATTCATGCTTACCTGGGACTAAAGCCCTTCAAATCAAAGGAAATTCATACTGGAGCAGATTCTAAGACTGAGCTAATAGACCTTGCCCACTGATTCTCATCATCAGTGATGCTCACTGATCATGATACATTGTATGATACATACATTATATAGAACAGGGTTTTTCAACCAGGGTTCTGTGGAACCCTAGGGTTCTGTGAGAGGTCACTAGGGGTTCCCTGGGAGATCACAATTTAGAAATTTATTTCGAATTCAGGCAACTTTACATTAAAGAGGTAAGTTTCATTCTTTATTTTTAGTTTAAGAACACTGTTAATACATATATACAGTCCTACACATGAAACAAATATAAGTTTGTAACTTGTGGCCTATATTTGAGCCTGAATGTGCAGGGGTTCCCCGAGGCCTAAAAAATATTTCAAGGGTTCCTCCAGGGTCAAAAAGTTGAGAAAGGCTGATCTAGAACATCCCAAGTTCTAACTCTTAGAAAAGGACATAGGCAGTCCCAGGAACTGTGCTAGATAATGTATTTTTGAAACCCAGCTAAACTGCAGGGACCCCATTCCTCCCACCCCCTCCCCAATATCTCATTAAAATTTTTTGAAACAAATTTATTTTAATCAATAATTTTTACATTAACTTGTGTCAGTTTTGCATCTGTTCCTCTAAATTTATATATATTTATAAATGATATATAAATTTATATCATTACACTATATTTATATATAGTGTAATGATTTACACATCTCAGCAAGTGGCAATGCCTGGATGACCTTTGCCTGGGCTCAGAAATTAAGCAGTCAGGCCTTATTAATACTTGGATGGGAAAACTTCCTGGGCTGTAGGGTACACTGGGAAGTCAAAAAATCATCCAAGGCAGCAGGGGCAAGCCACTTCTGTTCTCTTGCCAAGAAAACTGCATGGACATTCCACTAAGTCACCAGTAGAACTTGAGCTGAAGGAGACTTTACCTAAGATTTACACAATTGTTGCCTTTTCAATATAAGAGAAACAGATTAAGTATATAGTCACATTACTGGGACAGCTATTCCCCCTCCAACAAACTTGGATTATTCCTTTTCCCATGCAGAGGTGAACTGACTGCATAACATAGCAAGTTTGTTGGAGCCAGAGTATGCATATTTTTGAGATGCCTTATTTTCAGATTGGGTATTTTAATAGAATAATGCTGGGGAGGAGAGATGTGGATGTATCTTTTTGCATAGAGATGCCAACAATAAATCTGAAGAAATATGGTGGTAAAATCCTTACATATTTTAGATGGTCATGAACTTACCAATGTAGATTTATTGGTGGCCATTTTTATTGAAGACTTGCTGAGCTTTTACTAGAAAAATGCATGACAAAAGGAATGTTGCATTATATGAAGGAAGGCATCTCAATACAATTATGGTCCTTTTTCTATCCAGATTACACACACCCACACCCACCATTAACAAAGGCTGAACTTCGATCTCCATCATGCTAGGCATTATTTGGAGTTTGTAAGACATACCTTGGCTTCTCACCGCCATGTATATCATACATTCTAATCTAACACTCAACAAAAGTTTATAGGAAAACCTTATTTTCAAAACCTTAAGACAACGTGCTATAATAAAATATATTTGCAAGAGTAAGATGCAAGATTATATAACACTGAATTTTTTCAATGTATTTATCAGAAGTAACCATTCAAAAGGATTTCAAAATTACACCTGCATAAGCTACAGATACTACTATGCATCATAAATATGGTAACCATAATGTAACTTTAACCTAATTTATAAGTATTGGACGTCTGCAGCATGGCTGTGCAAGTCTTCCTCGAACCTCTCTAGAGTTTAACATTCGGAACGATTTATTTGCAAACCTATAAAGAACATCTGCCATGAGATTCAGCAACGGAAAGAAAAACCAAGATCCCAAAGCCTGACATTTCACAGCCGTTTTAGGTCACTGCAATTGTGCATCGTGCTTCCATTTAGAATAAATGGACGCGAGATGAACAAAGGCCTGGCGCAAAAACCAGAAGACTAAAGTGAGCCTTAAGCACGAGGTACGCGAGCGAGGGCGGGTGGGAAGTGATCCCGGATGAGAATCCCATAAGCAAGAGAACAGAATGCTGGATCAGGAGAGATGGAAAACGCCAGACCGCTCCGGCCGTTCAGGACGACTCCCTGCCATTACCCCACTTCGACGAACTCCGAAAGACACTCCATGTCTTGCCCCACCACGTCTGCAAGCACAAGAGCACCCACTCGAAATGCTAAAGCCTCAGCGCTTAGTCCTTTTTAGAAATTAAGTCCGCGTCTCCAACTCCTGCCTTGCCCGCGGCCTGGGCCTGTTCCTCGTCTACTTATTGCTGACACCCAGAGGACTGGGGAGAAAAGGTCTGCGGTCACAAGGGATGATGCCTCATTGGGTTCAGAGGTGTTTGCACTTCAGGGGTAAAAATACGCGGGTTGCCAATCTCAGGGCTCGACCGATCGTTACCGCTCCGTCCCGCTTGTAGGAAAGAGGCGAGCGGGGGCAGGCCCGCCGAGAAGTCGAAAGGCCGCTCAGGGAAACCCCGCGGCCTCCTTTCAAGCTTGTCAATCCGCCAAGGAGAGGGAGCCGCGAGGGGGAAAATGGAGGAGAGCGAAACGAGGCCACGCCTGAGCATTTCTCAGGAGTTACATAAAATGTAAGCTGAGCATGGGACAGACAGACACACACACACAGAGGTTCCCCACCAGTTCTCTCCTACGCTATTTATCACCGAATTAGCAAAGAGCTGAAGGAGCGAGAGAGGGAAAAGGAGAGAGCGAGAGAAAGATACGGACTTCAATGGTGCCCAACGGCTCCGCTCCCCTGTAGTCTCCTGGCTCCCGGCGCGCTCTGAAGCAGCAGCGACATCTGAGGGGGCGGGGAAAGGAAGGAAGGGAGGGGGCAGCGGAGGCAGAGGCAGCCCCGCCCGGCGCCGCTGCTGTTACTGCTGCGGCAGCCTGGTCCAAGGGAGGGGGCCGGCCAGGCTCAGCGCGCGCAGCAAACGCCGCCCTCTTTCGTTCCCGCCCTTCACTGCGCCGCCAGCACAGTCGTTGGTCGCTTCGCGCACTCTTGCTGCCGCCGTTGCCTGCGCCGCGCCCGACCGAGGGGACCGCCGGACAGAAGCGAGCCAGGGGCGTCGCTTCAGCAGCTGCACCGTCTGGGGAAAAAACCCATTCGCTTATTCCTTTCTTTCCTTTTATTTCTTGCCGGCCGAAATGCCTCGCGGAGACCGGGAGAGCGATTGGGTGAGTGAGGTAACGGACGGCGTGGCTTAGTAATGGCCGACTTTTTTTTCCTCCAAACATCCATTGTGTCCTTACCGGGTTCTTTGGCGGGCGGCGGGGGGGGCAAGTTTTCCAAAGCCAGGAGGAAAAGAAAATGGCGGGCGAGAGGAGGGCTGAATTCGATTCCCAACGCTTTTAAAAGCGGCGAGGAAGATTGTGGATGGAGCGAGGCAGGCGAAGCCATGAGGCGATTAATGGCGGCCTGTTGCACGTTCGCTTAATGTTTCCCTCAGGCGCTTATTTGGCCTACAGATACTATAAATGCAAAATACGAAAATTGAAAACAGTGCAGAGGCAGGTTTTTTTTCCCTAATAACTTTAGGTGCTACAAAACTGAAAAAGAGCATCTTTTTATACCCTTTCTCAACGTCGATCTAGCAAGTAGGAAGGGTAGGTAGGAGTCTTGATTATACCTCCCATTTTGGCGCGATTATTGTTCGCCGTGCTTCGGCAATTTCCGGAAAAAGCTGGCGGTGAGCTTTTGTTGCTTTCGGGTTTTCCGGAAATTATCGAAAGGGTCCGGATGATAGACGATTGCTTTTCGGTGATCTTCCGGCCGTGTCCGAAAGCAGCCGGTTACATCCGGAGACTGCCGAAAAAACTCGTGATGACGATGCGCTTTTTTAGTTACAGTTCGTATGACTGTATTTAATTATGGTACACTTATTTTGTATATTTAATCAGTATGTATATATATATGTGTGTGTATACACACACACAATATACTGAAGTAATTTATATCGGTTTAATTAAAGTATTGTTTTAAATATATGACGAATAGTTATATAATCGGTATTTACTCCAGTTTCTATACACGACAATTTTTCACGTGCTTATAGCCCTAATACTGGAGGAGAGGATTCTATGAATATTTAAATACGCAAGAGTTAAGGCCGCCATTACTGATCTGACGGAGTCATATTCTCCAACCGCGTTACGCGAAACGTGTAGCTAAATGTGGAAATCAAAGTACGTAGGGTGGTTGCGGAAACTCGGCTGTTTGGGATGGTGCACTCGTGCCTGTTAGGATACTGTTAGGCCAGTTTGGTCTAGTGGTTAAGGCAATGGGCTAGAAACCAGGAGTCTGTGAGTTCTAGTCCCGCCTTAGGTATGAAAGCCGGCTGGGTGACCTTGGGCCAGTCACACACACTAAGCCAACTCACCTCACAGGGTTGCTGTGGGGAAAACAGGAGGAGGGAGTATTAGGTATGTTCGCCGCCTTGAGTTATTTATTAAAAAAAATAAACGGGATAAAAAATTAAATACTAAATGCGGCACAATACGCCATTGGCGTAGGATCTAGAGATGACGCAGAACTTGTTCGTTGGAACACTTGGTGGCGCAGTTGGTACTTGGTTTCTTACGCGGAAGACGTTAATGGAGAGGAAGGTTCTGGAAGGGCCGACGGCCGTTGGGAAAGGGGGAGGAGACAGTTGTGTCGAATTCGTGTCCTTAAGTCCGGTAGAGAGATGGAGGTCAGTAACCTTTCGATCTACGGCGATGAAGGGAGGAAAACGGACTTCGAAGTCATAAATGAACACGACTAAGCCGAATGTGCAACTTTGATACCTCCTTTATGCAATTAATATAGTACTGCGAAGGGAGGGGGAGCACGCGTGCGCAGAAGGGAATAAAGTGCTCCTTAGCCTTCTGGGAACGAGCCTCCCTCCCTCCCTCGGTGTTCGTCGGCGCCATTTTCTCTTATGGTCCGCTGAGGAGCTCGGGTTCTTGGAGCCGTCACATGGCGGAGCCATCTTCGGTTGGGAGGCGGAGAATCGCCAGTCTCTGAAAAATGTTAACCGCTTCAGAGGTGAACGGGATTAAACAAACTTTTTCAAATAGTGTCTTCTCGCTTGAGAATCATGATCTTGCTGGTGTTACATAGCGGGAGAAATCGATATCTGCAAACTTGAGCTTTGGGTCTTTATGGCTTAAATTCTTGAAGCTATTATCATAGCTTTTAACACCTGTGTTTATACAGTGCATTGCATATAAATTTAGGCGACCATAGTTTAGCCTAGCAAGTTATTAAAACCTATACGGTATTGTTCTTTTTTATGGCTCAGTGGGGAATTAGGTTTGTAAATACACTACACTTGATCTTAGCCAAAAGGCCGAGAAACCTTTTGTAAATCATAGTTATATTACGTATGAAGAAGCTTTGGCATGAGGCTACAGCCATTCTTTTAAAAAAAACAGATTTTCACAGTTGAGTTACAAATCGAGTAACTAAATGAAGGTAACTGGTGGAAGAACATTATGTGGGAGAGTTGTGTTAGTCTTTGGTGATAAAAAAAAAATTCAGAACTCTGGTAGCACCTGTTCCAACTAACAATGTTTATTAAAAGGCATAAGCTTTCATGAGTTGCTTTTTAATAAAATTTGTTTAAAACGTTGCTACCATACTCCTCCTGATGTAAGAACAGTATATGCTAAATTCGTTTAAATGGTGGTGACATCTGAAATTAAAGTTACATTTATTTTGTAAAGTTAAAGTTGTGTACAGAACAAAATCTCCATTAAAAGCATTTCTAGTATGACTTCCTTTTTAATTAGAAAACGATGGATAGCTTTCTATAACAGACCACTAAGTTCTTTTGAATGTTAGGTCCAATGACAGATTGTGCAAAAACAACATGGCTCAAAAGTAGGACTGTATGGAACATTTGTTTTAAAACAGTTACATTACAGTATCTTCTTTGATTTGATTACTTAGAATAATTTAATTTTATTCTCAAGTGGAGGGCTAACCGGTTCCCTTTCCTTCCATCAGCTTGTGGTTATATATCAAGCAGATGCTTTAGATGATAGTGCTACTTAAATTTTTCCCTTTGGATGTGTAAAGTTATTCCAAACTTCATAAGTCTCAGGAGATTCTTTTTTCTTAACTGATGGCTACAGTGTTATTTTAAAACTCCTTTTAGTCAGAAGGGCCTACTTACAAATAAAGGTAAAGGTACCCCCCGCACATTTGTGCAGTCGTGTCCGACTCGGTGCTCATCTCCCGTTTGTTAGCCAAAGAGCCAGCGTTGTCCGAAGACGCTTCCACGGTCATGTGGCCGCATGACACGCGCGGAACGCTGTTACCTACCCACCGAAGTGGTACCTATTCATCTACTTGCATTTGCATGCTTTCGAATTGCTAGGTTGGCAAGAGCTGGAGCTAGTGCGGGAGCTCACTCCGCACGCAGGGCTAGGGATTCGACCTCCGATTCGAACCTCCGAACTTGCAATCTTCCGATCTACAAGCCTGGCTGGCGTCTGGCGTCTTACCCGCTGAGCCACCACGCCACCTTTACTTACAAATACTCCTATTTAAATATCCTTCACATTAATAAATACTTTACAGTTGACCAACCTTTCTCCACCAAACCTTTAGAGGCCCAGCTTTTAGTGAATAAATAAAATTACAATTTAAACAAAGGGCAAAATGACCTTTTCAAATTAGTTACATGTTTTAGGAAGGTGATCCTTGTAGATAAACTATAATGTAATCTTGCAGTATTCAATTGGTGTTTTTATTCTCATTGAGTGATGTCAGTTATTTTATTGTTGAAGTTACCTCTCAGTTCTGTATTAGAAAAATTGCTCTTTCAGTTCTTCCAGGCTATCAATTTTCCCATTAAAAATATATTGTATGTTTAATATAATGCATAGCAAATCCAACATTAGTACTAAAAATAAAAACCTGTAGAAGTTAAAAGTGTTTGAAAACAAAACACTCTGATAAAAGTCAAAATTGCTGAAAGATAAAACTTGTACATGGTTGAAATAGATACAGCTGTCTCAAGATTCTTACAATTTTATGATGGTATTACAGTAATTTCACATCATGGGTTTTTTTGTAAAATTCTCATTTCTCATTGTCTTATATTCTGGCCAAGGACAGGCAACAATGTAGCTTTTAAACATTTTGAACTTTGATGGCAAGAGGTTGTGAATTGTATACATTGCCAAACAAAGCAGATCAGTTCCATCTATTTTGCAGTTTAGATTACTATTTCACTTACTAACTTTAACAAACACCGAAGACATAGAGTATCCTATATTCTAATTATATCACTCAAAAGATTGTGAAATCTTTGAATATCTTTGAATATATATCACTCAATATTGTGAAAGGGTGTAAGACTGCTGTGTTGTTTTTTCTTTGGATCAGAGGGAAAAGGAGCAGTTCCGCAAACTCTTCATTGGTGGCCTAAGTTTTGAAACAACAGAAGAAAGCTTGAGAAACTATTATGAGCAATGGGGAAAATTAACAGATTGTGTGGTAAGTTTTCTTTATGTACAATTAATATTCGATTTTGTTAAATACTTGATTTAGGTAGTCTAATGTTCCTGTGGTTTGTGGAACAACAATTAGTGTACATGTCCCAAGTTTTGAAAATAGGAAGGATGCTAAGCCAAAATATTTTTTGGTTTTTGTTCTAGCGTTATTTGTGACCCCGTATAATGGTTTACAAACTATAGTTTCTTTATTGGGGCAGCTTTCCACATTGGACTAAACCAATAACAAGTCAAAATTTGGGATTATATGCTGATGATAGACCACATACAATGCTACATAATATGTCACAGATTTAGTTCCAGAATTCTGAAGAAATGTGGCTAGTTGGTCCAAATAATATTGGACTACTGGATGGAGCAACAGTTTAATCTAGAATAAAGAAAGTAGTAAGTTCTTGAAATATAAAATTTATAGATATGTCAAGTTTATGCAATAGTACAGAAATTCAGGACTAATGAAATACATAAATGCTTCCTTACCAAACACAACATTTCTATTTTTCAGAGTATTGTTATGTGACATTTTGATCCAGAAAAATGCAGTTGAATTTCTCTTAAGAGCCATGCAACATTCATGTAGGCTCAATCAGAGTGAAACAATTTACTGTTACATGTCAGTGTATCTGCCTGATGCTTTTGTCCCTATAAGATAACTTTAGTTACTTCTAGACTTTTTTTGTACTAATTTTTTAACATCAATTCCCAAATAGCTGTATTTAGACTATAATTTGAAGTATATAGACTAATACTGATTTGCAAATGTACACAAAATACATATTTCAAACAATCACTAAATACGAACATGTAGGTATTATTAATAGAACATATACATTTCTGAATTTTTCATTTAAAATCCTATTATTTCAAAAAGAATCCAGTCTTACTGAAGGTGAATCATTTTCTCTTACGTGTTCATTTGAAAAAAATGTGGAAGTTTTATCACTGCTAAACAGTGAGAGTATAAATATTAGAAATAACTGGCAATGGTAGCTTAATAACTCAAGGAGGTCACTGTTTAACATTCTTCAACTTGTAGGTAATGAGAGATCCTGCAAGCAAACGCTCACGAGGATTTGGTTTTGTAACATTTTCCTCTATGGCTGAAGTTGATGCAGCAATGGCTGCCAGGCCTCATTCAATTGATGGAAGAGTAGTTGAACCGAAAAGAGCTGTAGCCAGAGAGGTAAGTTTTGAGATATCAGGCAATGTTAGAAAATACTCTGCTTTTCTACTGTATGCCTTTTAATAAAGGCAGTGCTTTATTAAACATTTATAATAAAATGGGGGGGGCAGCATCTTAAGTCCTTTGGATGCTGTTAGATTTCATCTCAACAATAAAAGAGTGTAGATATTGCAGTTTATAGGAGAATAATGATCAGTGAGCTGCACATCATCACATCCAATAGGTAAGAAAATGAAACTTAAGGAAATTATAGGGTAGTATAGTAATGCTTCCTTAAATTAATAAAAAAAACAGCTTTAAAGCAGTAATGGTGACAAAAGTGCTACTTCATTACAACAGGTAGAAATTTAGTGGTATTTTAGAGCAGGGGAGGGCAATTCATGATTAGAAATATTTTGAGTGTGCATTGTTCCAAACAGGAAAGTAGCTGTCAGTGTCCTGACATTGAAATTAGACTGTTTTGAGTTGAAACAATTTTTGTGAGATTAGAACAGCCATGAATGCAAAATGCTTTTCAGATCTCTACCCATGTAACACCTGATTTGCAGAGTCCCATGGAATAAGTCAGTTTTAAATTTCTCCCCTTCCAGCATTTTGTGTAACAGTATGAGGGCTAAAGCGTGCCTCTTAAACTTCCAAAACAAGGGAAGAGTACCCAAATACCAGAACCCCATAATTTATAACTATAAGTATTAACTATGGTCTCCGGGGAGGAAGAAGATGCCCACCCTTACCTTAGCATGGCCAGCTTTAAAAAAGTTTCAATACACTATTTTTTCAAGGAATCTGGGAAACCTGGAGCTCATGTTACTGTAAAAAAATTATTTGTTGGTGGAATTAAAGAAGACACTGAAGAACATCACCTCAGAGACTACTTCTCAGAATATGGAAAAATTGACACAATTGAAATAATTACAGATAGACAATCTGGCAAAAAGAGAGGCTTTGGATTTGTAACTTTTGATGACCATGATCCTGTGGATAAAATTGTGTGTAAGTATCCAGAAATATTTTAAATAGGTATGTGATTGAGACCTTGAGATTGCAGTTAAACTGTTTTAGTATATATATTACACCCATTGCTGGATACTGATTTTGTTTGTTAATGTTAAAGTCAGTTCTGTTCATATTATAGTCAAGACTAACATTTTTAGCTTGTCTGTGTAAGCAAATTAGTTACCTTACACTCAGAGGTAAGTAGTATCATAAGAAATGCTGTTTTTATTTTTAAACATGAATTGGTAGGGTGTTTGGATAAGTGGCCATACTTTACTGCAGTGCTTTCCAAAGTGCTGCCGTTGGCGACACACCAACGGCGGGGGGTGCACAGCGGCAGCGGCCTCCGCTAAAACACATAAGCGCTAATGGTGTGCTGCCGCCATACACACCGCCGCGCGTGCCCCCACCGCTGCTTCCAGGTTGTGTTGCAACACACTAAAGTGTCACGACACACAGTTTGGGAAGCTATGCTTTACTGTATGGAAAATTGATTGGACTATGCCAGGCTTGCTTATTTCTTGGCAAAAGTATTTAAGGTTCTTTGTTAGACATTGATTTTAAAAGTTCAGAGCAGGAAAGAAGTATAGAAAGCTGGCTTGTGACTTTAGGCCAGTATCAGTGTCATACTCCAGGCATTCTGCTTATACAATTAGAAAAAGTGAGGTAGCAGGCAAAGATTATTGCATAATTGCTGGAAAAATCCGAGTTGATATGTGTAGCTCTCAAACTTAGGGGGAAATACTGGCTGCATGCTAGAGTATAGTAGCAAATTCCCCATGTCTACAGCAAAAATGCTTGTTACCTCACATAAAAATTTATGGGAATAAGACTCATTGAAGTTCGTGGACTGAGTCATATATATAAAATTAAGATACAGGGAATACGTATGTGTATAACCCACCATTCTTGAAATGATGAGGTTTGCTCATCCTTAGTATGCAATTATTTCAAAAACCCCTTCAGATTTGATGTTACATTTATAGCTATAGTTGAATTACACCTTAGGACAGAGCTTTCCAAACCGTGTGTCGCCACACCACCCGGAAGCGGCAGCGCACACGTGCACGGTGGCAGCTGCCGCCGCTGCTGTATGCACGCCGCCGCATGCCCTCCTGTGTCGCCGCGTGCGTGTCGCTAGCGGTGGCACTTTGGAAAGCCCTGCTTTAGGATCACAATCCATTACTGTTTTTGCCAATAGGTTTATTAACTACTCTGTAGAGTTAAGTTGAAGTTTTTATCGTTTGTCTAAAATTTCATGTTTTAACAGTGCAGAAATACCATACAATCAACGGACATAATGCAGAAGTAAGAAAAGCTTTATCAAGGCAAGAAATGCAAGAAGTTCAGAGCTCAAGGAGTGGAAGGGGAGGTGTGTTTGAATTGTATTATACTCAAGTTAGTTGTTTTTTAAAATAATTCTGTAGCTAATTTAAAAAATATATTTACAGGTAATTTTGGCTTTGGAGACTCACGTGGAGGTGGTGGAAACTTTGGTCCAGGACCAGGAAGTAACTTCAGAGGTGGATCTGGTAAGTCAGAAAACCACTCATGTTACAAAATAATTAAACACGTTTCCTAATACCTTCCATTGCACTTGTTTGATCTACGATGCCATAAAATTGGCAGCTAAAAGTAAAAAAATCCTGGCAGTCAAGCAGGCTTTGAATGTTGTTTTATAAGAATTTGATTCATAATGTAGGCAATTTAATAAAAACATTTTCTTCAACAGATGGCTATGGAGGTGGTCGTGGATTTGGTGATGGATACAATGGATATGGTGGGGGACCAGGAGGTTAGTCTGAATATTTTTATTTTGAAATACTGAAATTATTTTTTTAAATTAATAATAAAATAGCAACATTCTCTACATTACTGTATTAATTATTTAGTGGATGTTTTGTTTGGATTTGCTCTGATGTTTTGCTCTTCCCGTTGGTTGTAGTTTTATTGATGGTTTTTTAGTTGTAAGCCACCCAGAGTCATGTAGGAGTAGGACATCCTATAAATTTAATAAATAAAATAGTTAAAATGTAAGTAGTGGGACCTGTTGGTCTACTAACCAGCTTTATGTCTATTTTTTTCCATTTAAGTGTTGAATAACTAAATCATTTTTTGTCTAACATCTATTGTAGATCATGCACATACTGTATAGTATAATTTGACAATTCTTCTAAACTCTGCTCAGTTTTAGTTATACGTAAATACTGATACTGATTGAGAGCCAGTTTGGTGTGCTTATGAGTTCTAGTCCTGACTTAGGCATAAAGCCAGATGAGTGACTTTGGGCCAGTCATTCACTCTCAATCCTAGGAAGAAAGCAAACTGCAGATGATTTAAAATGTTGCCAAGAAAACCATGGACTGGTCCAGGTGCTATGAGTCAAGGCTAATTTGAAGGTGCCCCCCCCATTAATGTAAAGTACAAGTATATTGTCATGGAATATAATGACTTCCAGAACTGATTAAGGCATAATGCTCAGTCATTGTGTAATTTGTGGTTTTAAGTGAGCGCAAACCATCCATTGTGCAAATAATGACACAATGGCATGATCACCAAACCATGATTTTAAAAATCTGGCTTGAGCTATTTAATACATTTAATGATTCTGAAGGACAATATAAAATAAGCCGCTGTATTGTCTGGTTTAGAATTCTAGAAACTACCAAGAATGTTGATGTCAATATTTGTTGTGTCAAGAGATAGGAGACTTCCTTTACCAACCAGTGGGATATAAATGTAAAAATATATTAGGATAAAAATAAGTACATTTGGCTGAGAGCAAAACTCAAATATTGGGAAATGAATAACCAGTTCAAAGCTACACTTGCAACCAAACTATTCTTGGTCAGGAAGTTACTTGGTGAGGTCCTAAGACTGGTTCTCATTGAAGGCAGGGATAGAGAGAAATTGCCCACAGAAAGGGTAAATCTAGCCAGAGAAAAAGGTCTTAAACTTTTGACTGTTGTCCTTTTGGGGTAGAAACCAAAAAATTCAAATGCTGATGGTCATCTAGAAAATAGCCACCTGCCCACTGCAAAGGTCGTGTGACTGCTGAGTTCAGTGGGCCTATTGGAGGTCTTCCTAAACTTTCTGATCAAACCTACACAAAGGAGCTGTGCAAAACCTAATTCAGGATGCTCCTGGGGTAATAGCTGCTTTAGTGTGCCATCAATGCCCAGAAAAGATTACTACATTCCATTTGGAGAATAGGCCATAAAGGCATGATTTCAGCATAAAACCTTGTATCCCACCTTTCAGTTAGAACTATGTGTGGTCCTGCATGCTCTTGAGATCTAGAACAAGTTAAGAAAAAGCATATGCCATAATTTAGTGGCTTAGAAAGATAGCTGGGCTCAGGAGGTAGCATCCTTACTGGTTACATTCTGCCCATATGTTAGGTTAAAGTACATTTGGTTTTTGGAATTGGCAACACCTGAGCATAGCCAGGAGCTGGCATATTCTGCATTTCAGATCATGCTATTTTAAGGTCACCTATTGAATAGAATTAGATGCTGTCCTTGCCTTCTAGGTACCAGGTGGGAATTGCATTAGTGGCCAAGGCCTCTTGACACCAAACCAGAAAAAAATGGTTATGAGTGCCGAACATTTTTGCTATACTCCAGGAGAATATGTATTGTCGAAGGCTTTCACGGCCAGAGTTTGATGGCTGTTGTGTGTCTTCCAGGCTGTGTGGCCGTGTTCTGGAAGTTGTGGTTCCTAACGTTTCGCCAGCATCTGTGGCTGGCATCTTCAGAGGGCGAAACGTTAGGAACCACAACTTCCAGAACACGGCCACACAGCCCGGAAGACCCACAACAGCCATCCAGGAGAATAGTTTATGTGACTTGGAAATTAGTTCCCAATAAAAATTCCAAAGTATCTCGTTACAATTATACTAATAGTTCCCCAGGTGATGGACATGTAATTGCTGCCCTAAAATGAATTCACTTTATGCAAGCAATTATATTACAAGCATATTTATTTAGTCTCACTTTATAACAGGTGGCAATTTTGGAGGCAGTCCTGGTTATGGAGGAGGAAGAGGTGGATATGGTGGAGGAGGACCTGGGTACGGCAACCAGGGTGGGGGCTACGGAGGTGGCTATGACAACTATGGAGGAGGTAATGATTAGTTACTTTAATGTACATTTGAAATTAGAACAGTTTCCTAGACTGCTGAAGAAACGTATTAATCATGTTCAAATTAAATATACACTGCTCAAAAAAATAAAGGGAACACTGAAACAACACAATGTAAGTCCAAGTCAATCACACTTCTGTGAAATCAAACTGTCCACTTAGGTAGCAACACTGATTGACAATCAGTTTCACATGCTGTTGTGCACATGGAATAGACAACAGGCGGAAAGCAGAGGCAGTTAGCAAGACATCCCCAATAAAGGAGTGGATCTGCAGGTGGTGACCACAGACCACTTCTCAGTTCCTATGCTTTCTGGCTGATGGTTTGGTCACTTTTGAATGCCAGCGGTGCTTCCACTCTAGTGGTAGCATGAGACGGAGTCTACAACCCACACAAGTGGCTCAGGTAGTGCAGCTCATCCAGGATGGCGCATCAATGCGAGCGGTGGCAAGAAGGTTTGCTGTGTCTGTCAGCGTAGTGTCCAGAACATGGAGGCGCTACCAGGAGACAGGTCAGTACATCAGGAGACGAGGAGGAGGCCGTAGGAGGGCAACAACCCAGCAGCAGGACCGCTACCTCCGCCTTTGTGCAAGGAGGGACAGGAGAAGCACTGCCAGAGCCCTGGAAAATGACCTCCAGTGGGCCACAAATGTGCGTGTGGCTGCTCAAACGGTCAGAAACAGACTCCATGAGGGTGGTATGAGGGCCCGACGTCCACAGGTGGGGGTTGTGCTTACAGCCCAACACCGTGCAGGACGTTTGGCATTTGCCAGAGAACACAAGATTGGCAACTTCGCCACTGGCGCCCTGTGCTCTTCACAGATGAAAGCAGGTTCCCACTGAGCACATGTGACAGACGTGACAGGGTCTGGAGACGCCGTGGAGAACGTTCTGCTGCCTGCAACATCCTCCAGCATGACCGGTTTGGCAGTGGGTCAGTAATGGTGTGGGGTGGCATTTCTTTAGGGGGCCGCACAGCCCTCCATGTGCTCGCCAGAGGTAGCCTGACTGCCATTAGGTACCGAGATGAGATCCTCAGACCCCTTGTGAGACCATATGCTCGTGCGGTTGGCCCTGGGTTCCTCCTAATGCAAGACAATGCTAGACCTCATGTGGCTGGAGTGTGCCAGCAGTTCCTGCAAGACGAAGGCATTGATGCTATGGACTGGCCCGCCCGTTCCCCAGACCTGAATCCAATTGAGCACATCTGGGACATCATGTCTCGCTCCATCCACCAACGCCACGTTGCACCACAGACTGTCCAGGAGTTGGGGGATGCTTTAGTCCAGGTGTGGGAGGAGATCCCTCAGGAGACCATCCGCCACCTCATCAGGAGCATGCCCAGGCGTTGTAGGGAGGTCATACAGGCACGTGGAGGCCACACACACTACTGAGCCTCATTTTGACTTGTTTTAAGGACATTACATCAACGTTGGATCAGCCTGTAGTGTTCTTTTCCACTTTAATTTTTGAGTGTAACTCCACATCCAGACCTCCAGGGGTTGCTTACATTTGATTTCCATTGCTTTTTGTGTGATTTTGTTGTCAGCACATTCAACTATGTAATGAACAAAGTAATTAATACGAATATTTCATTCATTCAGATCTAGGATGTCTTATTTCAGTGTTCCCTTTATTTTTTTGAGCAGCTTATATATGTATGTATGTATGTATGTATGTATGTATGTATGTATGTATTATAAAGCTTACTTCACTCATGACATTTTTCCTGCATATGTAAAAATTGAGTGCTAGAATAAAGTGAGTGAATAGTAAAAATGTTTAAATTGTAAAATACACTCTCTTAGATAAGGGATGGGGAGCCTGTGGGCCAGCTGAACCTTTAACAATTCCCTATATGTCCTACTGAACTTACCCAAAAACCAACACACTCCCCAATTCAGTTTTCTCTAATAATCAGCTGAGCAACCAGTGCAGGTTGTAGGAAAGGTAAACCTTGAATCTCCTGTACACAGTTCCCCCCTCCCTTAAAAAATAGAACTGCAGAGGATGCAAGATGATTTAGAAATGCAAAAAACCCTTCCTTCCTTGCACTGCCAGTTTTCTTCACTACTTTGCTATGAACAGGTCTTGCATGTTTGTTTAGACATCCTATATTCTGGTTATAATGAACAAAATACTTTTTATACAGGCAATTATGGAGGTGGAAATTACAATGACTTTGGAAACTACAACCAACAGCCTTCAAACTATGGTCCAATGAAGAGTGGAAATTTTGGTGGAAGCAGGAACATGGGAGGACCATATGGTGGAGGTAACATGTTAAAAAGTATCTTCTGATCTCCACCTCTTTATTAATTCCACCACTTTATTAACTTCACTAACATAAATAGAGCAAGTAAGGTAGATCTGCTTTTTCAAGCTGCCCTTTCCTCTTAACATAAGCCAATAAATTCAAACTCCTTCCTCTTATTGGTACTTTGAAGGGCCCTGAACAAGTGGCTCTTCGCCCAGGCCTTAAGCAGGGACGATTAATGCCCCTTTTTTTCTCTTCTTCCCATCTAGTGTTTGTTTTTTTGTGTGTTTTTGTATTGTTCCTTGTTTTTAAATCTTTTTAAGAATTTGTAAACCACCCAGAGTCACTGGGAGTTGGGTGGCATTATTATTAATTATTATTATTATTATTATTATTATTATTATTTCCCCTTCATTGCACCTTTCATTTCAGATTTTGCCTATATCCTTTTGTGTTGTTGGCTTGTGTTTTCAACATCTCTACAAATCAACTTTTTTTCTTGGTTACTATTAAATAGAATTTACCCTCCCAATTTAGTAGTATTCTAGATAGCTTTGGCTGTCAGATGGATGGGAAAAGACTTACATTGCAATTTTGTATCCAAGGTAGTGATTCACAGGCATCTGCAAAAGATTCTGTGAATGGAAGAACCAGTTGGTGCTCTGTGTCTGGATACAGACTGAAATATGCACATTCAAAGTAGAAATATTTTGTGGGGTGCAAAGGAAGGTGTTGGGAACATGAGTGGATCAGCCAGCAGGCAAGCCATGCAGAGAAGGAGGGAAGAGGGGTGAGCTGGCACTAACCTGCTTGCCCCATAAGATTCTTCTAGACATTGTTTCACTGAAACCAGGAACCATCAAAATATTCTGGATTTTGGTTCTGTCAAATTTGCATCTCAATTAGGTTCAGTAAAACTTGCAAAACAAAATACATTTTTGTACCCCTATGATAAGCTGCAACTTTAGTAGAAAATAAGTAACTTGAATTGGGCAGTCCTGGTCACTCATCACTTACTTAGTTCTTTTTGAAGTTTTCCTTGGTTAATCAAAATTGTAAGAGAATGTTTAGAACTAAATGTTCACATATGTGTATCTGGGTCCGTGTGCTATTTGAAAAGGGCATGTTTTATAATACAACACAAAAGTGATTCTAGGGTGAAAGTGTATTTTAAAAGTTTTGTTTATTGGGTGATAACTAGATTTGGTAATACCAAACATGTTTACTTTTCTGCAAGCAGCAGTCAGGCAATTCCTGCCAGAAATTTGGCAAAATGAAGAGAAATCACTTTGGTAAAGGCTCTGTTACTAATTTTGTTTCGTTTTTACTAACACAGGAAACTATGGTCCTGGAGGAAGTGGAGGAAGTGGGGGATATGGAGGGAGGAGTCGTTATTGAACTTCTGTAAGCTTTTCATGGGTGAGTGTACCTTTTAAAACTAAAATTGCAGTTTTTCTTAGTTTTAGCTGCAGGGGTAAAAGCTTTTTAGGGTCATATTATCTTTCCTTTAAAAAGAAAATTGGGACAACTTCATAACCTATTTTTTTACTCTTTACTTCTGTTGAAACAGGCTTCACTGTATAAATAGGAGAGGATGAGCCCAGAGGTAACAGAACAGCTTCAGGTTTTCGAAATAACTTTGTTAAGGAAACACTTATCTCAGTCATGCATAAATATGCAGTGATATGGCAGAAGACACCAGAGCAGATGCAGAGAGCCATTTTGTGAATGGATTGGATTATTTAATACCATACCTTACTGTGGAGGAAGGATTGTAAAAATGCCTTTGAGACAGTTTCTTAGCTTTTTAATTGTTGTTTCTTTTTAGTGGTCTTTGTAAGAGTGTAGAAGCATTCCTTTGATAATGTTAAATTTGTAAGTTTCAGGTGACATGTGAAACCTTTTTTAAAAAAAATTTCTCAAAGTTTTGAAAAGCTATTAGCCAGGATCATGGTGTAATAAGACATAACGTTTTCCTTTTAAAAATTTAAGTGCGTGTGTAGAGTTAAGAAGCTGTTGTACATTTATGATTTAATAAAATAATTCTAAAGGAAATGTTGTGTAATTATAGATTTATTTAAAATATACTGTAAATTAAGGCAAGGAGTGGGTAGTAGAAGGTCCCACAAATACTATAAAGTTATTGTTGTACATGTAAAATGCTGGTTAGATAATGTTTTCTGTAAATTACCAGATTAATACCTAGATAACTTAAGGGATATCTCTGCAAAGAGAAACACCTTTTTAGATCTTTTAGATGCTGCTTCTTCAATGGCAAGTAAAGGAAATATCCCCAGCGAGGTACTCTTCCAGGGACACAGGTCTAGTGCAAAAGAACTCTTGAGAACGGCACTTAAGTTCAGCCAGTCTTAAAAAGCTGTGCTGTACTTCTGCAAAGCTTTAACTACAGTAGTTTTAAGGATGCCAACGAGAGCTGAGGGTGTAGAGCAAAATAGTTCTAAGCTTCAGTTAAACTTCTTTAGGTAAGATCTTATTTACTTTTCCTTTTTTAATATTCCAAAAACAAGAAACTAATACTATATGACAGTGTACTGTTTCAGTATAGTGGTTATATTATCTAGTTTAACATAGCAATGAACCAAGTTAACAATTGTGTATTGGAAAATTAAGAATTCTGTTTTTATTTGGGGGTTTGGGTATTTATTCTGTTGTTTTCCTTTGTTTTCCTTTGTTTTTTGCTATTATGTTTTGATTTATTTTTAACTCCAGCTGCTTAACCTATCTTTTCCCCTACTGGAATCTAGCTTTATGCACCATGGACAAGCAATAGACCCGCTCAGCAAATGAACCAGCCAAGTGTCCATTAATGATTTGCAAGGGTTCCATCCCTACTATGGGTAGTTAAAATGGTATGTTGCAGCTTTTTAAAATGGTACAATATCTTGTTTTATCCATTTGATTTGTTAAAACCTAAAGCCTAAAACTATGGCTCTTCAAAATAGGACAATTGGGTCTATTATTCAATACAACATATTTTAGTATTATAGAACTCCTGTTTGAACCTTATGTATGAAAGTGAAGTTTATGCAGAACTTCACACACAGATTTTTCCCCCTCACTGGTCTTGTCAGCACTGTGTAGCAATGCGAATTTATTGAACTGAAGTAGATTGTGATTGTCTGATTCAGCTAGGTTGCAAAAGTGTTTTATTGCATATATGCTATCAGTGCGCTTAATGTGAAATTATTTTGTTATTGAATGTTTGCTGTCATTACTTCAATATGGTGGATATGGAATCTTTTTACTTACATAAATATTCTATTTAATACAAATAAGATTATAATTCCAGAATCTGTCACAGTTTTTAAATAGTCTTATATTAACGCTTTAAAAGTTCTATGTTGTTTTGTACAAGTTGGACACTTAAAAGCCTGGCCTTGCCTCACCTGATTTCTAGCCATTTGCTGAAATTTTCCTGTGATACAAAGAGGCATCTGTGATAAACTTCTTCAGATACTTTCTTTTTCTTTGGCAGGAAGGTGCCAGGCTGCAGGTAACTAATGAAGAAGTGCTCAACCACAGAAACCTCAAGAAATAAGATTTCTTTTCTCATCACAAAATAGTTGGTTTTGCTGATTTTATTAAACCCTTTATAGATGATGATTTATGTTGTAGCCTATTGTAATTTTAAAAGCGATATAAAATTGAAGGTAGAATTGTTTTAGAATTCAGACTGGACAGGAAGTCAAGACTAATGTGAATATTAACTGATTTTTATAAGTGTTATAATAAACTTTTGTTTAAAAAATATTCCTAGTCTGATACCATCTTAACACAAAGCACATCCCATACAATAAAACATAGTTCTTCGATGCAGTGTGAGCTGTACAGCATTACATACTTGTTCGTATCTTTGTACGTACTAATGATTAACGGCTGTAAGACATGAAAAATAACCCAAAATAGGACTAAGAAGAGAGAAGAAAGAAATACTAGAATGCTTAGCTACAGAATTGCAGGACCAAAAATAATAAATCCCTATATGCACGGTGACCGCAGCCACCTATAACCTAGGTGTAGAAGAATAATCAGCTGGGGAAATAATTCTATGAAAGGCAAACATAATGGGAAGTAGCATCCTACAAAATCGGACATCCTCTCCCTCTCTCCTTATTGCAGATATCACTCCTGCCAAGAAAAAGCATTGCCTATAATTCTGGAGAAAGGCAACAATATTCTGAAAAAGTGCTTTGTTCAGTGAAAATGGTTAATAAACCAGGCAAGAATGACAATTAGCTGGGCAAAATGGTTACTGATTTTATTTGCATAGATGTGCCCTTATGTTTGAATAGCTTTAAACCAGAGCTTTCCAAACGTTTAATGTTGGTGACACACTTTTTAGACATGCGTCATTTCGCGACACAGCAGGGCACAAGTCAGGCACTAGGACCTGTGCGGAATCCTGGCAGGGCAGGTTTGGAGGCAGCGTCTTGAGGCAGTTTGGAAAGCTCTGCTTTAAACAGCAGCTGCAAAACTCTACATAGGCATAAATGCATGGAAGGATTAAGGGCATATTTATCTTGTATAATACTCTGTCATCTTCCCTATCTCTTCAAGAACAGAAAGTGCATTTAAAGCAGAACAAAGTTAAGAGTAGAAATTAATATCACTGCCAATTCAATGCATTTGGAGTATGGATTATGAATACGAAAGTAAAATCAGTGGAATATAGTTAACTTGGTCTTCAAAGGTAATTATAGAATAATCTGGAATATGCCCATTGTGAACCCTAATTTCTCTATGGCAGACTTTGTGAAAGGACTGAAATGGATATATTAACGTAAAGGTACAAGGCTGGTATACAGTTCGATAAGGATTTCTGCAATGAAAAGATAGAGTAAGAAAGTGCATCTATGGACTCTGGTTACTGGGGGAAAACTTATTTAGTCTGTTGGAGCATTGTTAAGTGCTGTGCCTAGTTCATGTAGGTATGGAAATGAGTTCTATAGAAGTGTGTATGTTGCCCTTATATAGGTATTGGTAATAGTCCAGGAATCTTCAGCACATTGTATAGGATGCTGGCAAAATCAACAGTGTACTGGAGTGAGATTTGTATAAAACAGGGCTTTCCAAAGTGCTGCCACTGGTGACAGACCGGCTGCCGCGGCGCGCGTGAACGTGGCGGCGCGTGCCGCCGCTTCCGGGTGGTGTGGCACACCACGCTGTGTGTGGCAACACACTTGTGTCGCGACACAGTTTGAAAAGCTCTGGTATAAAAGATACCTTTCCCCAGCCATTGTTTTCTCTTTCAAACAGCATTAACTTCTTGATAACTTTGAAGTTCAAAGTGGTTCAATAAGAAAGTAACATACAAAGAGTGCTTGTGTGTCCCAAGATACTGAATAGCCATCCCCAGCCTTTTAAGTTTATCTACTAAAGTAGCCATTAGAAATGCTGTAGCCATGTAGTTCTTAAATGGTTATGATGTGTAAATTGTTTTTAAAATACTTATTTTTTCCCACAAACTTGGAAGGAAATCCGTTGGCATGCAACTTTTTCAAATGTTTTAGCTAAGGCAGTACAGCCTAGGTAAAGCAACATATATTAAATGCTTGGTTTAGTCTTGAAAAACTATTGCAAATTATAATCTCTGCTGCTTTTGCATGACTATCTTAATTGCTGCCAGGCAGTAATTTTGAATTCACAGGAAATTTGCATATTTAAAGGGGGGGGCTCCCTGATTCATACACAAGTATTGTTAATGCCAATGAGGTAAATTATAGCCTTTGTTCCTTTGGATTAACATAAAGTGTTTAAATTGAGGTTTACAGAATTTAGGGAAATCGCTGTTTTAATGGTAATGGAAGAGTAAAGCAAGTATTATTTGTAGCTGTAAAATGGGTGCACACGTCCAGCAAAGACTCGCACACCAGTTGGTTTTTGTTGGGCTTCTGTGAGATGGGCTAAGAAAATTGCTTGAACTTAGGTGGGTGGTTTGGTGATCTGTGTTGACAGCTATTTGCCTCTCGACCTACTGGAGAATTTGCCCAGAAAATAATCCTGCATACCCTTGTGGCTCTGGGGTGAAAAAAAACTGGCATGTTTGAAATTCTTATAATTTTCTGTAGTTACAATGTTGAAGCCATTTTGAGTTCTCTTCTACAGTATACAATCAAGTTAAAACATTTCAGTTAACAGTTCTTTCATTCTGATTTTAAAACAAAGCACATTTCCATTTTGTATATACTTGTTTGACATGTATCAGCATTAATGAGAACAGATTTTTTTTTACTCAATCCTTCCTGCAATATACCTAAACATAACACTGCATGCCAGTTCTTAACGGGACATGCTACCCAAGTATACAGATATGATGCTTACCAGGTGTTTCTTTGTTTGGCTTTCTTATTTGAGAGACTACACTAGTGAAACTACCTTTATGCAATTAGCACATTTTATGTTCGGCGTATATTACCTTGCAGACTCATGCATTTTAAACCTTAAATTTAATAGTAATGAAGTAGGGGTGCAAGGCTACCATTAAAAGAACAGTAACTGGTTCAGTGGGCAATACATTTTAAAGTATATTTACATAGGACTATCACTGGAACTGTAAGAACAACCAAAACAATAGTAATGACAACGGTAAATTGGTAAAAATGGTTATTGTATAAATACACATAAAAGCTTGATTTTAAATAAGTTCTGTAAACTAAAGGGAGTTTGCAACTATCTCTTGTAGCTTATTCAATATATAAGCTCTTGCATTTCAGTGGATACAGGTTAGTGCTCAGAGAACTTAAACTGGGGTAGGATTGCTGATACCTCAAGAACTTCCACCATTTAAAAAACAATGTTACTAAATATATGAAGTCCGGGAATCTTAAGTAAGGTACTACCTGCAGTGCACGTACTTCATTATAATACTGCTTCAAAATAAGTAGTACAGGTAATCCTTGGGTTATGACAGCAATTGGGGTGGAATTTGTTGCTAAGTGATGCGGTCATAAAGCACGTGACCATAGCGCTTAGCAATGGCAGTTTCAGTTGCCGCCATAACCCAAGGAGTCTGCAGGTTGTTAAGCAAGGACCTTGTATGACTGCGATGTGGGGATCCAGGAGCAACGTATGACCTGGCTTCCCCACTGGCTTCAGTTGTGGGAAGCGGGCAGGGAAGGTTGTAAATGGCAATGACGTGACCATGGGATACTGCAACCATAGTAATTGCAAGCCGGATGCTGTGACGGCCACAACTTTGAAGACTGGTTGTAAGTCCCCCTTGTAAGCAACATTGTAAGCACCACAATGTTGAATGGTCGCTGAATAAATTGTAACTGCCTGTAGGTTAAAACTAGAGCTCCACAGACCAAAAATGATTGGGAGGAAAAGCTTTAGCCTGCAAGCTGGCTGCTTTAACAGGTAGCAGAAAGCTACTTTGGCTCCTATGAGGTACAAAGCATGAATCTCAGAACATCCCTATAAAAAGTTTGCCAAAACCTATTTAACTGGAAGTAGTAATGCAGAGCTTTCCAAACTTTTCATGTTGGCGACACACCGGTGGCGCAGCCTGCGGCGTCCTGTTGTGTTGCGCACAAACCCGGAACAGCTGATGGGAACCAGAAGCGGCACCGCTGCCACCCGGTTCCCATCAGCACTTCCGGGTTTGCGCGCGACACCACAGGCAACACAGTAGTGTGTCGCGACACACACTTTGGAAAGCTATGTAGTGGGATG
The DNA here is from genome assembly GCA_023362775.1 of Charina bottae. Taxonomy (NCBI): domain Eukaryota; kingdom Metazoa; phylum Chordata; class Lepidosauria; order Squamata; family Charinaidae; genus Charina; species Charina bottae. The sequence continues at coordinate 32,126,952 of JALMGJ010000007.1, forward strand.
AAAATTTAAGAGAGTGCTGGAAATGGGTAATATATCAATTTCAAAAGCCATTTGCAAGCATTAAATATGCATCTAGCAAAAGTGATACTTACTGGTAACTAGGGAGGGGGGGAAATAAAGCAAATGTCAGAAAGAATGGGGACCTAGCCACTTCACCCCATCCACCAACGGCAGTGAAGTGACACTGCATGGATCACTCTTAGGAACATGACTGCATTGCCTTCCCCAGTGTACATCAAAAGCAATTATGCTTCTGTTGTGCTGCTTTCACAAGCTCGCCTATCTTAACTTTAATGAAATTGCAGCTGACAGGGTTTTCTGTGGTCAAGTACATAGTAGTTCAGCATATGCACCCATGCTTAATAAGATGAATAAATTATGCAGAACAAATATAAAATGAGGTTTAATCCATTTTAAAGTTGCTTAGGTGGGAATTCTTTAAAATGGTATTCAAGGTAGGCAAGGAATGCACTTCATATTTATTTTCTTCTGGCTTACCTGCAAATGCAACCCTTAAAAATATTTTCCATTACTGAAGCAATTTAAATGTTTATGTCATTTTAATCATTTCAGTGTTTGGGCTCCAGATTGATTTCTTTTTCAGGTAAAATTAGTATAGTACCATTTCCGCAACATTGAAGGGTATATTGGCTTGGATTAACTGTTTTTCCTTGGTCATCTCTCAATTTACTAAAAAAGTCCCAGCAAAGATCATTTAGGTTTTTTTTAATGTTGCTAATTGACCTTTTGTATTGTGCCTTCTGTTTCTTAAGCCTTTCCATCTGCATTTGAAGATGACACACTTCATCTTTCAGGTTCATAATTGCATCTAGTTTACGTTTGCGGCAGTTTTGGGCAGCAACTTTATTTTTTCCTCTCCGCCTTATGTCACGAATGAGTGACAGTTGATTAGCAGTTAGGTAATAGTTTGATAACATGCTATTAAAAGACTCTACAGGCATGGTCACTATATCATTAACAGAGAATGGAATTCTCAGAGCTTTTGCCCGGTATTCATCATCATTTAGATTTTTATCTTTTTCAGTTCTTTTGGATTCTTCCGGCCATCTGAAATAATCCTGTGACATCGACAATGTCAACTGTTGTATATTCTGGTTGTATGTATGATCGTGGAATACACCTACTAGTGATTCTATGCCATAGTCATACTTGCTTCGATATTCTGTATGGCAATATTTGCCATGTTCTAGGCAACTATCTCCTACAGTTCCTGAGTCATCAGAGGTACCAAATTTGGCACCCTTGTTATAGGTAAAAACAAGGGATGAATTATAATTTAGATCCAAAGAAAGTCCAGAATCTGAATCCCATTCTTCAAAAAGACAAGTTTCTGCAGAGTCAAAATTTTCTTCCATGGTTAATGATGTGAAATTTATTTCCTCAAACCTATTTGCATTCAGGCTGAAGAAAAAATCTTGGTTTGTAAGGTTTCTGCAGCAATTATCATATGCAAATAACTCCAACATGTTGGTCCCATTAGCTGGAAATGTGTTTAAGTCAGGCAAAATCTCCAGTTTCTCCAAATTCCTCCTCTCTGCATTTGTTACATTAGGGTGGTCTGATCCCATCACTGTGGCATCATGAAGGCTCACATCATGGCTAATAGCTTGGGCCAAATCTATAGGGTTCTGAAAGTTTGTCAAATTCACACCTCCACTGTTGCTCACATGTTCCTGAAAGGGTGCAAAAACAAAGTTTTCTATGTGTGTTAAAGGTAAATCCTGTAACTCATTTGAACATATTACCAGGCTAAACACAGAATCTCAAAAGTGTTCTTTTAGAACATTCAGCTATAGTTATTTCCAGAGGGCTCCCCAAAGTCTCTTATCCTATCTTTGCTGCATGACTTTAAATAATAAATGCAATACCAACAGTCAAAATCACAAAAAATTGCACAAAACAGTATCTTAAAATAGAATCAACGTACCTGTTAATAGCATTTTTTCTGCTGTCATCTTGATGGTAAATTAAGACATTTGCCATCATCCCTATAGCTGTCATGCTGAAACGGATCAGTATTAGGGACCACCTTAAGGCCAGTATTCAGCATAGGCCTGCCCCCTGATGTTCAGATGGCCTCAACCTTACTGGCCTTTCATACAGCATTAAAGAGCAGCCTCTTCACTGAGCTTTGGGTCTAGGTAATGGACAAGCCTGCTTGGCATGGTGGCTGTTTATTTGGGTTTTGCTTTCAAATTGATTGTAATGGTGGTTATTGAATGTTAGGCATCTAGACTCACATGTCAATGTTAGCCATCTAGACTCACATGTCAATTAGATGACCATATAAATCTTATTTACATAAACACAAGCTATGTGAACTTTATATTCTGCCTTTAGAGTGGTATCCCATATGAATAGGATATACTGATAATAGTGGCAGCTATTTTAATACGAAATTCTTCTCCTGACCTATCTGAGGAGCAGCTAAACATAGATGACAAAATAGTTTAACCTAGTACACCAAGAATTGTCAGACACGTGACTCTAGGGCTGGGTTACCATACTACACAAAACTATTGTTTGTTTTTCCTACGTATAGTTTGTTGAATAAGCCACAATGGCTGAGTTCAGGCAACATGCTAATCCAAAAAACAAAGCAGCATTATTTACCACAATATGTGAACCCAGCTCTGGTAGCAGATAATCTCCCATGCACAACTCATGCTAGTTATAGTGATGACTTGAACATGTGAGGTAATGCCCGTGTCTAATTTCCTTTAATTACGGCATTCAAGGTTGCAAATACAATTCTATATACAGTATTCTGTCCAGCTTTCCCCAGTATTGTACTCTTCCTGATTTGTTGAGCTTCATCTCTCATAATCCCTAGTCAACATGGTCTGGTTGAGGAAGCTGTACTACTCAAGGCGCTGAATGTTCCAAACTACCTCAGAGTTATATTTAATTTGTTCATACTTTAATACACACTCCATACCATAGTAAAGCGTAAGCCGATCATTACCTTAGCATGTACTCTAAACAGAAGCTGCTACCGCTACAGCTCAAAGTTGTATTGGTTAAAGGGAAAATGTTTTTGGAAAGTTATTCTAGTTGTGTAAATCAAACTTTAAAAGTAGGTGAATTGTAGAGTTTTTGAAAAGATCGTAATTAGAAAACAAGCTGCTTTCAACTATCTTATACATTCTTTTAAATGGGTTACAGAATTATCTATGTGTTCATAAAATTAGGTCCCACTTCTCACTTACTTCCAAGGCAATTTCAGAGAGGGATGTTAACTGTGGAAAGTAACCTTCCAGGGAGAAAGAAGAATCAATAGTACTTCTGTGATTCTGCAAAACAAACACGAAATACACACCGAAATTGGTACACCTTCAGAGAATAAGGGGTTACTTATAATTGAAATGAGAATAGCAAAGAAACATACTTAAACCTGGTTCACACACTGCAGGAAGCCATAGGTTTCTAATTTTTGGCTTAGCATGAAGTAAAAGCCCAGCCACTAGAACTTGTAAACATGGATTTATTGGAATATTAAATGAACCCTGCCAATTGTGGTTTATTTAATGAAAATGATTAAGCATACTTTAATATGTGCAATCCTGCTCTTAATTTCACTGGGAATGAGCATGTCACCTAATGGCTGATAATGTTTGTATTGCTTTTATTGTTTTTGCATTACCGTTTTATCCTGACTTACATTGTTCTTATTTTTGTTTTATTCTGTTATGGTCTACCTTAAGAACTATTAGCTTAAAGGGCTGTATATAACTGTATCCAATAATCTCATTATCAACTACTGCTGGTAATACATTATGATGGAATTACAAGATAGCCTACACACTCAGATCAAATTCAGGATGTACAGGATGATACATAAATGGGCTATCTTAAATTCAAGCCATTAAGGTCTCCCACTGCATTTCCATGCAACAAGGCTTAAAGATTTGGTCACTCTCACAAACTATCATTCCCTCATATTTAAAAGTACTACATGATGCACATTTTTAGTAAGCAGCTACGTAGCTCTGATCATCTGAATTTCCCCCACCGCTTTTGATCAGCATCCATATACTCAACAGCCTACTACTGTTTTGAAAATAGGCTTATGGAAGAAATTTACACAAGCCACACAGAAAATATAATACTATCACAACTGTTCGCTATTACACAAATATATTAACCTATTCTGAGCCACTGGACAAACTGGCTGTAGATTATTAAATACACAGATCACTGCTTTCCGGAAGAGCAGAATGTGTTCCTAAAGGATAGGGACAAATGTGCTTGCCTTACAAAATGCATGTATTTTTAATTTATCTCAACTGCATTTAAAAAGAACTCAAGAGAAAATACAACTTTTCAAGTCAACTAGTTAAACATTCAGAAGTTCTGATTAGTTAGTATAAATGATTCAAACATACAATTGGGGATGCATTACATTTTCAAATTCTTTAAATGGCCTTTGAGTTCATGGACTAGTGCTTTTCTACCTTCCTTTTCCCATTATGTTCTCCCTCTCCCAACAGCATGCTGGACATTAGCGAATGTGCATGCGGTAATATTTGCTATGGTGGACTGCCAAGGAGGAAGAATAGGTTTGTTCCTTACATTCACCAAGGAGACAGAAGTAGGATTCTCCCTCTCTTTCCAATCAACTAGTTCACTCTTATCACACTTTCTTTGTCCTCCTCCTCCTCCTCCTCCTCCTCCTCCTCCTCCTCCTCCTCCTCCAGATTCTGAGTGCTCATTTTCTGTTGGTAATAAATAGCAGCATTCCAAATATTCCTGCCTTCCTTTTAAGTCTACAGCCTATAAATGGAAGAAAACAAAATTATTAAAAATAATATTTTCAGCACTGGAAATCTGATGATCGCTAATACTTGAAAATTAAAAATATTACGTGTGTAGTCTATTTTAGTAATAGTTCACTAGTTCTACTGCACATCCCCCCATGTTTTGGTCAAAAAATTAAAAAAGACATGCTTTATTTAATGAAGTTCTTTGTACATAATGAGCCAGACATCTCAAATAGACATTTCAGTTTATGATGAATAATCTGAATAATAAAAAAACCCTTAACTCACTTTTCTATTGATTATGCTCTAATGCAAAAATAATATTCATCTTTATATTTAATATGAAAGATCCAATTCACAAGACTATATTGTGGAAAATAATAGGTGAAATTGCATTTCACTGCTCTTTAGGCATCTCTTTGTAGTGCCAGGCCCTCAAAGTGTGATTGTGGGAGAAAGAGCAGTAGGGATATCTTTAAATATTTTCTTTACAAAAGACTCTCTTAATTCATCATATATCAATAACCACTTAAGGATTCAGAAGTGAAGCAAAAAATGGCATTTAAATGACACAAAACTCACACTAAGTTTTCTAGAAATGTATGTATAGATTAGAATTGTTGACTCCATAGGTTCCAAAAACTGTTAAGGAAAGCCATGGTCCCAACATTTCTTAAGATGTTTGTTGATATAGTTTAAGCTGGGTGTGGTAGATAATGAATTTGACATATAATGTGATTGGTCAATTTAAGTATATAAGTCCCCCTTGGGGGAGTTGGGCGGTGATAAATCCAATAAATAAATAAATAAGCAGAGGAGCTCTGGTGTTCATTCTCTCGTTACTATCGTTATTATCATCTGTATCTGTTGGACGTTATTGGACTGTGTATTGACTGCGTATGTATATAGAGTAAATAGACTATTTTATCTAATCTCTTGTGAGTGTCTGCTTGCTTAATAGAACGTATTACTCTGAGGTCTAGAAGGAACATTGGCAGCCCCAGCGTTGTGTACTCTGACAGGTTACGGGCCCAGCAGTGGAACGTGTCCAGTTGGGACTCTAACAGGTCGCTGGCAGGGCTGTGTGGACGTTGAAGCCTATACAGGAGTCGTGTGGCTATCTGGGGCGGATTTGGAGCTTTTACCGGTTCCGTGCCTGGCTGTGTGTTTCCTAAGACGGACTTGGAGCTGTGGGACGTTCTGTGAAGTCTGTGCCATTTATTCATCGTTATCTTGCCCAGGAGGGGCCGTGAGCGGTGAGCACAGCAAAGATGCAGTCTACTATCGGAGGTGGTTTCCCTCTAACACGGCTGAATGAATCCAATTATCTTTCGTGGGCGTACAAGATGGAGATGTTTTTGCATCGTGAAGGACTTTGGGGAGCCGTGAGTAGTCCACCTGCTGACTTAGATAAGGAGGAAGATATATTAAGAGATGAGAGAGCATTTTCCAGCATAGTTTTGTGCGTGGAAGACAGTTAAATTATGTGCGTGGCAAACAGCTAAGGCGTGCTGGGATTCCTTAAAAGATGTGTATCTCAGAAGCACACCTCTTTGTAAAGTCATGTTAACCAGAAAGCTGTATCGTGCACGTTTGAGTGAAGGAGACAGCGTCTCAGCACATTTACAGTACATGACGGGGCTCTTAGAATTGGCACAGCGAGGGATGCAATTTACAGAAGCACATAAAGTGTTTGTTATTCTTAGTTCCCTAAATGAGACGTGGGATAACTTAGCAACCAGTTTTGGGTCAATATCTGAAAGGGATTTGACTGTTAATTATTTAACCGGTCGGCTTCTTGAGGAGGAGCAAAGAAGAAAGGAATCTAAAAGCAAAGTAACTATGCCACGGCAAAAGGACTCTGTGAGGGAGGATTTTTCCTGCACAGATAATGAAAAAGTGTTGGCTGTGAAGAAATGTTCTCGCTCTGGCTCAACGCTGCATTTACAGAAAGACTGTGATAAGAAAAGTAGGGCAAAGGGCAAGCCGAAGACAGCTCAGCAACGGAGCGGAGCCCAGGTGTCTGTTATCAAGTCGGCTGGAAGGAATTTGAAGCAAAAGTGGCTTTTGGACAGCGGAGCAAGCAAACATGTTGCCAACGACCAGAAGATGTTTACAGATTTCAAGCAAGCTGAACGGGATCATGTTAGCTTGGCTAATGGTAACTGTGCATCTGTAACTGGGCAGGGGTCTGTATTTGTACCTTGTTTAAATGTTGATTTAAATATGTTATGTGTACCAGATCTGGAATATAATATCCTTAGTGTTTCTCAATTGGATAAGAAAGGATATGAAGTACGGTTTGTTGGGGGTGAATGTATTATTATGAAGAATAATCATGTCTGTGGAAAGGGTGTATTACAGAACAATTTATACGAATTGGAACCCAAGACAGATGATGTAGCCCATGCAGCATTTATCAACAAACCATATCATAGTTCGTGTGAACATTTGTGGCACAGAAGGCTAGGACATGCTAGTTTCAAAGTGGTTGAAAAGATGTCTGAAGCCGGTACTGGAATGGATTTGGAACCGTGTCAAGCCTATCTGGATTGCACAGCATGTAAGATGTCTAAGTCAAAGGTTTATCCAGTAAGCAAACATAGTGATAGAAAGTCACATAAATGTTTTGAACTTGTTCATGCTGACCTAATCGGCCCATTGCCAGCCACATTAGGTGGTGCAAAGTATGTTTTTGTAATTGTTTATGACTATACACGTTTTGGTTTTTGTTATCTGTTGAAAGCTAAGAGCCAGACATTTGAGAAGTTCAGGAATTGGGTGCAGTTTGTAGAACGTAGGTGCAACACAAAGGTGTGTAGTTTGCAGACTGACCGGGGTACTGAATTTATGAATAAGTTTTCAGCAATGGCTCAGTAGGAGGGGCATTGCATACAGAAGAACCAATCCGCATAGTTCATCGGAGAATGGAGTGGCTGAACGACGGAACTTAGCATTACAAACAGTTAAGGATTCACTGTTAGCTGACTCAGGGTTATCCAGGGGTACTGGGGAGAGGCTATTCTGACAGCTAATTATTTAATTAACAGGTTGTGGAGTGTGTCAGTGAATCAAACACCTTATTTCATTTTGTATGGCAAGAAGCCATCATTAGCTCATTTAAAAGTTTTTGGTTGCTCAGCCTGGGTACACGTACATAAAGCAGTATGTAGGAAGGGTCAGGCTAAGGCACAGAAAATTATTTTTGTGGGCTATGAGCCAGGAACCAAAGGATACAGGTTTAGGGATGGCCAGAAACGGATTGTTATATCAAGAACAGCAAGTTTCAGTGAGCATAGTAATTGGCAGAAGTTACATGGAGGGAGTGAAATTTTTATTCCCAATCAAGGACAGACCGAGCTCTCGCAGCGGCGAGCTGCCAGAGAGGTAATAAAGGAAGAAGAAAAATTAACTCCTAATGTGCCAGTGAAACAGGAGCCCACTATATTACGCAGATCTGAAAGACAAAATCAGGGCATACCTCCGCAGCGTTACAAACCAGGTGATGTTAAACTGTGTTATGTAAATTATGAACCACGTAGCTATTTAGAAGTAATGGAGTTGCCACCACAGGAGCAGAAAAACTGGAAAGCTGCTATGGATATAGAAATGAATGCCATTAATGCCCATAAGGTTTTTACATCTACCAGGCTGCCTGAGGGACAGAAAGCAGTAGGTTGTAGGTGGGTTTATAAAAAGAATACCTTAGTAAATGGTGATATGCAATACAAAGCTAGACTTGTAGCTCAGGGGTTTTCCCAGGTAAAGCATCAGACGTATGATGAAGTTTTTGTTCCAACGCTAAGAGGTGAGACATTGAGCTTTAGCGCTGGCAGCAGCTGGGAATTGTATTGTTAATCATTATGATATCACCACAGCATATCTGCATGCTGAATTAAAGGAAGAAATTTATATGGCAGAAGCTCCAGGCTATGAATCAAAAGAGGCAGGAAGAGTGTACAAATTGCAGAAGGCTTTGTATGGACTCAAACAATCAGCGCGTTGCTGGAACCTGCATTTAGATGCAGCATTGCAAAGAATGGGTTTTAAGTGTAGTAAGGCTGACCCATGTCTATATATTAAGCAATGTAATGATGAACAGGTGTTGCTATTGATCTTTGTAGATGACTTACGTTTTATAGCAAAGAATCAAAGTAGGGTAAATGAATTTACTGAACAACTCAAGCAACAGTTTGATTTAAAAGATCTGGGAGAGATTAGGAATTACCTAGGCGTAGGTATTCAGAAGGTTGATGGGGGTTACGTTCTAGAGCAGTGAAAGAAAATTGAACAGCTGCTGAGAGACAACGATATGGAACATTGCAAGGAGGTTCCTACCCCGATGACAACTGATTTTCTTAAGACAGAGGCTGGAGACGAAGATCAAACATCATGTAATCAGGAACGCTATCAATCTATCATAGGGAGTTTGTTATACCTAGCACAATGGTCGCGTCCCGACATCAGAAATGCGGTGAATGTACTGAGTAGGTACATTGTACAACCTACCCAGAGGCATTGGATGGGAATTAAACGTTTGTTTAGGTATCTCAAAGGGACAATTAATAAATGTTTGTTAATTAAACCATGTAGACCATTAGAAATTAAGTGCTATGTAGATAGTGATTGGGGCAATGATGTACATGATAGGAAATCAATATCTGGATTGATAATTATGTTTGGTGACACCTTGGTGGGGTGGAGGTCTCGGAAACAGAGTTCTGTCGCCGTATCTACTGCAGAGACAGAGTACGCTGCACTATCTGACCTATGTTCAGAACTCATATGGTATAGGCAATTGTTAAGGGATGTTAATATAATAATTGTGAAACCTATAATTGTATATGAAGATAGTGAGGCGTGTATCCAGATGGCGAAGAATGATAAAATCAGGGGGAGAAGCAAACATGTGGATATTAAGTATCAAAATGTTAGAAATGCTGTGAAGGAATCTCTGATTGAATTGTATTGTCCATCTGAAGAATTGTCCATCTGAAAAGAACATTGCAGATATACTGACCAAGCCTCTATGTATAGAAAGACACAGGATGTGTGTATCTAATATGTGTATGTCTTCTATAATGTTTAATTGAAATGTCTTTTGTAAATTGGAGGGGTGTTGGGGTTTGTATAATACCCAGAATTTACAGCTAGATTAATTAGACAGGTGAGAGGCATTAAGTTCTGCAAGTCATTCTATCAGCAGCCATTGTTGAAGAATGATGAAAGAAGTGACTCATACCACAGTTGATATAGTTTAAGCTGGGTGTGGTAGATAATGAATTTGACCTATAATGTGATTGGTCAATTTAAGTATATAAGCAGAGGAGCTCTGGTGTTCATTCTCTCGTTACTATCTTCATTATCATCTGTATCTGTTGGACATTATTGGACTGTGTATTGACTGCGTATGTATATAGAGTAAATAGACTATCTAATCTCTTGTGAGTGTCTGCTTACTCAATAGAACATATTACTCTGAGGTCTAGAAGGAACATTGGCAGCCCCAGCGTTGTGTACTCTGACAATGTTGGAATTGCCTCCTTGTCTATAGTGATTCAATAGACTAATACGGCTCTCCTCCTACAATAGGTATTAAGGGTGTGATCCCTAGCTGTGTTCCAATTACTATAGCTTGTGTGGGATTTTAAAACCCTAAAGTGGGTCCCCAACCTGTGGGCCGCGGCCTGTTAGGAAGTGTGCCGTGGGGCTCCCGCCTGCAAACCCCGCCCCCAGTGCATGCAATTGGCTCCCGCCTGCAAACCCTGCCCCCTAGTACGTGCAATTGGCTCCCGCCTGCAAACCCCGCCCCCCGGTCCGTGGAAAAATTGTCTTCCACGACCGGTCCCTGGTGCCAAAGAGGTTGGGTACCACTGCCCTAAAGAATCATCAGTTGGGCTACAATAAGAGAGAGCTTTCTTCTTGGTGCAGAGGCTCTGACTTGCCTGTGCCATGCCTGGTAGGGATATGTAACAGAGTTAGCTTAGCTGCGGCCCCTAAATCATGGAATGCACTTCTTACAGAGGCTTTTACTTAATATCTCAAACGAGGTGCCATGCAACAAAATCTGGTTCCCTTTTGCAGGAGAGACAAAACTGAGTTTTATTCTTTATACTTTTGGGATTTTCTATGGCCTTTTTGTGTATTTTTTAATTAATGTATGCTTGTTTTTTTTATTATACATTTAGCCAACTTGGAGTTGAAAGGGGAAGGGCAGGAATATTTAAAATTAACTAATCAGCAAATATAATTATATTGCTTTTATTTATGGTATTTGATAAGAACCTATATGACAGAACAGAGAATGTTAGAAGCTATGTATATTCTCTTAAGCATAGTGGATCTTCCGTTATATATCTTTTTCAGCACTCCAGTTCACGTTCTCATGAAAACTTGGTATGAACTAGACTGAAAAATTACTCATCTCTTGCACCACTTGAATGATTGCTCTAGATTAAGGTGGAGAAACTTGTTATACAGCTTATTATAGAAGCAACAGATCTGGAAACAGAGCCAAGTAAATACTTGTTCAAAATGCCATTACAGCAAGTAAAATATTTTAAACCAGAAACAGTATACAATTCACATTAGGATTAAAATCATCTTTATATCTGGAAATCTACTTTGCAAAGATATATGTATATTTCATGGAAAGTTCCTATAGTATACAGTATTTAAAAAGCTTAGAAACTGGATGTCCTTTAAAGATTATAATCAAGCAGAATGTGTGTCAAGAAGACTATTAATGTAATTAAATGGGATGGGATAGTATAATGTCAAAGCAATATATTTTACTGGTCCTTCTGCATGGATTTTTTTCTAGGTAAGAATTCCAATAACTATGCCTAAGGCAGAGCTTTCCAAACTGTGTGTCGCGACACAAAAGTGTGTCGCCACACACAGTCTGGTGTGTTGCCACACAACCCGGAAGCGCTGATCATCATCAGCGCTTCCAGGTTTTCCTGCGGTGAGACACCAACGGCGGCGCGCAAAAGCCGAAAGTGGCAGCAGCGCTTCCGGGTTTTTGCGCGCTGCCGCAACGGCGGCACTTCCGGGTTTTCCCGCGGCGACACACCAACAGCGGTTGGTGTGTCGCCGCGGGAAAACTTTGGAAAGCCCTGGCCTAAGGTATAGCTTCAATATAAATTCAAAACCAGAACATAAATGATAAATCTATATTATTGCTGAAAGTGGTTTTAGGTTTGCAGGGTAACTCAACAGAAAGAAAAATAATTAAATATTAAATCTCATGTAAAATGTTCAAATGTTTTGTACAAAATTGGCATTACTATGCATATAAATATAAAAAGTATTACAACAGGTACCAATATAGAGATATAACAACAGCAGTTTTGGCACCACTGGATTGCTGAAATTACACTGAGAATACATCTACTTTGAATCTAATAACTCAAAACCTGGATATTGTAAAATTAATTTTGGAAATCTCAGTCAACTACAAAGTGCCTCTTTGTGCAGGAGAGCTTCATATTTGTTATATTTTAATATAATAACAAATATCTACTACATTCTTTGTAGGATTAAGGTTAACATGTAAACCTGACATGACTGTCTCACAGCTACATTTAAATATACGGTAGTCCTGATCTGCGAACATTTTTCATTCTATAATCGAGATTATATAAAAGCCCAAACCAGAATACATTAATATCAGCCAGGCTGTTCTCCGAGTTTAAATTACAGCAGTATATAAAAAAAGTTGAGAATATTAACTTACACTGATGTTTCAAGAACCAAATAATAATGAAAATAACAGTGGCCAGAGTTTGTGTTTATTGACTCTGTTACTGACTCAAACTTCTGTTTTCTGATGGTCCATTGGCTCTGCTAATTATTCTTGATAACTTTGGATCAAGGTGGAAAGTAAAAATTGCAGCTGACCTATGTCATTACAGCCTTTTTATCCACTCTTTCCTACCTCTAGGTCTAGAGAAAGCCAAAGCTGAGATTCGCCAAAGAATCTTCAGTATTACATGTCAGACAGACTTGAGTGCTACAGACAATCTACAAGAGTGGGTTTCTTCCTGGAAATCTTTCAGACCTGCAAACTACATGTTCAATCTCAGCAAACTGTAGATACTTTTCTTTTGGCCCACTTTAATGTTCTACCCTCAGCAGTCTTGAATGGTAGGTTTCATAAAATCCCATTTAACAAGAGGAATTGTCCCTGTGGTCAGAATGAACCTCAAACCTTAGTGCACTGTTCCTTCCATGAAAACGTACACCATAGTATACCTGTATCAGCTTCAAGTAGAGATCAAGTTTTCAATGAGGCTTATTTCCTATTCTCAGACCAGAACCCTGCTATTATGAACAGAGATGCCAAGTTGTCAGCACCTATTGCTGTAAGAAGGCTTAAGGTGTCTTAATCTTAGAACAATATCTCAATGTCACATTCTTTTGTCTTAATGTTATTTTATCTCTCTTGTTTTCTTTTTTGTTTACTGCTTATATTTGTAAATTTTAACTGGCAGGTCTATATAGAGATTTTTATTGCTCATTGTAATTGAGCCTGCTTTTATGTGTTGTTTTTATTGTTGTAGCTACTTTACTGGTCATTGACCATAGGTACTGTAAGTACAATTTCCAAATAACAGGGAAGGTAGGGGATCATTTTCTTCCAGAAAAAAATCAGATGCAACAGAAAAAAAGACACTCTGTTTCCCATCTTACTTATTTTCTTGGAAAAGTAAGAATGTGCAAGAATGTGCCACTAACCTGAAAAGGCAATCCTTGGTATTTCCAAAGACTATGTGCTGTTCTGGCATCTATTGATTTAAAGTGTAGAACAGCAAAACCTGCCCCAATTTAGAGGGTAATCCTTATTCTACACAAGAAGGTATCTCTTATTTCTAAATATCAGTCTCTCTCAATTCCAAACATGCATTTCATTATTATTTATTCTGTAAGGTATCTTTTCATTGGAAATAAATCTCTTAAATGTGGTAGAATTTGTTCCTGTAAACTCATATAGGATTTGATTGTAAGACAAGTAAATTTAGATCCACATTTTAAAACAAAAGGAATACAGGGAAAAGGAAGAAAAGAGTCAATCCATAAAAGGTAGAACTATTTCAGATGCAGTGGAATAAACTCCTCTCCCTTTCACAACAGGTTTCAGCACAGGGACAGTTCAATGTAACATCCAACGCCACACCAACCATTTTAGCACCACTCTGATATATTTCAAGCAAGTAATGAGAACTTGGGGAATTACCACACCACAAACACCACTTTATCATAACCACATTCTAAATTAAAGAGTTTTTTCAAGTCCTAACCTGAATACTGTATTCCACAGGGATGGAACTAGGGTCTGTGTCACCCAGGGCAAACATGGATTCTGCGCCCCCGCCATGGGTTATTTTGTCATTTTGGTACCCCCCCCCCAGCATGGCGCCTGGGGCACATGCCCCGCTTGCCCCCCTAGTTGCGGCCCTGTGAATACAACCCAAATAATGGCAGTGAAGAACAGCTTCTGAACATGTGCAGACTAGCCTTAACAGATAAAGGAGTAGAGTAGCTTTCTTCATCTTGGAGCCTTCAAGACAGATTGAATTTTCAAATCTCATAATCAACAGGATGCTTGTCATTGTCAAGTTGCCTGGAGGTAGCAGGAACTGTGCTGCAACACACCTCAAGGTTGGGGAAGGCTGGACTAGGAAGAACAAGTACAACTGCCTCCCACACTTATCTTGCAAAAAGAATGAAGTACAGCATACTACCCAGGTATTTCTACACCACAAATTCCCTACGCCATCTTTTGTTCCAGACCAAAAGAAGCTACTAAATTATTAGTTCCTCTCTAGTCAATATATATCCATCCTGATAAACAAGGTCTGGAGGTCTTTTCTAGCTACTCTATGCCATCACTTCAAGGAATACGGGGGAAGATGGGCGGTAATATAAATTAATATAAAATAAATAAATAAATACAGCCTGGATGAACTGCATCCAACCTAAGCAAGGACACTTCAGCCTGGCCCCAGGGACGGCTATATGCCTGCTGACAACTCCGTTTTTCGGTTTCCCTTGAACTGATTTCTGTCCTTCCCTTTATTTTCTTATGCCTGTATGTCTTTTTTTTCACTGAAAACCCCTGAGCAAGACACGATCTCATTTAATGGATGCTCAAGTATCACTCCAAAGAGTAGGACAGCGTTGTCATAAAATTAATATATATATAACAATCCTGAACCTGGATTGTTTGTATCTGACCCTGGTCTTTCTACCTCCAAACACTGAAAATAACTGCCCACTTAGTCATTTGGCTGCCAGTTTGAGATTTTTTTTTTACTGCATGTGCAAAAAGAAGAAAAACGAAAGGAAAAGCACCTGTCTCTTGTAATCACATACTATCTATCTACTTACCCTGTTTTACAGTCAAATTATTCACATTTAATTCAGGTTTCTTAGCAATAGAAAACGAATGGGAAAGTAAGCATGCAAGTATTTGCAGTCCAAATGTCTAAATAATCCTCAAATTGGGACTCCCGGTAGAAAAATGCTTCTGGAAAACAGAGGTAATTTCTCCAAACCAGAATATGATTGAGGGAGAATGGGTAACCTTCTGCCTTGCTAGTCTTCAGGATGCTCTGAGAGTTGGATCTGGGGCAAAAGTCTAGGGCAGTGTTTCTCAACCTGGGCAACTTTACGATGTATGGACTTCAACTCCCAGAATTCCCCAGCCAGAATGTTGAAGTCCACACATCTTAAAGTTGCCCAGGTTGAGAAACACTGGTCTAGAGCCATCTTGAGAAAGAGGAGCTGGAAATCCTCACTATGTCCTGCATAACAGGGCTAGTTTTTATTCCGTTTCCATCGTGTGAAAATATTGTCTTAATTTAAAAAAGAGGGGGCTTATTAAAACCACTTAATCCAGAAGCTACCTGATTAAGCACAGCGCTTTTCCAGCTTTAATGCCTCCGTTCCGCTCCCCAAGTTTCTCCAACTTCTCTCCACTCAAGCGGGCGCGGTGGATTGGCTAGAAGCACTCTTTCGCCCCCGACTTACCTCCGGACTGAGGCCTCGCTTTTTCTCTCCAGGGTCGGGCGAGGCGGCTCCCGCTTCCAGGTTCTCTTGGGGTGGCTGCGGCCGACGGCTTTGCCTCTGGGCTGCCAAGAGGGACTCGCGCGCCTCCCGAGAGCGCCTGCTCCCGCCGTCTGCCGCGCCTGAGGTGGGGGACGCCGGCGCCTCTTCCCTCTCCTCGTGCGCAAGCCAGGCAGCCACTCGCGTGGCGGGAAAGCTTAGCGTCCCCAGCGCTCGCACGTCGAGGAGCCGGAGGAGTTGCTCCAGCACCTTCGAGCCCCCCTTGTGGGATAGGAGCGGCAGCCCCGAAGGAAGCTTTCCACGGAATCCCACGAGGGCGAGGCTGAACAGGAGGGTGGCTTGTAGCCAATATTCCTCTGAACTGCGGCGCCAGTCCCCCCTCGGCGTTTTCATCCCGCTTTCCCGCGCCCGGTTTGGGACCGGAGTGGGGCGTGCATGCGGAAGCTGCCGAAGGGAAAAGCGAGTCGGAGCCCGGCCGCCGCCGCGTCCTCCCTTTCTGCCGTTCCTTGGCAGCCTCTGCTTCTGTGCACACACCCAAGGCCGCCGCGCCTGTCTTTCGTGGGGTGGAGGAGCGGCCGGGAGGCGGGAGCTCCCAACTGGTTCTTCGTTGCGGCTCCGCCACGGCCACCCCCAACCTGGATTCTTTCTCCATTAGAATTAGGCGGGAAGGGGAAGCAAGAGAACAAAGGTCGGAGACCGGAGCACGTGTAAAGGGGAGTCAAGAGGAGAGGCGGCAGGCGGTGGGGGAGTAGAGAGTAATGGCAGGGAGGTAACAGGAAAGACTCATCAGCTTTGCCAACCTGTTCCCCTTCAGACATGTGGAGTTCCTTGGTTCAGAACGCCACAATTCCCACCAACTCAAAGGCTCTCCCATCTCTAGAAGAGGGCTGGGCTACTCCTGCACTCACCAGCACCGCATTTGCAGTCCCCGGAGCCTTTTTCAGATTTTTTTTCGGGGGCGGGCGGGTGAAGGTCAAAATAGGCGCCCTTCCCACTGAAAAGGCCCCTTAAAGCCCAAATGGAGGAAAGGTCTAAACCAGAGCTTTCCAAACTGTGTGTGGCGACACAAAAGTGTGTCGCCACACACAGTCTGGTGTGTCGCCACACAAGCACAGCGCTTCCGGGTTTTCCCGTGGCAACACACCAACTGCAGTGCGCAAAACCCGAAAGCGACAGCAGCGCTTCCGGGTTTTTGCGCGCTGCCGCAAGGACGGTACTTCCGGGTTTTCCCGCGGCGACATGTGTTGCCGCGGGAAAAACTTTGGAAAGCCCTGGTCTAAACATTTCAGGCCCACCCAGTCCAATGATGTCATAACTACGACAGTGTTCACATGCACGCTTACACACACACACACACACGCATAGTTATACACCTCTGTTACAGATCACCAAACCTTAGATCAGAGCTTTCCAAACTGTGTCGCAATACAAAAGTGTGTCGCCACACACAGCGTGGTGTGTCGCCACACCACCCGGAAGCGGCGGTGCACGCGTGCACAGCAGCAGTGGCGTGGCATGAGTGCTTCCGCGTTTTAGCGGAGGCTGCCGCCACCGCCGTGCACACACGCACCGCCGCACGCCCCCCCCGCACTGCCACCGTGCGCGTCGCCGCGCTGCCGCCACCGCTACCGCTGGTGTGTCGCCAGCGGCGGCACTTTGGAAAGCCCTGCCTTAGATGAAGCCAACTGTAGCCTCAGCATTATGCATCTTGTGAAATTTTGATCCAGTAAAAAGCAACTGAGACAACATTTGCACCCAGGGCAATGTGTGATGGCTACTGTCACTGCTCTGAATATATGTTCACCTTGGTACTATGAGGGAGAAGGAAATCTGTGGATATGTGCCAGGTTAGGAAACCCTGGGAGAATCTGAAAAGTCTGAATTGTAATGCTGTTTTCTCTCTTGATAATTAGCAATTATATACATGCACTCTGCAGGAAAAAAAAGATCTACAACTGTGGAGGTAATACTTTACAAAGAGCAGTTTTCACAGGCTCCTAATGCAGATGGCTTACAGTCTAAAAATTGAGGGCAGGAAACAGGAGAGGACCACGATAGGGGATATAGAAGTAGAGGTAGATGGAGGGAGAATATGTAGTTACCTCAATAATAACTATTTGGCCTTAGTTCTAATATGGAATTGTAGTTACACAATAGTTTTGAAACCCTTCCAGGAATGATTATTTCAGAGGAGGGATTTGTAGAAATTATGATTGCTTCATACTGGTGGAGACAATTTTAAACAGGTGGGACCGTAGAGAAAAAAGGGTTGCCTTCAGAGAAACGGGGAGCTGGATGTGGCCTAAATGACCGCTCCCAGCTTTTTGGTCTGTGCATTGGAATATGAGAACAGAAAGAAGACATCCATGGATGGTTTGGAAGGCAAGGATGAGAAACTAGTGAAGGATACAGGAAGAGACAAAATGCTGGAATAGCATTTAATTAAAACTCATTGTTCTGAGCTGCTGAATAGCAGGTCGTTGTTGTTCAGTCGTTTAGTCATGTCCGACTCTTCGTGACCTCATGGACCATAGCACGCCAGGCCTTCCTGTCCTCCACTGTCACCCGGAGTTTGCTGAAGTTCATGCTCATTGCATCAATGATGCTATCTAACCATCTCATCCTCTGCCGTCCCCTTCTCCTTTTGCCTTCAGTCTTTCCCAGCATCAGGGTCTTTTCCAGTGAGTCCTCTCTTCGCATTAGGTGGCCAAAGTATTTGAACTTCAGCTTCAGCATCTGTCCTTCCAATGAGCAGTCAGGGTTGATTTCCTTTAGGATTGACTGGTTTGACCTCCTTGCAGTCCAAGGGACTCTCAAGAGTCTTCTCCAGTACCACAGTTCGAAAGCATCAATTCTTCGGCGCTCAGCCTTCCTTATGGTCCAACTCTCACAGCCATACATTACTACTGGGAAAACCATAGCTTTAACTATACGGACCTTTGTCGGCAAGGTGATGTCTCTGCTTTTTAATATGCTGTCTAGGTTTGCCATAGCTTTCCTCCCAAGGAGCAAGCGTCTTTTAATTTCATGGCTGCAGTCACCATCTGCGGTGATCTTGGAGCCCAAGAAAATAAAATCTGTCACTGCTTCCATTTCTTCCCCTTCTATTTGCCAGGAAGTGATGGGACCAGATGCCATGATCTGGGTTTTTTTAATGTTGAGTTTCAAGCCAGCTTTTGCACTCTCCTCTTTCACCCTCATCAAGAGGCTCTTTAGTTCCTCTTCACTTTCTGCCATTAGGGTGGTATCGTCTGCATATCTGAGGTTGTTGATATTTCTCCCGGCAATCTTAACTCCGGCTTCTGATTCATCCAGCCCGGCATTTCTCATGATGTACTCTGCATATAAGTTAAATAAGCAGGGTGATAATATACAGCCTTGTCGTACTCCTTTCCCAATTTTGAACCAGTCGGTTGTTCCATGTCCGGTTCTAACTGTTGCTTCTTGACCCGCATACAGGTTTCTCAGGAGACAGGTAAGGTGGTCTGGTACTCCCATCTCTTTAAGAATTTGCCAGATTTTGTTGTGATCCACACAATCAAAAGCTTTAGCGTAGTCAATGAAGCAGTAGTAGATGTTTTTCTGGAACTCTCTTGCTTTTTCCATGATCCAGCGAATGTTGGCAATCTGATCTCTAGTTCCTCTGCCTCTTCGAAACCCAGCTTGTACTTCTGGTAGTTCTCGGTTCACATACTGCTGAAGCCTAGCTTGTAGGATTTTGAGCATAACCTTGCTAGCATGTGAAATGAGCGCAATTGTAGGGTAGTTTGAACATTCTTTGGCATTGCCCTTCTTTGGAATTGGAACATAAACTGACCTTTTCCAATCCTGTGGCCACTGTTCCACATTTGTTGGCATATTGAGTGCAGCACTTTAACAGCATCATTTTTTAGGATTTTAAATAGCTCAGCTGGAATACTGTCATTGCCCTTCTTTGGAATTGGAACGTAAACTGACCTTTTCCAATCCTGTGGCCACTGTTGAGTTTTCCAAATTTGTTGGCATATTGAGTGCAGCACTTTAACAGCATCATCTTTTAGGATTTTAAATAGCTCAGCTGGGATGCTGTCTTCTCCGCTAGCTTTGTTGTTAGTAATGCTTCCTAAGGCCCACTTGACTTCACTCTCTAGGATGTCTGGCTCAAGGTCAGTGACCACACCATCATATTTATCAGGGATATTAAGATCTTTCTTGTATAGTTCTTCTGTGTATTCTTGCCACCTCTTCTTAATCTCTTCTGCTTCTGTTAGGTCCCTGCCTTTTTTGTCCTTTATCATGCCCATCTTTGCACAAAACGTTCCCTTGATATCTCCGATTTTCTTGAAGAGATCTCTAGTCTTCCCCGTTCTATTGTTTTCCTCGATTTCTTTGCATTGTTCATTTAAGAAGGCCTTCTTATCTCTCCTTGTTATTCTCTGGAAATCTGCATTCAGTTGTTTATATCTTTCCCTTTCTCCCTTGCCTTTTGCTTCCCTTCTTTCCTCAGCTGTTTGTAAAGCCTCATCAGTCAGCCACTTTGCTTTCTTGCATTTCTTTTTCTTTGGGATGGTTTTAGTTGCTGCCTCCTGTACAATGTTACGAACCTCCATCCATAGTTCTTCAGGCACTCTGTCTACCAGATCTAATCCTTTAAATCTATTCCTCACCTCCACTGTATATGCATAAGGGATATTATTTAGGTCATACTTGATTGGTCTAGTGGTTTTCTCTACGTTCTTCAATTTAAGCCTAAATTTTGCAATAAGAAGCTCATGATCTGAGCCACAGTCAGCTCCAGGTCTTGTTTTTGCTGATTGTATAGAGCTTCTCCATCTGTGGCTGCAAAGTATATAGTCAATCTGATTTCGGTATTGACCGAAATATTGACCGAAACCTGAATAGCAGGTCATCTCATCTTAAATCACTCGGGTGCAGGTACCCATGTCTGCTAATTTCTGAGCCTACCTGTGGGGCCCTTGTAGGACTCAGTAGCACTCTTAAAGGTAACAATGGTGCAGAAGACTGGCACTCTTTAGCAGCATTCCAGTTATATTTAGTAGGAAAAAAAATGAATACATTTAAAATATTAAATAGGGCAGGGAGGCTGGTGATTCTAGGGGAAGTGTTTGTAAGTACCATGTTGAGACTCCCAGCTATAAGCAAAGGGAGTAAAATTTTCGAATTCAGGTAGGAGGAATTGATGAAGTCATATGTTTAATGGCAGTCAGCAGAAGATTGGCAGATAGGCAAGCTAGCAAGATGTTTTGCCAGAGACAGACCGCCAAGACAGAGAGTGCACCTAAAGCATATATGGTATAAAATTATTTGTGGTGAAGAGGTGTTTTACTTAAGTTAATTAAATATTCAGTTTAGTGTAACAAGTGGATACTTACAGAGATATAATACTGTCAAAAGCTGTTCTGGGTCCTGTACTTAGAGCCTCACTTGACTTCCCACTTCAGTTTGTCCCAAAGTAAATGCTACATAGGCAACAGTAGTGTTTACCTGAAATCTTCTGCAATCAAACATTTAATAACCTATTCTGATTTTGGTAAGCAACAAATAAGATTAATTCTAAGCCAACCTGTAATGCAATGCAATTTATTTACATGTGTTTTTTGTAAAATCTTTAGATAAGTAAGATTTCACATGTTATTCATTCGGTAGCCACATTAAAGAAACTGCTAGCTCTTCTAAGAATTTTCTGCTGTGTCTGCCGTGAGCATAGTCCACATCCTTCCATCAATAGGTTGGGAAGAGGAAATAACAGCATCCTGTATTAAACAGTTTCGTTAATAACCGTCTTGGGATTCACTGCTACTGACAGAAAAGCTTATCATTAGACAGTGAAATTTCATGACTGAGTTCACATATTGCATAAAGCCATTATTTGTTTAATCATGATTTTGCACAAGAATGACTATAGATTCATATATCTGACTAAATCATAAAGGTGTTTTTTTTTAGCTTAGATTGTGTGAACCAAGTCATTGTGGTTTATAAACCATTTTGGTGAATTAGCAAATTGGGTGGACAGACAATCCTGGTTTATTCAGAAAACCATAATTACAGTGTAACACGTGTGAAGCAGATCAGTTATACATAATGATTCACAAACCACAGTGGCTGAGGTTTGTTTATTTATTTATTTTTTGAATTTATATAGCGGCCCATCTCACAAACAAGTGACTCTGGGTGGCATACAAAGAGCTAAAAACAATAAATACATTAAAATATTTAAAAACTAACAAAAACAAAGAATAAAAGATGAAGGGATGTTAAAAATAAGGGAGCCACCTCACTAGTTCACCTGTCCCCTGGGGTCCCCAGGCCTGCTGGCATAACCAAGTCTTGAGGGACCTCTGGAAGCTCAACATCACCTTGGGGGGAGAAGATTCCACAACGCAGGGGCCACAGCAGAAAAGGCCCACCGCCTAGGGCCTGCCAAACGTAGCTCCTTAGGCGACTGAACCCATAACATACTCTCTGCTGGATCTGATAGGATGGGCAGATGAAATCTGGGAGAGGCAGTCCCATGCCATGAAGGGCTTTAAAGTTCAACACCATATAACATGGTAAGTCGAAATGAATCAAACCACATTATGAATCAGCAGGCTATGGGAAAACTTTTTTTTACATAATTAAGGAACTATAATGGCAGACATCTCATCTGTTGCTTTATATATTGTCTTGAGCAAGAGGAAAAGCAGGTTAGGTGAAGAGAAAAGAAAATGATTGCTTACTGAATTTCTGGCAATTGTTTGGCAGTTTCCTAACTGGAGGCTGCCAAGGGCTTTTGTCAAACCACTTCAGTTTAAGATACCACAAGGACAATCCAAACTAGGTGGTGGTAAGGAAAAATAATAATAATAATATTATGGTAAGCTCCCAGTTTGATCTGCAGGCCTGTCCCATCATGGCAGTCTTTGGCTCAGTGGAACTTGGCAAATAGAAAGTGGAGTGTGGTGAAATTGGTCTCAAGTGGCATAATTTCTTCTGTTTTTTTTCTCTTTAGCCAGCTGGACATGTAAGTAAAGGTAAAGGTTTCTCCCACACATTTGTGCAGTCGTGTCCGACTCTAGGGGCTGGTGCTCATCTCCGTTTGTTAGCCAAAGAGCCAGTGTTGTCCGAAGACGCTTCCACGGTCATGTGGCCGCATGACGCGCGCGGAACGCTGTTACCTACCCACCGAAGTGGTACCTATTCATCTACTTGCATTTGCATGCTCGAATTGCTAGGTTGGCAAGAGCTGGAGCTAGTGCGGGAGCTCACTCCGCACGCAGGGCTAGGGATTCGAACCTCCGAACTTGCGATCTTCCGATCAACAAGCCTGGCGTCTTACCCGCTGAGCCACCATGCCCCTTATGTAAGTATGTACTGTATAGATAAATAACCTTAATCCCTCAACTCCATTTATGAAGCTATGATTTCTCCAAATACCCATCATACTGGCATGATGGAACACAAGCATTTCCTGATCCTTCAGAAGACATGGAGAACTGGTCTCTGTAGTACCAATAGTACCATTTCCTTCTATTCTACAGAACACTAATTTTAAAAGTTGAATTATAGGGAAGAGTACAGGTAGTCCTCGTTTAGTGAAACGCTTACCTGCTGAGCCACCACGCCCCTATTACATGTAGACAGAGATGCTAATGTTCATATTTTATTTTAAATATATATTATCTGTAATATAAATCTATGGCCCTTCCCATAGAGCCCTTTGTACAGATCATTATGTCCAGGATCTAAAATTACCTGAGTGTACCCCTGCATTATTGCAATTATTGGCGATACAGTCTATATGTGAGAGAAAAAGAGAAGTATGTGTCATAAGTGGGAGGGGAGAGTTTAGGATAGCATAATAATTAGATTCCACAAACACAGAAGCAGCATACATTCATTCTGGATTCACAAAGTGCTTTGAACCATGATTTGTTTAACAAGCCATAATTAGCAGTGTTCACACAGTATGTCATAACCAAACAAACCATATTAAGACTTAGCATGATTTGCAATTTCTTAACTAAACTCATTTATGATTGTGCGAAAAGGAGAGTAACATGAAAAGATTCTGTATTTCTTAAAGAAAATCATTAAATATTACAGAAGGATAGAAATATTACATTAGTATATTTGTATACTAATTTGACTGAACAACGAAAATACTAATTGTAGTTTATATTAATAAATGCTCCTAGAAAACAGTATTATTTATTTATTTATTTATTTATTTATTTATTATTTAAACTTGTATTACCGCCCTTTTCCCCCAATCAGGGGACCCTGGGAGGTTCACAATAATTGAATTAACACTTGTTTTGTCTATTCAGCTTCGCTAGCTAAAATGGTTTTTCAACAGAAAAGCTTCTCAGGGAACAACTTTTCTGAAAAACAGAAAGTGGATAATATGGCAAGTTTTGTGTAAAAGCTAATAATGACCTAATTCCATCTTAATGTAATCTGATTTGACTCTTAAAAGTTCTTTATTGTTAGAATCCTCAGGACTCCTGAACTGCATGTTTGTTGGTGTCTCTTTACAGGATTTACTCAAAGCCTTTTATTAGGCATAGCATACCATATTTGGGATGCGGAGAAGGAGGAGTCTGGAACCAGTTCAGGATTTACTGTCTGCCATCTTCAGGTAGGGCTTTTCCATTATAACATATCAGAGTTGGGATCAAAGTAGATAACTAGTAGATCTGGCAGATTGGGGTACAAAGATAAAAAACTAATACCAATTAGGAAAAATTAGAAAGGAAAAGGAAAAAGTGCAGAGAAGAAGAAAAAGAAAAGAAAAAATATAAAGAAAAAAGAAAAAATATATAAAGAAATGACTTCCCCCTTTTTCAAGACAAGTACAATTTCAGTAACTTATCATCTTCTCTAACATTTTGACAAAAAATCCCTTCTTCCCGTATCTTATCTCTTATCTATAAACAAATTATAAAGCCTCCTCATTCAGCCCTATAATCAGCAAAATTCCATTAAGAGTTACCAGAAATAACAACATATATATCTTAATCAACGTATATCTTAATCAAATAAATCAGTTTCATATTCCTTTACTTTAAGACAGTAACTTATAATTTTCTCTAAAAATACGACAAAAAAATCTCTTCTTCCCATATCTTATCTTACTATTTTAGTAATAGTAAGTAATAGTAGTATAAAATAGTAATTTTATCTATTTATAGATAAAAGATATCTATAAATAAATCTTTAAAGCCTCATCATTTGGATCTAGTCAAGAAAAATCCATTAAGAGCTACCAGAAACAACAACATATTAAGAATCTTGGCCTTTAATCCCTTCAAATAGTGTCCCACAAGTTGATTTCTTATAATTTTCTCTTTGTCTCATATTAGAAACTCCTTCACAAGTTTAACATGTACCCATACCCGAAACAACAACAGCTATATTTTAACCTTAATCAGATAAGCCAACTTAGTAATCCTTTCCTTTCCTTTTAACACCATATCTTATAACTTTCTCTGAAAATACAACAAAAAATCTCTTCTTCCCATACCTTATCTATAAACAAATCTTTAAAGCCTCATCATTTAGTCCTGGTCAAGAAAAAACCATTAAGAGCTACTAAAAAGAACATCATATATATTTTAACCTTGATCAAATAAGCCGACTTTGTATTCCTTCTTTTTGCTTTTAAAAATCTTGATGTTTATTCCCTTTAAATAGTGTTCCAAAAGCTGATTTCTTTTCATTTTCTCTTTGTCTTTTCTCAGGAACTCCTTCATGAATGTAACACATCTCTTTTGTACGTCCAGCATAAGAAAGTTGTCCAAGTCACTCTTCTGATTTATTATTTATGTCTCCCTTTTAGTTATTAAGACATCAGCCAGTTTCATTTGTAAATCCAATGTAACGTCTTTTTCCAAAACATTATTGTAACTTGTCATTTTTAAATCCAAATCCAAAACAACCTGATTCTCTGTTGTATCCTATTCTATCTCCTCTTTTAAACCCATTTTTATGGTAGCAGACAATCTTAAGAGAAATTTCTGAGTGCATTGTTCCCAAATATCCTTAAATTCTTCCAAAGTTAAAATACTTTTCTCCATTCTGTATTAATGGGTCTTTTCTCCTTTAATTATAATCTTTAGTTCTTTCTGGTTGCCTCTAATATCCAGCTTTCAGAGTCTCCTCTTATGTTTTTCTCTAATCCATAACATTTTCCCACAGGAAGATTTCTTACAGTTAGTTGCAAAATCTTCATATATTTTTAATAGGATTTTAAACAACCCATAGGAAGGATTCTTATAATTAATTTCAAAATCTTATTTCCAATCCATCTGGTCCCTTAGTCTGTTTATAACTTTCCAAAATCAACATTCTAATCACCCTTTTGTTGTTTATATCAAAATTTTTGAAGTTCCAAAAAACTTTCAAAAAACTTCTTTTGCTGAGGATTGAAGGAGAATCACCTGGTGTGATGAAACCTGTCCTTCTGAAGGTTCTTAGTTTCCAAAAAGCAGTTAACAAGCAATTTCCAGAAGTAATTAAGTAAGGAAATGGGTGAACCCAGGGTCTGTTTGAAGGCTCCGAACCGCGGCTTGGGCAAAGCTGACTTTCCCTCAGCTCCCAGAGCTCTAAAACTCACTGGAGACCACTGTTTATGGTCTCCTCGTGGGGAGCCTCTGTATGGAGTGCTTATGGATGATCCCAGGTCCTCCCCTTTATCCAGAGAGGAATTTCAAAGTGTGATCCTTTTGCTGGCTTCTCGTTCCACCGCAGTTGTTGGCTCCACTGAAAATGGAGCCGTCTTCAATCCACCATTGCTTCCCCAGAAGCCCCTCTCGAGATGTTTTCAATTATAACTCCCAGATGGTCTTTGCCATATGGGCTGGGACTGAGTCCAGAACATCTGATGACATCAGGTTGTATACTCTTGAGAAAGGAGATAATTGTTTGTCTTAATGGTGTGATCTTCATAGATTTTAGAAATAAATACCAGAGATTTAGTTATTTTTATTTATCTATTATCTATTTCATTTTATTTATATACCACCCCAATGTAAGAGACTCTGCACAACATAAAACCTGTTAAAAACTCGTAATCATACAATATAATTACATTAAATGGCTGCCCACAGCATATCCTGAGGGTCAAAGACCCATTAATACAAAATAGTTTTTACTGGTTATGGAACATCAAGAATGGGGCCAGATGTACTGTACCTGTAGGGGCAGAGTGTTTCATAATGTGGGGGCTGCTACTGAGAAGGCCTACCTCCTAGTCCATTTGCAGATAAGCTGAACCCCATTTTTGGGTGCAATTTGGCACCTAAAATTATCAGTTTATCTGCAAGTATATACAGTAATCTGGATTTACTATTACCAGGGCTTCCTGTTCTAGATGGAGCTGTAACTGCTGCATCAGCTTAAGCTAGATCTACCTGTTTTTCCAGCAGGAGTTGTGCGTTCAGGAGGACCCTTAAATCATGGACCTGGGGAAGTGCAACCTTGTCTAGAGCAACCACTAGGACTGAAGTTTCAGGATATCAGCTTCTTCATCTTGCTAGAATTTAGTGTGAACTTCATTCTCCCCATCCGCCTCATACTGCCTCTAGACCAGTTGAAGACTTCCACAGTATCTTCAGGCTGGCCCAACCCAGGGTAGTGATGTATAATTGAATGTCATTGGTGTACTGATGACACCTCACCCCAAACCAACAGATGAGCTCTCCTAGTATTTCATATCGATATTTATTAGGGAAGAGGACCAAGCCACATGGCATTCCACATTAGTATAATCATGGTCTTGTTTGCTCTTCCCCCTTGACTACTGATTGGAACCATCCATTCTAGTAGGAGCAGAACCACTGTAAAACCGTGCCCCTGACTCCTAGACCTTGCAAATGGTCCAGAAGGATATCATGGTTGATGGTATCTAGGCCAGTTAGAAGTCTATTAGGAACAGGAAAGAGTGCACTTCCCCATCCACCAGAGGAATGAATGCTGTTTTCATCTCATGTCTGGGCCCAATTCCTAACTGAAAGCGATCTAGTTAATCCACTTCTTTTGGATTCTTTGTAGTTGATTCATTACCACCATCTCAATCTCAGTAAGCTGCCTTACAAAGTCCAGTGACATAAGTGGGTTTGAGAGAGAGAGATACATACACACATTCCATTTTATAATTCAGATATAGATATAATAAATAAATACATAAATGTTTATTACTTTTGTACCATGTTTACCATTTGGGGGACAATATTGTTTGTTAACATAACATTGTTTTGTCCAGTTCAAAGTTACTTAAACTACTTATATTCAGCGTAAAAGAAACACAGAGTCCTCTACTGGTTGAAATTAGTCATCACATCTATGATAGGTTGCAGACTGATGCATTCTTATACTTAATTGGGTGTGATTAGTCCCTTTGAACACAGTTGGACATGCTTTCAAGTAAATATACACACAGACTAATTTCCTCATCATGGTACTTTCCAGGTGGGGTGGTAGTTTATTGTAGATGTTAGGCATTGTAGTGCAAAGGTTCTGGAGAGCAACAAGTTACAGAAAAAAACAATAGTAGCTGTATTGGCAGTGAGAAAAATAGTGAAATCCACAGAGGCAATACCTTTATAAGGTCATCTGGAATTGAAAATAGTTTCAAGAGAACTATTTAGGAAAATGACATGATGCCACTGAATATATTTAAGAGGTCAGAGAAGTTCTTCCCAAAAACCTTTCAAACAAATGTTTCTCATCTTTTATGTTGATGTTCTTTTAAAATTAAATTGTACTATTCAAAATGGACATGGCAGAACTTTTCCTTTCTCTAACCATCTTCAAGGATCTTACCACTGTAAATTGGAAAGAATAACTTCCTAATTTAATTTAATTTATTTGATTTAGACACTGCCCGACTCCAACCAACTCTGGGCAGTATTCATAAAACCAGCAACATAAAAACTGAATACAACAATTATAAAATAATGAAAGAGTAATCAACAAAAAATGGTGGCATGCATATCCATCAACCACCCTCACACACAGCCCAGCAGAGACCCCAACCACCCTATCCCAAGGCCTGGGAGAACAGCCATTTCTTTAAGCCTGTCTGGAATGCCAGCAGCATGGAAGCCACAGGCATAGCAAGGGGAATCTCATTCCAGAGGCATAATGGGGAAACAATAACAAAGACTAGAATTTGGAACAATGTAAGGTCCCCTAATCCACTTTAAAAAAATAGCAAGGACTACTACATCTGGACTGCAAAAATCTGGATGACCATTAAATGGCAGAGTTTTCTGAATCTCTTTGCTCCCCTCTAGAGGTCCTCTGGATTTTTGCAGCCCAGATCTGATAGCATACTTCATATTAACTGAAGTGTTGCCCTTTTTTTTAAGGTCAGCCATGTAGATTGTAAAAATATAATCTGAGGTTGACCATTATTCATTTCTCCATTTTATCTAGTTTTGATGTATCTACATTTCTTGTGTGTGTGTTATTCTGTGTAGCCATTATTACTTGCTTTGAATCCTTGATATTTCTAGTACTTACTGATACTTCTTTTTCTTTCCCCCTTTTTCTCTCCTGCCATCAACTGTTTTTCAAGCTCATTTGGCTTGCAGGGTTTTACTTTTGACTCTATCATTATTATTTACTTTGTAACAATATCCTAGCTTTGCTCTTTTAAATGTCCTGGTTAATTATTTGTCAAGCCTTTTTATCTCTATTTGACAATGGATCTATGATTGCACAACAAAATTGAATTAAATGTGCATAATTCCCAAAAGTTAAATCCTATCTTCAGGTGATAGAAGACCACCACATTTGATAGGGCTACTAAAAACCATGCCGTGAACTAATTTCCCATTACAAACATGAGGCAGTAATGCACTAACAGTAATCACATGATTGAAAATTAATAGCATTAATTCACATCCTAGAACTGCAGGTATCCCAAATCAATGATAATTTTCAGATCTTTTTCATCAAAATGCACTAAAACAAACCTCTTTTTTTTAAAAAAAAAAATCTTATTTGCTTTCCAATCTACACCAGGATACTGAAATGTGACACTAAACAGGCTGAGCCAATTGATGACACTGGAACAGTGTATCAAAGAATCTGTCTTGGAAATGACTGGCCAATAAATCTGTTGGAGAATTTAATTGGAATAATTGATAAAATCCATGTACTTTAGTAGGAAATAAATAAAATTACCCTATACAAATCAGATTGAGATTTAGATTAGAAATTTCTGGGGCAACTCTGTTTTATGCAAATTGTGTTATTGGTAAGACCCCTTGATTTGGAATTTCTTTATCAGAAGTATATTTATTTCACTTATATGTCAAAAGCTTTTAAACTTAATTACTGCAGCATGGATTTCTCTGCACTGATGGAGTAGAAGCACTTTTACTCACACTGCTTAGGGCATTTTTGACTGCACTTCCATCTAGAAGTAGCAAAAATATTTGTATATATAAAACTGTATTTTTAACTGCAATTTCCCACAAAATAAGCATATTAATTCATTATTATACTCATTGTACTAATGGAACCCTAAAAGTGTTAGCAGCTAGGTTCAAACAACATGCTAAATCATAGTTTGTTTAATATTGTTTACTGAATATCAAGAGCTGGGATCCAAAATATTAAATGATAAACCATTATTTACAAGCTATAATTACTTAGTTCACATAATATGTTAAAACCAAACCATATTATGATTTAATGTGGTGTGTGAACCCAGCCATTGAGTCAAATAAGCCAATTCTAAACACAATATGGAATCCCAATGATGTTATCATAGCTTTGTTTTGACTAAACTTGCAAACTGAGTCCCATGGTACAATAGGGATTCAAAACTGTAAGCAAGAGCATTTAGAATCTAATTCTGCATTCACCATTGAATAAACTTTGGCCTAAAGTCAGAATTAACCTGCTCTAAACTAGTCCAGTTTTGGTCTGACTCTTAGATTTGGACTGCAAAAATTCAGCATCTGTAGAGAGTAAGCAAGATGACCTTAATGGAAATATGGAAGAACCATTATCTAGGCCAGAGCTTTTCAAACTCTGTGTCGGGACACGTTAGTGTGTCGGCTGCAGTGTCTGGGTGTGTCGCTGCTGCTGCTGCTGCCTCCGAGCCCTGCCAGGATTCCGCGCAGGTCCTAGTGCCTACCTTGTGCCTTGCTGCCTCCAAACCTGCTGTGATTCCACGCAGGTCCTAGTGCCTACCTTGTGCCCTACTGTAAGAGTATGTTGCGAAATGATGCCCTGCTGTAAGAGTGTGTCGCGAAATGATGCGTGTCTAAGAAGTGTGTCACCAACATGAAAAGGTTGGAAAGCTCTGATCTAGGCAAAAGGGGCTGAGATATCTTTTAAGTCCAGAACAGCATGATAACATTCAGAAGTGGCTCAGGCAGACTTCTCCCTAATTCACTGGATTATAAGGAGGAGGAAGAGGTACAGCACAATCAGAAATGGAAGATTCTGTTATTATAGCCTATTATTATTATTATTATTATTATTATTATTATTATTATTATTATTATTTATTGCTTTTTAATTAATAAAAATTGCTTTTTAATTAATAAGTGGGGCGCGATGGCTCAGCGGTTAAGACGCCAGGCTTGTCAGCTGGAAGGTCGCAAGTTCAGCAATTCGAGACCCTAGCCCCGCGTGACGGAGTGAGCTCCCGCACTTGCCCCAGCTCTTGCCAACCTAGCAATTTGAAAGCATGCAAATGCAAGTAGATTAATAGGTACCACTTCGGTGGGATGGTAACAGAGTTCTGCGCACGTCATGCCGGCCACATGACCACGGAAGCGTCTTCGGACAGCGCTGGCTCTTCAGCTAAGAAACGGAGGTGAGCACCAGCCCCTAGAGTTGGACATGACTGCGGGGGAACTTTTACCTTTTTTTAATTAATAACAGAAGAAAGAAAAAACAAAATACCAAAATAATATTAAGACACACTATCAAGAAAAAAACATTAAGTACTATTACAAAAAAGTGAAGAAATATAACGGAAAAAAAAACCTTGTCGTAGTATATTGTTGTAGTTACAAATCTATATATATTTATCTAATGTAAATATTATTCAAATGCATATATATTTCTAATACATTTATGTGACTATTGTGTATGTGTATGTACGTGTGTGTGTGTGTGTGTGTATATATATATATATATATATATATATATATATATAAAACATACTGTATTTTATATAAATGAGTCCCATATTTCATTATACTTGTCTGTACAAAATCTACATCTATAGGCAATCCGCTCGTAAGTGGCAAGCGCAGTCAGGTCTTCAATCCATTGAGTAAATGGGACCATACATTTATCTTTCCAATGCTGCAGTATCAGTCTTTTGGCCGTAGTAAGGGCATGGAGAATCCATTTACGTTGTCCAGATGTCAAATTCCATGTACTAGGTACAGTATATAGTTCAAAAGTACATTATCCGAGAATTTTAGCTTTTGTTGCACAGTCATATTTATATAGTACACTAGTTTCTCCCAAAACGTAGTAAGTATAGGACATTGTAAAAACAATTAAAGAGGCATTGTCCTTATTACATCTCCAACAAAATGCTGTTTTTGACATTCCTTTTCTATACAAACGTTGTAGAGTCCAATACATTCTAAATATTATTTTTTGTTGTATAAGTTGTAGTTTAAGGTCCATTGACACTCTTGCTATAGAAGTTAAGACACTCTCCTATTGTCTAGGCCATAGCTTTCCAAACTGTGTGTTGCGACACTTTAGTGCAGGGCTTTCCAAAGTGCCGCCGCTGGCGACACACCAGTGGCAGCGCGGCGGCAGCGTGCACGGCGGCGGTGCGGGGGGGCACACGTGCACGGCGGCGGCGGCGCGGGGGGACGTGCAGCGGCGCGCGCATGCACGGTGGCGGCGTGGGGGGGCGTGCGGCGGCGCATGCGTGCACGGTGGCGGCAGCAGCTATAGCCTCTGCTAAAACGCGGAAGGACTGATGCCGCGCCGCTGCTGCTGCTGCTGCTGTGCACGCGTGCGCCGCCACTTCTGGGTGGTGTGGCGACACACCACGCTGTGTGTGGCGACACACTTTTGTGTCGCGACACACAGTTTGGAAAGCTCTGCTTTAGTGTGTCGTGACACACAGTTTAGTGTGTCACGACACAACCTGGAAGTGGACGTGCACGGTGGCGGCGCGGGGGTGGTGTGTGCGGCAGCGGCGCGCCATCAGCGCTTCCGCGTTTTAGCGGAAAACACGAGGCCACTGCCGCCGCCACACACACCCCTGCGCCGCCGCCACTGCCGCCGTTGGTGTGTCGCCAACGGCAGCAGTTTGGAAAGCACTGGTCTAGGCAATATAGAAACCTCTAATTCTTTATTCCACTCATCTCCTAACATCTGCATATCAAATTGATTTATTGATAACAAATATCTATAAAAACAAATAGTAGATTTTTTTAGTTTTAAAGGATTTGACATGTTGTTCTAGTATCTCAGGTGTCTCAGAAGCTGAAAATGCTGCTGGTCCAATTGATGTTAACAAATGTAGCTGTAAATACTGTCATTAGGATACATCTGATAGGTGATATTTACAGTATGTCTTAACGTGGCATATGTTAAAAATTAATCTTCATCATCAGTTGGTGTTGTTATTGATGGGATATACGCTGGCTTAAAAGGAAAAAACTCGAGGCTTGAGAATAAACAGACAAGAATGCAGCTTGTAGGGCTAACAGTGTTTACTGGTAGCATAAGGCAATAATGTATATACAATCACATTATCGCAAAAAGGTTAGTTGAATATACATGGTACAGCATTGTCAAAAGAAAAACAAAAACAAACGTATAAGCAGAGTTCCGTGTATTGATCCCAGGGCCAGAGCTCACGCCATACATAGCCTCCCATAGCTATGCACTGCTCAGTCCTCAAAAGTACAATACACATGAAGAACTACATGGCTAAAAGACACTAGAAATCAAGAAGCATAGAACACCATTTTGCATGGTTGTATATTCAGTTCTTCTAGCTTTCTGATTGGCTGGAAGTTAGCTGTGACACACACCAGGCCTAAAGCATTAGGCCTAAAGCACACAGCATGACCTGCTATTGGGTAGCAGTGCTGCATCTAAGCGAGCACGTGATTTCCTCCCCCCCTTGCTCTCACAGGGCAAGGCTTCCCACAGAGGAAATCAGGAGGATTTGTTCTCATGGGAAGATCCAGAAACTAGCCATAACAATACACACGTGACCGTTGTTATCTTGCACCTGCACTTCACGTCACCATGAGAGGCCTTTGCTTTGTAAAGGATGCAATTTGCCAAAACACTTTTGCTTTGTAGAGAAACCCAATTTGATAATCTCATACGAGAAATCTGACACCCCTCCAAATTGGATTTCGACACAATGCAAACAATGATGGAAGTTGTTCAAAGCTGTAAAATACATTTGTACAG
Source organism: Charina bottae (assembly GCA_023362775.1). Classification (NCBI taxonomy): domain Eukaryota; kingdom Metazoa; phylum Chordata; class Lepidosauria; order Squamata; family Charinaidae; genus Charina; species Charina bottae. The sequence continues at coordinate 32,161,217 of JALMGJ010000007.1, forward strand.
AAACAGAAACAAAAATGGTTAGTACATGTATTATTTTACACTGTTCAAGTTACAGTTTTTACAACCAATAGTCATCTAGAAACTAGAAATGGTTTAAAAACACTTGTTACATATATGTATAATGCACAATATACACTTTATGCAATGTTTTATTCAGATACATACAAATACATAATAATACAAATTATGCAGGAATAGAACACAGTAACATAGAAAACACAGTAACATAGAAAACAGACAAACATTGCCCTTAAATGTCCTGTCCTCTTTGCATATACAACAAATTAAGGATAAGCCTCCCTTTACACAAATGACACTCTGTAACACTCTGTCATTTGACACTCTCAAGAACCATAGGATTCTCTGTTCTGGGCTTTTGTAACTTCAACACCAGGATAAATGTTCGAATTTGTGCCTTACTTCTTCAGCTGGTATTACTACCTTAGCTGACTGACAAATTCTTATACAAGGTGGTAAGATTCAGTTTCTAAGCAAAAAACAACTCACATAAGTATGAAGTCCTACACAAACTTCTACACTCTCTTATGTACACACAGAAAACAGCACGTGACTGTTCTACACATCCCAGTTAGCATCTAGACCATGCTATCAATGACTGGCCTGCTTTAAAATCCATAAAGCACCCTGTTAAGTCAATGGATTGTCTGGGAACTGCCACACATGTACAGCCAAACTCTTGCCTTACACACACTGTTTCAGGGAGATCTATATTCAAATATGCTGTGTCAACATCACAATATGTAAATGGACACCTGTTTCACGCTACGTAACCAGAAAACGCACCACACGTCAACATTCTGGCCTAGCTGTGGGTGCATACATTAGATTCACAGTTCACAAACTCCTCTTGTGAAATCCCTGGGCAACAAAGCTGGCTTTACACTGCAGAGTATTATCAGGAAGAAATGTCTTTCTGAACACTCATCTGAAACCTACAGCTTACTAAAACAAAGGACAGGTTGGTTACTTTTAACACTTCACCAAAACTCAAACTGACTATCCTCAGCTGTGTTCCACTGTTCTTCTTGCCTCTCAAAAGGCAGGAGCAACATGTCTTGAAAAGACTGGGTTTTCTCAGGTAACTTGACACTCTGTCACCTGCTAACTCACAAATCTGTCAGGCCTCACACCCTTGTGGAATAAGAGGACCCATGAGGAATGACCACTGTGCTTTCCCCATCACCGTCTTCTTTCCTTCCACTACCTGACTCCCTCTCCAGGCCCTGCAACTGCTCAGGTGAAATTTCCACTCCTTCACCTGAGGGGCCCTTTTAACACACTAGGAGACTTGGGAACAGAAGAAACCTGAACTGGTTTTTGCCCATCTACTGAACTATGGACAGTGGGTTTTACACTAGCAATGCAGCAACACTTCTGCAACCTTAGCATGTAACCTTTCCCAACCAATAGGCTGCTTAAACATAAAGCACTTCTGGAGATTTGGATTTGACCATGGCTTAATAAAACAACGATAAGCCTTGGATTTTAATTAACAACCAACAACCAACAACCTGAAGCACTGTGCTTCCTTGGTTCTTCCTTCTCTGTGACCTGGGGTTGTGAACACATGCAGATGTTCCACAGACATGCAGGTACTTCAGTGAAGGGCGCTTGCCATACCAAAGAAAAACCTTCTTTTTACAGTTGAATTCTACAACCTGTTAGTTAGAAACACACTGCAATCACGGTAGCCTCTCCCCAGACATGGGATGGCACCTGAGCAACTAACATCAGACTATTTTTATGGTATTCACAACACCAATACTCAGTTAGAATTCCAACATTGGCAAGTCTTTGGGAGAATACTTTCCTACAAAGCCAATTCTAGAACACATGGCTCAGGAACTCTCCACTACAATCAGACTGGAACTGACCTACTAGATAACCATATTTTCTTCCTACTATTGCTACATACACTTCAAAGCGAGCACAGACCTTCGCTTTAGACTTCAACAAGTAGCAACAACACAAGCAGGTATGATCATCAACCAGAAGGAACATGAAACGCACCCCACCATTACTTGGGACATGGGGGCTAACTAGGTCTCTATGAACCAACTGAAATGGTCTAGTTAACACTCTGTCACTTTGCCTAGCAACAGACGCAGTCCTGATATTAGATTGTTTACACACAGTTTACACACAACACAATCAAGGAACTTTTGCACATTTCCTGGGTTCTAACTCAGAATGGATTTGGCTATCTGAGACACACTCTCCCATCCCGGGATACCCCAGTACTTTGTGAAAACTTTTATGGATGCATTTATGATGTGGGGAAACATTAAACACACAATGTCCTGTCCACACAATCTCCTTCTTAGGAAGCATCTCACACACTTGATTTTACAGTTTTCTCTAACACACTCAGTCTCTAACACATGCAGTTTCATATCGCAATGAAACATCCAGCATCTGCACTCAGACTTGACCAGGGCTGGAACACTGAGAGAAAAAACAAGTGTACACATACACATTTCACACACTTATCACAGAAATATCAGCTAAAATGACTTGCTGAACTCAAGGCTTGCAGTTCATGTTTACAAACTTTTACTGCACGCCGAATTCAAGATCACGCCGAGATATGCTTACACACAGCAGTCCGGCAGAGTAGAAGACTCGGATTCGTTGTTTAGCTGACTTCTGGCTTCTGGCTTCTCCTCCATTCGTAAATCAGGCTTCTTGCACTGACAGCATCCGCTGGACGACGGGGCAGGGAACAGCCTTCTAGAATCACAGCAAATATAGATTCCATGCCAGGTTTTACTTCAGCTGGAATGCTCTGTTAGGAATTCTCAGGAACAGCAGCAACAGATGGCTCCTGGAAGTGGCTTGTAAAATAATCCACAGTAAGGTCGCAGGGAGATAGCGTCTTTGCTTTCTCGACCAGTAGACCAAAACTACTGTCCAAGCAAAATCACGCATGCTTTTTCACAGTGCCAGAAAAACATGCCTCCTTGTTCAAATGCAGCAAACAAAGTCTTGAGCTCACCACAGTGGGTCATCACAGTCTCACCCGGGTTGCAGCTTCAAACTATAAAGCTGTCTTAATAGTCCACCATGGGCAACAGAGTTCTACTTTGTATTGAAGGCTCCAACAGCCACTCAGCACCCATTACACAGTCCTTGAGTAGCTGATATGCAGTAGCTGAGATGATTCCATTCAGAGGATTTGATTCCCAAAAGCAAAAAAGCACAGTCCAAACACGCTTGCACTTCTTCAGAGGGAACCCTCTGGAGGTGGATTTGCCACATACTGCCACAAATCATCTTCTTGCAAAAATAATGATTTCATCTCCACACACCAGGTCAGATAGTTTGTGCCATCTAAAGGCTCAAATGGTAGACTGACCAGATACTGTTCAGCCATTGCTGACCACTCAAAGACAACATGTTTACTCCGAAACCAGCCTCTAAAAACAAACTCCCTTTTACAGCCAGGTCCAACGCAGCAAAGAAAACGCAAATTTCTCTCTGGGCCCATAACCTGATGGGATATATGCTGGCTTAAAAGGAAAAAACTCGAGGCTTGAGAATAAACAGACAAGAATGCAGCTTGTAGGGCTAACAGTGTTTACTGGTAGCATAAGGCAATATACAATCACATTATCGCAAAAAGGTTAGTTGAATATACATGGTACAGCATTGTCAAAAGAAAAACAAAAACAAACGTATAAGCAGAGTTCCATGTATTGATCCCAGGGCCAGAGCTCACGCCATGCATAGCCTCCCATAGCTATGCACTGCTCAGTCCTCAAAAGTACAATACACATGAAGAACTACATGGCTAAAAGACACTAGAAATCAAGAAGCATAGAACACCATTGTGCATGGTTGTATATTCAGTTCTTCTAGCTTTCTGATTGGCTGGAAGTTAGCTGTGACACACACCAGGCCTAAAGCATTAGGCCAAAGCACACAGCATGACCTGCTATTGGGTAGTAGTGCTGCATCTAAGCGAGCACGTGATTTCCTCCCCCCCTTGCTCTCACAGGGCAAGGCTTCCCACAGAGGAAATCAGGAGGATTTGTTCTCATGGGAAGATCCAGAAACTAGCCATAACAATACACACGTGACCGTTGTTATCTTGCACCTGCACTTCACGTCACCATGAGAGGCCTTTGCTTTGTAAAGGATGCAATTTGCCAAAACACTTTTGCTTTGTAGAGAAACCCAATTTGATAATCTCATACGAGAAATCTGGCAGTTATAGCCAATCTTAATAAAAGTAGTTTTAACCTTCCTGTGCAGTTACTGTAATTTCCTGGTCTGGTCTACCTAGTGGGACAGCATCAGCCACTGATGGTTAGCTTTTTCTGTGTTTCTGCTGCCATCCTGATTTTTCCAGCCCAGATGTGGTTGCTCCAGTTTGAGAGAGGCGGCGGATGGGGAAGGGAGAGGCTATAGCTCAGTGGTAGAAGACAGGCTTTGAGTGCAGAAGGTTCAATGTTTCATCTCTGGCATCTCCAAGTAGGATTCTTCAATGGTAAGACATCAGAGTTAGTATCAAAGCAGATCCTTCCTCAGAGCTGTGGGTAAAAGTCCTGTCAAGAAGGGCACCTGAGAAGACTTTGTAGTTCTCCATTAGAGATCCTTCCCACAGGACACTTGGTGGTAACAACTGGGGTGGAAAGGAAAACTGTAGCAGAAAAGGCTTTTGGGATGATCCCTGCTTGCCTTTCTTTCTCATGTTTCAGGAATAACTATCTATTATTTGGTATATCCCAAATAACAATGCATTTCAACTTAGTGTGTTGTGTGAACCCATACTTTGTAAGATAGTATGTTGTACAACTGTCTAGGCAACTGCAGTTTATTCAATAAAACACAGTTAAACAAATGGTGGCATGTAGATAGTTGAAGTGGGTGGTGTGAGGATGCAAAGTAGGTAAACCATCATTATGCCTCGAGGCAGAACTCACATTTTTCTCTTTTCTTTTTGGAAGGGTCTTAGGACTTACCTTTCTTCTTGGATTTCTTCCCTAACAACGTTGCATTTATTTTAGAGCTTATACTGCAGCCTTCAGGCATTTCTAGCTCAAGTTGTCAGGAAATCATGCCCCTGATTAATAGCCTGATTATGCCCTCAAAATGCTAAGGCTGGTATGCACATATAGCACCATTTTGTGTGTGCATTCAATTTAATATTGAGCCATCCTCCTGCTCACATCCTCCTGCATCGAGAAGGGTAGCAGCTAGGGTTGCAAAATTTTACTTGAAAGGCTTGCTAGAGAAGGGAAGTCAAAAGAAAAACCACACCAAGGTATTTTGCCTTTGCAGGAAAGCTACTCTGTATATGCTTAGATGTACCATTATGGAAGTAGAAGTCCTGTAGGTAAAATCGGGTACATATAACCCATAATTCCATCATCTGTTTGAAAGTTATCAGTCAAGGGAATTCCATTCTTGGGAGGGGTGTATACAGAGTATGGTAAAAAAAGGTTAAGATGGCTGCCATGATGGTGTGATTGAAGTTCTGTCCATTTTTTCATGACTGCCATCTTTACTATTTTCAACCTACTTTGCAGACACCCCTGATTCCTGCCATAGAGTGCTTTCAAAATTTGGTTGTGTTTATGGTTGATCATCTATCCCTTTCTCTCTCTCCTCCTCACACCATATGTGTGCATATGGATAAAACACTGTATTTAAAAAATCTCCCTCCAAATGGCAAAAACTTCAAGGCAGGATGGATAACAATAAAATGGATCCGTTTTTTGAAAAAGAAGACCCAAAGCACTAAACATTCAAAAAATGAAATATCAACAAACCAATTTAGGAAACAATAGTACAGATTTGCAGTGATTGGCTCTTCGGTTTCTTTCTCACAATAATTCTGGAGATTCATTGCATCAGCCTTAGAAATTCTGATCTCGGGCACACAGCCTTGCAATGAACACCTGTAGTGTATATATCTGTAATGAGACAAACATCAGAAATAAATTATTGCAGCTCAGAGAGCAAGCAAGCAGACAAACACAATGAATACAGGTTTCATTGTTACGAAGTAGAAGTTTTTTTCTTTTGAACATGTTACTCTACCTTTGTTAGAATATGAAATTCAAATGATCAGAGGCTCTTATACTCAACGCTTACATGACTCTGCATTCGTGTTATGCAGTTCTCTTGTAATAAAAATGTTTGGCCAGTCATTGTTATGCTGCTGCTGTTTAGCAGCTTGCTTCCAATATTGCATTACAAAAATTACATATTTCATATAATCAGGTCTGTCTCTTACTTAATCATCCTAAGCTATATACAAATCTTTAAAATGGACAGGTCCATAAATCACATGCATTTTTCATTTGGATCTTATTCTAAGCCAGGCAGATTCTTATTTAAATTGCCCCATGAATAAATCTAATAAACCTTATTCACTTACATCATCTCAACTTTAAATCTTGTTGTGACTGAGGTCACAAGTGAAATCAGTATTGAGGGCAAAACTAGCAGCTGTAACAACTGTAATAGCTCACCAAATTATATTAAAGGGCTCAAATAACATTAAAAATGAGGAAGAATTGAATTACTTTATTCAAGCATGTTATGCTGAATCAAACAAATACAGGCTATAAGCAGAGAGCCTGGATATGCACATAGTAAATTTATCACATGCTGCACTTTAATTATGGACTCAAGCCACCTGCTAGCTGAAAGATATGTTTACAATGAATATTCAGAATTTGGCAAATGTTGACATTCACAGTATAAATGCAGGCAATCCAAGACAGATTTTGTAAATGTCTGAAAATAGAAAGTTATTTCCCTACTTTTCAAAAGATTGCATACTGAATGGTGCTATAAGATTTGCACCTAATATTCCCAAGTGACGATATTTCCATATACACAACAATATTTATTTTCACCTGTATGCATAACCCATTTTATCTGTAGCTTTATAGTAACTGTTTTCCTTTAACTACAGTACCTCATTTTGTACATGAGACTGTGGTGGAGCCAGTAAAGGACAACACTGTGAATATGTTGACATCAGAATGCAGTGTAACCAATCAGATTTAGCTATGAAATGACCCCAGAACATTGCCTTCGTATTGAATGGGTGCTTGGAAAAGGGCCCCACTAAGAATAAGAGGAATCTGTATAACAACCAAGTAGCAACGGTAAGAACAGACCACGGAACGACGGACTGGTTTAAGATTGGGAAAGGAGTACGGCAGGGTTGTATACTCTCACCCTACCTATTCAACCTGTACGCAGAACACATCATGCGACCTGCTGGGCTTGATGAATCCAAGGCTGGAGTTAAAATCGCTGGAAGAAACATTAACAATCTCAGACATGCAGATGATACCACTTTGATGGCTGAAAGCAAGGAGGAGCTGAGGAGCCTTATGACGAAGGTGAAAGAAGAAAGTGCAAAAGCTGGGTTGCAGTTAAACCTCAAAAAAACCAAGATTATGGCAAACAGCTTGATTGATAACTGGCAAATAGAGGGAGAAAAAGTGGAGGCAGTGACAAGACTTTGTATTTCTAGGCACAAAGATTACTGCAGACGCTGACTGCAGCCAGGAAATCAGAAGACGTCTACTTCTTGGGAGGAGAGCAATGACAAATCTTGATAAAATAGTTAAGAGCGAGACATCACACTGACAACAAAGGTCCGCATAGTTAAAGCAATGGTATTCCCCGTAGTAACCTATGGCTGCAAGAGTTGGAACATAAGGAAGGCTGAGCGAAGGAAGATAGATGCTTTTGAACTGTGGTGTTGGAGGAAAATTCTGAGAGTGCCTTGGACTGCAAGAAGATCAAACCAGTACATACTCCAGGAAATAAAGCCAGACTGCTCGCTTGAGGGAATTATATTAACCACCCAGAGTCCCCCATCTGGGGAGATGGGCGGTGATAGAAATATGAACAATTAAAAAAATAAAGGCAAAACTGAAGTACTTTGGCCACATAATGAGAGGACAGGATACCCTGGAGATGATGCTGATGCTAAGGAAAGTGGAAGGCAAAAGGAAGAGGGGCCGACCAAGGGCAAGATGGATGGATGATATTCTGGAGGTGACGGACTTGACCGTGGGGGAGCTGGGGATGGTGACGGCCGACAGGAAGCTCTGGCGTGGGCTGGTCCATGAAGTCACAAAGAGTCGGAAGCGACTGAACAAATAAACAAGAAGAATAGTGCACTTGTTCACACCTAAAGTTGAACATCTATCAAAGAAATGTTTTTTTACAGAGAGGATAAAAATAATGGTGAAAAGTTGTCATTTTAGTTTTCAACTCTGCTCTAATTGAAAATTATATTCAGGGGAAATCAGTACTCACTGATGGTTTTCTATCTGCAGTTTCACAAATATAATGTGCAGTTTCAGAATCTTCATAATACCATAGATGTTAACTGTTACATTAAACATATACACAAAAAAGTACAAATTTACACTGCTGTAACAATTGAAAAATATTTTTCTTATGTACTCATGTGGCTTTTTTTCATATTACAATTGCAGACATTTACAAGATTGGTTTTGTCTGAATATGCAGGCAAATGGGTGAATATATCATTTTATATAGGCTGACCATATTTCAGGATGGCAAAACGGGACGGGGTCTTATGTAATATTCCGTATTCATGAAAAAGACGGGTCCCCGCCCCCTGGTCCGCACGATTGGCTCCTGCCTGCAAACCCCACCCCCGGTCCATGCTCCAGCTCAGATCCTCCTTCCGCACCATTCCCTCCAGGTTTGAAAAACGGGACAAAATTGAGATTTTCGGGATGGTTGAAAAATGCTTTAAAAATGGGACTGTCCCGTTCAAAACGGGACATATGGTCAGCCTAATTTTATAGCATGAGCAACTCTGCAAACCATAGAAATCTCTCTCTCATGGCATTTAGAAGACCATAGAAGACAGTTTTATTTCATCAAAGCTTCAGCCCTACTTAAGCATTATTGGTGTCCATCTTGGGGAAGGGTTGATTTATTATGATAGTTGTTTTTATCATTTTTCATGTGTTGCAACCAGCCCAGAGTCTCTTGATTTGGGCAGACTATAAGATTGTAATATAAATAAATAAGAATAAATAAATAGAATCTGATGTCTCATGCTAATGTGTACATAAAGATAAACTTTGATTTAATGGTTGCCCTAGTTTTCTGCACCCCTTTTTTCCCCCTGGCACAAAGTATGTTCAGTTAGCATGGAAAGTCATTTGATTTTGTATATTCTCTGTATTCTCTGTATTCTGAGCATTTTGCTATTTTGTATTCTAATATACATAAGTGAAAATAAAATATACAAAACTCTTGTCAAATGTTGACCATATATATCCCTTTAAAATATTTGGAAATGGTGGTTATGGAAGATTTCAGCCACAGTAAGTAATTATATAGAAGCAGGCATTGAGAAGCTCTTGAACTTGGGGTCACATAGGATTTACATGTTGTGCTAAGCCTTCCTTTGTTTTAACCAGGGTTGGTTGAATAAGGTCTAAATTATCATTTAGATTAAGCTAAATGATAAACCATATTTCCAACCCACAATGGTTGGGCTAACATATTGTTAACACTACATTACAGTGTCATTCCAGTTTTTAACTCTGGACAGAAACAGCATGTATCTGTCACTCTCGAGTGAGATGGGTGGTGACGAAATTTGAAATATAAATAAAAATAAATGTCACTGGAGTGTGTGAAACAGGTAAAATATTTTTTCTGATCATTTTATTGATGCTGCTACATGGATTCACCCATTAAGGATGAGATGTTCCTAATATTTCATTTGTAAAAAAAGGAACATTTAAATGTTCACCTTCTAAAATATCTTAATCCAGTATGACCCAAATGTAATATTATTGGGCGGTTTTGTAGGAACTGATCTATCTCAAAGGCACTGCATATTATTTGCCCCATTCCCATTATTTTTATTTGCTTTTCTCTGTTTAAAACCTAGACCAACCTGTTTATTCAAATTTTTAGGCTGCTCCAATCCAGATTTTCTAAGAAATCTATCTAGAAGACATGGCATAATACCATAGATGTTATGCTCCTTCCTTTAAGTATCCTATGTGGTAAGGTCAATATTTGTTGCCAGGAGCTGCAATTCTATGTGTTATACTCTGTGTCAGTGGTGTGTGAAAGTATGTGGGTGGCCCTTGGAACAATGTTTCCTAAGGAATCAATGCAATTCTGCATTCTAATGCTGGAAAAATATTCAAAATCAGAAATGCTGGTAGATTCTGGAAGGACATAGATTTCACAATTTTCGGCCTCTTGTGAGTGAGGTCAGAGGGGTGGCACAAGTCTCTAGACTTTGATTTTAAACAAATATATTAATAGAAAAAGCTGTTTGGTATCATGAAAGTAGAATGGCTATTTATGCATTGCAGGAGAAAAAAGCTTAAATTTAGTTCAGTACCAAGTGCAAAATCAGTGCAAATCAAAATGGCACTAAAATTATATAGCCTTGCTGAAATTTCTGAATACTCTCAAGGGTGGCCCATCCCTTCAGTAACCCAGTTTCAATGTTATTACACATAAATGACAATGACTGCTCCGCGTTTCTCCAGGAAAGGATGCAACTGGCACTTCTCTAGCCAAAGCTAGTAAAAACACTTTCATTTGCAGATGCTCAGCCACGTCTAGAAGTCAAGACAGAGACTGTCTGGACATGTATACAGTATACATAGTGTTACTGACTGGATTCATATAACATCCCACGCTATAATACTGTTGGTACCTTAGGATTTGGCATGAATCCAGCCATTGTAGCTTATAATGGCTTATTGCCCAGTATATTATGTGGACATAGCCATTTGTGGCACATTCAACAAAGCATGGTTAAGGAAAGCATGGTTTGGCACAGTATGTAAATTCAGGCACTAAGTGCTGAATCATGTGAAGCTCATTGTTTCCTGGAGACTTTACACTGAGATACATTAACAATAGCAGAACTAGCCTACTCTAATGTAAAACCTTCCAGTGAAGTAGACCTAATGATGTAAATGAATGGAAGGCACAGCACAAGTACTTCGCTTAATGATCATTCGTTTAGCGATGGTTCAGACTTATGGTGGCACTGGAAAAACCAACTTGCAACTGGTCCTCGCACTTACGACCGTCACACTGTCCCTCGGTGACGTGATCGCCATTTTTTACCTTCCTAGCCAGCTTCCGGCAAGCAAAATTAAAGGGAAACCGCATGATTCGCTTAATGACCATATGATACTCTTAAAGACCACCACAAAAAGGTCGTAAAATCAGGTCAGATTTGCTTAACGGCTGCATCACTTAGCAACTGAAATTCTGGTCCCAATTGTGGTTGTTAAGCGAGACTACCTGTAATCAGGTTTACACACACTGCTTTTGCAAGACTATAATGGCAATTTTCCACCAGAGCCTCACTCATGTGATTTACTGTCTGTGGTCTTCATCCCATAAATTTTCTATTCATAACGGTGACATGAGAGTTGAAATAAATTTTGGGGAATGAGGAAGCTTTCTCAAGCTCATTCTTCCAGTCTGAATGTACTTGCCAAATTATTCAAATCTGTATTTTGAGTGTTTTTTTTATTTTTAGATAGTGCTAGAGTTAGGCTTTTAAAAAGCACAAGAATCAAGCAGTGTCCTAGCATATTTCGTTTACAGTTTGTCCACAATAACTATTTATTTATTTATTTATTTATTTATTTAATTTATATAGCTGCCCATCTCACACTTTTGACTCTGGGGGGCACATACAATTAAAAACACAAAGCCAAACAATCAACATAATTAAAACAAAACCATTAAAATACAGTTAAAAGAGTTAAAAAAAACTATAACAACTAAAAGACAGGGGAGAGTACATTCTAAACTCATAAGCAATGCAACCATTTAACAGGCTCCACACTTCCATGGGATCCCCAGGCCCAATGGCAGAACCAAGTTTTAAGGACCTTCTGGAAGGCCAATAGGGTTGGGGCCAGCCTCACCTTGGGAGGGATGATATTCCAGAGGGCGGGTGCCACGGCAGAAAAGGCTCTCCTCCTGGGTCCTGCCAAACAAAGCTCCTTAGCTGACAGGACCCACAACATGCCCCTCCTGCCAGACCTGATGGGACAGGTAGATGTAACTGTTCAGAGGCGGTCCCTCAAATAACCTGGCCCCAATGCCATGTGGAGCTTTAGAGGATACAACCAGTACCTTGAACTGGACCCGGAAGCAAACTGGCAATCAATGCAGCTCGTGGAGCAGAGGTATGACATGTACAGTTCTAGAAGCACACATAACTGCCCACACTGTGGCATTTTGCACCAGCTGAAGCTTCCAGATACTCTTCAAGGGCAGCCCCATGTAGCGTGCATTATAATAATGCATTTGGGAGATGACCAGGGCATGAGTGACTGAGAAATAGTCTCCCAATCCAGGAATGGGCACAATTGGTGCACAACATGCAGTTGGGCAAAGGCCCTCCTAATCACGATTGCCACCTGCTCCTTGAACAGGAGTCGTGAATCCAGAAGAAGCCCCCGATTCCTCAACCAGCTCTCTCAGATGTGTTGTCTTGAATTTTGGAAGTTATAGTCCAACTCATTCTGAAATGCACTAGCCTGGAGAAGGCTCATCTAAAGTAATACAGATAGTCCTCGTTTAGCAACTGCCTTGTTTAGTGACCATTTGCAGTTACGACGGTGATGAAAAAGTAATTTTACAACCAATCCTCGCATTTACAACCTTTGCAGGGCTGTAAAGCAAAGGAAAGCTGAAGCACAGTCGTGAGCACGTTGCCAGTCCCAATTGTGGTCGCTAAACAAGGACTACCTGTATGCCTGTGAGATTGGCTTTGCTGGATCATACCAAAGGACTAACTAGTTCAGCAGTGGATGTGATACAAAATGGCAGATTGGAGAGAGACTGTAGTTCAACATCTACATGAAAGAAGGAGGATAAGAGGAGATAGTAGTAGTTGTTGATGCTGATCTTTGAGGTAAAGGACACATATATTGGGGGGGGGGAAGCTGGGAGATGTAAAATACACACATACAAGCGACAATGAGTTGGAAAAGAAAGCTGAAACTACTGCAATTCAGTAATAGTTGCTCAGGTTAAAAATGAATTGATTAACAAACCTGATTAGGACCAAGTTCCCAAATTACATAATATTAAAACCAATTTTGACAGTAAATGGCTAACATTAAGCATTTAAACCCAGAGATTTAAGCATGATTTGCATCCTAATTCCCAGTATTTTACCTCATTTCCAGTCCTAGATTTTCCAACTAGGACTTCTCGAATCTATTCTACCAAAAGGCAAAAACAATTCAGTTCATGTTTAAGGAAAAAGTACTTATTTATATGCCTACGTTTTTTTAAATGCCAGCAGATATTCTCTGATCAATAAAACCTCCTTTATGTAGAATAAACTGAAGTACCTGTGGCCATAAATGCAGGCTGAGAATATTTAACTACCGTTAGGCTATGAATGATGATGGTCAACTATAAAGTTACAGTACAGATTACTATGTGGTGAGTTTTATTTTGTCTTGGAAAATACAAGTTATTGATTTTTCCATGCTACCAAAACAAACTCTGTGATTTAGCCTCTGCACTGCAGATTTATGAAAAAAGCAAGTGGCTAAAATTAAATGCAGCGGGCACGTTTGACTGCAGGAAAATCCTTCTATGCAGTGTAGCTGGTTCTATGCAGTGTAGCTGGTCCTTGTGGGTATTGGCTCTGCTTGTGACAGGTCATTGAATAACGCTGTTGGCATTCTGTAATAACTATGATTACAGGGGACTTATCTGGAAGTTGCTGAGAAAAATAGCAGATTTGAACATTTCCTATCATTTGCAATTGAGTTTCCTCTTCTTCCTTTTTTTTTTTAATTGTAGGGGTTCTTTTTCCTTGAAGTCTTGACTAATACCTGGGATCCTAATGTGATGGTTATGGCCACCAGTATATCCCTAGACACTTTCTTGGGTGTCTTTCAGCTAAGTTGCCATAGCTTAACTGATTTTTAGATTTTTAAAATTAAAAAGCCAGCCTCAAATGGACTGTTCCCACTTGCATTTTACTGCAGCACCATAATGCCCTGACAACCCTAATTGTCCAACTTCATAATGCAACATTGTCCTCATTGTGTCCACCTGGCTTTTATTACTTACTTGACAATTTCTCTATATTTGTCAGTTTCAATCGTTCTGCCTCTCACCACTGAGGAAATGATATAGTTGTCCAGCAGTTAATAAATGTCAGCTCTCCTGCTGTACATAACTGAGTCTGTAAGTCTGCTTTCCTTGTCCTTGGGGCTATTTCTGCCCTGGCTCCCATATTTGTTTCTTTATTGCACATTGTTTTAATGTGGGAGAAGAGGAATAGGAGCGATACCAGAGAAGCAAACCAATCACCTTGGCTATAATGACTGACAGACTTAGAAATCAGGACAGCTCTATTTGGCATTGACTTGGAACAGGTGCCGAAAAGGATCTTCTGCAATGGAGACAGCAGATTTTATCCTGACTCCTGATCCATGGTCTTTAATACCAAGAATGCTTCTAGAACCATATATAAGCAGAAGGCACTGTTACAAAATGAAGAAAAGGACGCTGCAGCTCAGTGCTTTGTTGAGGAATGTGCCCATAAAAAAACAGAAATAAGGAGAGGAGAAAATTAGGGGGGGGGGCGAGGTTAGAAGGAGGAAGCAGAGAGCAGCATCACCAGTTTGTCTTTTCGTAAATGGGTGTTTTGTTAAAGTTCATGCTCACCAGGGCAGCCATTTTCTAAACTCCAAATCAGCCCACTGATCTTGTGGATCCTTAGACTAACATAACAGTTTGTTTGAAGTAATATCTAAACACAAAACAGTCTCCCTAGGGTCCTACAACCCGAACACCTGTATTATTGAACCGGAAAAGTAATGCATGCACCAGTTATAGCAAACACTTTGACGCCCCATTGATTATTTGGCTGTTGACTCTTCCCCCTAGTAATCAGGGGTAAGCAATTAAATATTTTGACTATTGTTTCTATTCCCCCTGCTATTGTACCAGCTCGCTAGAACTGATGGGAATTGAAGTCCAAAACATCCAAAAACTCCAGATATACCTGTTGTAGTTAATCACTTAAGGAAAATCTCAAGGATCAAGCCGCAATCCTTCCTGCTTCAGCTGGAGTTACTTGGGTCTTCTGGGAACCCTCTGAATGCAGCATGAAGGCAAGAATTGTCTCCTGTTGTCTCCTTTGCAGAAGCTGATGGTCAGAAGCTTCTAAACATAGATGTTCCACGGAGGAGTTTTAGTAAAGGGATATGAATAGTTCAAACCTCTATGATTTTAACCAATCTCCCTTTAAAGCTACCTAAGTCAGCAATTGCCCATCACTATATTTTGTAGCAATGAGTTTTGTGAGGCCACTTCCAGACCACCATTGTTTCACTCCCCAATAACATTCATGTTAGCTGACTACAGCAGGTGGCAATACCCAGCTGATCTTGGCTGATCTGAGAATTAAGACAGGTTGGACCTATTTGATACTTAGTTGGAGGTACCATCTAGGACTTCCAGAGCTACTCATTAGAGACCCAAAGGTTTTTTATGCACAGATAATTTAGTAGCTGCTAAATTCCATCCAAAGTTGGTTTATGGGCAGTTAGGTCAGTGATCTTCTAGAGATAGAACCTGGTATATTGCAGATGCTATATCTCATCCTGTCCTTTTTCTCTCCCTCCCCTCCCCTCCCCTCCCCTCCCCTCCCCTCCCTTGGGCCTTTCTTAGGTTGGCCAGCCTAAGGACACACTCAGATGGCCATATTAAAATGTAATCCACCAATCCTTGAATCAGAAAAATATACCATCATAAATTTCTGCCCCAATGACCTAGAGCTATTCTGCCTCACCAAGAAAGCCAGCCAATTGTGAGAGACTGTGGAAAGGAGGAGTTCATTTTATGTGAGAAGAGACAACACAGCCCAGATGTGAGGGCTGTGGGAAGGAAGCATTTCAAAGAGAATCCACATTCACTGACTCATAAGTCTGCCTGGGAATTTACTTTTACAGTTTTGAAGATTATCTTTTTATTTGTGACTTGCATTAAAGATGCCTTTCTGAAATCTGTGTGATTGTTGCTTCTTTGGTTATTGACAAAAATGGTGCTATCCTTAATGTCTTAATGCAAGACAAGTTCTGGAAAGCCATTGGTTGATTCCCCTGGTTTTCTTTTTCCTCCCACCAATCATCCCCTGCTGGCAGGAACAACCCGCCCCCATGGTCTCCTTAATGTGTGGTGGGATAAATATAGGCAGGTGCCTTTAATGGCAGGTGTAGCTATCTGTCAAGTTGCCCAACTAATGGGTTCCAGGTGTGGGAACCTGTCAGTTGGGCTATTTCTGAACACTGGCATGTCACAGGAACAGAGGAAGAGTTGTGAGAAGCATAGGAGCACTCTCTTCTGCTTCTCCTTGCATCCCTCCTCCATGTCTCTGATTGGTCTGTCAGACTAACAGGTGCAGAGGAGGGATGTGGGGTGAAGTGGGAGGCAACTATCAGTAACGCTCATCATCAGTTTATGCTGGTAATGGCAATACTGACAGCAAACAACCACAAACAGCAACACATGCAAATATCCTGGGACTTGGCAAAATGGGGTAGGAGGAGGCAATTTCCCCACCATCACCAAAATAATAAAACCAGTTAAAAGTATAGCTGCAGAGAAACTCTTGTTGCCAGAAGCAATGGAAAACTTGTAATGCACTCACTGGTGACAGAAGTAACACCCAGCCAGCAGAACCTAATTCTTTTTTCTGGTTAAAATGAAAAAGAGCCGTAGACTCATCTGTATATGGAACCAGTGTAAGGCTTGACAAGTGCTTTGGAAAGAATCAGTCAGGCATTATGCAGGCAGGTTACTGTGGAAACCAGATGTCTGGTCTCTCATGCAGCCTAAGCCACAATGGCCATACAGAGGGCATGTCCACAGCAGCCTAAAGTGGCCAGTAGGTCCCAACCCAGCTGCATCAGCAAATATATCATTGATGAAGCATGCTGGACCATGTCCATGGCAAAAATTGTACTGAAAGAAAAGAAAATGCTACTATAATTTGGCACAGCTAAATATGCTTTCACATGATTAAGGATGGTTCCTTAAACAAAGCACACTCTCTAGTTCCATTAAAACATTGTTTTGGATATCCTGATTCAAACAACATCACAATGCACATAAAGGCCGCAGTCCAACATAAGGTTTACATTACAATTGTATAGCCTTTGCTCTGAACACAGTAGGACTGCCGTGAATCCAATAATGCTAACAATGCTGCCATCTAATGGAAACTGGGCTTACCTAGCAGCTGAAAATAGCCAGTTCAGGTAAAGATGCCTGCAAATCAAATGCAATTCCAGCTGACTACATGGACTACACCACAGAAGCGGTTCCCACAGTTTGCTTTCTTTTCTGACTTCCCAGCCTAGGTCACACTGTGGTATTCCCCTGGCCAAGTACTGACCAAGCCTGGCCCTACTTAGCTTCTAAGTCCAGGGCAGGTCAGCCTGGTGCTACTACTGCCTGATCTTTCGGTTTGCTATATTGCGTTATATAATGGCCATCCAAATTTACGTAAGTATAATTCTGATGGTTCCTCTGCATAGAGAAAAACAGACAGGACGACTAAGACTTTGTGGAATGTTGTGATCTGTCCAAGGGTGTCAAAAGAGGGTCCTGAGGAAGGCAACATCTATTCAGCAGTAAGCTGCTTGGGCCACCTGACCATTCTTTGGGTGGCCCCACAACCCCCTTATCATGACTGCTGCCACTGAGTCTCTGTCAATTGGAGATAGACAGAGATAGACGTGCAACTCTAGGTCTAGTTTGCATTGCTAAACAGTGATTTATTTAACCACAGCTTATTAAATAAACTAAAAAAAAAACCCTGCTAAGCTTGGGATTGTCAAATAAGCTGGCATTCATGGTGGGAATCCCGCTGGGCTAGTGGAGATGGCAGGCTTGTTTGATTCTGTCTACTGCTACCCCGAGATAAATGCAAGGGTGTCTGCAGGAGATGTAAAAAAAATCAAGAAGGCAGCTACAACCACAACACTGAAGCTCTGCTCCTTTTTACATGCATCATGTGCATGATACACATAAAACAAGGGTGGGGCCTTGATCCCATTGCCTGCTGTCATCTGGCAGATGTTTACCCAGTGGCAGATGATCAGCAAAACGTGAAACTTCTAAGTTACACTGAGTACAGGCATCTTTGCTGATATTCCAGCCTCCTTTGTAGAAGCTGGTGGGATGCCTTTTTTTTTTAATTTTAAAAACCTCAAGAAAAAATAAGAATCTGTGATGTACCAAGCTCACCAATTGATCTTAGAGCCACTATGAATGGATTGAGGGGGGATTTTCCATCATCATCATCATCATCATCATCATCATCATCATCATCATCCAATAATGAATATCTAGAGGCTCTTGTCTCTGTTAAAATGGCTGGAAGAGAAACCTAATGCTATGTTAATGGTCTCTTCTATATTTTCATGCATGTCATGAATGTCTGTTGGGATAGTTTAACCTTGAGCAACAGGGCTATTTTGAGTTGAAACTGCCCCTCTCCTGCTCCAGCACTGACTGGCATTTTGTATTTGCATCACATGCCAACTTCATCCTTGACCCAATTAAGTGTACTTGCAAAAGCAACCACACTGTGAATTGATAAGCCCTGGCAGCCATGGTTTTCAACCGTCAGAAAAAAGCTTACCAAATGTCATATGGGCCCTCTGGCCCAAAGAAGATCAGAGACCTCTGTTCCAAGTCATCAGTCATGCTTTACGAACTACTGTGGCTGGGTTCCTACAGCCCGCTAAGACAATACCATGTAAGCCACTTGGTGACTTTGAATGACGTGTGAACCCCACTGTAACAGTAAGCTCCAAAATGACATAGCACGCTTTAAGAAACAAAAGAAAATCCTCGACCGTCTCCCACCCCAGGAAAAAGGAAAAACCTAAAGATGCCAACATCATCATGTGCCCCATCCCACTTTGCATAATCCCTCTATTCATTACAGGCATGCAGAGAGCGAGAGAGAAAAGCCATTGGACCCTCAATGTTTGTCCACCACACTCTACATCAGAGCTTTCCAAACTGTGTGTCGGGACACGTTAGTGTGTTGGCTGCAGTGTCTGGGTGTGTCGCGGCTGCTGCTGCCTCTGAGCCCTGCCAGGATTCCGCGCAGGTCCTAGTGCCTGCCTTGTGCCTTGATACCTCCAAACCTGCTGTGATTCTGCGCAGGTCCTAGTGCCTGCCTTGTGCCCTGCTGTAAGAGTCTGTCGTGAAATGATGCCCTGCTGTAAGAGTGTGTCGCGAAATGATGCATGTCTAAAAAGTGTGTCACCAACATGAAAAGTTTGGAAAGCTCTGCTCTACATTATCTGAAGAGATTCTCTGAAAACTGCAAGACATCTTAACTATAAACACAGTGACAATGTATGAGAGCTGTGTCAAAATACTACTGTGTGACTCTCACATCCTATGTTGTACATGTATGTTCAGCAGCTTGATTCTAATTCTATCTATCAGAAAAATCCAAAATAACACAATATCAAAAACATAACCTTGAGTTAGGTTAGAAGTAATTTTTTTTTAAAAAAATGAGCAATTTTTAGAGTACAGTACTCATTTTCAGGAATATGACTGAAGGCTAGCAAGTCATAATTTGCAGTTCCCAGGAAGAAAAAAATAATCATTTTTCATGGAAAGCACAAAAGCCATGAGCTCCAACCATAACAAGTCTGCATAAATTTAGCTACTAAAAAAAAAATCCCCAAAGCAAAAAACCTTTCAGCATTCATAGGGACAACTATTTTTTGAGGAAGCTACTGCAAATACTGTAAGTAGTTAGTGACTGACACTGACTCTTACACATCTACCTTACTGTTCTTTTCCAATGCAGAGATACAGATGAGTGAAAAGGTAAGAATAATTACATTAGGCTCTCTAAACAGTTTGCAGCAGAAAAGTTGTACTGTGTTCTGTTTTCTGACTGCACAGCACAGCTAATGATATAGCCATACATAATGAAAGAAGTTTTGTAATGATAGGTGGAACTTTTTTGTGGCTGCATAACTTTTAACCCACCTAACAATTTTCTTCAGAGCAAACACATGGTGACCATATGTGAGGCAATAGGGCTGCCTGATGAGCAGAAGGAAGTCTAAGAGGGGAGCTTCTGCATTTTAATCAACTAGGATGTCACTGCCTGCGTGGGAGCAGAGGTGTTCTCATTCTCCTGTTGTTTGGATTGCCCCGGCTTCCTTCAGCTGACACATTGATCTGGTTCACAAACTACATTCAATTATAATATTGTTTTGTATGATTTGGGTTTTTTGTGCTGAATGAATCCAGTCGTTGTAGTTTGTAAATTATAACTTATGGTTTATCATGTCACCCAAACCAAAACAATAAAAAATTATTTAATAAACCATGATTATGTATTTATACACAAATTTGTATATTTATTTTATTTGTTATTTATTTATTTGTTGAATTTCTATGGCCGCCCATCTCCCCCTCGAGGGACTCTGGGCAGTATTCTGACACAGGACTCAAACCATTGCTTAATGCAATATCCAACTCAACCATCATGTTTTCTTTTGCTTCTTGAAGGAAAGAGCACAGAGACAGCAGCAAGGATGTACCCCTCATAGGGTATACCAGGGGTCGGCAAACTTTTTATGCCGGGAGCCATTTTGACATGCTCGTGCACATTTTGAAATGCTAGAGAGCCAGGGGGCGGGGTTTGCGGGCGGGGGCCAATCACGTGGAAGGGGGCGGGGTTTGCGGGCGGGAGACGGCGTCCACCCGGCCCAGCTGCCCGGGGTCCAGGGAGATCAGCTCCGGCGGGATCTGTGGCGAAGAGCGGCTGTGGGGGGGGGGGCGGGCGGCGACGACAAGCGACGCGCTTCAGGCTTTCAGCGCTGGAAGGAGGCCCGCCTTCCAGCGCTGAAAGCCTGAAGCGCGCCGCTTGTCGTCGCCGCCCGACCCCCCCCCCACGGCCGCTCTTCGCCCGCCCGCGTTGAACAAAGAAGATGATGGAGGGTGGGAAACGAGGCCTGCCCGCTTACCTGCCTGCCTCCCTCCCTCCGCGAGGCCCCCGCTGCCTTCCCGGGGTCCAAGCCGGATCGGGGGCCTCGCGGAGAGAAGCAGGCAGGCAGGTAAGCGGGCAGCCCTGGCCTCCGCCGCCGGGCCTGCCCCCCTCGGCCGCTTCCGCCTGCCCGCGTTGAAGGAAGAAGACGATGGAGGGTGGGAAACGAGGCCTGCCCGCTTACCTGCCTGCTTGCCTCCCTCCGCGAGGCCCTCCGCTGCCTTCCCGGGGTCCAAGCCGGATCTGGGGCCTCGCGGAGAGAGGCAGGCAGGCAGGTAAGCGGGCAGCCCTGGCCTCCGCCGCCGGGCCCGCCCCCCTCGGCCGCTTCCGCCCGCCCGGGTTGAAGGAAGAAGACGATGGAGGGTGGGAAACGAGGCCTGCCCGCTTACCTGCCTGCTTGCCTCCCTCCGCGAGGCCCCCGCTGCCTTCCCGGGGTCCAAGCCGGATCGGGGGCCTCGCGGAGAGAAGCAGGCAGGCAGGTAAGCGGGCAGCCCTGGCCTTCGCCGCCGGGCCCGCCCCCCTCAGCCGCTTCCGCCCGCCCGGGTTGAAGGAAGACGACGATGGAGGGTGGGAAACGAGGCCTGCCCGCTTACCTGCCTGCTTGCCTCCCTCCGCGAGGCCCCCGCTGCCTTCCCGGGGTCCAAGCCGGATCAGGGGCCTCGCGGAGAGAAGCAGGCAGGCAGGTAAGCGGGCAGCCCTGGCCTCCGCCGCCGGGCCCGCCCCCCTCGGCCGCTTCCGCCCGCCCGGGTTGAAGAAAGAAGATGATGGAGGGTGGGAAACGAGGCCTGCCCGCTTACCTGCCTGCTTGCCTCCCTCCGCGAGGCCCCCGCTGCCTTCCCGGGGTCCAAGCCGGATCGGGGGCCTCGCGGAGAGAAGCAGGCAGGCAGGTAAGCGGGCAGCCCTGGCCTCCGCCGCCGGGCCCGCCCCCCTCGGCCGCTTCCGCCCGCCCGGGTTGAAGAAAGAAGATGATGGAGGGTGGGAAACGAGGCCTGCCCGCTTACCTGCCTGCTTGCCTCCCTCCGCGAGGCCCCCGCTGCCTTCCCGGGGTCCAAGCCAGATCGGGGGCCTCGCGGAGAGAAGCAGGCAGGCAGGTAAGCGGGCAGCCCTGGCCTCCGCCGCCGGGCCCGCCCCCCTCGGCCGCTTCCGCCCGCCCGGGTTGAAGAAAGAAGATGATGGAGGGTGGGAAACGAGGCCTGCCCGCTTACCTGCCTGCTTGCCTCGCTCCGCGAGGCCCCCCGCTGCCTTCCCGGGGTCCAAGTCGGATCAGGGGCCTCGCGGAGAGAGGCAGGCAGGCAGGTAAGCGGGCAGCCCTGGCCTCCGCTGCCGGGCCCGCCCCCCTCGGCCGCTTCCGCCCGCCCGGGTTGAAGAAAGACGACGATGGAGGGTGGGAAACGAGGCCTGCCCGCTTACCTGCCTGCTTGCCTTGCTCCGCAAGGCCCCCCGCTGCCTTCCCGGGGTCCAAGTCGGATCAGGGGCCTCGCGGAGAGAGGCAGGCAGGCAGGTAAGCGGGCAGCCCTGGCCTCCGCCGCCGGGCCCGCCCCCCTCGGCCGCTTCCGCCCGCCCGGGTTGAAGAAAGAAGATGATGGAGGGTGGGAAACGAGGCCTGCCCGCTTACCTGCCTGCTTGCCTCGCTCCGCGAGGCCCCCCGCTGCCTTCCCGGGGTCCAAGTCGGATCAGGGGCCTCGCGGAGAGAGGCAGGCAGGCAGGTAAGCGGGCAGCCCTGGCCTCCGCCGCCGGGCCCGCCCCCCTCGGCCGCTTCCGCCCGCCCGGGTTGAAGGAAGAAGACGATGGAGGGTGGGAAACGAGGCCTGCCCGCTTACCTGCCTGCTTGCCTCCCTCCGCGAGGCCCCCGCTGCCTTCCCGGGGTCCAAGCCGGATCGGGGGCCTCGCGGAGAGAAGCAGGCAGGCAGGTAAGCGGGCAGCCCTGGCCTCCGCCGCCGGGCCCGCCCCCCTCGGCCGCTTCCGCCCGCCCGGGTTGAAGGAAGACGACGATGGAGGGTGGGAAACGAGGCCTGCCCGCTTACCTGCCTGCTTGCCTCGCTCCGCGAGGCCCCCCGCTGCCTTCCCGGGGTCCAAGTCGGATCAGGGGCCTCGCGGAGAGAGGCAGGCAGGCAGGTAAGCGGGCAGCCCTGGCCTCCGCCGCCGGGCCCGCCCCCCTCGGCCGCTTCCGCCCGCCCGGGTTGAAGAAAGAAGACGATGGAGGGTGGGAAACGAGGCCTGCCCGCTTACCTGCCTGCTTGCCTCGCTCCGCGAGGCCCCCCGCTGCCTTCCCGGGGTCCAAGTCGGATCAGGGGCCTCGCGGAGAGAGGCAGGCAGGCAGGTAAGCGGGCAGCCCTGGCCTCCGCCGCCGGGCCCGCCCCCCTCGGCCGCTTCCGCCCGCCCGGGTTGAAGAAAAAGATGATGGAGGGTGGGAAACGAGGCCTGCCCGCTTACCTGCCTGCTTGCCTCCCTCCGCGAGGCCCCCGCTGCCTTCCCGGGGTCCAAGCCGGATCGGGGGCCTCGCGGAGAGAAGCAGGCAGGCAGGTAAGCGGGCAGCCCTGGCCTCCGCCGCCATGGAGGGTGGGAAACGAGGCCTGCCCGCTTACCTGCCTGCTTGCCTCGCTCTGCGAGGCCCCCCGCTGCCTTCCCGGGGTCCAAGTCGGATCAGGGGCCACGCGGAGAGAGGCAGGCAGGCAGGTAAGCGGGCAGCCCTGGCCTCCGCCGCCGGGCCCGCCCCCCTCGGCCGCTTCCGCCCGCCCGGGTTGAAGGAAGAAGACGATGGAGGGTGGGAAACGAGGCCTGCCCGCTTACCTGCCTGCTTGCCTCCCTCCGCGAGGCCCCCGCTGCCTTCCCAGGGTCCAAGCCGGATCGGGGGCCTCGCGGAGAGAAGCAGGCAGGCAGGTAAGCGGGCAGCCCTGGCCTCCGCCGCCGGGCCCGCCCCCCTCGGCCGCTTCCGCCCGCCCGGGTTGAAGGAAGACGACGATGGAGGGTGGGAAACGAGGCCTGCCCGCTTACCTGCCTGCTTGCCTCGCTCCGCGAGGCCCCCCGCTGCCTTCCCGGGGTCCAAGTCGGATCAGGGGCCTCGCGGAGAGAGGCAGGCAGGCAGGTAAGCGGGCAGCCCTGGCCTCCGCCGCCGGGCCCGCCCCCCTCGGCCGCTTCCGCCCGCCCGGGTTGAAGAAAGAAGACGATGGAGGGTGGGAAACGAGGCCTGCCCGCTTACCTGCCTGCTTGCCTCGCTCCGCGAGGCCCCCCGCTGCCTTCCCGGGGTCCAAGTCGGATCAGGGGCCTCGCGGAGAGAGGCAGGCAGGCAGGTAAGCGGGCAGCCCTGGCCTCCGCCGCCGGGCCCGCCCCCCTCGGCCGCTTCCGCCCGCCCGGGTTGAAGAAAGAAGATGATGGAGGGTGGGAAACGAGGCCTGCCCGCTTACCTGCCTGCTTGCCTCGCTCCGCGAGGCCCCCCGCTGCCTTCCCGGGGTCCAAGTCGGATCAGGGGCCTCGCGGAGAGAGGCAGGCAGGCAGGTAAGCGGGCAGCCCTGGCCTCCGCCGCCGGGCCCGCCCCCCTCGGCCGCTTCCGCCCGCCCGCCCGCCCGCGTTGAGCGAAGATAATGATGGGGGGCGGGAAACGAGGCCTGCCCGCTTACCTGCCTGCTTGCCTCTCTCCGCGCAGGGGCTGCTGCGGCTGGAGATGGCGCTGCCTCCCTGCTGCGCCGGGCCTCGCTCAGTGCGAGAGCCAGGGGGCGGGGTTTGCGGGCGGGGGCCTATCACGTGGAAGGGGCGGGGGTGAGTTCAGCTGCGGAAGAGCCACACTCAAGGGGCCAAAGAGCCGCATCTGGCTCGCGAGCCGCCATTTCCGACCCTTGGGGTATACATATGCCTCTAATAAGTTTTTAAAACTATGATTTGTTGAACAAAATGGAATGCCTCTACTTCAGGCCAAGAGCTTCAGTGGGCCTTTGTGTGGCACACTAGGGACTATATTCCAAAAATTCAAATTATATTAATTACATTAAGGACAGCATGATGACTTTTGTGATATTAAAAATCAATATTTATGTATTTAATTGGTTGGTTGGTTGGTTGGTTGATTTAGAAGCTGTCTGACTCCAGAAAGTCTACTGTATGGGCAGCTTACACTGAAAATACAATGAAAAGAATCTTAGCCTCTGGGCAACCACGGATCAAACAACCAACCAGGGCTCCAAACACACCCTGCCCCAAGGCCTGGGAGAACAGCCAGGTTTCTAAAGACTTCCAGGTTTCCAGAACATCATCAGGGTGGAAGCTATACTGATCTCTGGGGGATATCATTCCAGAGGGCAGGCTGGTGGCAACTTTTGGATGGACTCTGAGGTTGAGCCCTTATGGCCCTGGATCATTAGATATAAGATTATATGTTCTATAAGATGGAGATTTGTGCATCAAAATAAGTCCACCTGAAAAAGAGGCAAACCATGTTAGATGTTAGTATACATTTCCCTGCAAAATTAGAACTGAGGGGCATAACCTCTAATGCAAAGGTAGGCAATCCAGTGCCCTTCAGATACTTTGGATTACAACACCTAACAATCTGTGGAGTCCTTGGTGCTCTCTGAGCCTTGTTGTTTTCTTGAAGACGTTTCATTGCCAGACTAGGCAACATCTTCAGTGCGAGAAGGGAGTGGGACTTGCTCTCTGTTTATATACCATGGCTTGTCCTGCTTGTGTAGGTGTTGTTGTTCTCTCCTTAGAGAGAGAATTAGGTTTCTTGATTGGGCTGTTGTTTGTTGCTTGGTTGATTGACTGAGTTAATAGTTCCTTGATTAGGGTATATTGTGCTGTTTGATTGTTCCTCTGGTGCTAATCCTGGTGTTAATCTTAGCATATCAGGGTGTTGATTGCTGGCAAGGTGTTCTGGTCTTCTGGCTTTTCTATTGACTCATGAATGGTATGTAAATGTTGTTTACCTCTATGTGTCTGTTGATGGCTGCTTTGTCTGAGTGCCAAGCTTCCAGGAATTCTCTAGCGTTTTTGGATTTGGCTTGGTTTAAGATGCTCACAGTTTCCCAGTTGAAAGTATGGTTGAGTCTGTCCATGTGTTGTGAGATTAAGGAGTTTTCATCATGTCTTCTGACTGCTAGTTGGTGTTCGTGGATGTGCTCTGCTAGTCTTCTGCCTGTCTGTCCTACATAGTGGCTGCTACAGTCCTTACACTGTATGTTGTAGATGACTCCTGTTTTTTCTTCTTGGGCTACTGGGTCTTTTGGGTTACTTAAGATGTTCTGAAGGGTTTGGGTTGGTTTATGTGCTACGGTGATGCCATGTGGTTGTAACAGTCTACTGGTAGTTTCTGAGATGTTTCTGATGTATGGCAGTGTTATCCTTTTCATAGCTTCTGTTGGATGTGTTGTAGTGGGTTGGGTGGTCAGGCATGTTTTGATAAAGTTGAGTGGGTATCCATTTTGCTGAAGATGCTGTATAGATGATCTGTTTCCTTTTTCTGGTGTTCTGGGTTGCTGCAGTGCATTAGTGCTCGTCTGAATACTGTTCTTACACAGCTTCTCTTGTGGGAGGTTGGGTTGTTGCTTTGGTAATGGAGCACTTGGTTAGTGTGGGTAGATTTCCAGTAGACTTGTGTTTCTAGAATGCCATTATTTCCTCTACTGATGAGGATGTCCAAGAAGGGTAGTGTGTTGTTGTTTTCTTCTTCCCTTGTGAATTTTATTCCATTGAAGATGTTGTTGATGGTTTCATGTGTTTCCTCCAGTTGTTCCTTTTTTATTATGACCAAGGTGTCATCTACATACCAGATCCATACAAGAAGATTTATTTATTTATTTATTTATTTATTTTCTATCCCACCTTTATTATTTTTATAAATAACTCAAGGTGGTGAACATACCTAATACTCCTTCCTCCTCCTATTTTCCCCACAACAACCCTGTGAGGTGAGTTGGGCTGAGAGAGTGACTAGCCCAAGGTCACCCAGCCGGCTTTCATGCCTAATGTGGGAGTAGAACTCACAGCCTCCTGGTTTCTAGCATTGCCTTAACCACTAGACCAAACTGGCACAACCACTAGATCAAACTGGTTGTGACCATTATTCCATTATCTCTTGACAATTTGATAGAAAAAGCCCATGGATTTCAGAATGAAACTAGTATTCACCAAACAGGCCTAGGAAAACAAGCACTGTGTTTGTAAAACTGGTATAGGCTATATATAATTTTGATGGCAAAATACTGACAAATAAAATTGAGGCCAGAAATAAAGCAGTAATTTGGTTTAGGATAGGTACTGTATAGGAATCTCCTCTCTTATTAGTATCGTGGCTGCCACCTTTTTGAATCTCCTGAATTTTCTGTGTTGTCTTTAAAAGTAACCTGCATCTGGACAGTACTGCATTGATCTATAAAAGTGTGTGAAGCTTCAATTTGTTTGAAGATAATTCAATCAAATCTTTCTAACCAAATCGTGGAGTTTTCTAAATAATTCAATGCATCTGATTGGATGTATTCAAACTGATTGGAAGATCTGATGGATTTTTGCATGTAGTATACACATGCTTTTTATTAATTAACTGTTTGAACTAATTTGAATCAAACTGAGGATCAAATGGAAACATGTATTTAAATGGAACTGCCAATTTGAACTGAACTGCAAATTCAAATCAGACTCTGGGTCATTTGCATGACCTTAGTAATCTAATTTGGCTATACCAAGCCCATGAATATCCAAAGCAATATCTACAATAGATAAAGGACTTGCAACTAGGGAATTAGCTGAAACATTTGAACTTCTAAGGCAAGTGTGCAGAAATGTTCCCCATCTTAGTATATATGATTTCGTGTCTCAACTAGCAACCATTTTGCTTTAGCCTGATTATGTAAATATCTCTTCATGGACTTAGTTAAACCTTAAAACAGAATGTTTGTGGATCTCTCTGTTAGATGCTACATATAATAACAATATTTTGCAGTTTCCCTAATTCCTGAGTACTGTTGGAATTTGACTTGAAATACACCAACTCTATAAACCTTTTGACCATTAGGGCAATGGAAACAGAGATGGTGATTGATTGATTGATTGATTGATTGATTTGATTTGATTTGATTTGATTTCTGTAGCTGCCCATCTCAACAAGTGACTCTGGGCGGTTATCAGGACTCTGCACATATATCTTCTTTCCTTGTTTAGAAGACTTGCTGTATTTGCATGTGTCAATGTAACATGCCTTCTCTTGGTTAGACTGATACTCTCAGGGCTGTCATTACTTTCTACCTCTCTCAGTTCAGTCTTCTTTCGCAGTCAGGTACATCCCTGTTTTGCTCTCTCTCCATAATGGAGGAGAGCACACTCCAGGCTCTTAGCTGTAGATATAACCTGGAGTTTCCTAGTGCTATGTTATTTATTTCCTATTTTAAAGAGTCGTTTGTCAAGATGGGCAGTGAAGAAATGTGATAAATAAATAAAATAAAATAAATGTTTTAAAATTTTCATTCATGCAAGCATCAGTCTCAAGAATACTTTCTTACAAAAGTTATCTTTAGTATTTCTGTTTACATGCATTATTTCTACTGCACAAAGCTCTAACCACAAGTAAAACAATGCTACCTTGTGGCAGATAACAGTTGCATGACTCTTCCTAGCACAGTAATACAAATGTCCTGGACTTACATTCCTTGAGCAATCCTTGTGTATATTGCTAAAACAGATTATTCCCATGCAGACATGTCTTTAATCAGTGGGATCAAATAAATTTTAATTACTATTTGACAAGTGGGATCAAATAAATTTTCTTCCCACAAAGCTGGTAACCTCTGATCCAAGAGCTGCACAGAAATGGCATATTACTAAAGAACACTTTTGAATTCCATTGGAAAAAATGGTTATCAGTTATTTTCCCTCTGGCCATGTGTTCCAATCCACCTTCTTACTAATACGGAAAAGTATGAGTTAGTAGTTGCAAAATAAACTTGAAAAGCCCCTGGGAGACACAGCAGAAACAGGTCAGGAATTGTGACATATTAGCATCATATGCAGTGAAGGACCATAACACAGATACATTAAATTCTGGATTTATTCTCCTTTTTTCTTTTTTGGTGCCTTCAACTCAGTCTTGACTCCTGGCAACTGTCTGGGCAAGTCCCTGCAGTTTTCTTGGCAAGATTTCAGAAGTGGTTTGCCATTGCCTTCTTCCCAGGGCTGAGAGAGAGTGACTGGCCCAAGGTCACCCAACTGGCTTTGTGCCTAAGGTGGGACTAGAACTCATGGTCTCCCGGTTTCTAGCCTGATGCCTTAACCACTACACCAAACTGGCTCTCCATTCTCCATTCTCTGCTCTAAAAGATGAGGCATAGGAAGAAAAGAAAAAGAATCACACCTGGAATCTTAGATGCCATTGGCAACCAAAGTTAGGTGACACTGGGCTAGATGGATAAATGTTCTGTCTCACTGTAACAAACCATATATTAATGTCTGGCTGCTTGAAGAATGAATGGGAGATGGGCGGGGAATAAATTAAATAAATAAAAAAATAAAATAAATAAACAAACAAGGAAGGCCCTCCCCTTTTCCATATACAAAAGCTAACAATTGAGCAGTGAAAATTTATTTGAATGCTACTTTGGGGCACCATGGCTTCTGCTACATCCAAGGACAAAAGTTTAGCATTGAAGAGGCAGATTGTGTGGCACCCACAAAACTGTATCCAATTCTTCGATATTCAAAATAGCCAACTCTTCTTAAGGCAGGATCAAATCCATGATCAATCTCAAAATTTATGATAAAAGATGCATTGTAAGAACGATAGTAAAAATAGGCACTATTTCTATGAACTGTCCTAGTGTTTTGATATGAAAGGCCTTTTTTGTTTTAATCCAGTTTTAATAATAAGCGGAAACATTTCTGTTTGAAACCACATCAGACGGACTCCTCATTATATCTTTAATCATCAACTACTTAACAAAAACCTTACATTTGGATTAGGCAAGCACTAAGAATAAAGGGCAAACTTGTCAAACAGGATTTTGGAATTACATGGCAACAATAGGCTCTTGGAAAGTGTGAACTACATTTATTTCCACTAATTTGTGTACATGTAAAACAAAGAAGAGTCAGTTTGGTGTAGTGGTTAAGGCCCCAGTCTAAAAACCAGGAGACCATGAATTCTAGTCCCACCTTAGGCACAAAGCCAGTTGTGTGACCTTGGGCCAGTCACTTTCTCTCAGCCCTAGGAAGAAGGCAATGGCAAACCACTTCTGAAAAACCTTGCCAAGAAAACTGCAGGGACTTGTCCAGGCAGTCTTCGGGAATTGGACATGACTGAATGGATGCAAATAAGTCAGTCAGTCAGTCAGTTAGTCAGTCGTTAGGTAGAATAACTTCATGGTCTTCAAAAAGAATAGCATAGTGGTTACAATTCAAAGTAGGACAGAGATGGAAAACCTGCAGTTGTGGACCTGTAGGCACCCTTCACCCCTCCTTTTGCAAGAAATAGCCCAATTTTCTACCATTTTGATTGTAGAGCTTATGCTACAATTAAATTCTGTCCACCTGTGATGGAGAATTGTCAGAACATAACAAAATACATAAATGAATTTAAAATATGCCAGTAATAAATATGAACCAAAACTAAGGCTCTATCTGCCTTGTAGAAATGGCTATGACAAACTGAGATGGCAATTTTCCTTATGGTTCTAGACAGGTAGTTTCTCAAACTGGCTCTCAAAATAATCTCTAACAATGCAAAAACTAATTAATTTCCTGAACCATGTAAACCTGTATCACGAACTAGACATTCATGTCCTATGGCAATATCCAACATCTGATTTCTGTTCCCACAAGATCTCAGCTTGTTCTCCTTGCCACTGCTCGCCCTTACCATCATTCCAAACCCATTCTGGAGGGGAGGAGGGAAGAAGAGGAACTCTTCTGCTTGTGGATCTTCTTCATCAATGGACCGCCATCACTGGATACAAATCTTTCTACACAGAATACAGTATACCAAAGACGTGCACATTCTCCAGTTAAATGGAAAGGTCTTTGTTTGTTTGTTTTCCACCTTAAAAAAACTCTCTCCTGTTATCCCAGGAACATCCCTCTTACCAGAGGTATCATCTATTGTTTCCATAACAACTGGATTTGACAGGACATGAGGCCTGTAAATTCTTTATTTAGATGGACCAAGCTGTAGGTTTACTTCCTTCAAATCATCACCATGTGGCTGGCTGAAGCAAGTTTGCATCCTCTGAAGGATAACCAGATGGAAGACAGGGCCTTTAACAGCTGTATGGATGATAATATTTTGGCTTTTTTTTTTTTCAGCCTGTCCCTAGGGAAGGGCTCTTGCTGTATTCAACAATAAAGCTGCACCATCGATCCTCTGCTATAGACATTTACTCATCTATAATGAAATTTCACACTGACCACAACAAATCCTCCAATCTACATGCATACTTTTATCCACATACAATTTTTAGAAAATAAAATGCCTGTGGATGAGGTTTAATACCAATTATTAAATTAAATGGAAATTATTAAATATGTGATCACTGAAAGTTCTAAATTCAGTAAGGCCTATAATTATAATGTGAAAATTAATTCATCAGCACAGCTAGATTGACAGTATACATACAGAATTTTAGCCATGGATATGCTTTTCAACTTACCAGATGTAGTATTATTATAATTATGGATCTATATTCAATGCAGAGATATGCTTATATGTTACTTATCCTGAAAGACTTACTTACTCATTTTAAATAATGTGTGCCAATTACTATATTCTGGATGCATAATGAAATATAATGTATAGATAGGGAGTCAATGATTGTAAACATTCTAATAAGATTATCCTACCCTTTTTAAATATTTTATTGCATCACTGTGGAGCAACAATCAACAACAACTTCAGATCATATATGCTTTATGGCTGCAAACTTTGGTTTATTTATGCCCAATTATGTTCACTGATTTCAGTCAGTTACAAGAACATATATCACTGACCTGAGGACTGCCAACTCAGCTTTGGGGAAAGAGTGGGTGGGGGAACTAATCACTGGAAAAACGAGTTCCACTGTTTATTTACTTGATTGGATATTAATCCTGGAGACATTATAGGAGCTTTTACTGGTATCTCCTGAGTGACCTCCTTGTCTTGCTGGAACACAAGACACAACAATCTGATTGAATTTCCATGGCAACCAAGGAACCTCCCAATATCCAATTCAAAGAAGCTGATGACAGGAGGAAATTGTCTGTGCAAGACATTCCAAGTTGTTAGATTCCCTAATATGTTCTACACTGAAAGCAGTACTTATTTGGTGCAACACCTGTTAAACATTTAAAAAGATAACTATGTTCCTTCCAGCTTTGCTTCAATGAAGAAGAATTTTGTGGACTAATTCTATATAGATAACATTATTATATTATTGCTCATTTCCTTGGTTTTCCTTGGTTTTCCAGCTGGGTGACCTTGGGCCAGTCACTTTCTCTCAGCCCTAGGAAGGAGGCAATGGCAAACCACTTCTGAAAAACCTTGCCAAGAAAACTGCAGGGACTTGTCCAGGCAGTCTCCGAGAATTGGACACGACTGAATTGATAAAAAAAACAACCCTTGGTTTTATGTGATACTTTTGTGGTCTGACACAAAGAGCTCATCGCTAAAGCTGACTGGGTAAAACTAATTACTAAGGATATACAGTATTTCATGAATGCTAAGCCGTAATATGGTCTATTTCTTTTTGACTTAGTGTGATATGTGAATCCAGTTATTGTAGTGTCTTAATTATAAGTTATGGCTTAGCATGTCATATAAACCCAATCATGGTTCAATAAATCATGATGAAGCAAACCATGACTTCATGCAACACATGAGCCCAGTTCAGAGATTTGGTAATCCAGATTTCCTTTGGGTATACAGTAGATGTACATGGACTTGCCTCGAAAAGGGCTGGATGTACATATGAAAGCAGGAGTCGAGAGACAGATCACCTAGAATCTACATAGGCCAGAGTAATCAAGTATTTGAATTAGTTGTTTGACTTATTTAAGGTACCTAGCAACCAGAAACCTGAAATTAAACAGCAAAAAAATTGGATGTTTCAATCTAATAAATTGTGCAACATAGCCATAATCTCTGTCCATTAGTTATTCCAATTACTAGTATTTTAAGCTAGACTTTTCTGTACTTATTTTTTAATTCTCTGGCTGTCATTCTCAACTTCCTCATCTGCTACTTCATTTGACTTCATATTGACTTCATTTCTGTTTCTCCACCTTTTTTTCTTTTTTGTAGTTTTTATCTTTGCTTCAAACTTATTAAATTCTTATAAAAAAAACTATTGACTTCATTCATCATTTTGTCTTAGGCCCCTTCGACACAACTAGGTGCCTTGACTTGGGACTGGTGCTGCACCCATATACTCACTACTTAAGAGCTCTTTGGACTTGGGATCTGGCTCAGCTGCATCACAAAGGAAATGCTGCGGAGATAATTTTGCCGCATTAATGCTGCACCTATGTGGGAGATTATTTCCCATTGGTGAGAACTCTTGTGTTGTCCCAGTTCCTGTGCTCTTCCCCTCTCTGATTTTAAGATGATGGTACCTTGCCACACACACACACACACACACACACATATATATATATATATATATATATATACACACACACACACACACACACACACACACACACACACACACCTGTATATACCTGTATACCCTCATCGTGACCGGCTTCCACCTGGAAACCTATGCCCTCATTGTGGGAGGTTGTGCGGATCCAGAATTGGTCTTTACAGCCACTTACGGATCCACTGTTAAGAATTTACCCTTGGAAGACAATCTTACTCGGCTACGAGTGATCGCCAAGAAGAAGAAGAAGACCTTGCCATCATTTCATGACGCTTTTCAACTGAGCAGTGAATCAGTTCTGTAGATCCCCTTCACGGTGAGTAGCTTTTTTTCTCCTTGCTCCGAGAACACAGCAAGCTGTCCACGAGCATGGGGAAAGGGCACGCGGCATAGCTCACAGGGTGCCAGCCAATTCTTATGCTCTCCAGTGGCCAGATGGAAGGGATGCTGCGGTTGGGTCATGGGGAACACTGAATATTGTGATGGCAGCAGCAGTGAGGACACTTTTGCCTAGCACAGGGCTTTCCAAAGTGCCGCCGTTGGCGACACGCCAGCGGCGGTGGCGGCATGGCGGCGGTGCGGGGGCGCGTGTGCGCGGCGGCGATGCGGGAGGCTGTGCAGCGGCGCGCGCGCGTCGTCGTCACAGGGAGACATGCGGCGGCATGCGTGTGCACGGCGGCGGCAGCAGCTGCCGCTGCCGCCGTGCATGCGCACGCCGCCACTTCCGGGTGGTGTGGCGACACACCACGCTGTGTGTGGCGACACACTTTTGTGTCGCGACACACAGTTTGGAAAGCTCTGGCCTAGCATGATGGTGCTTCTGAGGATTTGGAGACTGAGGCTGAAGGTTAAAGTGGAAGCGACCTTACTCTCTTGCAATACTTCTCTTACTCATTCTTCTGTTATATTCTACACCTAGCCTATTTATTGGCAGGGGATGGGTGGGAGGATAGTTAAAAGGGTACCAAAATCACCTATTCTCAACCTGGTGTCTTTCAGCTATGTTGAACTACAACTCCTATCATGTCCAGATAGCATGCCCATTTCTAGGAAAAGACGGTATAGATCATGTTTCTCAACCTTGTCAACTTTAAGATGTGTGGGCTTCAACTCCCAGAATTCTCCAGCCAGCATGGCTGGCTGGGGAATTCTGGGAATTGAAGTTCACATATCTTAATGTTGACAAGGTTGAGAAACGTTGGTGTAGATGTACAGTAATAGGCAGGCTTATCTGCCTGGTACAAAACACTGAATGTCAAAAGGGTGCATCTCAAAAAAGAAATGTACTTGCTCTATGGTTCAGTTCTTTGTAAAAAGGAGATGAAAGACACAAACAAACAAAAAAGAAAACATACAATAACTGTTTGATAATGACATACTGCAGACACTTTGCAAAAGTGAGTGAACAAAGAATGACGACTGAGCTATGAAGAACTAGGACGGACCTCCCAACAATGGTATGGGGATGTGCAGACAAGGACAATGGATCTTCTGCTAATGAGTAAGTGCACACGTCTGTTTATTCTCTGTTTGATTGCTCAGGGACGCTGAACACCAATTTGAAAATGAAATGGTTTTATAAACATGTATTCAATTTGCACATAAACATTTTCAGTAGATACGAACTAACTGTAAAAGCATCCATAGATTCCAAATTCAGTGGCAAGTGTGCAGCCCTCTCTAACGTCTCTTAAGGGAAAAAAGGTTTATTTGAGTTTAATGGGTTTTCTCCTGGGTAAGTGCCCACAAGTCTGCAGTCTTAATCATTTGCTGTGGGCTGCAATGTCCTACTTATTTACCTAGGAGTATTCAATAGAACTCACACCTGACTAGACACACACAGGATTGATCTGTAATTTTGTGTCAACTGTTTAGGTTGCAGTTTTACATACATTTCCCTTGGCATAAGTCCCAATCTTGGCACTCAACCAAAATTACTTCTGACTATATAGCCATAGGATTTTATTCCAACGGTCAAACTGTGGAATTCCCCTCTGCACTTCTGCCATGTCTTTCGATAATTTAACAGAACAAATTAAATATATGCAATGAAGGAAGAGAGATGTTATTTAAGTGCAATAAAATTCCTTTTTAAAAATCAACAGTATATTGGAAAAAAAATACTGTGAGCTCTGTGATGTATTTTGTAGAATATAACTTTAAGCTGATATGTTAAATATGCTGGTCCTTATGCTATCTCTGAAGTAGACAAAATAAGAAAATACATTTCCATTTAGTGACTGACCTCAATCTCTGAATGAGGACCCCTGCATGTTGCATTAGAAGGCAGGGCTCCATTACATCAACACACATTCTGTTCAGTCTACTGAAATATTGATTTTTGGACTGCACACATACAGAGTAAAATCAATATCCAGTATATATAGCAGAGTAGTTACACTATAAAGGCCAACTCACCCACATTGTATATAGGTGTAAGCCCAAAGTTTGGGGTGGAAAGGATGGGATCAAAACGATGTGTATGAGAAAGCCAACAGCAAAACATGAAATGCAAAAAAAAAAAAAAGGCCGAAGAAGGCTATAGAAGGCAAACAAAGCCCTTTGGATGGAAGAAATTCACTAACGTTTACTGAAGATAAAGAGATTAAAGGAGAGAGGGAAAAATACTGAAAATACTAAACGTGCATAAAAATGAAAGTTGATGACACGGATATAACCATGCAAGACTGTAGCAGACATCCAATACAAATGGCCTTATGTGCCAAGATTATTGTTATAAGTGCACGTGTAGGAAGCAGCAATTAATTTGAGTTATAATATTTATGACACTGAAGTATTTTGAAAAGTCAGTATTTTCACATTGCACTGGCAAGTTAAGAGCTTTTTAGAAAATAACAGATATACGTCTTCTAAGGCTTATGGTTATACAGATGAACTATCACAGCTGCATGAAATTAGCCATAAATATAAATATTATAGACATGCTGTCTTGTTTATGATTCACTCGTTACTTCTCAATTTATGTACAAAAATGAATTGAACTCTGGAACCAACATCACTGTTTAGCTTGTGTTAATTCATATTGTCTCTCGGGAAAACAGAAAAAGATAATTATCACTTTATCCATAATCCACATTTTTCTATACTTTTAGATTCATATGAGAGGGGAATCATGTAGTTAAATACAATGACAATTAATCTATGTAAAAAAGAAGTAAGTTAATAAAAGACATTTTTTGTCAATAGCCATTAGCCATAATAGCTAATAAAATGTAATTTCCACATACACCAAGGCCAGTTGATGGTGATATGTGGTATAAAGTTCCTGGGTAATTTGTTGTTCCTGGAAAAATAGACTTGTAGGCCATTAGTTAATTGTGTGTGCACGTGTGTATGTGGGAGCTCCTCTGCATTTTTCCAAGTGGGAAAATTTCCATGTTGCCACCAAGAGGGACCTCTGCTGTGGTCCTTCATTACTATTCTCATGTTCTTAATCACAGTTATTTTAATTTGGGAAATTACAGTCATAAGAAAGAATCTGTAATTATCACACAAGAGTAGCCCCTTTTCCTAGATTTTTTCCTGTGGATAAGGATAGCTGTGTCTTTGTTGCTACAATATATTTGATGGGAAGGAAAAGAAAAAAGGGCTTAAAAGACTTACATTCTGTGGGCTGTGCCTTTGAATCTTCCTTGTGCACCTTTCCCCCCCTCTTCTCAAGAGAGGAGAGTACAACACCCCCACCAACACAGGCAGGACAAGCCAGGGTATATAAACAGAGAGCAAGTCCCACTCCCTTTTCGCACTGAAGATGTTGCCTAGCCTGGCAATGAAACATCTGCAAGAAAACAACAAGGCTCAGAGAGCACCAAGGACTCCACAGTTCAACCCTGCCTGAGCTACAAATATTCTCTTCGATTGGTACCTTTGAATATTGTTGGATTTGTATTTTTTTCAGAAGCTCAAGGCAGTGTATATAATACTCCTTTCTTCAATTTTCCATTCATAACAAACTTGTGAGGTTGGGCTGAGAGAAACTAACTAACCCCAAATCACCCAGTATACTTCCATAGCAGAGGGTGCACTTGAATCACGATCTCCCTAGTCCTAACATTGTAGCTACTACACAACACTGTATTCTTCCTTGACTCATGCTTGCAATGGTAAAGGGGAAGTGTAATGTGTACAATATGTTGGAATCCGGCAAATCAAGCATGCCTCATTAGCATATGGGTGATTGCTCTAGGAGGCAAACTCTGTGCTTCCAGAGGAAGCTGCTTGTTGCCCTTCCCACTTCGTCTCTCTCTCTCTCTGATTCTTCCACCATCGAGGAGGAAGCAGCATGTGGCTGCTCCTCTTCATAGAGAGGCCATGTGCTAGGCCTCAAGCCCCTTTCTCTATGCAGCCTCTGGCAGCAAACAGGGCCAGAGGTATACAGTTTAGGGAACAGAAAGAAAAACTGAAACCAAATAGCTATACCTGG
Source organism: Charina bottae (assembly GCA_023362775.1). Taxonomy (NCBI): domain Eukaryota; kingdom Metazoa; phylum Chordata; class Lepidosauria; order Squamata; family Charinaidae; genus Charina; species Charina bottae. The sequence goes on from JALMGJ010000007.1 coordinate 32,199,351, forward strand.
ACAAAATAAATGTAAGAACTCTTTTGTACTTACTTTTTGTAATGTCTAGGTGTGTGTTTCTTTATGATTGGGTGGGCTAAAAGTGTAAGAATAAGAACCTGAATCTCTCTAACATGCTCACAGGCTGTGTTTTTAAACAATATTCCTTTTTCTGTGCACGAGTTTACACAATGTTAAGCTCTGCTCCATTCACTGGTTCTAACAGGCCACTGAAGGATCTTCACAATAGCAGCTTAACCTGGACATCAAAATGGTGTGCCTAAACCTATGCTTGCTCTTATACAGATTGTGGGAACTAAGCTTAAATATTTCCAGTGGATAGAAAAGCTTCACTTTTTTTTCAGTCCCCAAACCAGAATATTCTGTTTGTTCTCTAATATCAGATAAGAATTTTAAACTGATGTTTTATAAGGCTTAAGCAGAATGTTTCAATCTTGGCAAAAGGCTACCACAGTTTTCAAATAAAAACAAAGCCTTTTCACAAAACGACAAGAGGTTCCAAAGTAGTTGGAAAATTACTTAGATGCCTCTTGGTTAAAAATTATATCTACTCTGGCTCAACTTTCCAGATGTCACACAAAGGGTACATTATGTGATTATAACATAAACAAGATAATGTATCAAGTCATCTCAATTTAGATATTGCATAGGCACTTTCAAAAGGGGCACTGCACAGATCCATTTACCGCACTGTCATATTAATGACATCTATTTTAATTATTACTGTATATAGCAGATTGCACAACTTTTTCTAAGCTGATGGCTGCATTTGTCCTTTGAATGGTGTGCTGGGGGACTATACTCTAAAAGGTAATGGGTATGGTCGGGACAAAACCTAAATTGATAATATTTCATTTACATTAACATCCAACGGGGTTAGTATGATTACTCTCACTCCTGTACTGAATAATTTCCCTTTCCATCACATTAAAAATTACAATTTGGCAACAACTTGTGGAGCCACAACCATAGATTTAGGGGACTATATGTGGTTCTGGGGTTTCAGGATGAGCACCTTGTCATACAGGAATAAAGGATCATTTGGAAAAAATGGAAACACAAATATACCATTGAATATGTTATGTTAACGTTAATATGTTAATAGAATCAGTAGTGGGGAAAAAAAGAATTAGAGCTGTAATTCTATGCACACGGGAGCAAGCTTTCTGTGAAACTTTGGCATAAAAATGTACAATTGCAGGTTGTCGTTTTTCTTAAAAAAAGAACCAGTTCAACCAGCAAAGTAATCTTTTGAGCCCTGCCATAAAAATAGATCTGCTGTAATGCTAGCTTAAATGTGCATACCATGAAACATGTTAAATACCGTAGCACATATAAATAAACCATTATTTGCAGAAAATGTAGACCTATAAACAAAGAACCAAGAGTGACAAACTCGGAACACCCTACTGAGAAGACTTCAATAATTCAAGAAGCAAGAATACTGCTACAGAGCATTGAATGCTAATAGGTTTACACACCGCACAGCTGTGCTTTGCTTAACTATAGTTTGTTAATTAAACAATTGGATGAATTCAGACTATGCCTAAGCTATGGTTTACAAACCACAATAGCTTAGTTCACACAACACACAATACCAAAACTAAACAAGCAACATTGTGAGGTAGCACAATTTATTTAATCCTTTGTTGTAGCAAACATTTTTATTTATCTAATAGGGTAAACTTTAATGAATTCTTAACTGATAATGTCCACATCAGCAATAGTTTGGGGGCAAAAGGCTGTAGCTAACTTGTTCATATGTTGCTATGCTATTGCCCATTATATCTAGGCTGACCATATTACCTTGAGACAAAAACAGGACATTGGGATGGCAAAACGGGATGGGGTCTTATGTAATATTCCATATTCATGAAAAAGACGGGTCCCCACCCCCCCGGTCCGCGTGATTGGGCCCCGCTTGCAAACCCCGCCCCCGCTCCACACGATTGGCTCCTGCCTGCAAACCCTGCCCCCGGTCCACGCAATTGGCTCCCACCTGCAAACCCCGCCCCGATCCCTCCTTTGCCGCACACTGATAGGCAGGAAGGCTTCCTCTTCCAGGCTGCCTCCAATCGGCAGCTCCGGCTCGGATCCTCCTTCTGTGCCATTCCCGCCGGGTTTAAAAAATGGGACAAAATTGAGATTTTTATCAAAACGACGGGACAGTTGAAAAATGCTAAAAAAACGGGACTGTCCCATTCAAAACGGGACATATGGTCAGCCTAATTCTATCTTGATATCTTAAATTGGGAGCTATCAATTGTTAGTATTTCATTTAATATATTTGTATCCTAACCTTCCTCTAAAACCTCAGAACTGTGTTCTCCCTGCTCTGCTACCATTTTTTTCCTATACAATATGAGGAAGATTACAATGAAGGAGAGTTACTGCCTAAAGTTAGTGAGCGACTGCTGATTTCCACCCAGGTCTTTCATGCTCCACTACTCAGACCACTGTGTTGGCTCTTGCTTACACCACAACTTTCATTTCATTTCCCAGGAAAAATATGCTACAATAAGTCTTTCCCTCTTTTAATGACCATTAACTTTCAGATATTTAAATTAGAGGCAGGGCTTCTACAGCACCCTCTAAGCCAGTGTTTCTCAACCTTAGCCACTTTAAGATGTGTGGACTTCAACTCCCAGAATTCCCCAGCCAGCATTGGGGAATTCTGGGAGTTAAAGTCCACACATCTTAAAGTGGCTAAGGTAGAGAAACACTGCTCTAAGCAGAACCTCCTTACTCTTCGTTTTAAAAATTAAGCACCAGGAATTAATTAATAAGTTAATGTGTGACCTACTTGAAGATTTTAAACCCTTTTTAAAGCCTCCTATTCCATACAGTATGCTATAGCAGGTCAACCACATACTACATATAGAAAAGTCTTTGCTATTAGCTGAATATAGCTGCTTTTTCTGTCATAAATTTACATCACCCTTCCCCATTCTACTGCCCTCCAAATATGTTGTTCTGCAACTTTTATATATGCAGCCAGCATGGCCACTGTGTAGTCTAACACACACTGTATTTGTTTGGTCATTTGCAAAAACATGTGAGTGGTTGCCATAAGGGAACTTTTCTGGCTGCAATAAAATTTGGGATGAGAAGAGGGTGGGAAGAATGGCATTGACCAGGGACTTAGAACTAATTTGGTTAAAAATAAGTCTGAAGGTATGCTGAGCAGGAAATGTAACTAGAATAAGGAAAGGAACCAAGGCCTTAGCTGCAGCTGTGACAATATAAGCTTTGTTTTGTATTAGCATGTCTACTCATACTCCAACTCTATAGTAAGTGCCCAAAGACCATTTTAGAGTGTGGTTACAAATCAGCTTAGTTTTTAATGAAAGTCTTTTACTAGGATAATGAAGAAAGATATATTTATCAACTAGAAGTCCTAAAAAATCAGTGAAGACCTTTTGATTAGCTACTGGAATCCTGTTAAGATTCTGTACTGTGGCCTATCATAATGACAAAGCTTGCGTAATTACATGTATTCGGGCAAACTCAATTATATTGTGCTATTAGATAAGGTCTCTTTTATGTAATAGTATTTGGATCAGATAGTGGGTGTATTTTGTGTATACTTTGTGTGTATTACCTAAACCTGGTTGGGCACAAAGAGGTCCGTTCCCCTCATGGAGATGTGCTCACCTGGGTTCTGAGTGCGACCCCAGGTGTAATCACAGGGCAGAGATGGGGGAGAGATTGCAGTCATTCAAGAGACCCTGGTGGCTTTCAGGGGCACTGCCCTGCAGGTAACTCATTGAGAGACTCTGTTGATAACTTTGGATTGAGGCCTTGGGGTAACCTGTGTATTACAGATGGCTGGATCCAGGTGGTGGTGAATGCAATATTGATGGGCTGGTTCTGCTGGCTCTTAAACAGGTAGTGGTCTGTCCCTCCTCAATAAGTTACTACTTGATCCAATTGTACTGGACGACTTTTGCCCTATCTTCCCTTTATAGGGAAGGTTGTCGAGAAGATGGTCTGTTTTCACCTCCAGAGGGTCCTGGAGGAAGCAGATTGAGATACTTTTCGGTTGGGTTTCAGGCTGGGATATAGTACTGAGACAGCATTGTTCCCACTTTTAGATGATCTTTGGTGAGACCAGGAATGGGGTGGTGCATCCATCTGACCCTCCTTGTAAACCCACGTAACACTGCTGGTTGTCACCTACTGTATAAAGCCCTTCATTGCATAGGGCTGGATTATTTGCAGGACTGCCTGGATCCGGTTGTATTTGCCTGTCCCACAACATCCAACAGAGTAGGCATGCTTTGGGCTCCTTCTATGAAACAATGTCATCTAATGGGACCCAGGAGTGCCTTCTCTGTTGCAGTGCCTGCCCTTTGGAAGAGCAGGTCTTCTGAGATTCGGATGGTCCCAACCCTGTTTTTAAGGCCTTGAAAACCTGGGTATTGGGCTAGGACATTGGATGAGCCTATCTGGTAAATGGTTTTGGAGTAAGAGTATATTGTGATTTGTCCTTAGTTGTTGTTTCTTGTTGTGTCCCTGCAGTTTTCTGTTTATTGGCTGTTTTGTTCTGTGGTTTTAATCCAATGTTAGCTGCCTAGAGTTGCAATTTGTGAGTTGCGCATAAATTTTATAAATAAATAAATAAACTACCTTTATTGTTTTTATGGGTACACACACTAATCAGCACAGTAACGGATACTGATCTTTCTCCTGAAGTTTCTTCTACATGAAATGCCATTATTTAGTGTCTTTAAGTTTCCAGATACTATTGCATGTACTGTACCTTCTAATTTTCTATCAATTGCTTCCTTTCTAACAATGAAAAGACACAATTATCTCCCAATCTATTTGCAGTATATCATTATTTTCTCATAATGCCTCAATTTTGTGGCTCTGACTGGCAGCTGGATAAAAACCAGAAGTACATTACACATGCCTTATTTTCTGTAGATACCTTTTGTTTATTAAGAGATAGGTTCTAACCAAGCCCTGTTTAAGCAAACACACCCTCATAAGCATGAATATAGGTTTAAGAGGTTACTTATATTAAGTTTAATAGCAACAAAGGTACCATTTCTTGTTTACTTTTCACTGACCAAAAGTTTTAAGATTTCAGCATTAATGAAACTTAAGATATACACTAGCAAAACTGTCTTAATATGTCAGATAAACTTTCTGCCAAAGCTCCATTCATGGGTCTGATATAGAAGAGGTACATGCTGGTGATTTTTATGTTGTGCTATGCCATGTCTTAACCACAGCTTATTGAATAAAGAACACTAAGTCATTGACCATGTTTTACAAATTGCAGTGGAGAATTCACACAATATGCTAAGCAAAAAGTTAACTACATATGGCTTAATGCAATTTGTGACCTATCCTATGCCACTGTATTCCAAATTCTTAGAGACCACAGTGATGCTCCCTTTGATGATATACTTCCTCTATATGGGAGCAAGACATTTTCCTGCTATTGACTTTAATGGCTATATTTTGTATCAATGACTGTCCTGACTGCATCATTACAACAGAACACAAAAGATGATGAAACTCAATACCTAATTATAACATACCACCACAGCCCATATGTAAATCCTCACAGAGAGACTTAATGAAGGTAAAAAGGTATGGAGTTGTATTTTGCTGTTACACACAGTTGTCAAGAAGGAAACTTGGCTATGGGGAACAAGGAAAGGACACTTAATTTTGGAAAATAGTCCTCAGCACAACCATCCATCTGTGGCATGTTCCTAGGAACCTGAATATACTGCTAATGGTTTTCTATCTAGAATCCTAACAGGTGTGTTATCTTGAAACTTAGGACATAGAGACATGGACTTGCAAGAAGAGACAAAGAACTGTAAGTAAATAAATAAATAAAATGCCTAAGAACAAAATGTACTGCACTCCAACAATTGGGAAGGTTAGAACAAAGCACTGCACCCTGGTAAACAAGGGAAGAGAAAACATGTTCTTTAGGCTGACCCACAAAGCTAAGTCAGGATTTGCTTCATAAGCCACAGTTGGGTGGGTCTGTATAACAGAGCCACAAACCATAGTGTACTAATGTCACATTCACACAACAGGCTATGCTAAAACCAAATTCTCCTGGTGTATTAATAGGTCATCAGCACCTAGCCAGTGTGTGTGCTTTCTGCAGTCATCTTGCCCAAGAAACACTGTGGGGTACTACGTTGTCCTTCCCTGTCTGAGTTTGGCCCCATAGTAGAGGTTCTGAACAGTCTACCGGAATTCTGGTTGTAGGGATCTTGTGGGGAGGGGGGGCAGTGGACTTAGGACTGGCAGTAGGAGGTTACTTTGTCTATTAGAATAGGGCTCTAGAGTCATTTTGTGTTACCTGCATACTGTCCTTGAAGGCTTATCCCCATTATACCGTGTGTGTGTGAAGGGGCAGGACGTGGACAGGATCACAAATATATTTGATTGACATCCTGCTTTTCATTTGTGAGCTCAAGGAACCATATAGAGCATTCTTCCTCCTATTTTTCCGGAGAACGACGACCCTGTGAGATAGGCTGAGCTAAGAAAGAGTCCCTAGCCCTGAGCCACCTGTGAGCTCCCTGAGTGGACTTGAATGTGGGCCTCCCTGGCCCAAGTTTTTAACTGCTACAGCACAAAGGTTTGGGGGGTGTTTCCACCGCAGAGCGAACTGCCTACCGGTTTTATTTGGCTGGTTGCACTTTTTCGGAATTGCAGTGGCACCGTAGTGCGGACCCACGCTCAGGGGCTCTCTCTTTCTAAGGGCCACTCCCAGACCCGGATGCTAACAAAACCACCTCGCCAAGTGCCTCCCCCGCCGGCTTCCCCAGCAGGACCGCAAGAACTCCTCGCCCCTTTTCTTGCAATACTGGATTGGCGTCCGCTGCCCGGGCACGGAGCCCGATCGCTCGGGCTCAGAAGATTCTCAGGCTTCCCAGACCTTGGCAGAAGGCGGCATTTCCGCGTACCTCGCTTCCTCCCCTCTGGCCACCTGGGCTAGCCTGCCGCGCCCACAGCCCCTACCCCGCCCTTCGCCCCAAAGCAAGTTGCCTGCCACTTTCCTTGAAGCCAGGTGTCTTCCCCGGCCCCCGCTTCATGCCGGCCGCTCTGCTTCTCCGACCCTCCTTACAGGGTCCGCAGGACACCCTGAAGTGCGGACACACCCCTTTCCCGCTCCCATCCACCGACACCCCCCTTGCCTTCCCCCTCTCCCCGCGCCTTGGCAACCCTCCCGGCGGGGCAGCGCAGTAGTTCAGTGGGCGGGGGCGCGCCAATGGCCCGCGCAGGTACTGCCTCCCACTTGCACCTCGCTCAGCCTTGGCCCGGGTGGGCGTGATCGCGGGCTCCGGCTCCTGCCCCGCCCCTTTCTTTCCACCGCCTGAGAGAGAGGGAGAGAAAGAGGGAGAGACTCCTTGGCGCGGAGCAGCGACAGCAGCCATGACCTCCGACCCCGCCCTTCGACAGCCAATAAGAGCGCAGCTCGTCTCCAAACCCAAAATTTCCACGTCGGCAAAAGTCAAGATGGAGCGGGGCTCGCGGGAGCCGGGCGCGAGCGGGCAGGCAGGCAGGCAGGCAGGCAGGCAGACGGGGGAAAGGCAGAGCAATGGAGAGGGAGCGTAAAGAAGGCGGAGGGGATGGCGGCGACGGGGATGGCCGCAGTGGCAGCGATAGCAGCAGCCGCTGCTTCGTTGCCGTAGCAGCCGCCGTTGCAACCACGGAGTGGGAAGAGGAGGCTGCGGCACCGCCGCGAGAAGTCCGAGTCGCGGCAGCCCCGCTACACATCCCCCGAGCTCTTCCTATTTCTCTTCCTGCAGGGAGGGCGGGCGCTCTGCAGCAGGAACAGTTGGAGGAGGCGCTGCACGGACCTGTTGCATTGGGCGCCACGGTTGCTTCAGGTGGCAAGGGGTGAGGTGGGTGAGTTCCTCCTCCTCCCCCCCCCCCCCCGTTGTGCAGCGTGGAGGGCTTGTCTCCTGCGCGGGCACGTTTTTGCATGCAACGCTCCCATCCTCGCCTTCGTATGCTTAGAGTAATCAGTGATGGGGGTTGGAGCAGGTTGGTTCCTGGATCCAGGGGATCCCCGTCTCTGCTGTACATCTGGATCAGTGTGTAGAGCGAAGCAGGTGGGCTTCCTGTTTCTTGATGAGGTTGCTGGTCTTGCTTGCGAGAGTTAGTTTCGATTTTCGGAGCTTATAGTACAGAGGAGAAAGGGGGCATAGGTATTCTTCCTTAAGCGTTGTAGACTTGGTGTGTTTTCTCTCCGTGGTGGATGCCTGTGTGGCCTAATGGGGTCTTCCACATAACTGCTTTGATATCTTCCTCCTGGAGCAAACCCTGTTCCTGGAGCATACAGGTGTTGCTCTTGCTTCCCTCATGCTGTCTTTTCCCAATTGCTCTCTGTTTTGGGAGGGGAATGATTTCAGGAAGATAAAAAGCAAGCTACCAGTACAGAATGCTACTGTGTCATCTCTCTCCCATGTGGCAGCTGGCTGGAGCATACCTGAGCCTAGGCCAGCAATCATTTAGGAACCCAGCTGATTGTTGGACTGCAATAATTTGGCTGCTGTTTGGGGTCCAAAGGTGGAATACACATAGGTGGAAACGGGGCCTGGCCAAATTCTTTGTTTTCTTTAAAAGTACCAATTTGTATGCATAGTTTCCTTGGTATCTTAATAATATATCGATTTCTTCTCTCATTTCTGTTGCAGTGGACAAGAAATGGATGTCTTGCCTCGCAGCTGATGGAGCTCCTTTAGTAGAGAAAGAAGTTTTGGTTTCTGGAAGCAAAGTTCTGTGACACTCGGACTCTGATTATAATAGAAGTCAGTGCACTACAGAACTTTGTCTCCAGGGGCTGCAGCAGCCAAGGGGTTAACACAGCACTCCTGAAACTCAGGTGGACACGTCACTACTAGCTGCCTTCAACAGGATAGGATGGGAAGGTGGCACTTCTCTAGTGGTTATACAAAAAGCACCTAAGTGTATTCCTGTGTTTAAATAAAACCTTCGTTCTTTTGAAACTTGGCCTTTTAGTTTCTGATATTTTAAATAGCACAGCATCTGGGTGTTATTTACATGTGCTATTTGATGGAAGCTTGAAAGAGGAAGATTGATAAAATGCTGTAGACTGTTAAATTCAAGAAGTTGTCTTAGTGGTTGTATATATGGTGCTGTTAAAAAAATTAAGTTTACTAATTGCGTTTGAATTTAAGCTTTTATTAAACTTTGAAATTGTTACAGCATTGATTAGTTGTATAATGGTGTGGGAAGTTTTTGTAGCAATACAAACCTACTTAGAAATCTATGAAATACACATGTTTCTGAGTTAAATGACTGCTGCATTGAATGTGCTTGCTATTTTTCTTAACTAATAATGGGTAATTGGTTTCTACCCTCTTAATTGTGAACACTGTGAGGACTTTTTAAAGTTCATATTTAGTGTGTTGTGGGAAATTTTTTGTATTTAACACTTGGGTTATATGACCAGGTCTTCCTGATTTATCAACTTTCCAAATGCCTGTTAATAATGCTAAATAAAATGAATATTTAAACAGATGGTACCAAAGTTGAGGTGTAAGTAATTCATATTTAAAATTCAAAGGGCAGTTCCTTTAGAAAAGACCTCTACTTTGATAAAGACACAGCTGATAGCAAATGGCATTTGCACTAAAGCATGCTTGGAAATAGCGCATTAAATCCAACTTTTGAGCTGGAAGGTATATCTCGAGTGTATCTTTTGGTGAATACCTTTATTGCATACACTTATGGCTTCCTATTGTGAAAGGTGTTGCTTAAATTAGGTTATTAGGCTAGGAGAGCCAGTTTGGTCTAGTGGTTAAGGTGCTGGGCTAGAAATCGGGAGACAGAGTTCTAGTCCCGCTTTAGGCACGAAAGCCAGCTGGGTGACCTTGGGCCAGTCACACACACACAGCCCAACTCGCCTCACAGGGTTGCTGTTGTGGGGAAAATAGGAGGAGGAAGGAGTATTAGGTATGTTTGCTGCCTTGAGTTATTTATAAAAAAATAAAGGCAAAATAAAAATAAAATAAAAAATATTACTGATGTGGCTATAGAGAAAAATTCATAATTAGGGTAACAATACAATTTTTGTATTAACCTCTGTTCCATTAATATAAAATTGTGAAATTTGCATTCAGTACCTACTTCTGCAGTGTAAGTTTATACAAAATCATCAGTTCTCTAGCAAAATGTAAGTATAAATTTTGTGACTATTTTCTGTGTTTTATTGGAGGGATTCATGTTTTGTTAAAGTCCACATGTAATCACAACACTACTTAAAACTGGATTCAGTAAAATGCTAAAAAATTCAGTTATTTGCTTATGTCAGTGAATTTTCTATCTTAACAGTTTACGCTACTGATCATTTCTTACAATTATTTCATACAGGTTGAACTCTTAAATGTTAGAAAAGTGTACTTTCATCTTGGGAAGGTACTTTTCTTTGGTAATTGCATTGAAATATACGAGACCTGTGCCCAAGTTTGATGAGTGCAGTTTCTTTCGCCCAAGCAGAACATCTAGACACTGATCAACTGTGCAAACACGGTTCAGCCTCGTTCTAGGGCAGCAGTTGGTAGAATACATGCCATTCATATGCTTGTTTCCCACAATATGTTTGTTTTAGTGAGTCATGTGATATGGATTCTAGATTTAGACTCTACTTAAAAGAGCATTCTGATTAAATGCTAATAGCAAAAAACTGTTGGATCTTAAAGTAGGCTTGGAAGAAAATAAGTAGTTGTAAAATGTGAGATTTTGATGTGCTAATTTAGTCAACCAAAAATAATTCTTGGATACTAAATTTTAACATTTTGAGATGTAAAGGACCTATTTGGCCTAAATATTTTATTTGGAAGAAATCAACATATGTCAGTCAAGTTTCAGCACATTGTTGATTTTGCTTTACAATGACTTTAAAGTGTTTCTTCCATCTGGTTTCTTTACTTTCAGTCTTTAATATTGTTTTTGCTTTGTTTATTTCTCTTAATTACATTTACTTAGATACCTATCAATTTCAACAGGTCCTGTCTTGGATACTCACTTTATTCATTGAACAGGTTAAGTAATAAATGGTAGTAATATTTATATAGTCCTGTCAAATTCTGAAAATATGTGATGCCCCTTATTCTGTTTTGTATATAGCAGCCCTGTATGGTAGGTCATGGTTATTTGCATATCACAAATTAGTGGGAGTGGCTGAAATTTGGTGGCTTGATGATGTCATAATATAAATCAAGGTACTTTGCTATGAAATAAGGTACAGTCTTAATGATAGATCAATTTCAGATAGTTGTCCCCCCCACCCAAAATTGTATTGGGATACAACCCTCAAAGTTCTCAAGGTACTAAATTGAAAAAGGTAAGTTTACCTATTATGCAATGCCAGTTTTCAAATCTTTAACTTTTTATCTCCATACTTGAATTCTGAAGTTGGGTTCAAACATTGCAATAAACCATGATTTTACTCATCCAGGTTTGGGGTTTATTTTAATATCTTAGGCTGCCTTTAGGACCAAAAGCCTTCCAAAATGACTTGCGTATATGTAAAAAGGAGAAGACAAGGCTAACACAATAAGCATTGCAACATCCATTCAAAATTGTGTAGTATGATCAACTTTGTTCTTATGGGACCCTTGGCAGACTAATAAGACTTGTTAGCAGAAACACTGAGTCTTTTTTCGGATTACCCTAAAAGCTGGTGGCATGTGGTTTGATGAATTGTGGATGGGCAAGACATTCCATGACTGTCAAGGTATAGATGCTGGGTTCATACAGAATAAGCTGTGGTTAGTTGGATTTACATATTGTACATAGCTATGAATCATGGTTTACTAAGTCTAGCTAGGTTTCACCAATGTATGAAGCCACAAAAAACAACTGTATAATGTAATGAACCCAGTCTGCATTTTATGGATGTGTTGGGCTTTTGATTCTGGAAGATACATAGCAATATAGGCACATATACAGTAGATTTCTTAGAAAAGCTGAGGATTTGATATGAAATATCAGTTACCTTGGATGGATGCAGTGGGTTATTGGTAGGGTTAGTACAGTAGTGGGATTAAACTTCATTCTTGAATAATGCCAGGGAATAGTAGCTTGTTTCTGGATTGCCCCTGTGTGTGTGTGGTGTTCTAGTATATGTATGCTAACCAGTGTTTTTTGAGGTTTTATTTTGGGAAAGTCTGGAACATTTTGGTGCTGATTTTAGATATTTATTTATAGATTGAAGTATGTTTTCATTCAAAACAAATAAAATTAAGGTATATATAACAAAGGATCAATGGCAAGACTTTAGAAAGGTAACTTTTTAAAAGTTAACATAGGACATTTTTCTAAGTATTTGAACTAAATACTGGGCACTACTATATTTAATGAAGAAAATATTAAGGAAGTCTGTGAGTATGGACACATCAGTGCTGCTTAAATTTAGAAACTTAGGTGGCTGCAATGTGTTGATAGAAATTCTGGTTTTGATTTATGAAATCTCAAATGGAGGAACCTAGGTATCTGAGTAATTGATGGCTCTCTTATAGATCTGCAAGTTTAAGAACTCCAGCTGAGGACTTGAGGTGGGTTTTCCTATCTGTAAAGGTAAGGCAAGTTTCCTACTGTGAAAAGAGCATTCTTTATGCAGTAGTAGCATCTAAACTGAGGAACTCATTCCTTAAGGATTCTTGTCAAGTCCTAATGCTAACTTTGTAAGATTGTCATTTTCCTAAGGTAATTATATTTTATTGTACTGATTTGATAACCAATTTGTAGAAAATAGTCTCCATTTATAAGTCTTGTTTTAAGTTTAGCATCTTGAGAACCTCCTTTTAGGGAAGTTTTTATTTCTTATCTTTAAAAAATCCTTGGTCCTTTTCTAAGGATTTTTTTTAATCTTTGAGGTGGAATGTAATCTTTCTTTTCTAGTGGCAAACTATAACTGATGCTATTGTCAGGTATACAACTGAAAAAAAGAAAAATAAGGGATAAATAATGTTTGTTAAAAAAAAGAGCAAAGGAAATATAATGATCAACTATAGAGCAGAACGGTATCCCATTACTGCTACTCCTTTTTCCTATGACCAGTTGGCCATAACCCAACGTCGATTTTTTCCCCTTATGTGTAACCTTTTTTTCGTTAAAATCAGATGCAAATACACTGTATGCAGGGAAAAAAGACTGGATTTAATTTACCATGTATAGTAATAGTTTTGGAGGTATCTGATCATTGCTTCAAACTGATCTGCGAAACGTATGTGTCTTCGCAGAAATATAATAATGTGTGTTCTAGATAGGGAATTGAATTAACTATTCTGAACAAATTGGTGAGTCGGTGAGTAGAGTTCTTTGGACATAATGTTTTCTTGTCCTTGGGAAGAAAAATTTCTTGCTTGGAAGCATAAAGAATGGTAGTGACTCTTTATGACTACTTAGTCAGAGGCAGCAACCCCAAAAGGCCAGAAGTTTTTTGAAGCTGCCTCCTAAACAGCAAGATCAGGTAGAGCAAGCTTGATCACCCACCTCCCAGTCACTACACTGGTATGTTTGTGAAACAGAATGTTGTCTTAATCTTAAGGCAATTCATCCACACAGAACTATGTACTTCCTGCAGCCTTTACGTATAATAAATTTGATCCTGTTTAGTTCAATAGTGTTAAGTTGGTAGGCTTTAAGATGTATCCAGATTTAGCATGTATGCCAATACCCATCAGGCTGTTTTCTTTTGGGGTTAAACAGTGTTATGCAAAGCACAGAAAGAATGAAATTTAAAGGGAGGAGATAAAATAGAACAGCTACATGGGAACAGTATTCAAGAAAATGATGGAGACCCCTTCAAAAAGGCACGCAAAGTAAGAAGATCTCACTTAACTGTACCAATTGTTTTTATGAGGACTGTTTTTATGCTTCATATATAGTAAGCCCCCAAGAGATAGTAGAAGAGGCAGCAAAAGGGAGTCTCTAAGATTCCACACCATTGGCAAATTAATCATGATGTGGACTTTTGTGGACTAGAATTCATTTTATCTGATGTATTACACTCCATAAAGTTTAGTAAGTCTTGTGCTACAGAAGACAAAAGAAGATAAGAGTTGCTTTGAGTATCATTGGAGTCGAGCTCCTATCGGGAGCTTGTCTTGTACATTGCCTCGTATACCACGTACCCTAAACACTTACTATAATTTTTCGGCTTATGTTTAAACAAGCATGTTTATCACCACTGAATTTAGTATTCACTTTTCAATTTTTTTTCTTGAAGTTAAATATTTATACCCTGCTATTCTAGCCAAGGGACTCTCAGTCAGAGCAGCTCAAAAATAAAAAGCCAATATAAAACAGTAGGAACAGTGGAAGGGCATTGATTAAATTGAACTAGAACATTAAAAGAACAAAAATGTATGGAAGGACCAAAAGGTATTTACCTGATGACAAAGATATTTCTCAGATAAAGCATCCTTGGAAGGGTGATTTAAATTCAAGATGCCACTAGTTCAGGTATTAGAGTCCAAAAGGGAATCCTTAGGTCCTCACAACCCAAGCTGTTAAAATTGGTACCAGTCTGGAGACTGGTTCTTGCTTCTTTTTTCATACATACGGTGAATAATCAAATTGCTTGCTGCTGTTATAGATTATTTTACTATAATACCGTATGATAGAGAGTAGTGGTATCACCTTATAGGGGAGGATTGAAGCAGATAGATTAAAAACATAGTTAAGCCCATTATTGAGTTGGTGAAGCCTAAGCCCATTATTGAGTTGGTGAAGCCTAAGTTCAAATCTCACTTTGTTCCTGGTTTTTATTCAGACTCTTAATTGTATGATGATTAAGTTTCCATCTAGGTGCAGTTTGATGTGTGTGTGTCACACTGCACATGGATTCAGACTCTGGAGTAAGCTTCTGATGAAGAACCTGAAGTGAGAATAGGACTGCCCTTAGTAAGAGAAGATTGCAAAACACTCCATAGCAGCAAAACAGAGGGAAGTCAACTAATTTGATCAACAGGGACTTACTCTGAAAGCACTGATATATTAATATCTATGGTCTCTTCCTGAAATATTAAAATAGCTTGCATAATGAGTCTAGAATGAAAAGTTGCATAATCTAAATGTTATTCCTCTTGCTTTAATATTCTCTTATGTATGGAAGAAAACATACGGTACAGTACTCATTTTGTTGTTGTTCAGTCGTTTAGTCGTGTCCGACTCTTCGTGACCTCATGGACCATAGCATGCCAGGCCTTCCTGTCCTCCACTGTCACCCGGAGTTTACTCAAATTCATGTTCATTACATCGGTGATGCTATCTAACCATCTCATCCTCTGCCGTCCCCTTCTCCTTTTGCCTTCCGTCTTTCCCAGCATCAGGATCTTTTCCAGGGAGTCCTCTCTTCGCATTAGGTGGCCAAAGTATTTGAGCTTCAGCTTCAGCATCTGTCCTTCCAATGAGCAGTCAGGGTTGATTTCCTTTAGGATTGACTGGTTTGACCTCCTTGCAGTCCAAGGGACTCTTAAGAGTCTTCTCCAGCACCACAGTTCGAAAGCATCAATTCTTCGGCGCTCGGCCTTCCTTATGTTCCAGCTCCCACAGCCATACATTACTACTGGGAAAACCATAGCTTTAACTATATGGACCTTTGTCGGCAAGGTGATTTATCTGCCTTTTAATATGCTGTCTAGGTTTACCATAGCTTTCCTCCCAAGGAGCAAGCGTCTTTTAATTTCATGGCTGCAGTCACCGTCTGCGGTGATCTTGGAGCCCAAGAAAATAAAATCTGTCACTGCTTCCATTTCTTCCCCTTCTATTTGCCAGGAAGTGATGGGACCAGATGCCATGATCTGAGTTTTTTTAATGTTGAGTTTCAAGCCAGCTTTTGCACTCTCCTCTTTCACCCTCATCAAGAGGCTCTTTAGTTCCTCTTCACTTTCTGCCATTAGGGTGGTATCGTCTGCATATCTGAGGTTGTTGATATTTCTCCCGGCAATCTTAACTCCGGCTTGTGATTCATCCAGCCCGGCATTTCTCATTCTCACAGTACTCATTTACAACATATCTAATTGTTTCTTAATCTTGAGGTGATGCACATTCAAAGATAGAATGTAATATTCTCAGATGTGTTTAGCTGGTAATAGTTTAGGCCAGAGCTTTCCAAACTTTTCATGTTGGTGACACACTTTTTAGACATGCATCATTTCGTGACACACTCTTACAGCAGGGCATCATTTCGCAACACTCTTACAGCAGGGCACAAGGCAGGCACTAGGACCTGTGCGGAATCACAGCAGGTTTGGAGGCAGCCAGGCACAAGGCAGGCGCTAGGACCTGCGCGGAATCCTGGCAGGGCTCGGAGCGACACACCCAGACACTGCAGCCGACACACTAACATGTCCTGACACACAGTTTGGAAAGCTCTGGTTTAGGCAAATGTTTCAAGTGTTACTGTGCTTGTTGGCCCTACATCATTAGCAAGATATAGGGGTAAGGAGAACTCTAAGAAAAGGTGAGGAAGTTACATGTGAAACATACAAACTGAAGATGAATTGAGTGTACAGACTCATAGGAATTGAAACAGCTTTGAAAGTCATTGTAGAGGCTAAATCCCTTGCTCATTGGGAAGCGGGTTTGTAATTGATCCAGGCCTATTCTTCTAGAAGATTTTAAAAGCTCAAAATCAATAAATGTTCAATAGATGTTCAAACTTTATCTAACTTGAATTAACCTCCAGCAAGGAAGGGCAATGTATCTGGGTCCACGTGCAACAGGATTTTTTCTGAGCATTTTTTAAATATTTTTTTTCCCAAAAAGGTATAGTTGACATATTTAGGTGCAGATAAATGAAAGGGAAACTCTCCAGTGTATTCTTTAAGAGCATGCCAACATGGAGAGCTTTTTGAACTTATGGATGGCTTGATGCAAAGCAAAAACTCTGCAGAAACGATAAAAAGAGTATTCTTTTATGGGTTTATATTTAGTAATCTACTGAAAAGATGATGGCACGTGGACCAATACACTAGTGAAAATAGAGTAGTACAGACTTTGGACCTTTCCCTATTTGCACCTAACCCCAGAATGAACATGCCCTAGTTTTTTTCCCTGCCATGACTTCATGATATTGCCTTCATTTCCTCCTCGTATCTAAGGCAGCTTAAAGTCATCCTTGGCTGTCCCAGCGTAAGGCAGCATTTTCCCTTTTAACAAGCTTTGGCAGTTCTGCTATGGGTGCGATCTGACATGCTTCACTGTATTCATTTGGTCAGGGTTGCAGTCTAGGTGAACCTGAGAGGTGGGATCTACCTGGCATTATGGGCCATTTAAGGGTGGTGCAAGCCTACCTCTTCTCCTCCTGTTCTTGAGCACTATTTTCCAAAGCTGCTCTGCTTTAAGCAGTGGGAGAGAGTAGTTTTTTCAAAGCCGGCTTTCCCCCCTGTCCCCACCAGCATTCCAGCCAACCCCCAAATCGGCCTGAACAGCAGTAGCAACAGGCTGTATGGTGCATTGGGAAGGAGACGACTTTCCCTTTGCTGTTTCGCACTGCCACTCTCCCTGTGCCTGTCAGCTGTTTAGATTGCTTCTGAACGTGCAACGTGGACTGAGTGTTCTTCTGGTATAGTTGTCGGCCAGCACAGGGACTGTTAGATAGTGCTTGGACTCTGCTATTAGGAGCAGCCCTTTTGGTATCTGGATTTTACTTCGTCCTTTTGCATTATTTGCATTATTATTACTATGCCATCATTATCATCTCTGATCTGATGCTTAATTTAGAAATTGGTTTCTGCTCATATTTCTGAAGCAAAAATACACTCCAAATCTCTCCGTGGTCTCTGAGTAGATTCTGATTTAGTTTCTCCCCACTCCTCAATTTGAACAAAGAAATCATAAATGTCCATTTTAAGTTTGCTGATCCTACAGTTCTCTGGGCCATATTTCATGTTTTGTAGTGATGGTAATGATACTTATTTTTATGTAGTGCTTCTGTGAAGATATAAAGTGCTTCATATTTTTATATATAAAATCCCAGTAATCTATTTTGAAAACCACAAAGTACTGTCATGAGCTAATGTAGGTGTATCAGGAACTGGGAGAATAAAGATTGCAGGAAGGATCAAAAGCCTGTTTCAGGATGTATTCAGAGCAAGGATGTTAGTAAGTATTACAAAGATTTGTTCTCATTTGTAATACTTCATAATTACTGGAGAAAGGGGTTCTTCTGAAGTACACTCAAAAACAGCTAGTGGAAAGGCTGCCCCTCCCTAATATCTCTCCTCCCTAATATGTATCCTTGGCCCATGCAAGAAACTGAAAGGAGAAAGTCAAATATATTTAACTGTTCCTGGTGAATGTGTCAGTTCTTTCACAGCTCTTTGTGGTTCTGTCCATAGAAGTCCCATCAATTAAAAATCTCATGTATTGCAATAGCGTAACTGCTTGCAAGATGCACTGCTTGAGAAAACAAAATAAAGTTCTTGGATATTAAGAGGATTGGCGCTGTTCTGGATAGCCACCTTGTGTCTAGTTGAGAACATGTGCCTATTTGAGAGGATTCATTGGTGGAAAAGTGCTGCTTAAATATGCTTGATCAGGACTCAAGAGCCCCATGAAATGCCAGGTCTAACAGAGGCTCATTCATCTAACCCTTGTCTGTGATACAAGACTTACTGTGTTTGTGCAAGATTGTGATTAATTGAGTTAGATGACACGGTCATTGTACAGTAGCAGAAGTAGAGTTCATCAATGTCTTGCTTAACTATAATATAATCCCCTTATGTTTAATCACGCTCAGCCCAATTTGTCTTAATTGAGAATGGCCGTTTGGCTGCACTCAGCAGTGTTTCCAGTATAACAAACAGGCTTGGATTTGTTTTAGGTGGACATAGCCAAATTTAACACAGGCAGATCTTAAGGGTCTTGGAAAGTCTTGGTCTTGCGATTGTGGCTGAAGTCCCCAAATCAATTGCTTGACTGACCTGCTTCACCTAAGTAAGGTAACACATTCCTTGGGGCCCACCTGAGAAAGACATAGATCTGGTATTCATATAAGATGAGCCACACCACCGATTACATGATAGGTGTTTGCAGTTAGAAGAAAATCTGCTAAAGTGGTGGCGTACCCTTGGATGAAGAAACGTGAGTTCAAGGCAGTGAATGACACTTTGGAAATGGAATGTATTATTGCTATATGCCTGGAGGGTGGTCTGTGCTCTCCCAGGATGGGATTCTTGGTTTGTCCCACTTCCTAAGTCCTAGGATCCCCTTGCTACAGTATGTTGACATGGCTGTGAAAAGGACTTGAAATGCAGAATTGCATTGCCGGTAACTTAACATTAGTAGTTTTGAAGGATTTGATGAGTACAGAAGCAGAGTGGAAAGTTAGCAATTTATTCTCCTTTAGTTTTGTGATGAAGAGGAAGGGATGTGAGGTTAGGTCTGAGAGGGCATGACAAAGAACTCAGTTACTGGCTGGCAGGTGGGCACTGAGTGGCTGACAGTTTTATTCCTGTGCTCAGCTGTTGGCCAGAAAGGACAAATTCTGGTGGTTTT
This sequence comes from Charina bottae, assembly GCA_023362775.1. Classification (NCBI taxonomy): domain Eukaryota; kingdom Metazoa; phylum Chordata; class Lepidosauria; order Squamata; family Charinaidae; genus Charina; species Charina bottae. Next base: position 32,218,872 of record JALMGJ010000007.1, read on the forward strand.
CTGTAAGCTCTGTACCTTGACAGATGTGTAGATATGTCCATTCTTATACCATCCCAATGTCTGGATAGATCTGAAAACGAATAGCTTATATTAGCTTCAGGGGCACTTTAAACTGGATTTGGAAGGGTTGGGAAATGGAAAGACCTTTCATGTTGAAGCTCCCCTTATCTAAATTGGCATTAACTATCACTGTTTCTCAAAATGAGGTTGGCATTGTATAGTATGATATAAACAGTTTCTTGTATTAGGGTAAAATAGTTAAGTAAAGTCTACTTTATTTGAGTTCAACTCTAGTGACTATATTGTTTTCCTGGCAGTAGCATAGAAGTGATTTACCATTACCTTCTTCCAGGGTAATTTTTTTTTTGAACTTTACAATATAGCCTAAAGCTCTGGGATTTCCTAGTAGCCTCCCTTCCAAATACTATCCGAATCTCACACTGCTTAGCGTTTTCAAGTACAGTAAAAGTCAACTAGATGCTCTAACTGGTATCAGGTAAGATCGTACAAAGCTGCATAGTCTATTCCCAGAATACTTTGGGAAAAGCTAAACTACCTTCAGAGCAGTCAAATTATCTATTTCTAGAAATGAATCTTCTGAAGCAAGAGGTGAATTGCAGTGTTTCAGACATGACCCAGCAGTAGAACAGGCCCATTGTGAAATATGCTATTCTGATACATCAAACTCAATTTTTGAAACTACTTAAGATGTCATTTATGTAACACCTAGGTGTCTGGGCAAGTCCTAAAGCAAGCTAAATGATAGGTACTATATGAGCACATTTCTCATAGTATCAGCTCCAAAAGTGTGTGTGTGGGGGGGACCCCTTAATGTAGTGCCCTTTAGATGTGCATGACTTCAACTCCCAGAAATTCCAGCCATTCAGGTTCAAAGCAGACACCATTGTTCATATGGTGGTAACTGTTTTGTCTAATTTACTAGCAAAGCAAAAGAGGAGAAGCCACCTACATTTATAACTGAAAATTTGCTATAGGAGGTTGTGTCCAATCTAAAAGTGTTCCAAGACCCACGTTACAGGTTAATTTAGCCTTCTATGTTCTCAAGCCACAGCATGCCCTCTCTTGGGAATTTCCTTTGCTCCCATTCCTTCTGCTTTCAAGAAAGAAGTCAAAACTTGGTGTGATGCCTCCACCAACCACTCCATATCGGCAGCTTTTTACAGGTATGGGGGGTTGAGTTTGGGGAGTTCATCCCATATCCATTTGTTGCTTGGGTGAAAGCTGCAGCAAGATCTGACTGATGGTTAAACTTTCCAGCCATCAAAATTTGCCTCCAGTCAGCCCCATCCCGTATTAGCACCTGTAACTGGTGACTGTTTTCCCCTCAACACAACTCCTCCCTGTGCCTTTACATGTCAGTTGACCTGTTTTGGAACATGACTACAGTACCAGAGTCTTCTGGAAGAGTAACTGGCAAGGAACAGGTCCAGAGAGAGTGCAGAATGAAGCAGGAGGGTGCAATCAAGTAAGGAGCTCCATCCTCAGCTAGTGTTGCCAGGGGCTGGTGGGACAGGCAGTGAGTGACCAAGAAGTGAGGTTCTGACTTAATGACCAGCACTATCCAGAATAAGCAAGGATCAACCATGGAGAAAACGTATGCTGGACTGGAGTTGTAGAGTCAGACAACTTTGATTAGCAATTGCGACTGTGGGAGCTGGTGCCACCAATGCCAGAATTAAGTGGGCAAAAAACTGCCTGCTGCCCTTTCCAATGGGGACACAAGTAACTGTAATGTGTTTCACAAAGAGTTGTAGAGTATTGCAGTCAGGTTGACAGTTGGAGTGCTCTTCTGTGAATCCTCAGAGGCAATAAATAGAGGAGAAAGTATGTCCGTGCAAAAGTCCTCAGCAGAAGTACCAGAGAAACACTAGTGCACTCAATAGTGGAAAAACGGGCAACACACAGCTAGCTGTTAGAATCTGCCTCTCTTTTCCAGTTTACGTCAGCTTTCTGTGCAGAGAAGGATTAGCACCCACTCCAAAGAGTATGAACCCATGTTGAAAAGGTCTAGAGCTCTTCCAAAACGCCATGCTCATGTTTATAAGGAGCCCATGTCAGACTTGAGAAGTGCATTGCGAGTGCAGATGCCTCTGCGGAAGCCATAGTTTTGCTCTCCTGGCCAAACCAAATTTGCTATGGAGGGGTGCGGGTATGCTTGCAGCAGCCTAAAGTGGCAATAGGAGCTGGGCAATCCCAACCCCTGGCCCAGATATCTAGGCAGCAGCTGACTAGTGATGGGGTAAGGAGTCTGTGGAATGATGGAGGGAAAGGGCTGGATCTTTAAAACCCATATCTGAAAGGAGCCTATTAGTGGGATTCCTTTTGAATGCCCCTGTGCAAAAACACTTGAGTTTTGAGGGATGGGTAACTCTCAGGCTAGTGACCTATTGAATCTTACCTCTTCTCTAGTCCAAGTTTCACCCCATGTTAAGAGTGTTTGGTGCTCTTTCCAGCTGGGGACATTTATTGAGAAGAGTGAAAACAAGTTCTCCAAGCATACTGTGAATGTGTCCTGTACTTCAAGGGTCCCCAACCTGTGGGCCACAGCCTGTTAGGAAGTGGGCTGCGGGGCTCCCTCCTGCAAACCCCGCCCCCGGTGTGCACAATTACCCTGCCCCTGGTGCGCACGATTGGCTCCCGCCTGCAAATCCCGCCCCCCGGTGCGCGCAACTGGCTCCCGCCTGCGAACCCCGCCTCACCCCCGGTCTGTGGAAAAATTTTCTTACAGAACCAGTCCTTGGTGCCAGAAAGGTTGGGGACCGCTGCTGTACTTGGTAAATACAGATGCTTATTTACCAGTACTGTGCCTGTGACAGGATAGGGCTCATAGGGGCAGCAAATTTTATGCTGGCATGGTTGTCTGCTGACTCAAGAATTGGTGAGTAGTACTTTAACTTAGCAATAAAGAAGATCCCACTGATAGGTCAGCTTGTTCGGTAAATTTCCTGACTTTCCCCATCCCGCTCTCCCACAAAGACAACTTTGGAGATTATTGGAGATTATTCCAAAGCTGTTTCAGGTGCTTTTAGCCACACTGAAAAACAAAATTCAATATAAAAAACCGATGCAATGCTTTTTTGAATTAAGGATGCAGAGTATGGCAAGGGGAAAACGGCCTGCTTGCCAGGTATGTGAATGATGCCTCTTTTCTTGGCTCAAGTTCCCTTTGTCTTCAGCAAAAGTCAATTACATAGTTTCAGTGGAATTTTGAACCTTTTCTCCAGCACAAATGATGCGCAGTAGTAAATAGTGGTAGAAATGTAAACCATTAAAACTTGAATCATCTTTAATGAAAAGAAGGGGCAGCTTAAAGTGAATTAAGCCCCAAGTCATAGCCGTCTGGTTTGGAAAGTTTTGAAATTTGCACAACTATATTAGCAAAGACTATTTGAGTTTTATAAGTGCTACCTTTCCTAGTTTCTTGAAGTTTTCTTGTAAAAAAAAAAAGATACAACATTGGAAATACGAAGGTGATGCTTGTATTTCGTTTTGTACTTTTTCCCATCAAAGCTGTCTGAAACGAATGTGGAGCTATCTCTTGTTTGTGTGGCTATATCACACCAATCCTTGTGTGTTCCATATTGAAGCAAGCATTTATGTTAGAGAACCAATGGAACTAATTCCAGGTTTTATTTTCACCAGCAAGGGTATCCACTGAAGGAAAATCTCCACCTGGCAGAGAGAGAGAGAGGGCATCTTTGCTGGTTCGCCTTTGGTGTGTTCTCTTGTCTTGTTTCTCAGTTCCCCTTCCCTGCAAGAGGGAAACCTATAAAAATGGACTCCTCCTTGTTTTGTCACACAAGGTTCCTCTACCTCGGAGCTTTGCAAACTTTTCATGTTGGTGACACACTTTTTAGACATGCATCATTTCGCGACACTCTCTTACAGCAGGGCACAAGGCAGGCACTAGGACCTGCGCGGAATTACAGCAGGTTTGGAGGCAGCCAGGCACAAGGCAGGCACTAGGACCTGCGCGGAATCACAGCAGGTTTGGAGGCAGCAGGGCACAAGGCAGGCACTAGGACCTGCGTGGAATCCTGGCAGGGCAGGTTTGGAGGCAGCAGGGCACAAGGCAGGCACTAGGACCTGCGTGGAATCCTGGCAGGGCAGGTTTGGAGGCAGCAGGGCACAAGGCAGGCACTAGGACCTGCGTGGAATCCTGGCAGGGCAGGTTTGGAGGCAGCAGGGCACAAGGCAGGCACTAGGACCTGCGTGGAATCCTGGCAGGGCAGGTTTGGAGGCAGCAGGGCACAAGGCAGGCACTAGGACCTGCGTGGAATCCTGGCAGGGCAGGTTTGGAGGCAGCAGGGCACAAGGCAGGCACTAGGACCTGCGTTGAATCCTGGCAGGGCAGGTTTGGAGGCAGCAAGGCACAAGGCAGGCACTAGGACCTGCGTGGAATCCTGGCAGGGCAGGTTTGGAGGCAGCAGGGCACAAGGCAGGCACTAGGACCTGCATGGAATCCTGGCAGGGCAGGTTTGGAGGCAGCAAGGCACAAGGCAGGCACTAGGACCTGCGTTGAATCCTGGCAGGGCAGGTTTGGAGGCAGCAGGGCACAAGGCAGGCACTAGGACCTGCACGGAATCCTGGCAGGGTTTGGAGGCGGCAGCAGCCCCGGAGGCAGCAGCAGCCCCGACACACCCAGACACTGCGGCCGACACACTAACGTGTCCCGACACACAGTTTGGAAAGCTCTGGTTATATGATGATTTCTCAAAACACTTTCTTTTGCCCAATGGAAAACTCCATGTCTGAATTTTAAAATCTATCTGAAAACAGCATCAGTATAAACCCAAGGCACCATGTGCTTGGACAAAACTTCCTGAACTGGCATCCTTGCTGTGTATTGACCTGTGTGTGACCCACACATTCTGTTGGCTGCAGCTCCAACAGTAGAAAAGGCAAATAGCAATGTTGACTCTTCCAGGTGGCATCAGCAGTTTTTGATGTCAGTGTTCACAGAGTTTCCACTGAGCCTGCACAACTTGGAAAAGGTGGCATTTAGTTTTCAAATGAGATTCTAGTCCTCATGGCTGCACTGCCAAGGTGGAAGATCCTTAACTGAATCCAGATTTTACTACTTGTGATTAAAAGTGCCTTGCAAGAAGGTAGAGCAGAGCTTTCCAAACTGTGTGTCGGGACACGTTAGTGCAGAGCTTTCCAAACTGTGTCGCGACACAAAAGTGTGTCGCCACACACAGTCTGGTGTGTCGCCACACAACCCGGAAGCGCTGATCATCAGCGCTTCCGGGTTTTCCTGCGGCGACACACCAACTGCAGCACGCAAAACCCGAAAGCAGCGCTTCCGGGTTTTTGCGTGCTGCCACACTTCCGGGTTTTCCTGCGGCGACACACCAACGCCAGTTGGTGTGTCGCCGTGGGAAAAACTTTGGAAAGCCCTGCGTTAGTGTGTCTGCTGCAGTGTCTGGGTGTGTCGCGGCTGCTGCTGCCTCCAAGCCCTGCGAGGATTCTGTGCAGGTCCTAGTGCCTGCCTTGTGCCTTGCTGCCTCCAAACCTGCTGTGATTCCGCGCAGGTCCTAGTGCCTGCCTTGTGCCCTGCTGTAAGAGTGTGTTGCGAAATGATGCATGTCTAAAAAGTGTGTCACCAACATGAAAAGTTTGGAAAGCTCTGATATAACAATGATTCCGGAAGAATGTTTGGGGGAAGGCAAAAAACACTATCAAGGGACCAAGGATTTTGCTAAGCACGGTAAGTATAAGGTGGGGCTGACTTACAGGGAAAAGGGCTGCCTCAGTTGCAGTATCCAAATTGTCGAACTGTCTTCCAAGGAAGTATGGATAGCCAGCCCACTGTCTTATTTAGTGACAGCCAAAGATGGGCGAGTTCATCCATGTATTGTCAGTTTAACAACCACGAGAACAGGCAGTCTTTTAAACTACTTTTATAAATGAACTTGTCTTAAGTGTTGTGTTCCCATTGCTCTTTTTATTCTTTCCAATCCAACAAAATATTGGAAAGAAATTATATTAAGGGCCATAGGACTCTATCTGTCCATCAGCAGGCTAGCTCAGCCAAAACTGAAGAGAACAGGCCCAAATTTGGTACTGGGGGGGAGATGCTGACAAAAGAAAGCTTGTGGTTGAAATTGGGCTGGATCAGATCAAAGGCTGTGGAGAAAAACATTCCAGGGGGGAAAAAAAACTTCTGGGAGAGGCAGCTGCGTAGAAGCTCAGGATGCTGGCAACTGCTTATTCTAAACTCCCCTCCCTCCCCCTCCCACTCACATGACCAAGAGTGGCATGTATGCCAGTGTCCTGTGTGTGAATATGTACAGGCACGCATGTAACATAGGAGGAGAGAAGACACACACATCTTGTTACTTTCTTGCACAGAAGAAAATATGAAGTAGATATCTTCAGTAGCCCCTGCGGATAAAGAGATTGGAGAGCATTCCAGAAGCCATATTCTGCCTGCTTTCTCTACTGTGTTTTCTTTTATGAGAGTTTGGTTTACACTATTCTGGGCTACTTGGGGAAGAAAAGAGAAATTTAAAACAAGCAAATAAATCGTGGTGGGTGGGATATGCTGCAGCATCTTTTCTTGCATTGTTCCTTTTATTGAGAAATGTGATCTATTTATATCATGTCTATTATTGGGAAAATGTATCCGTTTAAGTTTCTTAAAAGGCAAACACATTTTCTGTGGTGGCCAGTTTTCTAAAATATCTAGTCAATCCATCATATGTGTCATCTACTAAGTAACTTACTTAGCTTTTCACATTCAAAGGATTTGGATATGGGCTAGGATTCACAAAAGTAAAAGTTTAATGGGGTAGACTCGCAGAGCTTTCCAAACTTTTCATGTTGGTGACACACTTTTTAGACATGCATCATTTCGCAACACACTCTTACAGCAGGGCAGAAGGCAGGCACTAGGACCTGCGCGGAATCACAGCAGGTTTGGAGGCAGCAAGGCACAAGGCAGGCACTAGGACAGAGCTTTCCAAACTGTGTGTCGTGACACAAAAGTGTGTTGCCACACACAGCGTGGTGTGTCGCCACACCACCCGGAAGCGGCGGCGCGCGCACGGCGGCCGCACGCCCCCCGCGCCACCGCACGCTCCCCCGTGCCGCTGCCGCGCGCGCGCGCGCCGCCGCACGCCCCCCCCGCGCTGTCACCGTGCGCGCGCGCTGCCGCACGCCCCCCCGCGCCGTCGCCGGGTGTGTCGCCAGCGGCGGCACTTTGGAAAGCCCTGCACTAGGACCTGCGCGGAATCCTGGCAGGGCTTGGAGGCAGCAGCCGCCGCCGCAACACACCCAGACACTGCAGCTGACACACTAACGTGTCATGACACAGAGTCTGGAAAGCTCTGGGCTAGAGAGACTATAGGACAATTTTAAATCACCTTATTGATAGTTTATTATTGTTGGTAACAGAATGGAAGACTCACATGTGCATATGCCCATAATGGCTTACATATTTCTAAAGTGCTGTTTCTAGCCGAATGACTTAGAATAAAACTGATTTTCATTTTGGCTGTAATAGGGAAGCTAATTGAACAGTAGAAATTGAGTGCCTACTATTTCTTGATTCATTCATGAGATTACAGTAAACGGGGACTGTGAGCACTATCAATGTATTCTAGTCATACATTTATAAGAGACTTGTACATTCTTAGATATTAGAACACTATTTCTGTATTTGGATCTGCAGAACATGCATCTACACTTGTCTTTGTGCTATATGTGGACTATATTATGTAACACTGCTATTTCATTGCATGATGAATATCACCATTGCTTTTCTTTTGACAAAATCATGGTTCCTTAATGGTTACTTACTGACCCTGCTGTCTAGATCAGTTGTATTGCTAGATGTGCCAACGGTGGGGAAAAGGAAAAAAAAAATACTAGGAATTTTTAATTGGTTTAAACTTCTGTCACATCTGAGCTTTACTTTTCTTCTGAAATAATCCACTGTTATTTCAGTTGCTTGATGATGTAGCTTTCCCTGTGTCATCCAACACTTAACGTATTGGAAATGTCATTGCTTTTCATTGGCATTTCTCTCTCCTTGTAAAGAAAGAAACACTTAAGCTAAGAATGAGGGTTTTCTTTGTACCCCGAACAAATAAGGAAAAGATTTGTGTTTCATATGGTTCATTCATTCATTCATTCATTCATTCAATCAATCAATCAATTTAGTCCAGCCTTCTGTCCCACTGTGTTTTGGACTAAACTTCTCATAACCCTATGAAGAAAAAAACTGCTGACTAGGGATTATGGATTATGAAGCCCAAAATATCCAGAGGGTACTAGGTTGAGGAGAGTTTTGACCAGTGATTGATTGATTGATTGATTGATTTTATTTATTTATTTATTTATTTATTTATTTATTTATTTATTTATTTCAAAGAAGAAAAATTATTCAAAATCTTGGAACTAGCACTCCCATGTTAAACTGCTGGTTTCTGAAATGCTTGGAAATGCTACTGAATCTGCAGTAGTAACTGGATGTGGACTTTGGAACAGCCATTAGCACTGCTTGTGTCTTTAGCCATTAAAACAGACTTTGGAAGGGACATTGGTATCAGTAAGGCTGCATCAAAGCCATTTGATAAGATTTGACATCCAAGGCAGACTTGAGCTCTAGCAGTTTCCACTTTAGGAATTAAGCCCAGGGTTGGAATATGACCCAGTTTACTTATTACCTTAGTCTGAACTAAAGCAGTACTTTGAAAGTGCTCCCCTGAGAAACCCCTCCCAAGGAAAGTCATGTAATCAATCTGGGCAGTAAAGTCTGAAGACATAGAGCCTGACATCAGTGGGCAAAACTTTAAGGAAAATGCGGTTCTCTTTGGAAGACAGAAAAATCTATAGATTTAATTGGACCGCTTGCGTTTTTCCCTGAGATGAGGCAAATCTGATTAACATCTCTAATACTCCAAAAGATGGAGGCTTCCAAAGCATTCTGATTTGTCATCCGTCAGATCTTGACATCTTTAATATATATATTTATATTGTCATGAGAAAATAACTTGAACAAAGTTATTGCCTAACTTTCTCCAGTAATGGCAGGCCTAGGTAGAAGGTCTTAATAGCTGTGGCAGGAGATTTTAAAATAAGACATGAGTATTGCTTAATAGAATAATGGTGTAATGGTTTTATAGTGGAGATTTCAAAGCTTTCTATACACAAACAAGATTGATCACCCATGCGGTTGCATGACGGCGTCTTTCTTTAACACTGGAAGTGCTAAAGGGGTAGGCAATGGGTACGTGGGGAATCGGTGTGGCCTGATTCATCAGGCTTCTGTCTCTCAAGATTCTTTTAGGCGGGGGGGGGGGGGGACTGGCCAGTCACAAAGTCATCTAACACAGCCCCACCCAACCTGGGGCCCTCCCGATTTGTGGGAACCGCAGAATTGTCAAACAGGTGGCTGGAAGCTCTGCTCTCCTCTGCTGGTTTCCATGAGGGCCAGTAAGCTGCAGAGGCACTCTTAAGAAAATAAAAAGGGATTTTTGTTCACAAGTGTATCCCTCTTCCCTGAAAAGGCAAGAGAGAATGAGTGAAAAGGAATGGCAGTAGTACCGATTTCACTAGTCTGCCTTCAGGTAAATGGATGTTTTATGACTGGCCGTGTACGCAGTGGCAGCTCTCTTGTGGATAGATAAATCCCTCATAACAGCCATTTTGTGAGCACACACAACATGGTCTCAGGATTCTAAATGTGTGTGTTGGTCCACACTTCCTCCAGTGGCAATGCCCTCAGAATGGCTCTATATACATATTTATTTAATTTTTATCCCGCCTTTATTATTTTTATGAATAACTCAAGGCAGCTAACATACCTAATACTCCTTCCTCATCCTTATGGTTCCACATAGTGTGCTGGGCAGCTGATCCTATTTTTGATACTGTAAATGAGTAAATGTTTCAACAACGGAACAAGTAACAGAAACGTAGCCCTGCACTGTGCGTGATAACCTGTAAACCTTGCCTTGATAAGAGCAGCCTGTTCCAAAGGTTTGTGTATAAAGTGCTCTGGCTGGCTGCTGTGGGAAGAAGTGGACGGTTCTGGTCAACAGTGCGTATGACTCTTTTATGATGGCGTTGTAAAATACCCAAGTATTGTTAAATATATCTCAAATGCCTTTTTGTTGAAACTAAAGAATGCAACACAAATAATAGCTGAGTCTAGATTTCAATTCTTGAACATTAAGGCAGAATAAGTATTGTATTGATGCTTTTGAACTTCGGTGTTGGAAAAGACTCCTGAGAGTACCATGGACAATGGATCATTGAACAAATCAATCCAGAATTCTCACTTGAGGCACAAATTACTAGGCTCAAATTGCCATACTTCAGACACATTTTGTGAAGACCGAGCTCTCTGGAGAAGTCTTTAGTGCTGGGAAGGAAAGAGAAGAAGAGGATGACCACCAGCAAGATGGATGGACTCAATTGCAGCAATGATGGTGCAACATTAGAAGACCTAAAGTACTGGGTTGGGGATGGATCGTCCTGGAGAAAATTGATCTATGTGGTGGCAAAGGGTTGACACAGACTTGATAATCAGGTCTAGATTTGATCCTTGAACACTGAGGTGGAGCAAAAGTGAAAACCATACATTTTAGTCATTTATGTTTCTCTCCCCACTTTTTGCCTCTAACGTTGCATTGTATTATATACATGGTTGAGTCTATCTACAGGGTGTCGTTACTGTTGCAACACACAATCTGGCATTCTACATGGTCCACTGGATAAAAAAGCAGATCTACAACATGGGCTCTGAATATTGTCTTGGTCACATACGTTCATGGACAATATTTTCTTATTTGTGAAATCTCAGCCCAAGATACTGATTTTCATAGATTAAAAAAAACCCCACTTTTTAGTAAAAACAGTTTTATGGAAAATTTGATCCAGACCCAAGCACATATTATAGCCAAATTTTAATCTAAATATGCCTGGTATCTTTCAATTACTTATTGGGATAATTAAAAAAAAAAAAGCTTAGTCTTCAGTTCTTGTTTAAATAACTGCCCATTTTGAGAGTTTTGAAGCCATGGCCACAAAGGGACAGCTTATAATTAATCAAGGTTGAAGAAAAAGCATGGCCAAAAAAGAGGACTAGCATATGTTAATTTACAGAATGAGTCCCCTTCCCCAAGATGTTTAAAGCAGAGATGAGCCACTTGTACCTGCAGCCAAAGTTTGGCTGTTCCCAGGTGAAAGCTTATTTGCAAAAAACATTGCCCACTCATTACTGAGCCCTTTATAGACCAAAGCCAACATTCCGAGTAGCCAACCAATGCGGTTCTTTCAGTTATCAGCACTGTGACTCTTGATAGTGGTTCCTATTAGCTGTATTGTGTACCAATTCTACTTTCTGGATAGTTTTCAAGGTCAGGCTCATATAAAGTACATTACAGTAACCTAAATGGAAAGTTACCAGAACATGAGTCATTGGGGCTGCATTTCCCCCCTGCAATGGCCATAGGTGGCACTCAATTTAAAGACGAGCCTTCAGTGAGAAAGCTATATTGAGGAGGATCCCCTTACTATGTACAGTACTTGGTTCTTCAGCAGGAATAAAGGTAAAGGTTCCCCCCGCACATTTGTGCAGTCGTGTCCGACTCTAGGGGCCGGTGCTCATCTCTGTTTGTTAGCCGAAGAGCCAGCGTTGTCTGAAGATGCTTCCACAGTCATGTGGCCGGCATGACGTGCGCGGAATGCTGTTACCTTCCCACCAAAGTGGTACCTATTCATCTACTTGCATTTGCATGCTTTCAAATTGCTAGGTTGGCAAGAGCTGGGGCGAGTGCGGGAGCTCACTCCCTCACACAGGGCTAGGGATTCGAACCTCCGAACTTGTGATCGACAAGCCTGGCGTCTTACCCGCTGAGCCACCACGCCCCTTCAGCAGGAATACAACCCAACTAAAATAGGCTGTATGTATTCAGTTCCTGGACCTTGGAACAAGACATACATAGTGATGTCTTATTGGCCTTGACCCATCCAGTGCTGTTTCTAGAACAGTGTTTCTCAACCGGGGCTACTTGAAGATGTGTGGACTTCAACTCCCAGAATTCCCCAGCCAGCCATGCTGGGAAATTCTGGGATTTGAAGTCCACATATCTTCAAGTGGCCAAGATTGAGAAACACTGCTCTAGATACTGTTTGGCACACACATGGTTTCTCCACATGGCAGGGAATAATAGGTTTTGGGGATCATCTGCATACTGATGGTACTTTCTCCTTGGTGATGTCTTCCTGATATAGTCATGCAGATAGTTTAAAACAACATGGATGATAAAATGGAATATTGTAGGACCTCTTGAAACATTCCCCATAGGTTTATTTCTTTTGGAAACAAATTTACAAGTACAAGTGAAATCTCTGTTTCACTGATGTCCAATTTTCACCTCACCAAGTTGATCCCGCAGGTTATAAGGCTAGAAGTACCAAAAGCTGCCATACAGGTTTTGTACATGCACCCTCTCTTATCTGGTATAGAAATTGGAGTTCTTTTGGTGCCAAACCTGGATCTGATGAAACTCGGATTAAAACAGATGATAATAATAATCCCCTTGTTCTATGCTCTAAAATTTGTCACCTCTCTTTTCAAGTGCTGTGCTCAGACAGGGAATATTTGCAATTGAACTGTAGCTAATGTAAGCTTCCAGGTTTCAGGATGGCTTTTGGGGTCATGGAATTACTAGAAAATAAAATTGGGTGGTGGTTGTAGTCCAGTGCTTTATCTGGAAGTGTAGCTGCCTGCCTAGAAAATAGACGGTGATAGTAAGCATCTTGAAAACCTTCAAGAGGCAGCATGGAGTAACTTACCCTGTTTGCACGTCCATCATGGTGGTCATTTTGTGAATTCACCCATGATATAAATGTGCCTAGCATTCTGTAAAGAAAAGAGGCGTGATGATTGCTTGATTAATAATAAGGCTACTTTATAATAATAACATGCTCATTATACAGAGGATGTATGGTATACAGGAAAGAGTCATATACAGGTAGTCCTCACTTAACAACCATTTGTTTAAGGACAGTTCAGATTTACAACGGTGTTGAAAAAAACAACTTACGACTGGTTCTCACACTTAAGACCATTGCAGCATCTCCACGGTCATGTGAACACGATTTGGGCGCTTGGCAACCAGTTCGCATTTATGACTGTCACAGCGTCCTGTGGTCACGTGATCACCATTTTTGACCTTGCTGGCCGGCTTCTGGCAAGCAAAATCAATAGGGAACTGCATGATTTGCTTAACAAGCACGTGGTTAACTTAATGCCCACAGTGATTCACTTAACAACCGCCGCAAAAAAGGTCATAAAATTGGGTCAGATTCGTTTAATGACCTCTTCGCTTAGCAACCAAAATTCCAGTCCCAATTGTGGTTGTTGAGTGAAGACTACCTGTACCGGAGCTGATCCATTTAGGCAAATCCTTTTTATTTTGACGAACAATGGCTGTCCATTGTCCCTGGCAGAAGATTTTCAAAATACCTTTAATGATGCTAGGAACTGAATACAGTAGTCTACCATGGCTTCCTTGGTGGAAACCAACATATTGCTTTATCAAGCCCTTAGATGCCATTTCTAGAGGTGATATTTTGTTCTGCAGTATTGTCTGCAAATACAGTGCTTGTTGTGAATGACAGTTGTTCACTTAGGCATGAAAAAGCAAAGAAATACATTTTGATAGAATATTTCTGTTTTGCGTTATGCTTGGTTTGAGAGCTAACTTTATCAGCAGTATCCCAGACGACATCCTCTTTTCTCTGGGCCATACGATTAGAGGGCAGCCATGAGAATTACTGTGCTTGATCCCACACTATGAGGGCCGATCCTATTTCTAAGCAGAGTAAGAGGTGGAGATTGATCAGAGTTTTGTGTGTATCGTGTGGCCTGCTCTATACTTTTTAAGTCACTTTTCTCAGTGCAGTGGAGAATGCTATGTCTATGAAGGTTCTCAGTCATCCAGGTGGAATTGTCTGTAGCTTGAATCATGTCAACTGGATTTCTATTTTCTCAGTGGAAACGTTTCGCTCCTTATCCAAGGAGCTTCTTCAGTCTGAGCAAAGTTAGTAAGGGAATCCTTAAATATGTTTCTAGGTAGCTGTGTGACCTTACACCTGGGGCTAGGTCATGGTTATTTTGAGATGTTATTTCTAAGTCCCTTTATCATCTAAAGGAGGATCGTTAAGATCACCATGCTGCTGTTGAGCTTGCAAAATGGTCTTAATCTTCCTAGGCACAGAAGACAAAGCGGGGAGGAAAATAGGGGAAAGATTGTGCCTGAGGCCCCCACCTCTATTCAAGGAAGGATTTTCCAAGTTGGCATAAATGGATTCCTTGACCCCTCTCTCAAACCACCTATCTTCTCTGTCTAAAATGTGAACATTAATGTCCTCAAATGAGTGTCCTTTTTCCTTTAGATGAAGATAAACTGCTGACTCTGGTCCTGTGGTGTTACTTCTCCTGTGTTGGGCCATCCTCCTGTACAAAGGTGGTTTGGTTTCTCCAATGTAGAGTTCAGAGCACTCCTCACTGCACTGGATTGCATAAACTACATTGCTTTTCTTGTGTTTTGGAGTTTGATCTTTGGGGTGTACAAGCCTCAGTGTGTTGGTGGGTTTGAAATATACAGGTATGTGGTGATTGCCAAATATATAATCATAAGTATTTCATGTCCCTGACTTTTCTCTTTTTACTGTTATTTTTTCCCTTCCCTTTTCCCCCTCTGGAACCAATTTGCCATATGACTCTGATCTCACTGACATGATCAAACAAAGGATGCCTTAAAAGCTGCAAATGAGTAGCTTGTTTTTGCATCCTGCAGTAGCAGAAGACAGCTTCTCCAAATGCAGGGCTAAATCAGTGCATCTGACTTGGAACAGAGGTCTAAAAATATCACAAGTAGGAGGGAAATGATGGCAGGATTTGTGCAAAATGGAAAACAAAACATCCAAATAAAATGTCTGTGTTTTAGTCTTAGAAAGTATTGCGAACTGAACCTGAGTATAGCTCAGAGATATCATAATGCTTTATGACGGTATATAAGGAAGTCCTTATATATTGTTGTTAGCTCAGCCCAAACTAATCAACTAATGTGGTAGCAGAGATTTTTTTTGACCTTCAAAGCAAAACAAAAAATAAAAAAATACCTTTCTGTTTTGAAAAGAACAATCACTTTACATGTGCCTTTGGATTTGTGCTCTGGGGCCATAGTAAATGTCCCATTTGTACACTGATCCCATGGGAAATATTAACATAGCAGTATGTGGTTTTTGTCTTTACTGCATCTGCAAAAACGCATTAAAAAAGGAACACCAGGATTGTGGCATATGTGGTAGCATACTGCCCCCTGGTGTATGATTGAAAGTACCGCAGATTTGTGGGCTCTGCTTCAGCAAATTGTTCTGCCTTATTGCTGGCATACATTGAAAGGGAACAGATTCCTTTTAGAAATGGGGTGGCCTATTTTACAGGCAGTTATTTGAAATCATAAGTTATTAATTCACTTAATATTTATGTTTTATTTTTTGTCCTGCCCCTGGCTTTTGGTTGAAGTATGGTCTGTCATCAGTGTATATTGACACATATGTATACTGTATACATACATAAATGGAAAAAAATACATAAATAGAAAATACATAAAATGCATAAATAGAAAAAAGTAGAATAACTGCTTAACACATGTAATTTACTGGGTCACCCACTCACCCACCCATCCACAAATGAAAAGACTGACATATGAATCATGCAAAATTATGGTGTTTCTGTCCTTTTCATCAGCGCAGAATTTGGATACGTTCTAGTACATCAATATATGATCAAATGTTAATTATTGTATTTAAAGTTCAAAGATAGATTGGAGGACATCTATTTTCTATGTTTCCTTTGTTTATTATTTTTTGACTTCACTTTTTCTTTTCTTTTTTCTTACTTTGTATTTCTATTTCTTTTCTCTGCTTTAACTTTTAATATGTATTTTAAAACTCAATAAAATTTATAAAAAAAATATATGATCAAATGTATGGAAGCCTCACTGGGACACAGTTAAGAGAGGCAAATCTATAAAGTTCCATCTTGCAGATTTACTTGTTTGAGTTGTTATAAAAAAAACAGGTGGGTAACTGGCCTTTATACTGCATCTCCAAGCCTCTTTTATGGTCCTCAGAATCTCTCAAACTGTCAACATTCAGGAGAAAGCCACCAAATTACAGCAGCATGATTTTTTGTGACCTATTTTGTAATCAAAGGCAAATAATGTACTCATGATCAAGGCGTGAGCTGCAACAACATATCATGTAACACTGTGATGGGCACATAGCCTGCATTGAAAAAAAACGGCCAACTTATTGCAAGGAAATGCTACCCAACCAATTGTACTGTAAGGGATAAAGGTAAAAACTCAAGTGAGTTCCCCTTTACTTCTAGTGGCTACAAGGACATTTCCATGTAGGTTTCTTGGCAACAGGACCAACATTTTCCACTTTCTGGGAATTGCTTTACTTCCCTGTCTAGCCTACAGCCTCATTCAAGTAACGATCAGGTCTTACTAAAGAGAGAGAAAGAGAGATCAGCCAAGGTCATCTAGGTGAGGGAGGGAACAGTAATTTCCATATTCTGTGATCAACACATCTTTATCATTTATCCCTTTCAGATGGAAAAAAGATTGATGAACTCATGTTGAACATTTTTAAGGATTAACAATTAATAATGGCATATAAACTTCCTTGGGCATCTATGCTTCTGTCTAAAGCATTACCTTCCATTTGCAGAAACTCTGTCTATGTAGCTATACAATGGCCAACTGAGGATAGTACTTTATATTTCAGATGATGTGGGCTATAGTCCATGAGAGTCCAACAAATCCATTAAATATATCTCTTGATATTGGTGCTGCTGTAAACTAACATGGCTATCTCTTAGTTTGTTGGTTTCTATCTGCTCTATATTGTCAAATTTTATAGAATACTTCCAAACATTCATTGCAATTTTTATTTGTATATATTTTTTATTTATTTTCTATCCCGCCTTTCTTATTTTTATAAATAACTCAAGGCGGTGAACATACCTAATACTCCTTCCTCCTCCTATTTTCCCCACAACAACAGCCCTGTGAGGTGAGTTGGGCTGTGAGTGAGTGACTGGCCCAAGGTCACCCAACCGGCTTTCATGCCTAAGGCGGGACTAGAACTCTGAGTCTCCTGGTTTACCATTGGCTCCTTCCTAGGGCTGAGAGACAGGGACTGGCCCAAGGTCACCCAACTGGCTTTCATGCCTAAGGCGGGACTAGAACTCTCAGTCTCCTGGTTTCTAGCCCGTTGCCTTAACCACTAGGCCAAACTGGCTCTCCCTTGTGTTTCATGTGAAAAGCATGTTGCTGTTGTGGGAAGGTGAGTGGCAATGTACTAAGCATGCCATTATGCAAGTATGTGTATTGAAGCATGCTGTCTTTGCAGGGTTTTTGTTTTAAAATGTTTTTTTAAGTTTTGTGTTAAAACTTCAATAACTTGCAATTGCACAAATAGTTTTTTTTCCTTTTAAATGTAAGCTAAATAGAATAGTAATACATGTTTAAAATTGGCTCTTAAAAGAAACACATTGCTAAGAAAGCAGAAAGCAGTATAACTTATAAAAGCTGATTTTTAAACTTAGGCTAAAATGTTTTTCTTCTTAAAGTGCCACTGCATGAATATTTTAATAACTTAAAAAAATACAACAGAAAGGCATTTTAGCGTAAAGAAAAAGAAGAGTTTAAAAACAGCACTTTACTCTAATGGCACTGACTGCAGGGGAAATAAGAAAAGGTGTGTTGAAATGCAGAGGCATAGCAATAAATGCAACTGCTTTCAATGTTTCTCCTGTCCTGTCCTTGAGAATGATTCAAAAGCTATAGGTCCAAAATGTGACTGCCAGGAACAATGGTCAGGTAGCATAGCATAAATCCTGACACATCTGCATTGGTGACCTCTTCATTTCCAGACTGAATCCAAGGGCAGACATTGACCTGGAAACCCTAAATGACTGGGAACCAGGTAACTGAAAGAGCCTCTCTTCCTGTATTAGTCTACCTGTATTCTACACCATGACTTCTGTAGTGATTTATAGTGTCACTGGAATGGTCTGGCAACTCCAATTTTGCCCCTGTCCGCCATGACACTGGCCTTGCCCCATCTCTGGCCCATGCTTTATGCAGCTGTGTCCTGTTGCTTCCTGTATTGCAGAAAAAAGCAAAAAGCAAGCAGGCGAGCCAATAGTTGCAAAACACAAAGGGAGCAAAAAGACTCAGGATAAAGCATCATTAAGCTGACAGCTTTCTATTGCTCCTGCAAGGGCCGGCCTCTATCCAGGAGCACTGGAGAAGAAAGGCTCAGGCTGTTAGATTTGGGATGAAAGAGGGAGGGCCAGAGGTCCATGTTGTTCGTTCCTTCCTTAGGGAATGTTTATGGAATGGCAACACAAAACACAGTCTAGTCCGTTATGGCTAATCTTTTTTTAATCGATTACGTACATCAACTCAGTGTCAACTCTTAGAGATCACACAGATTTTGTCCAGGATGGTCTGTGCCCAGCTCCAGTCCTTCAGATCTTCCAACAGTGCACCTATTGCCACTGTAATTGGGTCTTATGGCTAATAGTTGTTGCAAAATATCTGGTGGATTGTATGATTTTTAAATAGTTTTTAGGTTTTATTGATGGATTTTTCCTAAGGCTCTTTCTTTATTCTATTATCTGTTAAGATTGGTATATACCCTGAGATGTTGTTAGGGATGGCAAGGGGAAAAAAATGAATGGATGATGAATAGGAGAACAGTGATTTAATGATGTTATTCACATAGTTCTCCCACAAGGAATGAAGAAAATACAGCAATTTTGGAGTAAACATCCAGCGAGGAAGCATCTATAGTTATCCTCCAAGAACAATAAATTCTTCTGTCAGTTCAATGAATACAAAGGTCACGAGGTATGTATTAGCTGTATTATCCAGACTGTCTACCCAGAGATTCTCTCTGCCATAGTGATTAGCCTTTTTTATTATGGAAATCTGGGGGGGAGGGAAATAAATCAGATACAATCAATTGAATATACTTTTCCCCCAATGTTTTCTTTTCTCTCTCTTGCCGATTAGATGCACAAGTCTTAATAAAAAGAATGAAAGGGAAAGCAGCTTCTTAATATTTACAAGCATAGTGAAGTCCCTCCCCCCCCGCATTAAAACTAGTTGGAGTATTATTAACAGGAAAGTTACTGAGATGGGAAAAAAATAGAACTGAATATCGGCAAATTCACAGAACAATGCCAACTGTGAGTGGGAGATCGAATGCCAGTTGGGCTTATAACTGACCCCTACGAAATAACACCATTGAGGGAAGGATGGCAAGATTGGATGGTCTCTTCCAATATGGACTTTTCCTTCTGCCCTTAGAAGAGGAGATCTACAGTAATCTGTAGTTCTGGGGTTGTCCTCTGTTGATTTTAGATTGCAACCTGACTCAAAAATCTCACCTTTAATGAAGTAAATAGTGAGGTACAACAATAGTGCAACAATAGTTTATAATAATGAGGTAGAAACCAGGAGTTGACAAGCTAAGACAAATAAAGCAGTCAAAGAATAGAGCAGTGTCTCTCAACCTTGGCAACTTTAAGATGTGTGGACTTCAACTCCCAGAATTTCCCAGCCAGCATGGCTGGCTGGGGAATTCTGGGAGTTGAAGTCTACACATCTTAAAGTTGCCAAGGTTGAGAGACACTGCAATACAGGGTCAGTGCTGAAATAGCTTTAATGTTTCTAGAAGAATAGGTTTTGCTTACTTACTTTTAATCATGATCAGCAGCTTGTGGCCAGACATGTCTCCTTAGTTGATTTTAAACATTTTGGGTTGGATTCTCTGGATGATACATTCAGGGGAAATATAAGGAGTAAAAAAGATTTCTGATTTCCTCAGCACTACCACTTTCTGGATAAATCAAGGAAGAAACTGCAAGAAGTTTAAATTTGCACAGCAGGAAACCCAGATTTTCTGTTGGTCAGTATCACTAACAAAGGAAAGGTCTTTTAAATGCTACTGTGTGAATATAGGGCCTTGGACAGCTGGTAAAGGGGCTGGCTATTTCTCTGCCACCTGTGCTGATGAAAAGCACCGTACAGCTAATATAATGAGTACCGAATCCAAGAGGAATCTTTGTCATTTCCTCTTCACCCCGTGCTATAAAACCAAGCAATTCCCTGGCTATTTTTGCAACAACATCCTCCCACGGTAATATCTGGCTTGTCATGGGAACAGAATTAAAACGACTAGGAACCAAACTTATGAGATTGAAAGCATCTGTGCTATCAATGGAGTGTTCTGCTCAGGGAGGCCCAACCTTTAGGTCAGAGCTTTCTAAACCTTTCATGTTGGTGACACTCTTTTTAGACATGCGTCATTTCGCGACACACAGCAGGGCACAAGGCAGGCACTAGGACCTGTGCGGAATCACAGCAGGTTTGGAGGCAGCAGGGCACAAGGCAGGCACTAGGACCTGTGTGGAATCCTGGCAGGGCTCGGAGGCAGCAGCAGCCGCGACACACCCAGACACTGCAGCCGACACACTAACGTGTCGCGACACACAGTTTGGAAAGCTGTGCATTAGGTAGAGTGAGACAGTTTGGTCAGGGCAGGATCTGCAGGATCCAACACTTGTATTGAAATGATGAAAGCAGCAGAGTGCCATCATAAGGCGAACTCTATCCTTTTCAATCGTGTGTGCAATGTCATGATGCAGGTGCAAAAGGGACAGAGCTTGTGTGCCTCAGTGCAATTCTGCTTTCATCATTCGCCCCTCTTGACCCCCTGACTGATCTGCAGTCTGCTGTATACCTAGGCTGCAAACCTTGAAGGTGGCAGTGGATATTGTACTCTCATCAGCATTGAAGTAAAATTAGTACATGGAATAAAGAGAGGATATCTTGTCCTCTGCCTCAGGTGGCAGGACATCATATTATTTATTAAATATTATCTTTATGATTTAATAATAATAGTCTGAATTTCTAGAATTAGGCAACTCTCTCCGCGACACCCCATTCCTTCTCTACCTCTCTTTTGTTAGGATTATCGGAAGTCAACTCAGCATTGTCTCACAAACATAGGGGAGGACTATTCTACTGAAGCATATCTCTACTGTGTTTGTGGAGGTGCCTGGGTCACCTGATTTCCTGTTTCCTGCTCCTCCTTGGGTCTTTCAGGGCCATTCCCCATCTTCCCTTCTTCCTAAGCACACGTGCACACAAGAGGGCCACATGGCTATGTGGGTCTCGTCCGAAATATCTCGCTCGCACGTAGACTGGAGATGGTTAAGCTTTTCTAACATGAAATTGCTTGTAACCAAGATCTACTGAATAAAAATGTAAGCTATCTTTATTTTTCTTCAACTAACTAATGTGTGAAGACTGTTTTATTTCTGAACGTTAATTAAGCTGCATGTGCAAGTCTTTTCTGGACGCTTCTACTCTGCAAGATTGTTGTTAGCTGCTTGGAGTGTTTTTCTAACCTTCCAGACTCCAACATCTTTCACACCAAAAGCAGAAGGCATGATAAGAATGGGCTGGACAATCTTTAGGGCAGTGTGAAGATGTACAGTATGTGCCCCCAATATATGTAGATCCAGTTTGTCAGCTCCATCTCATATGGATCTTCAAATTTATAGGTCCAATCAATGAATGTTGTTACGAGATTGTGGTTAAGCTGGATGGCCTCCCATGACCATTTCCAGCTTGGTTATTCTTGTTAGATGTACATTATCTGACAATGTGTGAGAAATCCTTGCCTTTTTTGGTACCCCAAATGTGGGATTCGACAGATGTATGATGGGTGTGGATTCTGCAATCTGTTTTGTGTCAGAGCAAAACCTTTATTAGGTCTTTACTGACTCCTGAATGTTTATTTTTGATAAACATTTTGATTTTATTGTGCTTTATTCTGTTGTATGACTTGTTTTGATCATATTTTATTTATTTATTTATCAAATTTATCACCGCCCATCTCCCCCACAAGGAGGGACTCGTATTGTATACTATCCTTATGATACAGTGGTTTATGTATTTTTAAGCACAAGGGATGGGTTGACCATGTTTAATGAACAAATAAATTATTCTTGTCAGAGTTCCAGGCAGTTGCTTGCATTTTCCCTGCCCTGCTAATATCCAGTCAGTATTCTGTGGCAATTAAGACTGAAGTTATTAATTCCACAGACAGGTAGGTTGGCGAAGGGGGCCATCAAG
Organism: Charina bottae; assembly: GCA_023362775.1. Taxonomy (NCBI): domain Eukaryota; kingdom Metazoa; phylum Chordata; class Lepidosauria; order Squamata; family Charinaidae; genus Charina; species Charina bottae. The sequence continues at coordinate 32,241,143 of JALMGJ010000007.1, forward strand.
TTTGTTGTTGTGTTTTGCTACAGATGTTGTGTACTTCTGCAAACATTTGAGTTTCCATAAGCTTGCAGGTTCATTTTTGTGAGCACCTTTGTGGCTACTTAACAATAAATCCTCAGAGAATTTAGAGTGCTGTTAATCTTGTGATTTTTCTTATACACTCTGGTGTAAAGTACCATCTAGCTCTTAACTTGTAACAGTTTTTAAACCAATTGAGAAATGCAAAATTTTGAACGGTCCAGATTCAAGGGCTATAAATTCAATACAATATACCCTGTCAGAAATACGCAACATTTTAAATGCACTGTATTTTGTAAGGAAGAAAAATCACGAGATGCTGTTTTTGTTGAAGGCAGAGTAGCAGAACTGGTCAATGCATCATACCAAAAAGTAAATAAAGACGAACATTCAAATTCTTACTCAGACCCACCGAGAATGCATTGAGCCTATCAGGATTGATGATGGCACTGAGAAGAAAAAATTGTCAAACTATTTTCTCCCTAAACATGCTGTGATGCTGCCTGTGCTGTGTGGGAAGTCTCTTAGCTCCTGGCAAAGAGCCACAGTGGTGGTAAGAAGTTTAATTCTAAGTAAAAATATTTTTACTTGCTTACCACAGTTTATTCCTGCAGTCTTGAAAACTGAAACTCCAGTCTCTGAATGATTGAAAGGTGGCAAAAATAGCAACAATTCCTTGCATTGGAGTAAAGCAATTATCAGATTTTGGCAAACTCTGAGACCAACAATGTTCTTCTTTTCTAGATTATCAAGATGCAGGAGTGAACAGATCAAGAAATGGGACCCTGTCTTCATCTCACATATTGTTCTCCAGCTTATTCAATATAGAAAAAAAACTGCTTAGCAGGGGGCATTCTTCATACTCATTCAATGGTTCTTACAGGTAGTCCTCGCTTAGCAACCATTCATTTAGTGACAGTTTGGACTTACAACGGTGCTGAAAAAACTGAATTACAACTGGTCCTCACACTTATGACTGTTGCAGCGTCCCCCCCCCCCCCCCCCAATCCCATGATCACAGTTTGGACGCTTGGCAGCTGGTTCACATTTATGACTGTCGCAGCCTCCCGTGGTCATTTGATCACCATTTTCAACCTTTCCGGCCAGCTTCTGGCAAGCAAAATCAATGGGGAACTGCATGATTCACTTGACGACCATGTGGTTCACTTAATGCCTTGGTGATTCACTTAACAACCGCTGCATAAAAGGTCATAAAATCAGGTTGGATTTTCTTAATGACCACTTTACTTAGCAACTGAAATTCCAGTCCTAATTGTGGCCATTAAGTGAGGACTACCTATAATCTCAAAAAAATACTTTTCTGTTACAGTTCTTCATTTGCAATAATGCAGGCATATGTGAGAACATTTATTCTACAGAAAAGACAATGTGCCACTTTGAGTTTGTTCAGATAACTTGTAGAAGTTTTAGCAGCAGAATATTGATAGTGGTGGCAGTTGGCATGACCTACTAGATACTACAATAGTCCAACTTCTACTGATTTCAATGGGACAGCTGCCACAAATTTGTTTAAACCAAATGAATGCTAGATAATATCTCCTCGGTCCATTTTACCCATCTGAAAGGCTCTCCAGGTAAGCCATATTGATGGCCTAGTTATGGCTATGTGTTATTAAAACCACACGTTCCAATATGCATATACTGAATTTTCACTTATTACATAAAACACAACATAAGTTTCAGTTACTTTCAACTATTCTTAGGAAAAACACAGCTGGACAGCATCAGGATGGAGAAATCTGCGACAGAGGGCTTTCCCACGGCAGCTCCTGGGCAGGAGGGTGTCCCCTATAATGCGAACCACACAAAACACCTGCTTATTAGTCTTTGGAAAGAAAAGGCTTTGATTCTCGCTGCCTGCCAATTACGGTTCATTCAATTGCCCCTCAAGTGATAGAAAATGGTTCTATAAAAATGCACAGCGTAATAAATACTCTTTTAAACAACTGTAACTTAGAAATCTGTTTTTTTCCCTTAAAGAGTCATTTCATACAATAATTCTTAGGAAGCTGGAAAGTGGCAGCCTGTGGCATCGCCTGCAAGAATGCCTCTGGGCCTCTCAATGGTTCCATTGATATTGGTGGAAAATAGAAATAGGGAGGTGCAGCAGCTCAGAAGATTGCCTACAAATGTGATCACTTCTCTAGAGAAAACAACAAGGACAATTTAAGACAAAGAGTATTTTGGGATGGTGGCGAACAGCTTCACCAGTTTAACTTTCTATAAATGAATATTTAGTAGCATTGAAAATAATAGTCATATTGCACTAGTTAATGTTAAAAGTGTTGGAATTGCTCAGAAGTCTCCTGAATACCTGTGTAAAGATGCAGAAGAAGAATTACATTTGCTGTTCTCAGTTACTTCCAGAATACTGTACAATAAACAAGCACTATATTCTATAAAATTACAATTAGTTTTGCAATGGTGGTGTTTTTGCGCTGCTCAGTTAGGAAAAAAAATTGTTTATCACTTACGCTAGTAAAGATCTCAGATGTTCAGGTATCAATCCTTACATAGCCAAAGTAGCACTACCTATGCAAGGAAACATCAACTTATTCAGAAATATGAGAGAGAGAGAGAGAGAGAGAGAGAGAGAGAGAGAGACCCCATAACTACACCCCCAAGACTTTAGGGCAAAAACTCTCACAGGAATCCCCCAATGGACAGGTCCATAAGCACAGAATCCTGACTCTTGAGGGAAAGAGCATTGGAAATGGAGAAGGGGTAATAAACGAAACAGAGTAGCTAAACAAGGAGTGTTCCATAAAGCAATGTTTTACTGCAGGGCCCATTCATGCTACCTATAGCAAAGAGGCACAGTGTTTTCCTCCCTCCACCATTTTTATGGTTCCTCATTTTCCATTTCCCTGGCTCTTCCAACCTGTCTGCTGAATGGCAACTAATGAACAACACAGCTGCACCGGCATCCCACAAAAGCCAATGAGACAGTTGTTGCCACATGAAAGCTTCTGCACAGCTTGGTCTGAACCTTCTGTATTATTCCATACTCTCCTATTAAAATACTCTAATAAAAATAGATCCATAAAATACCTCAATCCATCTGAGCTATTGGGATTACTCTAGAGTAAGCAGTAAAGGCTCCTTTGAGCTGAGATCTATTTTGTGTGACCTCAGTGACCTATCTATGTAGCTTTCTGGGCAACAATTCTGAAGGGTTTATGAGCCTGCCTTCCTTCCTTCCTTCCTTCCGAATTTTTTTAGAGGAAATTTAAAGCTTCAGAATCTTTCTGTTAAGGCTCGCTAAGGCTTAATATATATCGTGAACCTTTAAATGTCCTCCAAGTAACAATAATCCATTGTCAAAAGTCAGCACTCTTGTGGTCATTTTGTTGATGCAATCTAGATCCCAGAAAATCCATTGCTAGGAGCATCATGAGGCCTGTGTGTTGTCACTGGCAATGTAAGACTTGCTTAACATGGGCCACATTTGCCCAACATGCTAAGCCATAAATTATGATTTAAAAATCACCCCAAACCAAACAAACCTCTAGCTATCTGACTGGCTTACACAGAAAACTCAGCCAATTGCTCTTTCCCACCGCTGAGATGAGATGCTTTCTACCCATCCTTGTGTCAGCAGAAAACTATACCAGCACAATACAGGCTGTCCTCATTGCCGTACTCTATCCAGCTTCTAGTGCAGTGTTTCTCAACCTTAGCAACTTTAAGATGTGTGGACTTCAACTCCCAGAATTCCCCAGCCAGCCATGAATTCTGGGAGAATTCTGGGAGTTGTAGTTCACACATCTTCAAGTTGCCAAGGTTGAGAAACACTGTTCTAGTGTCTTATGCTCTATTTCTAGAGCTCCTGGTGGTAGAATAATTTTGGGTGGTGAATTTCATGGCTCTCCTCCTGCTCCCTTTTTATTTATGAGGCAATCTTATAATACTTATGTTACAGTCAGGGGTGCTTTCTTTTTTCCCAGGAACCCCCCTGAGTCTTATTTTCAGCTAAGAATGGTGGTTAATTAAGATTTGCCAGCTGCTTGTGCTAATTATCCCACATTAATACAACGGATCGTACATGCAGATTTAGATTTCTGCTTTGTTTGAAGTTAAGCTTGCATACATTTTAAAATGGGAATTGCATTTTAATTTATATTACAGGGGTTTGTTTTTACAGGGGAAAATTCATTGCAACTTCTTCAACACTGTTTCCATATTTACTTAAATAATCTTAAATACTTTAAAGGAGGAGCAGGTTTTTTGTTTTTTTTTAATGTCATGGAAGAACCACACTCAGGCTGGAAGTGACCATCAATATGCATCCAACATTCCCTAGACTTCCATCGGCACAAACTGACAATATGAATCCCTGCTGAATTCCAGTCGAAAAAGAAAGCTTATAATATGTGCCAAGCCTTCAGATTTGAAATTGCAAAACAAAACCTTCCTAAAAGACCATCACCTATTTGCATGATTTTATGATCTTCTTAAGGGGTGTGGTGGCTCAGCGGGTAAGACGCCAGGCTTGTTGGTCGGAAGATCGCAAGTTCAGAGGTTCGAATCCCTAGCCCTGCGTGACGGAGTGAGCTCCCGCACTAGCCCCAGCTCTTGCCAACCTAGCAATTCGAACGCATGCAAATGCAAGTAGATGAATAGGTACCACTTCGGTGGGAAGGTAACAGCGTTCTGTGCATGTCATGCCGGCCACATGATCGCAGAAGCGTCTTCGGACAACGCTGGCTCTTCGGCTAACAAACGGAGATGAGCACCGGCCCCTAGAGTCGGACACGACTGCACAAACGTGCGGGGGGAACCTTTACCTTTACCGTTATGATCTTCTTGCCTCACCCCCTACTGCTAAACCTATCTACTTTTAAAGTATGGCTCTTGGCTACAAAAAAATTGTCTTCCCCCCCTTCTAGGCTATCTTGCCCAACCATCCCACCACTGTTCAGCATATCAAGGTTGCATTCAGCAGATGGCTGCTGAGTTTTGCTCCATCTCCAGCCACAAAATAGATATTTTTGGCAGTGTTTATAACACATCTGAACATCTAGTATTGTTAGGAAGTTTTTTTCTCCCCCCTTTTCCTTAGGCCATATCTCTCTACCTAAGCCCCACCCACATGCTCAATAGTCAGCTTCCGGGAATACTTACGCATGGCTTCTTTCTAACTGCATTGACTTCTGAGAAGTGTGGATAGAGCATTTTCCTGGCAGTAAATCTCTCAATATTTTAGGAACACAGGTAGGGCTTCACATTCCTTGTGTGTTTCCAAAAGAGACAAGAGCAGTAAGAGAACATAGGTGCAGGGAAAGCACCTGCTTACATTTCTCTGATGGTAATGATGTTAAGGAACTTCACTTGGTTGAATCTAAATGAATTCAACTTGGTTGAAGCTCAATGAATCAAGCACTGTGAGGGGTGCTCGACCTTTTCTTTATTATATGACAGTGAAGGCATGGTCTAGTAGGACCAACAAGCTGAGTGGACCTAGGTTCAAGTTCCCATTCATCCATGATGATCACTGGGGACTTTGGGTTAATAATGGACTGAATTCACATATCACCTATCCTATGATTTGCTTATGGCTTGTTGAAAAAGCCACAAGTGGCTAGGGAGCTGCAACATGCTAAGCCATAAACCATGGCTTACATATCACAATAGCTGGGTTCCCACATTGTACTAGTACCAAACAAATCTCATTATAGTTCAGTATGGTATGTAAACCTAGAGTCCATATCTCAGGCCATCTTCCTGGTTGTTGCTAGGATAAACCTGAAGAGTATTAAATACTACTTCCTTGAGTACCACCTACCCAGAGGAAGGGTGAGATATATAAATGCAGTAAATAACAATCCCTGGCATAATGGCCAGTGGTCCTGCTAGGTGACAATTAGGGAAGCATTAGCCAAAAAATGCTGGAGGTTACTAGATAGAAAATGATCAGTCATTTTAAAAAAAGGTTTGGAAAGTATGGCCTTTAAATTGACAAAAGATACAGATTCCTGTCCGGCAGAAATCAGTGAAAATGCCCCAAGCAGTATCTGAACGGGGATTAATAGCTAAGATTTTGTTTTGTGGTTTAAGGTGGTGATAACCCCAGATTACTACTTTCCCCCCCTACTAGTCAATATGAGAGAGGCCAGTGAAGAAAAGCAGAGAAACAGCTGTCATGTGTTCTGCCAAGTGTCCAAGCAGTGATCAGGTGCTCAGGCAATTGGTTCTTTTAGATCCAGAGATAATAAGCATGCCAGTGGATAAAGAAACTGTAAGCTTTATTATAAACTTAAGCAAGCAAAGTTAAACAGAAACCACAGGTCAAACAGAAACCACAGTTTAGGCAGATTAAACAAAAGCATATAAAGCATAGCATAAAGAAAGAGATCATACATACTAAAGCAAGGCAATACCTTTATTCCCTTTTTGCTACCAGGAACCTGACCAGGATAGCGAGAATAACCCCAAAAGGATGGCTCTTTGTTCTACAGCACCCAGCATCCTGTGTCTGTATAGAGGTTCCCAAACTCAAAAGACAATCCTAAGGTTTTTATCAAAGTCTGGCCCCCAAACCCCGTGACCATGATTCCATGGTACAGAGACTGCATGGCCTGACCTTGGCTGGGTTACTTCCCGGGGGCTAGAGCACCTGTTTATGACATCATCCAAGAGCCTGGGAAGCTTTACAGATAAGCCAGTGCCTAACAGCAACGATCTCTTATCTCCCCCTCCCCATTCCAAGCCGCTGGAGGGGCTGTTGGAGGAGTGAACCTATGCTTAAACTAACAAGCTTGGGGTAATCTATCTCCCCCTCCATTCCAAACAGAAATAAAAACAAGCCAGTTAAACATCAGTATAACTCAAAATAAACTCTAATCTTCATGTGAGGGAGAAAATCAAAATATGTCACTTGACTCCTCGAGATAACAATAGTCTTCCGTGTTGCCACTACATCATGTGGAACTCGATCTGAAAAAAATAGATGACTTAGCTCTTTGCAGGAAATTCTGTGTACTTTCTTTTCCCCTAGAAACAGGAATATTTTGAAGTGTTTATGCTGTTGTGAAATGTCATATTTTGCTCAGCTGGTACATACTGTTTGCATAAATAAATCTTGTTATCTCAGAAATGTTGTCAGCTGATGGTAATGTTAACACCACCATTATAATTTCTATAGAGCCAGTTTGGTCTAGTGGTTAAGGTGCTGGGCTAGAAACCAGGAGTCTGTGAGTTCTAGTCCCGCCTTAGGCATGAAAGCCGGTTGGGTGACCTTGGGCCAGTCACTCTCTCTCAGCCCAACTCACCTCACAGGGTTGTTGAAAATAGGAGGAGGAAGGAGTATTAGGTATGTTCGCTGCCTTGAGTTATTTATAAAAATAATAAAGGCGGGATAAAAATTAAATAAATAAATAGTTTCTATAACTTCTCAGTTATAACTCAGCGATCAGTGTCCACCCTCCTAACTATAAAGAAAATCTTTAATAAACATTCTGTATAATAAACATTCTGTAACAGCCACAAAAGAAACCATATGTATTGGTTGGGATAGATAATTTCATCCCCCAAATAACAAGGAATGTCGGCTGGTGGGGACTAGGAGGCGTGCCTTCTCTGCCGTAGCACCTGTCCTCTGGGACATTCTCCCTTCAGAGATCAGGATGTCCCTGACCCTGTTGGCCTTCCGTAAGGCCGTGAAGACCTGGTTCTGTGCCCGGGCCTGGGGCCCCGAGTGTGTTAAGGGCCCCGTTTCTTGGCTATATTAACATCTATGGCATTTGTTTACTTGGTGACCATATATTTTTATTTTGCATTGTTTTGTTTTTAATTGTTAGTGTGGCCTCCTTTTCCCTCCATTTGTCCACCTTTCCAATGGTCTGTGTCCTGTTCAGACATCTGATAACCCAAGACATGGAGGAACTTTCTCCTTTGTGATTCTCAGACTTGAAGCCAAGGTCAGTACTATGGAAGACTGGGCATTGTGGGTAAGAGGATGGAGAGATATGTATGGTAGGTAGTCCTTTCTCCCCCTCCCCCTTACAGCTGAGAAGTTTTTTCTCCTAGATACACAACAAAGGAATCTGTAGCCTCCCAGATGTTGCTGGATTGCAATTACCAGTAGGCCCAGTCAGCATAGCTAAAGGTGAGGGATGTTAGCAATTAATGCAGTTCTTGTAATAAAGCTTGTATGTGCTGGGTTCTAAAATTGTGGCTCTGTCTCAGTGGTCATTCTTGCTTCTTCTCAGTTTGCAGTCACACAGCCTAGCACTTGTGCAGCGGGCCATTCAATGTGCAGTCAACCATGCACAATATATATATCTTGCCTCTTGAAGACTACCTCAAGGGAATTTAGTAGACATGTAGAAGACTGCAAGGCAAGACTAGAATTTGATGTACATATATGTATATACACTGTGTTTCTTAGTGCACACTAGAAAAAGATGTCTCAAAATGCTCTGTTGGTTCATTCAAACATCATTTATATTTCTCTATTTTTGAATGAAATTGAAATAAACATATTGAAGTAGATGTCTGGTCTTTGGATGTCAGTGCCTGGTGATGATATAACCTAAGAACTGGTTCAGACAATTTTTCTCCTTCCAAAACAACAAACAACCTCCCTATCATTTTTCAATCAGAGGGAAATTTGGCATGGTTCATTTTTCTGAAAGGGCTGAATAATAAAAAAAAAATCTTCAAGTCATACTTGACTTCTAGTGCTCCATGGATATATCCCTGTACTTTACTTGGCCCCAGTACAGGTGTGGTTTGTCCTTGCCCTCTTCCACGATGGACCACAGGACCAAATACTACATGCCAGCTATCATGCTTTAGGCAAAAGTGAGGAATGATGGTGTCTGGAGGGTCAGATCTATGCTAAAGCCCTTGAAGTAACCGAGCTTGCTGGATTCTTTCCACCATGCAACTGTGCAAAGACTGGAAATGCAAGACTCAGCATTGTAAACCGTTTTATTACAAAGGCTTGAAAGCAGCCAGTTGCAGCTATGGTAGGCACGTGCAAACACAGCTGTTCCTTGAGACTATTTTTGTTCTGTTCCTGTGGCCAAGCTTCAGTAATTTTCCATTGGTCAAAGAAAGCAAAAAGGTTAAACAGAGTTTATCACATAATCTATCACCACTGGGGTGGATGCTGACACTAAATGATCTACAAATAGCTGAGAAAGGGATTTGGCAGACACCCTCACCTGCTGTCGAAAGGCAGGCATGATTTTTAACCATTAATACGTTCATGCCTATACAGCAGGGCAGTGTCTAGTATGAATTTTGGATTTAATTTCCAAATCCCCATACTAACTGGGAAGATTTTTTTCAAAAGGGTTGTTGGTTAGAAGCTGAATATCATCTAACAGCATTCTTTAAAGGAATCTTCACATGGCCTTTTAGCAGTCTGTTTAAATAATTGGGGGAAAACTAGATGATGATAACTAGAAAGCCCCAGTACATTATCTTCTTCACAGAATTGCTGTGCTGGTGAGCTGTTCCATTACCATTTTGAAATCTCTTCTCCATTACTGGATAGCGTTCAATTGTGTGAAGATCAATGACCAAACTTGGAATCACCAACCTACTGCCTGCTGGCACCAGCGTGCACTAGGCCAGTGTAAATCATTGGTGAGATGATTACCCAATAAAACATAGGATATTGAAACATATTCCACATCACCTTTAACTGAGGGAAGGGTAGAACCTTGGATTCCATCCATGATAATCACTTCAAAGTTTTCCTATCCTTTGAAAAAGTAAAACGAACAAGAAAGAACATGATTTCTTTTCCATTTTTGGTACAATATTTGTAGTTACCTTATTGGCTAATGCATGGCAAGATTCTGTACACGGGTGCAGATTTCAATATGCTTTAACCCAGTGTTTCTCAACCTTGGCAACTTTAAGATGTGTGGACTTCAACTCCTGGGAGTTGAAGTCTACACATCTTAAGTTACTGAGGTTGAGCAACACTGCCCTAGACAACTATTTTGGTGCCTGTCAGGCGCTCTGCCCCATCTAACTGCTATGTAGTTGTTCCTGATACAAATCAGCAAACAGTGCTATGGACATTCAACTGCTCACAAGCACTGGGGTGTCATTTCCATTTGATTTCTAGCAGCTCTGCCATGGTCTTCCGATTGCCAGTATGCCTGTGGTTTGAAGATGTAAAAGCAAGTAAGAATCCCAAGTGAATCAGATTCTTTGTTGTTGTTTTTTTTGGTTTGGGGGGATTGTTTAAATTTTCTTTTTCATCACCTGAGCAACTTATTGTAATCCCTTTATTTAAGCTGTTCCATGAATCAAAGCAAAATGGCTGAATTTACCTTCTGCATAACATGTGCGTTATGATATTATATGATATGATATTGTATAATCAAGAAACAAATCTAATCATACAGACATTGATCTGGCTTACCTATGATGTTTATGTTAGAATAATACAGGGATGTTTCTCTTATCATTTGGTAATATATGAAATAAGTATTTCTACCTCTTCATTACAAGGAGTTATTTAATTATTAATTATTAATAATTAATTATTATTAATAATTAATTATTGTAATAATTATTACAATTATCCTTATACAAGGTGTACCAAAAGTCAGGCCCGATAGGCCAATCAGAATATGTTTTATTAATATTTATTTCAGAGAAAATGTTACTGTACTTAGGAATGTGAATAAGGAAGTATTTAGAAGAGACTGGCAACCAATTCGAACATTTAATGTAATTTATATAATAAATTGTCTATTGGGCCTAACTTTTGTTTTGTATTTTAAAATTAAGGTACGTTATTTTTTTCCCCCCGTAAGTAAGAAAATATTGCTTCTTCTGATGTTTCATTATAGTTAATCATACTAAAGTTCCATACGGCAACATAATTCATTAGAGATTTACTGATCTCAATTTTGGTTAAAAATGCTATCACCCATTGGAAGTAGAATGGTAAGAATAATCAGGCTTATTTCAAGCATGCCCCTGTTAGGTTCAACACTCAGATATATTGTATTTTTAAAAATTCAATACACTTTATAGATACAGATAAATTAACATTTAAAAAATTATTCATCTTCCATCAATGAACAGCTATTACTAAAGAGACAGAAAAGTTCTGCTAGATAAACACTAGTAAAATTGAATGGGGAGGATATTGTCTTAAATATATAATTACATGATATAGAGTAAGGGATTGATTAGAGAAATTGCTGTATATTCTTGCTGTTTAAAGTCGGAAGTCACCTCTGTCTGTAATCTTTAAAATTCTTTTTTCTTGTGTTTCACACTTTTTTAATTTTCTTTTTTTCCTTTTGTAGTTTTTTTGTTTTTTGTAGTTTTTATCTCTTTCTTAAACTTAATAAAATTCTTATTATAAAAAGATATAATTACAATAAATTGATTGCTTCATCTTTCAAACGGGAAACTGAAAGCAGTAACAAACGTAACTGTATATTAAAATTATTTAGTAAATTTTTAACTAGAGCTACTTACTGTGAACTGTTTAGCATTATTATTAAACATAATAATATACTATTATACACACCATATGAAAACAATACAAATAAGTTTTCAATTGACTACCAGCAATGCAGTTAATTAAAAAAAATTGTCCTAGAAATTCTAAACACTTATAGTTGCAAACTGAAAAGTATAACTTTTGCCTCTCAAAACTAAGAAGTTTCTGTCAAATCAGAGAGGCTTGTTTCTAGGCAATTTTGCCTGAGTTTAAGGTTTTATATTTAGATATACATACAGATAAAATGCAAAAGTAGTTATACTAAAATGAAGCATTTATAACTTTATGAATTTGAATTCAGTGACTTTTAATAATAATTTATTAAACGGGTATGCAGCCCGACTCTCAACGACTCTGGGCAGGTCACAACAATCAAACAAAGAAATTACAATAAAATGAATAAAAGATAAAAGATGACAAGCGCATGTTAAGCCGACATTGCTGCAGTTTTAATTCGTCACTGAAAGAGTTTCGAGATCAAGCTGGTGAAGCTCTCATATAGATGTTAAACACTCATTAATTTCTTCGCACCACTTTTATTTTCAACTATATACATTAAAGAATAGCTTTACTCGGTGATTACGAAAGATCAGTCTCAACACAAATCAACGAAAAATAAATATTGCTAGTTTGTGTCCAACCGTGACCGCGATTTTTAAGGCTGGACATCTTTTACTTTCCCTCGAGCGCATGCCTGACTCTGAGTAGGCGGAGCCTGCCTTGCCCTCCCACTACGCGGCCTCCAATCTCAGCTGATCCTCCCCCTCAGAGAAGAGGAGGAGGAAAAAGAGGCGATTTTTGCATGCATAATTAATGTCATATCTTGTTTCATAGCCTCGGTTTAAAAAGTCCCCGGATGGAACCCTCGAAGAGGGGGAGTATCGGCTCCACCAATGGAAGCGTTTCGCTCACAGCGCAGTGCAGTACTGTAGGCTGCTACGTCGGGTGAGACATCTAGTATACACCCCGGAATCGTGTCACTTCCGCTCCACCCCTTTCCTCTATTTGCATACGGCTTTCCAATTCGCTGCGCTTCCCCCGCCTCCGAGGGGTTTACCCGCGTGACGTTTGCAAGACGTTCACCGCGTGAAGATCAGATTGCTAGAAACCGCCGAGCCTTGAGGCAGCCCTGATTGGACAGTCTTTCGAAGGACGTATAAAAAAAGCGATGGTTAGGGCGGGGAACAAAACAATGACCACCTCCTGAGCTCGACTACCAATCCGACTGCTTAACGTGATAAAATGATGCTTATTGCAATGAATATTGAAATCTGCCATATGCATATGTAATCATGGGCGGGGATCAGGGTTACCTATTTCCTACCGCGGCTGGCTTGGGCAGCCTCTCCGCCTCTTGGAGCTTCCCTCACTCTTTTTTCCCCCCTCGTTAGAATTCTATTTTTCTCAAACTTTATTGTTTACCTCCAAAACGACTGCCTTAGCTTCTAGTCTCGGCCATTACCATTTTAATTGATCTGATGTGTGGTCCCAGCCTGTTAGCTCCCCTTCCTTCTTCATTTTCTGTAATTTAATCCCCATTATTTGCAAAAACACGAGATGTCGAACAGATGGAAACAATCAGCCCCACTCCCCGCGGCTTTTTCTTGTAGGCAGACTTTCTAATCTTACCATCTTAATGAGCCGCGCAACACGAGAGGATCTATTTCCTATGGATCAAAGGGAACTCAAAACAGAGAAAGCAGAACAAAAATCCCACCGGATTTCCTCTTTCACACTTGGGGGATAAAGCTGGATTCGTGCAATTCCTAAAGCGAGGCGGCGAGGGAGGCTGCGTTAAATAAAAAAGCTAGCTGATTAACCAGAGCGTGCCTAAGGGAACTCCCTTCTGCAGACGCATCTCTCTCCCCAGATACACCCAACCACAAGCCAATCGCCCTCTGCAGATCCGATGCCCCGGCTCTTCGCTCGAAGCTTGTAAAAACAACCAGCTGGAGCTAAAACGTTACAAGGTCCCATTACTTATTTAGGGGAGGCTCTAACAAAAACAACACTCGGCATTTGCAATGCCCGTCGCCCTCGTAAACCTGTTCATAAAAGGCATTCTGCGTGTTCAGCTTGTGGGGCGCTTTTAAGGACCCTTTCTAAGGCTGTTTTGATTTATCCGAAGCTTTAGACACGCCTTCAAAGAGTTAACTTGCATATTATCACGGTATTGCCTTTCAATATCCTGCTTGCGCTTCGGAAGAGCAACAGGGACATGAAAGGGAGAGGAAATCGAGTCAATTGTCTTCAGCTGCTGGAGCAATGCCTGTGGTCTCTTGACCTGGGGGTTGTTTGGGATTTTAGTGGAAAAGCGCTTATTACTCGCAGACTTCCTCTCCTTCCCCTGCTCCCCCCCTCCATACTTCTCCCCGCTATTAATTAAGTCACACGTACCCTGTGGTCCATCATGAAAGGAGTATTACACCACAGTTCCTGTCAGAGGGTATTATTGTACACCAGGTTTTTCGTATCGATGGTAAATATTTAGGCAAATGAAACGGGTACCGATATTACATCCTGGGTATACTTTGTACTCGATTGAATTGCCGGGATGAAAAGTGGAAGACAGGATTCTTGATGTACGGCCCCGTTGAAGTCGAAGATTTAAGTTGACGAAATGCTTCTGTCTTCATCGACAAAGATTTGGCGAAACTGGAAAACTCTCTTGATTTAAGCTCGGTGCAGAAATCACGGCGCCGTTTAAACTCAGATCCCCATTTTAGGATAGGATTTTTCTTCAATCATTTGGCAATCCCACTGTTTGGGGACTTCGGGGCTGGAGGGCACAAGAAATAAAAGCATCCTTTTCTCCCCCCCCTTCTCACGCCTGTAATAGGATTGCAGCTGAAAACTGGCAGCTACAAGATTTATATAACCCGAAAAACAATGTGTGTTTCCTAATGCTAACGCAATTGGTGCCTTTTTTGCTGCAACCTACTTGAATGGAATCTGTGGGCGCTCAAACTCATCCCTTGTCGGTCTGGGGAAAAAAGTAAACAAACAACAAAACTGGCATATACTCACTTTGAATGCCGCAAGCTGGCTGGAAGAAAAGAACTAATATGCGGGGTGCCAGAAGTAAAACAAGAAATACCCCCAGAATCTATTACTTGGTTCTTTACATTCTGGGATGTTCCTGGACCATAAAACATTTTCAGGTCTTTCCAATTTATTACTTTTAGACTTGACATATTAACTTGCCTACACTTGGATGTGTGTGTGTACACACACAGACACACACCTTCGAGTCATTGTTGACTCCTGTCAACTGCCTGGACTAGTCCCTGCAGTTTTCTTGGCAAGATTATATATACTGTACGTTATTTTGTTTTTTTGGATTTTGGTTTTATTTTGACAGTTGGCAAGACTGATGCAAGGAGCTTTAAATTAGGAAAGAAGTATTAAACCCATATATACTTAAACTGGAAGCAAGTTCCATGGAATTGAATAGACATGGTTAGGATGTCAGTGTGAAAACAATTTGGCTTGCAAATCTAAAACCAAAGAAACAAGCATTTAACTTTCAGTCCTGTCTGAAGGGTTTCCCAACTTTCCTGTGATTTCCTCAGGTCTTTCCAATTTATTACTTTTAGAGGCTGTTCTAAAAAAGTTTATGTTCTCCCCCACCCCCAAATGTGGGAGCTATTTATTTTAGTATGACTTCCCCCAGTAAGGCCTACAACAGTCTAATGGGTCCTTATTCTTTGATTTTGGATTCCTTTGCCCTCCTGAGTAGCAACACCAAAATAAACAACAACAAAAAACCCATTTCCTTGCAAATATTTTATTTATTTATTGTATTTATAAATTTATTGTAAACCGCCCAGAGTCTACCGTGGTAGAGATGGGTGGTGATAAATTTGATTAATAAATAAATAAATAGCTGGCATAGAGGCAGACTTTTATAGCCATAGAGCTTAAACTTTGTACAGACATAGAACTGATATGAAAAATTCTTCTGCCGCTTACAAATGTATTTAGAGCTTTCTCCCAAGTCAGTCACTGCTTTTTGAAACAGTGTTTATGGCTACTGGATAGTTATCTAACAGAGATATCTGGGCACATCTACTTAAAAGTAAGTCCTATTGAGCTCATTGGACCTTGTTTCCAAGAAAATGAACACAGCCCCAAACTCAAATGCTGTCCTCGGATGGGACCTCAACCCTCTTTCTTTAAAAAAAAAAAGGACTTGTACCATTTTAAAGACACATAATAAATGCATTCTGACACAACTTTTTTTGGATTAAAAGCCACTTCAGCTTTTTGAGATTTATTATGGCATCAACTTTTGTGGACTAGCACTTACTTCCATGAAATACAGGGCAATAAATATATCCTTCTTTAAAACTGCCAGAAGGCTCTCTTCAGAGCAGGGTGTTATAAAACCATGATTTATAAAATTCTTTTAAATCTCCTTCAGAGCTCCACGGTTCCATGGGCCATCATCATTTGGTTAGATGTGATTATTGCAGATTTTAATGTTTGGCCTGCCCTAAGACAGTAGTGTAAATTCTGAGAAGGCTAAAATACCTGTCTTCTGGATGGATTTCAGAAGAAAAATGTGTTAGCCTGGTGCACCAAAAGCAAGAAGAACTTGTTGCACCTTAAATAAACACACAGGTTTCCTCAATCTGATGTGCTCCAGATGTGTTGGACCATAATTCTCAGTATTTTATGGGAATTCTCAGTATTTTATGGGAATTATCAGTATTTTATGGGAATTATCATCCAATGTATCTGGAATGCACCAACTTGGGGAAGATTGGACTAACCCTTTTAATAAGGCATAATCTTTTGATACATAGAGCATTATTGTTCACTAGCAAGATAAATGGAGATGGGTGGTCATAAATGCAACAAAGACAATTCTAGGTAAAATGTCAATATCAAATAGAAAATAATGTGGCATATTAAATTACATAGCAAACAAAGGTGACTAAAGAAATCAATTTCCGCTGTTATCATGTTTATATTGCTTGTTTCTATACATTTGAATTAAGCTTTACTGGCACAGAACACCTATAGACTAATTCAAGCATTTGATGTACTGAATTCTAGTCTACTAAATCTAATGCCACAATAAACCTTTTCGGTTTCAAGTCATAAGGCTACTTAAAAGGAGGGTCCCATTGAGTTCAACCAAAATAGCTCCTGCTTAAAAAAGAATAGCATCTCAGCCTTAATTTTTGCAGCTGTATAACTCCCCCCCCTTCCTAGTGTTTTTCCCACATGCAGGGTTGCAGGCTCTGCTTTTTTGGATCACCGGCTTGCTGCTGAGCCTGACTTTGTGGGCTGAGAGAGAGTGACTGGCCCAAAGTCACCCAGCCGGCTTTCATGCCTAAGGCGGGACTAGAACTCTCAGTCTCCTGGTTTCTAGCTTGGAGCCTTAACCACTAGACTAGACCAAACTGGCTCTTTTGCAGCTGTATTCATTGCTTTTAGAGTGTGGAAATCCATGCATAAAATATGGAAAGACAAATGTGTCACAGCATTTTAAAATATCCTTGTGGAAGAAAAGAACCCTTTAAAAGTCTCAGGCCTCCAGTGCTAAAATACGTAATTTCACAGAAGTCTGTTCTCAATGCTATATATTTCTGCCCAATTCTTGGGCAGTCCAATGCAGAAGTCTTTTCCTAGCCTCACTGTTTAATTGAAATTTAGTCTCAAATAAGAGTACATGTAAGATGGTCTTTTCAGTACCAGGTATGTGATTTATGTACAGCTATCTGCCATAAGACATTAGCAGAGGTTGAGCAGAACCATATTTGCAGAAAAAAAATGTGGGAAAACTTGATCTGCCTCTGGCAGAAGTTGTTTTAATTAACCCAAATTAGCAAGAAAATTGCCACTTATTAATGTGATAAAAGCCAAAAGCCTAATATTTGGAGCAAAGTTCTTGTTGATTTTATTGAACTTGATTTTTTTAAGGATCCTTTTCAACCGAACAGCTTACAAGTAAGTTACATCAATGGGTGTTACTTCCAAAGAATATGAAGAGTTGGAAATGTAGCGTGGCTGATGTGAGAAAACATTTCCTTCCTCAAACATGCTGCAGATAATCTTTATTTTATTTCTAGCCCAGTCCATAAATATACTGAGTACAGTTATGACTACAGGCATATTATTTATATATCTTTTGGAAACAGAATCAGAAATAAGTCCCCTTACACTCCCTCGGGACTTTTTTTCTAAGTGTTGCAGCGTTCAGGAGGATCAACAGTTCCCCCCCCCCCTCATGGGAACCTACCAATATACCTTTGGCAAAGCGAAGAGGGAAGGTATAAAATCATAATTAAATGTAACCAAGCATAATCACGCTTTAATGTTAAGCAGAAATTTCTAGTCACCGTTGTTCTGCATTTTAATTAAAAAGAAAGTCTGTCCCTTTGGGAACTCTTGTATTTGCATACAGTACTCTAGCTATATCACTTCACTTAAGGATAGCGAGAGCGTAGATAAAATCGGAGTCCCTGGAAGTCAGGCAGGCAGGCTGGCGTCGGATCTCGGTTTCCCTTTCATAAACAAACGGGTAATACGAGAAAGCGTGGAAAGGAGCATTGCTTGGATTTATAGGAAGCTCCCCGCCGGAAAGGTCCTTGCTTGCCAACATCCAAGTTCATGTTAAACCGTTTGAAATTTAGTTCCACGGCAGTGATACGTTTTTAAAAGGACCGTGCCTAATTCGACCCCGTTATGTTTAGGCGTTCATTTTTACGATCTGATCTTGGCTCCCAAGAAGCCCATTTCAATTGAGAGTAACAGAAATTCTAATACCGCTCCTCTCCGCTTGCACGTTCTGGGGAAAACAAAAACGAACTCCGAACAACCACCTCGAAACGGAATAATTTACTTCCCTCCCGGCCCTCATTTGCCCCACCAATTTATGGTCTAAAACTTGCTGACAGGACCGCAAAAACATGGATTTAAAGCGGGCCCTAACGCGGGATGTCATCCGAGAAACCTTACACTACACTTGACGGTCGTTTGCTGCTTGCAAATCTTTTACCACGCAGGAACCTCCGCTAGACCGTATTTCGGCGTCGGGTTTTCCTTCGTTGCATTTGGGGAGGGAGGCGCAGCTCATTGGTTACGGCTCCCGCTGTCTCCCGGCGGCCGGGGGGATTAAACCGCTTGATTGATTGATGGGCCTCCCCCGCCCCGGCTGTCGAAGAGCAGAGCCTAACCCAGCGGCCAATGGCAGAGCGGGACGGCAGGCGAGTCGACAGAGTGGGGAGGGGCCTATTTTGGTTTGTTGCCGGAAATTTGGAGAAAAATATATTTTTTTTATATGCGTGGGAAACTTCGATTACTACCATTATTCACATGGCTCATTTAGCCCAGATCGTCGTTGCTAAATTTCTCCGAGGCCCACCGTTTATTTGCTCGCACTATCCAAATCTGTGATGAAACGCCCTCTCGCGTCGGAGAAGCGAGGAAAAGATTTCGCCGGTCGCTCGCCCGCCGTTAAAAGGGAAGCCCTGCAGCCGCTCAGGAGGAGGAAGCGGCGGGAGATGCAAGTAGAACCGCCTGGGGATGATTTGGGCTGCTGAAGTTCTGCCCCATCCATTCGGTTAAAAATAAGTCAGTGACTAGATAAGGGTATTCTGAATACCTGAAGAGTCTTGATTCAGGTTTCTTCCCTGAATTTTCCTCGGCGGTGGCATGTCGCAATTACGCGTTTATATAGTTACATGTAATAATCTTCCATAGGACTCTCTCTCGGCTGTCGCGCTAAAGGGATTCATCAACAGGTATTATTGCCAGTCATCTTGCAATGCCGAGACCCGCTGGGAGTAAATCAACTGGGAGTAAATCTGTGGACCTCGGTGAGATTTACTTCTTAGTGAGCGCAGGATTGCGCTGTAAATTTTAACGATTAAGTACCAAATAAATATGCATTTTTGGTGGAGAATTTCCAGGACCAACCGGGTCACTTTCTCTCCTGAGCTAAGTCTCGTTTGATTGACAGCTTAAATCTGAAAGAAAAAAATGAGCCAGGTCTTTAGCCACAGAATCTGTTATTATGAAATGAATTGTGGGTAAAGATCGAACTGCAGGTTTAAGCACCGAGTAATATAAAAATAAAATAGAATTGCAATGTTGTCTTTGGGGAAAGGGCCTAAGTTAAATTTGAGATTAGAAACAAGCAACCAGTCTAACTCTTCCAAAGGGTCTCAAGGCCTGCTTATCACTTAAAAAAGAAATAAACCAATGTTTTCTCTAATAGGATCGCCTTTGCTCACGCTTTATGCGCGAACCAAACCGTCATTTATTTCCACCGTATAGATACAGATCTCTAGGTGTGAATTACAATCAATCTCTCAGGCTCCCTGAATCAGTCAGATCAGTACTGGCTTTGCAGCGACATAGATCGGAGGATAAAATTTTAGGCTCATAAAAAGAAATGAAATACGAGCATCTGAAACCATAAGGAAACAGAATCCATCACGTTGGCCATAAACCCCCCAGCTCGCCTGGACACATCCCCCTGTGTAATTTGGCACAGGGAAGAATAGTAACCGCCAATTGTACCTAGGAAAAGGAAGCTATAGATCTTGCTTTTAATAACTTCCCAACGTGTTACAAATAATAAAACACGCGCATAAATCATCGCAGGCCTTCCAGTTCGCAGGACGGATTTACTTCTCCCTCTGCAATTTTTTCAACGCGCTTCAACTGCAAGCCCCGCCTCTCACTCGTTTCCCCTGCCTGCCCGATGATTGGTCGCCTTCTCCCCAATGAGGTGGCAATTCGTCAGGGAAGAGAAAGAATGATTGACAGTTCCAGCCTTGGGCGACGGAGGCGTTTTGCGCTGAGTCAGTCAGATCAGTCTGATCTCCGAGGGGGAAGGATGGACGGCGCATGCTCGTCGGAAAGCGTGCTGGGGATTGACATCGCCGGCAGAAAGCCCCAGTAGTAAATTGTGTAAGAATGCATGGGGACAGAGTAGGTTTCTTAGGGATGGATTTAGAAGGAGACCCAACGGGACAACTGCACCGTGCCGTCTTAAGAACCGATTAAAAAAAAATCCCCATTTTGCATCTCTTCCCCCTAGGAATTTCCTTTACATTCCCACTTCTTAAAAATAATCAAGCGTAGCCTATTGGTGTGTAAGGTTCTGCGTCGTGTATAAAAATTACACTTGCTAAAAACTCTGCAACTATGGAAAGCGGTTCCTTTGATGATATCGAAAGGCGGCGGCTTTCAGAAGCTCGCGATCGCTCGGTAAAACATCTGTAAGACTTAACAATTATCGCTAATTATATTTTTAGCGGCCCTCGCGCCCCCGCCCCCCCCCCCCCCGTATCTAAGCCATTTCTTTTTTTAAATGTGGATTTAAGTTTGCGTGGAAGATTTATTTCTTTTCAGCTCCCATTCTGGTAGACACCAAGGATTGAGAAGAATGATTAATAACACGCACAAACACACAAATATAACGATACAGAAATGCTAAGACCCATATCAACGATCGTCTCCTTTTCCCAAATATTTATTAATAGTGGTAAAGAATTTAAAATCGACAGAACTTTTCAGAGCGTTCACGCCGATACATTTTCAATATTCTGTAAATTATTTACTGTACGTCTCCCCCCCGTTCTTCAACGCAATGGAAGTAATGAACGGAAAACTAAATAAAAGTCTAATACTGTATTCCTAGTGTATGGGCGTGCGTCTTATTTTTCATCTGCATTTGCATGTTACCATTTATTTAAAAATTCGGCCTCAGAGTTAATAGTCTTGATCAACGCATCGAACAGGATTTTTAAATACAATTTTTATTTCATGTTCTTTTCAACAATACTTTTTTCCCCAACAAAGAACCTTTTTACGTATTACGAGGCTCTCTCCTGAAAGTCGTAGCTGCTTTTAAAACCGCCTCGGTCAACAGAGCCTCCATCTTCCCCCGTTCCTGCAAACGTCCATTAGAGCTCGGCAGACACCGCGCTGGTCCTTCCCTCCCGGCCCCCCTCCGTCCTTCGCACTCTCTTTCAGCTGCATCCACCGACTGGCGGACGAGGCGTCAGCGAAGGTTCATTATGCAAATTACCAATGATTGACGATCGTCAGAAAAACCAATCGCAGGCATCCCACTCAACCATTGGTAGACATGGATTTGAACGAAAGAGATGACGTTTTATATGGATTTGAACCAATCACAGTTGGCTATGCAAATATTAAACGGGAGGGGTGACTAGCCTCCCACTATAAATACCTGCTTTCGCGTGCCACCCAGTGGTTAAAGGAAGTAGGTGCTGCCGTTACTTTTATAACCGGTTCGTGGATGTGAAAAGGTTCATCTCTATGTATTTATTGTTATTCGATAATCTTGCTAGACAAGAAAATTGGTGTAGCTTAAAAACTTTTAAATGTGTTATGGAAGTGATAAACTTATTAAATGATCTAAGTTGAACAAACACTGTAAAGAAACTTATTTGTCTAAACTCTGTTTAATGACAAGCAGTTATTCTGAGAGGTTTACAGTTCTTAAATCCAGAGCTATTTTACAAAGAAACCTTTTATTTCATTTCATGCAAATTAGCAATACTGACAATGGTCATAATGATAACGGTCGTGAATATACCATGAACATGTTATTTAGTGATAAAGTCCTAATAACAATTGCAATATTAATTGATACACGATGATACGGATGAGGTATGTATGTAATTTTACTGACTTTAGTGGCCTTCACTCATTAGTGCCCTGATTTCTTTCAAAAAGTTTTGCACTAGATGTTCCTTTTTCTACCGCCAGATGGCAAGCTTTTAAAGAGCAGGATAAAAACCTTTCAGTTCAAATGTTTATTTTATTATACTGTACTGTATTGTATTTGCTATGATTGGCATGCTATCAGGGCTCTTTGTATTGAATCTAATTAACGTACTTACCTAGAAATAATTTTGCTTGACATTATTAGAAAATTTATTCCTGTAGGTAAATATGGTTTCATTGGGGCTGTAACTAGTCGCTCTCTATTTATTTGACAAGCCTGTATTGCCTTCAGTAAGGTCCTTCAGTTTAACTGGGTCAGATTTCAGTGTGTAAATTGCCTTATTTCAACAGAATCTGGTGGGCTGTTAATCCACTTGTGTATTTGTTGACCCACGTAGTCCTGGGACATTAAAGACTTTTGTCTACACAAGGCAATAACTTTTGCTACTGTTGTGGTAAGATTGCAAAACCGCAAGCTTTGGGGCTCCACAGAGTTTTCTGGGCAACATGGCATTCTGTGTGACACCTACATTCATCCTGTTAAGGGTCTGAGTGGGGCTCATCTGGGTCTCCTAGAAAACCTTTTTATTTTATTTATTTTATTTTATTTTATTTCCTATCCCGCCTTTATTATTTTTATAAATAACTCAAGGCGGCAAACATACCTAATACTCCTTCCTCCTCCTATTTTCCCCACAACAACAACCCTGTGAGGTGAGTTGGGCTGAGAGAGAGTGACTGGCCCAAGGTCACCCAGCTGGCTCTCATGCCTAAAGCGGGACTAGAACTCTCGGTCTCCTGGTTTCTAGCCCGTTGCCTTAACCTCCCAAAGGAAGAAGATTGCAACAAAAAGAACTAAAAAGGTAGCTTTTATTTAGGCAAAAGCAGAGGGCTCTGTTGTTTTTGCAGGAGCACATTTTTATCTTGGTAAAACAGCAATGGTGCATATTTCCTATGGAATATAAAGGGCTCTTCCCAAAGGCGACCTTAAAGCACTATCCACCAATCCTTAACCCAGTAGAACAGGGCTTTCCAAAGTTTTCCCGCGGCGACACACCAACGATGGTTGGTGTGTCGCCGCGGGAAAACCCGGAAGTGCCGCCATTGTCGCAGCGCGCAAAAACCCGGAAGCGCTGCTGCCGCTTTCGGTTTTTGCGTGCCGCCGTTGGTGTGTCGCCGCGGGAAAACCCGGAAGCGCTGATGATGATCAGCGCTTCCGGGTTGTGTGGCAACACACCAGACTCTGTGTGGCGACACACTTTTGTGTCGCGACACACAGTTTGGAAAGCTCTGCAGTAGAAAAATAAATGCAATTGTGCTGCCCTCATTGCCGATGTCTACTTTGCCACAGTAGCCACAATAACAAGACAAATGAGTGGTGTTGCCCTACCGGACTATTTAAGGAACAAATTAAAAAAGTGATTGGTGATTCCTCTGGCCTTGTTTCCCCTCCCACCAAGCTTCCCAAAACAACAACAAAATACTCTCGCAAACATGAAATGAGGCAGTGTGGTAGCTGGGTGCTTGGAATGGCAGGTTTAGCCACCTGTCAAGTGGCCTGACTGATAAGTGGCAGGTACTAAGAGAAGTGGAGGGTGAATGGGAGTTCTCTTGCTCCTAGTAACTCCTCTTT
The DNA here is from genome assembly GCA_023362775.1 of Charina bottae. Lineage (NCBI taxonomy): Eukaryota > Metazoa > Chordata > Lepidosauria > Squamata > Charinaidae > Charina > Charina bottae. The sequence continues at coordinate 32,265,013 of JALMGJ010000007.1, forward strand.
CACACCTGTGACCTGACAACTGATCTATTTTTGAACACTGGTTTAGTGCTCTTTCAGAAGAGTGCTAGATCCACACTCAGAAATAGTCCTTCAAGGGTGTTGGGTTGGAGTGGAAAGGAACAATGAATGAATGAATGAGCTCGGTCCTTGACTGATACTGCAAGACAATGTTATGCTGAAAAAGAGTGATCAAGGAGTTCAGTTTTGACCTTGTGGACAAAGGCACCTAGAAATACTTGGTAGACAGCCAATGATGCCCCCCCCTCCAATATATTGAACTATAACTTTTAAGAGGGTATAAGGATTTCAGGAAAAGTTTCTGAGAAGCAGCTATGCCTATGCATTATAAAGTGCAGCTGTTACAACCATACAGACATGCTGGGCTTTGGCTCACATAATCCACAGCCAAATGGAGATTATGGGAGAAGACGTCCAGCACATCCGGAAGGCATTGGGTTGAAGAAGGCTTGTATAATGTGTTTGTTTGGAACAGGCTGTGGAAATCAAGCTCCACAGATCCTCTGCCCTCATCTAGCCATTCACTCCTGTCTTGTGAAGTTGATGAAGAGAAAACATCTCAGTGGAGCAAACGGGGGCCACAATCTCCCCCTCTTTTGACTGCAGATCCTGCAATTATTATGGCTTTTCTTCTTGCATGACCTCCTTGCACACTAATACAAAGCTGAAATAGAACTGTGTATGCCAGTGTAATCGATGCACTCCAGTTTATAAATCCCATTGTGTTTAGGGGCAGGGGAGTCATTGTCTGATCCTACGTCGATTGGTGTTTATTTATCTCCTAAGTAATATAGACCTGGCAATTACAGCCATAAGCAGCATTTGTTTTCAATTTGCTTTTTGGCTTCTGGGTGAGCATGCATCAGCCTCTGTGGTGTTTCATGTTGACTTACTTCTGCTCATGAATTTAGACTTGAGCTTGATTTCAAAATCCAGGCAGTAACTCAGAGAAAAAAGAGCCAGGGAGCCCTGTGGAACTGACTGGAGGTACAACAACATATGTTTGAGATTGCCACATTGAGGGGTTTATTGGGAGAAGAGACTTTAAACTTCTCCCCAATCCTCAGTATGTTTCTGTAGCCTCAGATCCCCTTTGCCATCATCTCCCCACCCAGTGGAGCCTGTCTCACAGTCCTTTACTCCCCCTCCCTAGCTTAGTTGATGCTCTGTTTAGCAAGCACAGGAGGCTCAAGTGAACAGTTTCCCCCTTTTTAAACAACTCAAGTGTTTTAAACAACTCAAGAGGAACACCCACAATCAGTTTGGCTCAAATATAAATAACGGCAGAGACTTTGCATGGCCTTATCACTTCTCTTTCCCTCTTTCTTCAACATGTGCTCATCAACATTAAAAAATCATTGCAGTTGGGCAATACTTCCGGTTTTGGGGGAGCCTTTTGGCAAACATCAAGGAAGTGGAAGGGGGAGATGGGGTGAGAAGGAATCCATTTCTTTGTAGGGAACCTTCATATCCAGGGGTTCAGCAGGGCTGTACTGTGGAAAAAGTGAAACCAACACAAAGGAAGAAGTCTACTACTACTACGTTAGCTTATACCAGATCTGCCATTCTTCAAAATGCAATAGGGAAACCACCTATGAGAAACACATGACTGGTCCGCTAGGAAAAGAAGAGCACAGGAGGAACAGCTACAGAAGAAGGCCTTCTGCTTAGGCTACTCTTCTGTAGGTAGCCCTTGCTTAGGAAGAAGAAAGTCCCATGGGCTACAAAGACAGAGGCAGTGGATAGCTTTATCCTGAAGCATTTTGTTCTTTCTAGCACCTTTTCTATCCTGGAACAATGGAACAAAGTATAGAAGAGCTTCCAGAAGGTGTCTGGAACATATATGTTAACCTGGACAACAGGGAGACTGCTGGAGAGGCGGCCAGATGTTGGTGCAGCATAAGATGATGTGGGGTTTCATGGTATTTCTGATGCCAAGCAAAAAAAGAAACATCCCCATCCAGCATGTGGGAGGAGAGGAAGAAAGTGACAGGAAGACACATACATGTTTTCATTATTCCCAAGGAGGAAAAACCTCTTTGTGGGGACAATTCAAGACAGGAATGAATGGGCACATTTGTACAAAGAGAAGTGGAAGATATACCTAAGTCATTTGACCCACTCATGAACACACAAAGAACAATAACAAGCAAAGCAAAGCAAAGAAAGAGGAAAGATGACAGCACCTGGGTGGCAGTCTTTCCCCACATCAGTTACTAGGAGAGTAATACCAGCAAGTGCGTAGCACCAATATGCAGCCAGCTGCTCATAACATGGAGGCAGTCATCCCTGGATAGGAGCGAGTGCCTCTTTAGTGGGAACGGCAACCATGCCCTTCTGTATTTTGTCCCCGGTTCCCTGTCCCACAGATGAGGCCAAGGCCATCAGCTGTTGCCTCAAGCCAGAACTGGGCCCAGGATCTGTGAGGGGAAGGCAGAAGAGGAGCACAAGCTGTAGCTCAACTGAAACCAGCTTCTTCTTGTTTACACCTGTTTGACAACTCTTGACCTCTGATTCCCCCCACTCTAGAAGCAGTATGAAGACCCAACCTGGGTGTCCTGCTTCCAGAAACAGGTATCCAAGGTACAAGGAAATTGAACGTTATTGTACAACCAACCAACCAACCAACCAACCAACCAACCAACCAACCAACCAGAAGTGTAGCCAAACTAAACTTCATTGCACAATGGGACATGAACATGAGCAAAGCACAAGTCTCTGCAGGTGGTTCTGGGCTGCTTCTCATATGTTAGACTTGAAGGCATATTGTGGATGCACAGCAAGCTATATTTTGGTGACTGCAGCCATAGAGATACTAGTGGGAGCCCTTGAGGCAGTGGTGATTGATTGCCTGGAATGTACCTGTGGGAAGCAGTTCTGTCATCTTGCATGGACTCTGGTAGGACTACCTGTCAACCCTGTAATCTAGCAGGGGCTGGTAGAGATCCTGGGTTGTCTGCATGGAAGAGCAGGAGGCATTCCTCACTAACAGGGACAATTCTGTTGATGCAGGGGAGACATGTGACAGGTGCTCAAAGGGTAACATCATTCCTACCATGCCTTGGGTGCAGTGGAGTAGGTGATCTTGCTCTTATGGTCAGCATAAGCATTCGTAGGCATGCTGCACATTGTTGCCAATGTGTGGCATGGCGTGGCCATTGCCAGACTCTTCTGTGGTATCCTGCAGTCCTCATGGAGCATTCCACATTTCACAGAGGGGGAATCCATAAGCCAAATTTCTCTAAATATGGGACTGAGCCTCCACTGTGAATTGAGGAACATCAAGCCACAGGGTGTGGTTCAAACTGTCCTTGGAGAGCATGGAGGAACCCCCATTGGACCTTCAGTTACACTGAAGAATGCTCATACTCCTCATGGAATAGTGGAGTTACCCAGAGGCCTGTTCTGCATCCTGGTCTGTGGCTCCAGGGTGAAAGGACTGCAGGACAAAGATCTCTCATGCTGTTTTCTTGGGGACAGGCAGGCTTCCCCATATACTGGTCATTCTGTTTGGAGTTTCCTATTGGGTATTGTGGGCACTTATCCCTCGGTTTAAGTGCTGGGTATTTTTCTCTTCCTACACTTCAGTGATTGCCAGTGTCCAGTCTAGAGGGCCAAAGAGGAGTGGCAGAAGAACAAACACAGCCACACACAGTCTTCTCAGTATTCAGACTGAGAGACAGTGTGAGGGATGTGTTAACACTGCACCCACCAGCCAATGGGTTCTCCATGCCAGATTGGTACCCTCTGGGGGAGAGATGATCCAACATGCAGCCACAGCAGAGAGATGGCTACCAATGCAGAACAGGTTCCCTTTCTCAGGAGGGGCCTACGTTGCTCGCTTACCAGCAATGTTGTGCCTGATGTATTCCTTTGGTGTATCTCCTAAGCTCTCCACGCTGTTGAATGACATGACTGACCCTTGTCCCAGCACCAGATTGGTCTGCCCACATCTGGCTCACCATTGTCATCACCCTGGCTTCTCCTGGTATGGATATGGGACATGCTTGGGGGCAATGCTAGTGTTACTCCTCAAGATGAGGTGAAGCTGGGCAGTGACCAGCTGGTGGAGGGGAGGAGGCATGCCAAGCGCTGTAGCCAGTTGGGGCTGCTTCTTCCTTCTTCCTTCTTCCTTCTTCCTTCTTCCTTCTTCCTTCTTCCTTCTTCCTTCTTCCTTCCTCCTTCCTCCTTCCTCCTTCCTCCTTCCTCCTTCCTCCTTCTTCCTTCTTCCTTCTTCCTTCTTCCTTCTTCCTTCCTTCTTCCTCCTCTTCCTTCTATGAGAACTAAGTGCTGCAAACCATCCACTCTGAAGGGCTTAAGATGACTCTGGGTAGAAAACAGCGCCTTGGAAGAAAAGCTGGGAAAGACGGGCACGGAATGCCTTTGCCATGAGCCAAGAGTGGGAGGAAGAGGAGGAGATTATCTGCTTTTGCATGCAGGTAACAGGGGGTGGCCCATACTGGAGATGGGGCAAGCGGACATTGTGGCACTATCCTAAACCTGCTACAACCTGCACCTGTACCAGCACAGTCTCCCTGTGTCTATTCAGAAGTAAATGGATCTTTGTCCTTATCTGTATCTAAACTTGCTAGAAGGATGTCTGGCCTTTTCCCACAGAGGCTTAAATCAGATGAGGGTAAGGGTGTAATTGCTCAACATCTGACAACTTGGATTCCTTTGTGCCATGCATGTGCTTGCTGGGTTAGTTTTATATTTCTGGGGAAAAGGTGGGGCTGTAGCAGACCTAAATCTCTGTCATTCTACTTCATAAATTGTTTTTAAAAAGGCTCAGATAAGCTTCCTTCTCTTTTTTTCCTGATATTGCCCAGATCTTTTAGATGATCTACAGCAGTGTTTCTCAATCTTGGCAACTTTAAGATGTGTAGACTTCAAGTCTCAGAATTCCCCAGCCAGCATGGCTGGCTGGGGAATTCTGGGAGTTGAAGTCCATACGTCTTAAAGTTGCCAAGATTGAGAAACACTGATCTACAGGCTTAGGTGGTGCAGCAACTCTTAAATCCCAAATTGATCTAATGCTTCTGCTGCAAAAATGGCCACAAACGAGGATGCCAGCGTTGGAGTTTTTCAGAACTCTTGATCAGGGATGGTTTTTTTTCTTGGCTGACAATGAAGCTTGTAGGACCTGATCGGTAGCATCCATCCTTGTAGCATTTTGGCTGCTCGTAAAAAGGCATTGTTCAACTACAATTCAGGATGTGTTTTAACCCTTCCTCATGGATCATCTGTTCTTTGGGAGAGGAAATATTGTGAATTTATGCTGAGAAAAAAAAGCAAGCAAGATGGAAAACAAGTAGGGGGAAATTACACACGCAAAGTTTATGGAATTTGTTTTCATTGGAGGCTATAAAATAGGATCTAAACAGAGCCTTGAATATAAACCACCAACATAGTCTCCCAGCTGTTAGGTCTCAACCTTCAAAATCGTCTGCTGCTTTCTCTCTCTCTCTCTCTCTCTCTCTCTCTCTCTCTCTCTCTCTCTCTCTCTCCCCCCCCCCCCCCTCCCCCTTGTCCATTTGCTCTGGCTTTCTCTGTGTTTGTCATTTCTGTCTAAATAAAGGCAGTTCCTTGGAGACGATCGGGGCTGGAATTCACTTCCCCAGGGAAAGGCTGCGTCAGATGGTCTGGGGGAAGACAAGTTTGAAGAAGGAAAGATGGCTGAGGTTGCTCGAGGACCAAGAAAAAAACGTCAGCCGAACAAAACCCGTGACATATCGATTGTTCACACCCCATATCTTCTGCTGTAGTACATTAAAGAAAAATGAAACAGCCTAATTGAAGCAGAAATGGAGAGCGGCCAATTATAGGAGACGGATGCTGGAGAGAAACAACGCTCCCATGGCCCAATCAATCTATAGCATGGGTAACTAGAAATCTGCAAGAATCAGGGTGGCTGGTTTGACCTCATCCTCATTCTGAGGAGTTTCCTTAGATTGGCTGGTTTGTGGCTGTGGTTCTGTCCAAGCTGATCTGGGATAAAGCACTGCTAAACGCTTGATGCTACAATAAGCGGAATTTCTGAGCTTTCAAGAAATCTTTCATAGTCACTTATTTAAACACTTTAATGTTTTCAAATTTTAAATGCCTCTCAGGCTTGAACCCCCAAAACCAGATTTTGTGTTCTTAAATGTCAATGTTTGAAATATGCCATGTTGCATTTCAGTTAAATCCTGGCATTTTGTTTCTCTTAAATTTTTCTTTCTCCTCCTCTTACTTTTCTTTACCAAACTCATCCTACGTTAACTTTACCCAGAGAGTGTCCATTATGTGTAACTGGCCAGGTTCTCTGGTTGTTGCCAACATTATGAACTGTTCCATCATGAAGGGCTGTGTGTGTGTGTAGGAGTGAAGGGAGAGTTTTGTGAAGCCCAAGTGCCAGATATTTCACACTGAAATTCCTAATTCTGACTGTTTTGGAGTTCTTGTGATTAGTTGTGAGTGTTTGTCAAAGCCTGATTATAAGCCATACCGGAACCCTCAGTCAGAATAAGCATTTCCCAACAATTTCTTTCAGTTTATATTTACTCATACAGCAATATCCTCACTGGATTCAAAAGGCTTCTTCAGACATTCAGGTTACAACATTACAACATTCACCATCTTTATTTGGTGAAGCAGTAGACTCAGATGTCCTTTCTTAAAGAAGGAATCCTAAAGTAAGGCTATGCTTCAAAGCAGACTTAGAAATGGAAGATTTTGATGGAAAGGTACAAAAATAGACTTGGGAGGGGCATACACCTTAACCAGTTGCTCTAAAATACTTTTGTATCAAAATATATGCACAAAAATATTCATTAATTTAAATAATGCATGGCATACTGTACATAATCACAATGAAAAACAAGTGAATAAAACAGTTCTGATCATTTGATGTAGCTGGTTTCCCACACCTGTACACATACACCCATGACTTTTGCCCATAGTTAAGTTGCCCATAGTTAAAAATGGATGAATAAAACTTAAAGGTAAAGGTTTCCCCTGCACAGTTTTGTCCAACTCTAGGGGGCGGTGCTCATCTCCGTTTGTTAGCCAAAGAGCCAGCGTTCTCCGAAGACGCTTCCGCGGTCATGTGGCTGGCATGATGTGCACGGAACGCTGTTACCATCCCACCGAAGTGGTACCTATCCATCTACTTGCATTTGCATGCTTTCGAATTGCTAGGTTGGCAAGAGCTGGGACAAGTGTGGGAGCTCACTCCGTCACGCGGGGCTAGGGATTCGAACCGCCGAACTTGCGATCTTCCGATCGACAAGCCTGGCGTCTAACCCGCTGAGCCATCGTGCCCCTTTCTTTTTATTTTTAAGAATAATTTTGTAATTTAAAAATAATTTTATTTTTAAGAATAAAACTTACAAATGTAAAAAATGCATATTCTATTGATACAAATAAAATATAAAATGTAAACTGTAAACTGTAAACAGAAATCATGCTACCATAAAGGTGTTTGAGTTACTGCATTCTAGAGGACTTTGTAATAATTTTTTTTTTATTTTACTCTTGAAAACTTATTAACATTTGAGGGCTTCTATTCCACCCTACTTAAAAAGTTGAAGTCTGAATATTAGTCAAGCAGAAGAGGAAGATGTAGCTTCTTCATCACATATGTTACAGTTGACCAAAACTTTGAATTAAGATAGCCTCACGCCTACTTGGAAATCAAGCCTTCCCATTTAGGACCCCTTTTAAATCAATTTATTGATATGTTGTGAAGTCTGGATGACCGAGTGTGTCTGTGGGGAGGGGGGCAGGGAGAAGGGAAGGCAGATATGTTGAATGTTGCTCCTTTTCTCATTATTTAATACAAGGGTGCCATCATGACAGGATTTGGGATCAGATGGCTGAAGCCCCAGATGCAGGGCCACAATTAGGGGGGGCAAGTGGGGCATGTGCCCCGGGCACTGCGCTGGGGGGGCACCAAAATGACGCCCGGGGGTGCGCCAAAATGACAAAATAACCCATGGGGGGGGGGCGCAGAATCCATGTTTGCCCCCGGTGACACAGACTAGTTCCATCCCTGTCCAGATGGCTGGGGCAGAATGAGCACGAGGGCCAGTATTTCCCAGCTTGGCAACTTTAAGATGTGTGGGCTTCAACTCCCAGAATTCCCCAGCCAACTAACTGGGGAATTCTGGGAGTTGAAGTCCACACATCTTAAAGTTTCGGAGATTGAGAAACACTGATGTAGACTCTAAATGTAGCAGGACTGGGATAGCATGTTTTAAAGTTGAGATCCAACCTACTCCAGCTACGCTCCTTTCTTGCTGGAGCTTGTTTGACGGTGGGAACTGATTGTCTTGTTCTGCCTGCAGAACATGCTATACTTTCCCAATCTCAGAACAAGGGGTCACGCTGACAAAGAGGGCTCATATTTTAAGCTCCTTATTGATTCTTATCAGCCACCTTGCAGGAAACATCTATCTTTTTGGTCTGTTTGTTTTACTTCCTGTGACGAAATGTACTTCTTTTGTCTGACAGTTTTCCCCCAGGGCTATAATCTTCTCTCCCTTTGGCAATGAATAATTTATTTGCAACTGTTGATAAGAATCACTAAAAATACAGTCTTCCTCTCCAGACATAATCACCATCTTAGCTGTGCAGTGACTCCTCCCCCTCACCAACACGCACCCTCTAACCACAAGGATGCTGTTGTGGGCAAATCTTATGATGATGATTTCTCTCCCCCCACCCTTGCCCCGGTCCCCACCTCGCAGCCTGTTGTGTCTCCATTTGGCCACTAGGGGGCAATATAAATCTAAGCAGAAATGCAAAGAGGTGGTGGAGATGCTTTGTAATGGTATTGGTGATAAAGCAGCAGCCAAGCTTTCTTTATAATGTTGATTCATTTCTGCACTTTTGTGTATCTGGTAAACAGACAATGGTGGTCTTCTTTTTGAAAGAGGGTTGGTTGATTATTGGTACATGTGTAAAGGCATTTGATTGGGTCAGGGGTTTAAGGAATGAAGACAAGGTTTGTGAGGAAAGAACAATGTCCCCTTTTGCAAGATTTCTACCTATTTTTCACCTTATATTTTGCACCTTGTCTTTTGGGGGCAGAAAATATTTCACCCCTAATTGCTAGGCATGTTCCCTTATGAAAATAACTGTATTGTAGGTCAGAACTATAGAATTGGGAAGCCTGGTCAAGTCACTGCTGCTTTTTTTTTATTTGGAAGAAGAATTAGAAAAGGGAGTCAGCGTTAGCTTTGGCACGCTAGTTGCGTCATCCACCTCCTGCATGGATGTACATTTTGATAATGGGTTTATTCCATTTTAACTAATCAGTTCAGCCTATTGAAAGCAACACAACAAAAGTCTTAAATCAACGTGTCACTCAGCCATGTTGTAACATTTTAGCGAACTGTGAGAAGGATGAGGGAGATAATCATGTGCTGTTATGACCAATATAGCTGAGATATGAAATAAAACAACAATGAGAAAAGAAATTTCTGATTGGATTATTATTTTCTTATGCTTAACTAACAGAAGAAAAAGTATAGATATATAGAATGCTATTAACAAATTCCTGCTCTGCTCTCTATGGTGATGTCATTATCTTATTGCCCGGCTTGACTGCCAAACTATTATTTTTGAAAATAGGGTGACCCCTGGTTACAATCAGTGAATGAATGAATGAATGAATGAATGAATGAATGAATGAATGAGCAAGCAAGCAAGTCAGCCAGCCAGCCAGCCAGCCAGCCAGCCAGCCAGCCAGCCAGCCTACTCTTGAGATGCAATCCAATATACTACTTCCAATGTTAATCAGAATGTTCTAGTTCCAGAAAGTTGTAACTAGGTGGACTGAGAAAGCATTTCTTCCAAGCTCAGAATACTGTATTTTCTAAGGATGAGTGCTGATTAGTCCTACGTTTTAAGTCAGAGTTCAGATAAGCTGAGAATCATTCCCATATGTTCCACATCATATCCTACCTTATATATATTTTAAATTTCTCTTTCTTATAAGCTCTTTAAAAAAACATTACTATTATTGTGACCACTGCTACTTGTTACTTCTAGTAAAGGCCTCTAACCCAAATGCAGTTACCCATATTTTGGTTTTGGGTTATCTTTGACTGATATATTTACATTTTCAGTAGCTCTGAAAATGCGCTATCCAAAGTCTCACTCTTTTCCACTCGATGGGTCAGAGAGACTCTCCCTAAGGAAGGTCCATTTTATTCAGCATCAGTATTTCAGCAACCTTCAAGATGGGGTCAAAGGTTGAAAGGAAATATCAGCATTCTTTGCTCATGACCTTATTGGTCTAGCTGTGGTGTCAGAAATCAAGGCCTCTCAAGTTTCATTCAGAAAGCTCACAAGCTTCCTCACATTGGGTTTGTTAGTATACCATTTATACATCTTTAGAAGGCAGCCTCAAAAGATTTTGCCCAATGTGAGTCATATATACAGACCAATTTTCTTTGTTTAAGGGAATGTTAGCAGGCAACTTTTGGACTGCTGTAGAATTAAAATAAAGGGGGGATGAATGTGTGTTTTCCTCCATCTTTATGGAGACAGGGATTTTATTTCAGTCAATCTTCATGGAGTATAGCTTCCATTGTCTGTGACTACTGAACATGTTGATTGGAGCCAGAAAAGAAGCAGAGATTCCCCATCACTGCTGTAGAATCGCGGGGTTTCTGAAGGCCAAGTCTGAGAGTGTTGTGAGGGTCTTCAGACTTCCAAAAAAGGAAAAGAAGAGTGTGGCATTGTTTTTCCTGGGACTCTACCATTTAAGAATATAGGCAAGGAAAAAAAACATTTTCAATGGATTCATGCTATAATATTTTTATACCCTCCCTTTTCTGATGGAAACACTGCAGAAAATGGATCACACATGACATAAAAAAGGAAGTTTTCAAACCATGTATTATTTATTCTCCAAGGCAAAAACCTGCCCGAACTGAAAAGTCTCTCTTAGCTGGGGGAATAGAACAAGAGAGTGAGCAGCTGAGTATACAGTACTGTTGCCAGGTGGACTACAGGGTGAGAAATGTTAGGCAGTCACCTCTCTTCTGTACTTAAATGTCTTAAGCTGCCAACAAAGTGATATAGGAAGACACTTTTGGCCACTGTATTTTTCTGGGTCAAAAATGTCCTCCAGAAGGAAAGCTAAGGAGACAGGCCCTATTCTAACCTTTGAAGCAAACTATTGGGAATATCTAAATAAGATTCCATATCCAGAGACCAAGCAATTTCCCCCCCTGAACATCTGCATGTGGGAGGACTTCTGCTGTGGTGCATGTGCAGATTATTTTCCTTTGCACAGCCCACAGCTCTTTCCTGTAAGTGCAGTTTTCAAGGGTCCCAACCCAGACGTCCACGACTATATTTATTTTAACAGTCCCACTTTCTGCTAATTTTGGAGAAGTCTCTGCAATATTATATTCATGCCTGCTTAGGAATAAACCCTTCTAAATTCAATGTGATTTATTCCCAGGAAAGTGTTACCAAGTAGGAATGCAGCTTCAAGATGGAATTTTATTATTGCTTACTCTAGGCATGGGCAACTTTTTGGAAGAGCATGCACTTTTTTTTTTTAAAAAAACAATGTTTTCTATGGGCAGGACTGCAGAAGGTGGGGCAGTGACCTAGCAAAATGACAGGAGGGAGAGAGGTGGTGCTTTTCCGTCTTTTCTTTGGTGTGTTGGGAATTGGGTCGTTTTCTCCATTTCTTAGGGGGTAAAGCCTTATGCACCAGGTTTTCTTTTCTTTATGTCCCATTGAGAATTATGAGAACTTACATCAATGTTGAGAGAAGGTTTTCACAGAAAATATGATAGGAAATTATACTACTGTTGGCAAAATCCCCCCTCCCGAAAAGGGGGGATTGAGTTCCTTCTGATTTACCTGGATATAAATTTAATTGAAATCAATGAGACCTATTTCTCAGAGAAATAAGAATTAGATAGTATTGTTAGTAGTTTATGTTTGTCAGTAAGGAAAGGAAATCTCTGAACAATTATATTTTCTTTAAAATATAATATTGGTCTGTTTTCAACAAAGAACTTATTTTAAAGGTTAGACAAATATTCACTGAATTTAATCACACACGTTTGCCTGAGTAGAATTTTTAAACTATGCAGGGAAATTGATTTGGAGCAATCTCAGATATAGCATGCCAGAGAGATCATGAGCTCCTGGGAAAATATGTGGCAATCTGTTACTAATTCACAAAAAACTGACCAGTTGTTGTATGCAGCCCAATCCTCTGCTTGTGTGCCTAGAAAATAGTTTCACTGATGTCCATTGGATTTATGCTCTAAGAGTAGGGAGTAAGTTTGATTGACTTCAGTAAGATGGATTTCTGAGTAGACATGCATAAAATTGTAATACTCATGGGATTTATTCCCAAGAAAGCATGCACAGAGTTTTAGATCTCCTATTCAAGGTACATCTTGGTGGAAATGAAAAAAAAAGGTTCCATGAAGCTTATGGCATATGTATAGGTGTCTCTCCTCTGTCTAATATGATTTTGAGTAACAAGTGTCATCAACTGAGAGTTATTTCTTAGCAACTACATAGATGGACCTTCTCCATTTAATTCATAAAATGTTTGCTAAAGGTGAAGCATTGTAAATTTAAATTTGCAGATGTTATTGCTGTTGTTCATGCCAAATATTCCTTGCATTAAACTCCAGTCATGGACATAACTGTTTACCAAAATAAAGCAGATAAAAGCAACTGCACTGCATTCAGATGATTTTAATTCATGCACACATTTGTTTCAAATACATGCACAAACTCGTATCTTTTAGACTCATGCAAATGGAATGATGCTGATCCTCAAAGACTGGGTAAATGGGTAGATTTCTTTTCTCAGTGAGACCTAAAAGCATGCCACTTTTGCTACAAAGGCTTCCAAAATATAAAGTAGGCATCTGTTATGGCATACTTAGTCTGTAGCTAAGAGCACCAAGGTCTCTGAACCCAAGTTGTTTTCAATAGCTAGCAATGACACATTCTGCCTTGTCAATAAAAAGAGGATAAAAGGCCACTGGAAATGCTGGGATTTGAATAGAGACTTGACATTTGCTTCAAAGGCAGCTTCCATTCTCATTTAAGATGGCTGCTGTCTTAAAAACACACACACAAAACAAAGGAACAGCAAATGTAAAGCAAAGCGAGACAGATGCTACTGCCTCTACTAGGACCATGGGACTTAAATTAGGCACCTTGTTATCAAGCTGGAGAGCAGCTTGCCTCCTCAAGCTCTGGAGCTGATCTGTTGGAAAATATATATATTTTTAGTTGCTGCCAATGATCAGTGAGTTAAACTGTTTTAGGGTGGGAAAAGGTGACTGGAAAGTGGGATCAACTTGAAAAAAAAGTAGGTGAGCTTTAAGAAAAAATGTTTTGTACTCTGGACACATCTGTTTTTTTTGCTTTAACTCTACCTACTTTTCCTGTGTTTTACCCATGTGAAGCCACTAAGTACCTAACCTGCCTAAAAGCTTAGAGGAGTTTACAAAGACTGTATTACAAGACACAGAGGTACTATATTAGTCCTTGCTATTGGAAGGCAAAACAGTGAAATCTTCCTAGACATAATAGGTACCTGCCCTGCCATTTTATCTAAACCCTATTTATATTTTCTGGCCCTGGTTTCTAGTGACTATTTTCAGGGACTCTAGGTCTAAGAATATTCCTAGTTGACTGAATTTTGCTGTAGCAAAAGTACAACCTCTAGAAATGATCCTCTGCAACACATGAATGACATACACATATATTGCATTATTTCCAAATAGATAGCTGGGTTAATCTGTTGCAGCAAAAGCAATAGAGTGTTGTGGCACCTTACAGACATGCCCTCATTTATTAAACCACAATATTTCATGCATCTGATGAAGTGGACTATTAATCTATGAAATATATGTGATAATAAATTTGTTAGCCTTTAAGTCCCACATAATTATTTGTTATTCTTTGATTCTCATCTTTCATAAATGATACTGAGACCTGGTTGAACATCCAATAGTATTTAGAATATTTGACCTCAGGACTTCCGGAGGAAGAAATGGCGGACTGAAGATGGCTCTGTGAAAAGTGGAGCTGCCGACTGCTGCGGAACGAAGAGCCGGCAAGTAGACCAGCTCTTCGTAATTCCTCTCTGGAGAAGGACTTGAGATCGCCCACAAGTGCTCCAGACAGCTGTTCCTTGTGAGGAGACCACAAGACAGCGGTCTCCGGCAGGTTTAGAGCTCTGGGAGACAAGGGAATAACCATCTTGCTCAAACCACGGTCGGCACCTTTAAGGACACTGGATTTGCATACTTCCTTTTCTAATCACTTTTGGAAATTACTTGTTAACTGCTTTTCAGCTATTAGGAACCTCTGGATTGACAATTTTTACAGCACTGGGTGAATTTCCTTTAATCCTTATCAAAAGAAGTTTTAAATACAAGTTTAAGGACTTAAAAACAATTTTTCTGGAATAAACAGCAAAAGGGTGATTAAAACTTTGATTTTAGAAAGTTACAAATAGACTAAGGGTTAGAACCCCTTCTGAGAGTAGCTTGTGTTACATGCTTGGCCTAACCCACAGGCTTATTGGCAGATGTAGCTGGCTATAAATTTATAGCAAGTAACTGAGATTTACCTGTCATCCCAGTTAACTACCTATTTTAATGGAGCATCATTTTGATGGATTTTAAATGGGACGTAGCTGTGGAGAATGGAACTAGGACAATGGATGAGTGGATCTAGTACCAGGTTGGATATCAGCACCGGTAGGTCCCATCAAGCCTTTGATATATGCCTGATGATCCAGGTGTTGGCACTGAATTCTGCAGGTAGTTCCTTGTAGATTCTGAAGTCATTTTCCCCTTGAATGACTTTATACACTCTTGATAGGAGTTATGTTTGCACTAGACTTTCTACATGCTGAGACATAGCCCATTTTAGTTATTCTCCCATATAGAAGATCTGGAATACTGCCTATGCCTACAGAGTTTAAGCGATTGAGTCTTCACAGCCAGGGGTGGCACGCTGAGGAGAAGTAACAGAATATGCACAGCAAGGACATGGAAAAGACCAGAAGCTATGGAAAAACAAATGTGATTTCTTTTTTTAAAAAATGTCAGCCTTGAGGTTTTTCTGTTTTCTGGGACACTTCATAATTATGAATGCAATTGAACAATGATGGCTGTATGCAAAAGTAAGTCAGCTGGACTTTTGCATAAACATAGACCAGGTTTTCTGCATACTGTACATTTAACAATTCTGCCTGAAGAGGTTAGTTTTCTCCTCCGTAAACTTTTGTCAAATGAAATCCTTTTAGGATTTCAAGATGCTTCTTGGTATCCAGATGACCAGGGCTTACATATGTTATTGCTTATAGAGATATGCTAATTACTCCCTAAAAGTGCCTCATCATGTTTTATATCTTATGCAATAGCAGGTGTTTTTTCAAGGAAGATTCTTTGATGTGGATTTATTCAAAGGGAGGCTCTTTGATGTAGTCCTTTGATGTGAGCATGACCAAAAGAAGGAAGAACTCTTTAGGACCAAAAGTTCTAATGACAGAGCTCTCCTGACCAAAGTCGTTTATCCACCAGTCATCCACTTTTTGCTACATAAGTACTGTGTCTAAAATCTATTCCCTAAAATACAGGGATGTATTATCAACAATGACTCTGTTAAAGATTCAGTGACCCTGCATTGAAAAGCTGGTTCCCAAAACATTCTATGAACAGTCGATTCGTAAACAGCAGGTGTCCCTCCATCTAGCCATAATAAACCCTTATCAGGATTGTTCCCAGGAGAATTGTAGCTCGAGGGAAGGCCAATACACAACACTGCCATCGTGTGACGCTTTATAGTAAGTACAACAACTGTGAAGCTAAACTGGTTGCCTGGCCCATTTTTAACCAATCAGATGTGAGCTATGAACCATGGGTATTCATTCATACTTATGTTTTCACTTATGTTCTTCCTATGCCCTTTTTCTTTATGTAGACTGCTATCTACATGTACTTGTATCTGAACTGTAACTATGCCTGGTCTTTGCACAGACCATGATGTCTATGAAGGTTCTCAGTCATCCAGGTGGAACAGTCTGTGGCTTGAATCATGTCAACTGGATTTCTATTTTCTTAGTGGAAACGTTTCACTCCTTATCCAAGGAGCTTCTTCAGTCTGAAGAAGCTCCTTGGATAAGGAGTGAAACGTTTCCACTAAGAAAATAGAAATCCAGTTGACATGATTCAAGCCACACACAGACCATGATGTTTTTCTTTCCTCACTTCTGGTGATGGAACTCTGCTTATGCTTTGATTTTTCCTTTTTGCAATAATGCACTATACATCCATTATTGCCTTATGCTATCAATAAAGATATTGTTAGCCTTACAACACGTTGTTTGGATTACTTCAAGCCTGAAACCCCTAAAGTTCACCGTCACCTAATAGACTCTTACCAGTCCTGAAATTCAGTTTCTTAGGGTAGTACTTTATCTGCTATAGGACTGGGTATCAATGCAGGGTTACCTTCTTTCCCTGTTCATAGTCTCTTTCTTGCCCTATTCCTCATTGGGAAAAAAAGTTTTTATTTATTTTAAAATTAATGTAATTTCAGAAATATCTTGAGGGCTGTTTTTTCCTTATCACAAGAGCATATTTTATTTTATGCAATAGAATTTCATGATACCAATAGAAGAGGGTATCTGTAGCTCAGGGTTGAACTGTGGAGTCCTTGGTGCTCTCTGAGCTTGGTTGTCTGCTCGCAGATGTTTCATTTCATCTGCAAGCAAACACTGAGCACTGAAGATGTTGCCTAGTTGGGCAACGAAACGTCTGCAAGTAAACAACCAAGCTCAGAGAGCACCAAGGACTCCAGAGTTTCATGAACTCAGTGCCACTTCTTTTCACATCCAATATAAGGAGGATATATCCGTGAGTTGGCAGACACAGAAGAGCTTCATGCAGGAAGAAAATCCGCTATTTATTATTTTCTTTTTTTCATTGAAACTGTGACAGATTTGTGGTTTAGGTACCTCCCATAGATATTAAACAGAGTAGATGGAAAAAAGGTTGTTCGTCTCCAACTTGACTTTCCCTCGTTTTGTGATTCTTGGCTTGGTGTCAACGGCTCAACCATTTCACTTATGCTCTCTGGTCTCAAGCCAGCCCCATGGCCTTGCATTCTCCAAGGTGCTGACAGAAAGTTTTTTGGCCGTACCAAAGATTTTATGTCAGATGTCAAGATACACAGCTTGATAAACATGTCTGCCTCTGGCGATTGGCAGCATTCTTCTGGAAAAGAAAACAAAAAATGTTCTGGGTAAACAAGAAAAGTGGTATGAATAGCATAAAATAACATGGCTTTGAGGTGTGCCTGGATTGCTTGGGTTTTTAATTTTGTTAAATGACTTGTATGCTGAGGTTGCTTACTTAAAAAAAAAATCCATGCAAACACTCTCACGACAGTCTTCCCCATGATCATTTCCCACACTTTCTTGCCTTCTTTGGGGAGCTTCAGACAACCAGGATGATAGTGTGGTCAGTAATTTTAGAGGAACATGTGACTGCTTTTTAAAAAAGCACATATGCTCACTTCTTCAATGGGCTCGGATCAAACAGATTTTCATTTCAATTTAAGATCAGTGGAACATCTGAGATAAGATCAATAGATAGATATGATCCATCTCCCTTTAGGTCAGTGTTTTTCAAGCTTGGCAACTTTAAGATGTGTGGACTTCAACGCCCAGAATTCCCCAGCCAGCATGCTGGCTGGGGAATTCTGGGAGTTGAAGTCCACACTTCTTAAAGTTGCCAAGCTTGAGAAACACTGCTTTAGGTCCAAGAGATCACATGGGAGGATCAGCACATGTTCCAAAGGAGCCATCTTGCCCCTTTCCTTTTCTCGGCTTCCTTCAGCTGTGCAGTCTGCAAGCTGCAATACTTGAAAAGGAAGACGAGCCTGTGTCCAACTTTACAGAGGACATCCTCTGTTTGAAGGGTTGTCCAGTCCAAGTCTGTTTTAAACTTTAAGTATCACAAGAAGGAGGGGTCTTGAAATTGCTTGTCAGTGAAAGTTCACATCTGGAGAGCAAACTGAGCAGTCACATTGCAGGGAAATGTATGTAAATTAACAGTTATGGATTCCCATAGCTTCATCATACCTCCACTGTATGATTTTGCTTAAAGGTGCAAGACAATTACTGCAGGAGGCACACCTAAGAAATACTGCATGTTCTTCTCTTACCATTGCGGTCCTGTTTACTTCCTGCATGAAGCAGAGAGGAAAGGAAATGCTTTCAAGAGTAAACGCTGAACTGGTTATAACCCATAATTTTTCTTCCATTTGACAGGGGGAAATAAATAGTAGGTCTGTCTGTTTTTATTTGCTGAGCAAAGTTTACATGTAACTAATAAGCACTCCTACTCTGAAGGAAGTTCACGCCAAGTACATTGGTTAGAATGTGTTCAAATGTACATCACAAGAACGATGGGAGTGCAAGATATTCAATGCAGATGGAACAGAACTCAAGGGAAAATAATTTTAAGGGTGTTTACTGCTGGACTTGCATTTTATTTGTTCCTCTGTATATCTATCTGAGTGAAGACTTTTTGTTGCCTTAAGCAGCCTTGGTTGATGGGTGGGTTCCAGTAGTAGTTAGGAAAGTATTTTTTGAATCTCAGTTGCCTTTGGTCTACTGATGCCAACCGAAATGTTGAAAGAGCTCTTAGGATTATGCTTTAATAGGTTTGATTTACAGCCTTGAATGGAAACTGTAAATCCCTCTGATCATTTCAGATGAGAAAAGGGCCCAAACTGCCTTTTGAAATTCACCACCAAATAGATAGAGAGAGAAACTGGGTGGACAATTTGTTCAGGGGAAGGAAAAATTGGCCCAATGTTTCCCAAGATGAGATTCTCTCTTAGCAATGATAGTAGCTTGACTATGAAGAAAAAGAACCCCAAACAAAAACAAGCAGTGGGAGCAAGTCCCCCATGGTGTCTTCCCTTGGGATTCCAGTGAAGCATGGGAAACCGGAGAGAAATGACTGGTTGATGTGATTCTCTTGACATTTAATTGAAACATGGGAAGCATGAAAAAAAACGAAGGTTCAGTGAAGGAAAAGATATTCACACTCACCCCTTGGCCATATTGTAACTAAATAAGAACAAGAATGTTACCCTTTGCCTATGGATTTTCCCCCCAAATCCACTTTCCCTTTGAAAGAATTTCTAATGCCAATTCAATTGAATCAAATGGAATGGAAACCGATAGAAGGAAGTACAAGACAGTCCTTTCACCCAGCACCATTTTCAACACTGAACTGTCCTTTGAATGGAGGCCCCTTTATGTGTGGGGCCTGGGGCAATTGCCCTATTGCTTCCTTTCTGAAAAAGGCTTTTGCCTTTGATCAGACCCAGCAGGCTTTTCATACATTCTTATGTCTCTTTATGTGTGTGTGCCTATAAAGGTAAACCATCATTTCCAGATACTAAGGGATAAGCTAAATGTTCAGACTAGTAGCCTTTTTCTCAGTTTCGTATTGTACATGAATTTTTTTATTTGACCACTGGAGACACGGGTGCAACAGGTCATTTGTCAAAATGGTGAGGCATGAGGGTGTGGGAATCCTTGCTCGCACGTAAGCACTGCAGTGTGAAGAATGTTCTTTCCCCGTCCACTTCTGTAAAGGGAGTTGGGTCACCGTGCCACGTAAGTGATCCCTTCCCAGTTGACACACAAGGCAGGCTGCAGAAGAAAAGTTCCATTTCTAAGTGCTGACGGGAGTCCTCCCATAGGTGCCATCACCTATGTACAGTATAAAAAGAACCCAGAGTTTAGCCAAACAGTGGTTCCCTTGGCAAATGGTGGGAAGGATGCCTTTTCTGGCTCTCTAAATGGAGCCTCTGTGCAGGCTTGCTGCTTCCTTTCCCTCACAGCTGATTGCAGAACACAACAACTGTGGCCATTTGGACAGGAATAATGAATGGGCTAAGTGTAGGTTACTGGCTTCTGAGCCGCCAAGGGCAGGAAGGCCTGTCTGTTTCACTCTCTGCCTAACCCACTGAGGCATTTCACTTCCTGAGTCAATAGTGATGCTGTAATGCTAACAAAAGGACCCCATTGATCACTGCCCTTTGGTAATTACAGCCAGCGTGAGGTTGTCCCTCACAGCCGGTTGACATCTTTTGACAATTTAAATGTGGGCATTTTTAAAAAATGCAAACTCTCCAAGAAACAGACACACAGAACTCTTAGTAATAAAAATTGCTTGTGAATGTCAAGACAAATCAATTTTTTTTCCAGCAAGGTACCTAAGGACTTTCAAATCATGACATATTTTAAAACCATAAACTTTGCTGACTCCTGATCAACTATAAAGCTGTTTCCCTAGAGGCTGAAAGCACTTCCCAAAATCTAATGGCTGTGTCCCTCAAATCCTCAACAGCAATTTGGCGGCACCAGGCAAGTGTCTTCCCTCCTGCCCTTTGTTCTTTCACTGGACTGGCTAAGGGTGCGGGGACATGAAAAATGCCACGTTCCCACCCTCATTCTGCCCTTGCCACACTCTGCCCTTGCCACGTTTGCTGTTCTAAGCGAGGAAAAAAGAAAAGGAAAATCCAACTGGCCACCATGCAGAAGAGTGTCAAAGCCTCCACTTAGAGCAACTGAGGCCGATGAGAAGATGGGGGCAGTGTGACACACATTGTGGTTGCTAAATCCCAAGTGCCAGGAGGCGGGATGAAGTGTGAGTTCTTGCCAATGAGAATGGATTTGTCCACCAGCTCCAGAAACTCTCTTGGCAATGTTTCCTGTTGAGCAGGAACCGAACTGATAATTAATCAACTCCACCTCCTAAGGCCCACACAGGTCCCTGACTGTGTTGTGGGGACACCAGGGGTGGGCCGGGGCAGGGTGGGCAGTTCTGATCTCAGAGCCATGCAACCCTTGAGAGTGGAAAAGACCTGACTTTAATGTTGATTTCTCCTCACTTGCAAAATTAGATTAGAGGGGGGATGGGGGGGGGGGAGGAAAGAAAACACAAAAAGTCATGTTCATGTTCCTCTGTTGAAAAAAAATATATTTGTTTTGGACAGCTGTTCTGAAACCAGCAACCTTTCATCATTCACATGGTCCAGATCAAGCAACTTGCAGTCACTTCAAGCTCGGTTTTAGAGCTTTCAAACTAAATAACAGATCCAGAGCCAGCACCCAATGCTTTCAGGTAGGTGTTGGGGCCACAGTATGCAACAGAACTCACTGATGTTGACACTGGAGCTATCCATCACCCCTGCATAGTTCTACTTAGCTGCTAGATGTTCTGAGCTGCCATTTACAATCCCCCCTTTTCAGTGTTTTTGGCATTTGGGAGGATTTGGGAGTGGGTAAAAGCAGCGGTTCCTTTAAATCGCTGCATGTTTTATGGAGCCCATTGTGCCCTCCTTTTGGGAGGTGGGGGAGGGAGAACAGAAAATAATTGTGATACTGAATTTCAGTAGTATGACCCAGGAGCTGCTAAATAGGTATGGAGTCCCTTGTATGGGAGATGGGCGGGGAATAAATTGAATAAATAAATAAATAAATAAAATAAATGAGGCTGGATGAAACCAGCAGGCCATCCCTGGCTTATGCCACCTACATAAATAAACATCAAACCATCACATCTTGGATTTTATATTTAATTTTATTATATGAGAGTATTTTATTATGCTGTTTTAACTGTTAAATTTTAATTGCTGTATCCTGTAAACCACCCAGAGTTCCCTTGTGGGGAGATGGAGCGGTATACAAATTGAAGCATAAATGAATGAATGAATGAATGAATGAATCCTGAGAACAATAGTATTTGGATTAATATTAGGTGGCTTGCCTTGCCACTGAAATGTCTCATAGGGTTCTGACTTTGAATGGCACTTGCTGCCTCAATGGTTGGCGTTGCTTGTAACTCTTTTCCTTTTTCATGAGGAACAGGGCAGATATTAGTAGCGTGTCCTCTCAGGGTCCTGAGTCCCTGCTGTTGCCTGGGGGTGGGGAATTCTGGGAGCTGAAGTCCACACATCTTAAAGTTGCCGAGGTTGAGAAACACTGATATAGATACTGTAACTTAAAATGCTGCTTCATGTTCTATATGATCTGCTCAGCCCTGTTAATAGGGTAGCTGTATACAGTAGTTTAGTATTTATTAATACTTTCCCAAATCTGGTTTTCAATTTCCCAGTTTTCTTCCTCTGTTAAAGGGGTTTGTGTTTTTTAAAACTTCAACTCTCCATGCTTTAGAATTTCTTTTGGGAGCATTTTTAGCTTGTTTTATTGTTGCAAGGTAGATGAGGCTGATTCCCCCCCCCCCCACTTTTATCTTTATCATTCAGTGGCATTGTTGGGTGCCCACAAGTACTAATCTGCAAAGGAGCAATTTTCTCCTGTCTTTTCTTTGGACTTCAATTAAGCACGGACATGGCTCAGCTGTAGGCTGGAGTTCCCCAAGGTTGACAGCTTCCAGATGTAAGGACTTCAATTCCCAGAATTCCCCAGCCAGTATGCCATTGCTGAGAATTCCAGGAATTGAAGCTCACAGACTTCGATGTGGCCAAGTTTGTGAAACACTGTTTTAAATCATTGGTGAGATGATTACCCAATAAAACATAGGATATTGAAACATATTCCACATCACCTTTAACTGAGGGAAGGGTAGAACCTTGGATTCCATCCATGATAATCACTTCAAAGTTTTCCTATCCTTTGAAAAAGTAAAACAAACAAAAGAGAGAATGTGATTTCTTTTCCATTTTTGGTACAATATTTGTAGTTACCTTATTGGCTAATGCATGGCAAGATTCTGTACACGGGTGCAGATTTCAATATGCTTTAACCCAGTGTTTCTCAACCTTGGCAACTTTAAGATGTGTGGACTTCAACTCCCAGAATTCCCCAGCCAGCCATGGGATCCAATCTATGCAATATCCATGCTAGAGCTGTTCCACATATGTGCTCATCTGTGGTATGTTTCTATTTCATTACATTGTCAGTTTTCACATAAAATGAGAGACAAGTTGAAGCTTTTTTTCCTGAAATGCATTGTCCTCAATTCTTTTGATAATAAATTTGATTACAGCTGCAGGGAGCTGGCCTTTGAAATACTGAACGTCAAATGAAGCCACATCTGGTCTACAGAACATTTCTCTCGAGGCATCTTACTTTTCAACCTACCGCTTCAACTTTTCAAACATACTGGTTTATTTACTACTTGAAAGTATATGTGTACTGTATGTGTGTGTGTGTAGACAGGTGAAACAAGTGAACTGAGAATGCAAGCTTTAAATGGGTAGATTAATCAGTTAAAGATTTAGCTGATTAATTGGCAGGAGGCTACAGTCTATTTTCAATGGTGATCCTAAGAATTAAAAGCATGGAGGAGACAATTTTTCTCCCTGGAAAGTTGTGGAAATAAAATATTGAGATGCAGTTTGGTCTGACAATGGAAAGCATTTCTTTATGAAAGTTATTCCTTCAGTAGTTCCCAAAGGCTCATTAATGATGTAATCCTATATACTGAACTTGGGGTAAGTCCCAGTAAATTCATTTGCTTACTAGTGAGCACATTGGCCTTTATAGCCACTTACGGATCCACCGTTAAAATTTTACCTTTGGAAGACAATCTTACTCGGCTACGAGTGATCGCCAATGATGATGATGACATAGGATTGCATTGCTGCTAAGATTTTGGTAATACATAGTTTATGTACTTGCTGCTTTGCTAATCAAACCATAAAACTTGTGCCTTTCTGTGGGGCCCAAAGAATGCACACATTCAGTATTAGCAAATATCTTAAAAATGAAATGGTATTTTAGAAAGAATAATATTAACGATTCTGATCCAGTATTGAACATACAACTTTAAATTCTGTTCCACCATATTAAGCCTGTACCTTTGTATTCTTCATTTATCAGCCTACCTGGAGAAAGTTGGTAAGGTAAAAGGTTTCCCCTGCACAGTCATGTCCGACTCTAGGGGCCGGTGCTCATCTCTGTTTCTTAGCCGAAAAGCCAGCGCTGTCCGAAGATGCTTCCGCGGTCATGTGGCCGGTACGACGCACGCGGAATGCTGTTACCATCCCACCGAAGTGGTACCTATTTATCTACTTGCATTTTTGTATGCTTTCGAATTGCTAGGTTGGCAAGAGCTGGGGCAAGTGCGGGAGCTCACTCCATCATGCGGCGCTTGGGTCTTGAACCACCGAAATTGCGACCTTCCGATTGACGAGCCTGGCGTCTTAACCACTGAGCTATTGCACCCCTTCGGAGAAAGTTGACTTTGTGTCAATTAATACTTGGCGAAAAACACCAGTAGAATTGATCTTTCCTTTCCTTTCCTTTCCTTTCCTTTCCTTTCCTTTCCTTTCCTTTCCTTTCCTTTCCTTTCCTTTCCTTTCCTTTCCTTTCCTTTCCTTTCCTTTCCTTTCCTTTCCTTTCCTTTCCTTTCCGCACTTTGATCTGCTTTTCAGTTTTAAAAATGCCCAGGATGGCTTGCAGATTAAAAAAAAAAGTCAAAATAGAACTTCAACGGTGAAATGACCCAAAGGCAGGATAAAACTGAATGTAAACTCTAGTAAGCAGAATTGAAATTCCCTGTAACAATCATTAAAAGCTTGGAAAAGGCAAAACCTTTTTCTTGACACCTCAGACTTGGTCAATTTGAAGCAAGACAGATGGCCCTAGAGGGAAAATTCTGTAACGGGACCATCATCACAGAAATCCTCCCCATCACCAATTCACCATCTGCCTAATCTCAAGAGAATACTGACTACAACAGATTTCACACACACACCGAGGCTGTGAAAATATGCTTAAAAGTGATTGAGCAGTATATGTATTTCCCTGTGTATATTGCAGATGTTGCTTTGTGTCAGTTTTAGAAGATGAGAGTGTTTACACACATCTACTTGGGAGACTGAGGGCACAAAGGTATTTATTGTCCCTGATTCTGGAAGGAGAGAGCTATCTTTGAGGCTGGCAGCAGGTGGTTTATATCATGATGACACACATTCTTGGTGCAATGCTGGCTGCAGTTGATATATTAACATTTTATACTGCTGTTGAATTGCTACTTTAAAAGCCTGTGTATTAATGTCTGCTGCTGGAATGTCTTGCCAAGGCACTTGTGGGAAGCAAGGAGTCAGGAAGAGCCCTGTGAAGAAGAGTCAAGCATGGTCCTGGAGCTTCATCATGGATCATTGCTTTCTAGTCCACATCTCAAAATTATGGTACAGAGGTGAGACCAGTGTTTCTGAACTTTGGCAAGTTGGGAATTCTGGAAAAGACCCTGATGCTGGGAAAGACTGAAGGCAAAAGGAGAAGGGGACGGCAGAGGATGAGATGGTTAGATAGCATCACCGATGTAATGAACATGAATTTGAGTAAATTCCGGGAGATGGTGGAGGACAGGAAGGCCTGGCGTGCTATGGTCCATGAGGTCACGAAGGGTCGGACACGAC
This sequence comes from Charina bottae, assembly GCA_023362775.1. Taxonomy (NCBI): domain Eukaryota; kingdom Metazoa; phylum Chordata; class Lepidosauria; order Squamata; family Charinaidae; genus Charina; species Charina bottae. The sequence goes on from JALMGJ010000007.1 coordinate 32,290,501, forward strand.
TAAACGACTGAACAACAACAACAACATCTTAAACTTGCCAAGGTTGAGAAACACTGTTAGACTGTGGAGATCTAGATTCCAAATCCCCATCTGGCTGCAGCCCTTTGATCAGTTTCCCCCTTATTTCTTAATCTTCCTTACAGAATTCTTAAGGGTAAAAAAAGACACAGGTTGGGCATGAAGAGAAATCTGGCTTCCCTTCTGCGCATACAAATACAACAGAGCAGTCTTCTACACCTCTACTCAGAGACAGGAATGTATGCAGGGGAGATGAAAGAAGTCAAGATGGTGCCTGCAAATCGGGTGGTTGCAGCAGCCATCTTGCCTTTGATACCTGCTCCCCCGCAGACACTCTTGCTCAGAGACACATTTGAGAACCGAATCCAGCAGGATTTGCTTTCTGGAAGAGGATAAGTGTCCCTTCAGAGCTGGGAGGGGTGTCCTGCAACACCGGAGTCATACATGGGTTTCAAAAAAAAATCCCCCCCCCAAATACTGGAGCCATGTCTGATGCACCACAGACTTCTAAGGTTCTATTTCTGATAAAAGGTCTAAAAATAGGTTTAATACAGGTTTAAAAGCAGAAAAACTGCTAATGAGGTGAGCTCTCATTGCTAGTCCCAGCTCCTGTCGACCCAACAGTTCGAAAGCTTGCAAGTAGATAAATTGGGTACCACCTTAAGTTGGAAAATATGCTGGCATCCTGTCCTGTCGGGGGTCAGGTTTCCATCGGATGGAAGATCTTTCGAATGGCGGCAGATCCCGGAAAGCAACAGCACCTGCAGGACGTCAGCAGCCGGCTCCGACGCAAGGCATCTTGGGACATGTAGTCCGGAAAAGCCAGGAAGAGTCGGTTCCCTTACCCCCTCCCCTTGTTCGCGGATTAAGTATAAATTGTATAATGGAAAAATGTATAACAATGTATAAGTATAAATAAATAAATATAATAATAATTTTTTAGAAATCATGCCTATGTCCACTTGCGCTATGCAGCCCAAGTTATATTTTACCACTGTCCTACACTGTGGCCCTCTGTTCCCACCCCCCAATTACTGCTATAGAACATGGTCTGCTTGCTGTCCAGCCTTGAATGCCACCGAAACGTTTCGGAAGAAGGCAGAGCTAATTTTTAAAAAATACATTCTATCAGGGCTGAGACAATGATGGGAAATAATGTTCTTCGAGTTAATGGAGCTTGAGATTGCCCTGGAACGCATATCTGAGTCCTTCAACAACTTGAGTCATGATTAAAATGAAAGTGTAAATGCTGCCTCAAACTGAGCTCATCTCCTCATGACTTCATGGACATGATTGTGCAGCTTTCCTGGGAACAATACAGAAATCGTTTGTTATTATCTTCTTCTGGGATTTATTTATTTAACTTTTTAGTCTAGTCTATTTCTCTGCGGTCCTCCATCCACGTACTTCCTATGACTGGCCCGTTTAGCTTTTTTCAAGATCATCCAAGGTCAGCTAGGTCTTGCTACCTGCTATAAGTCTACTGCTTTGTAGAGTAAAACATTTATTTCCGGTTTCCATGGCTTCTCTGACTAGATGGCACAGCCCAGGCTTTTTAGGATTATAGTATATATACCAGTACGATGGCTATTATTTCAGGAGTGCTGAGTGCTCTCCATATTTCTGTCTTGCTTCTGTAACGTGATGGCAGGAGCAGGCCCCTGGAGGGACATATATCCAATCAAGAGTGGGGGTCTCCACTTCGCCAATCCAGACTCAGAGGTGCCAGTTCAATTCTATGACAGTGGAGAATTGACACAGTTTCTGATTTATGTTTTTGGTATTTCTTAAAAACTTGATTTATTTTATCTCTCAGTTTCATTTCCTGCATTAATGAGTGTGAAGAGCTTTAATTTTTAAACCAGCAGAGTTGCTACGCTGATTTGCTCGGTGCTTTTGCAGCTTTGCATTGATTGCTACACTATAAATCTTTGAATTAACTAGGGGGTTTATTGTTATGGTTATTATTGCTCGAGTACACTACATTTGGAATGGCTGTAAACTGATTTGCCCATGACCGTGTAGGCACACCAGATCTGGGACACATCCAGCTTTGCGGAAGGGCAGCAGGCAGGCAGTTCTTGTTGACTCGACAATAGGAAGAAGGTGAAAAAAAACGGCAAGTGGAATAAGAATAAGCAAGCATAGTGTGTGTGAGTGAGATTTTAATACCACCTCATGGTGCAAATACGTCTTTCAAACATTATGCTGCTGGAAGAGCAGGGGGCAGCCATGGCTGAGAGGGCCTTTGCAGAACTCCATCTTTTTTTTTTTAGATTTTTTTTATCCCGCCTTTATTATTTTTATAAATAACTCAAGGTAGGGAACATACCTAATACTCCTTCCTCCTCCTATTTTCCCCACAACAACAACCCTGTGAGGTAAGTTGGGCTGAGAGGGAGTGACTGGCCCAAGGTCACCCAGCCGGCTTTCATGCCTAAGGCAGGACTAGAACTCATGGTCTCCTGGTTTCTAGCCTGATGCCTTAACCACTAGACCAAACTGGCTCTCAAAATTGGCTTTTGTGCCAATTGCACCTGTTTCTGGACCAAGAGGCCCTGCTCATGGTCACTCATACCTTGGTGTCAACCCTTTGAGGTAAACCAGGTCAGGAAATACATATCACAGTAATATTAGAATTATATTGATATAAGCTATAATAATGGAATCTTTCTATCTACAAAAGCCAACATCGACGCTGAAATTCAGCATCGTCTGGGCTCTGCGAGTGTAGCTTTCTCCTGAATGAAGCGTAGAGTGTTTGAGGATCGGGACATTCGCAGGGAGACCAAAATGTTTGTTTACAAAGTCATTGTACTACCAACCCTTTTGTACGCCTGTGAAACATGGACCCTCTACAAACACCACCTCCAACTTCTTGAAAGATTCCATCAACGCTGCCTCCGAAAAATTCTGCAAATTACTTGGGAAGATAGGCGGACTAATGTTAGCATATTGGAAGAAGCGAAGACCACCAGAGTTGAAACAATGATCATCCAACATCAACTTCGCTGTACCGGCCATGTTGTTCGAATGCCTGACCATCGTCTTCCAAAGCAGCTACTTTACTCCCAACTTAAGAATGGAAAACGGAATATTGGTGGACAGCAAAAGAGATTCAAAGATACTCTCAAAGCTAATTTAAAAAAATGTAATATCAGCATTGAGAACTGGGAAGCCCTAACTCATGAGCGTTTCAATTGGAGGTCAGCCTTTATTAAAGGCACTACGGACTTTGAAGAAGCATGAGTACAGGGTGAAAGGGAAAAAAGAGCTAAAAGGAAGGCACGTCAGGCAAACCCTCATCATGACCGTCTTCCACCCGGAAACCTATGCCCTCATTGTGGGAGGTTGTGCAGATCCAGAATTGGCCTTTACAGCCACTTACGGATCCACTGTTAAGATTTTACCCTTGGAAGACAATCTTGCTCGGCTACGAGTGATCACCAAGAAGAAGAAGAATGGAATCTTGAAAACCTGATAGTATTTCTCTTTCCCTCCCTCTTATATGAAAGAGAGTCAAGGCAGGGCTATGTTGAGTTTCTTCCTCACCCCTTTCTGCACTAAGTTCATGTCTTTCTAGCGGCTGCTACATACCTTCTTCAAGGCTATCTCTGTACTCCTCCATGCTTGGTCACCTTTTGTCTGGACTATTGCAATGCATTCTATGTGGTGCTGCTCTTGAAGACCACTTGGAATCTGCAATTGGTCCAGAATATAGCACTGTGGGTAGTTACAGGCACACCATGGCATGCTAATGAAACACCACTACTACATGAGCTGCACTGGTTCCCTCTAAGCCTCTGAATACAATTCAGATTGCTGGTTGCTATCTAAAAAGCCCTTCATGGCACAGGGCTGGGTTATTTGCAGGACTACTTCTCTCCAATTGTTTCTGCCTATCTCACAAGATCTGGCAGGGTGGTTATGCTTTGGGTTCCATCTAGGACAGAGCTTTCCAAACTTTTCATGTTGGTGACACACTTTTTAGACATGCATCATTTCGCGACACACTCTTACAGCAGGGCATCATTTCGTGACACACGCTTACAGCAGGGCGCAAGGCAGGCACTAGGACCTGCGCGGAATCACAGCAGGTTTGGAGGCAGCAAGGCACAAGGTAGGCACTAGGACCTGCGCGGAATCCTGGCAGGGCTCGGAGGCAGCAGCAGCAGCAGCGACACACCCAGACACTGCAGCCGACACACTAATGTGTCACGACACATAGTTTGGAAAGCACTGATCAAGGAGGACCCAAGAGGTATGCCTTCTCTGTCACACTGCTTACCCTTTGGGAGCATGGTAAAATCATAGTCATCATCATCATCATCATCATCATCATGGCTTATTGGAGCATATTGACCCTGTTGGGCTTCCATAAAGCCGTACCAATCTGGCTTTTCCTTCAGGCCCTGGGGTAGAATGGAGAGGTCTGCTCCCTGATAGTAGCTTGGGGAGTAACATGCTTGGGTTGTTCTCTTCCCCAACGTGTGCTGTGTTCTTGGTGATTTTATTCTGTTTGTTTTTAGCTGTTTTTTCTCCCTTTTACTAGGCAGCCTATTGTAGAAGCTGCCTAAAGTCACTCTGTGCAAATATAAGCAGCAAATAAATAAATAACTAAACATTGTGTCAAGGAAGAAGGGAACAAGGAGCATCCTTTCCTTGTGTGATACGCACAGTCTTCAAAGGCTTGTCAGTCAAGGAACTGATAGGTAGCTTGTGCCACAGTCTTGGGAAAAGGGGAATTTCTGGTATGATAGCACTCCCTGGTAAGCTGCCAGAATCTGCAAATGTGGTACCACTTGAAGGATGCCTAGGAAACCTCTGAGAACCGAGGTTTTATACTAGGACGTAGTCTGAAAATGCTGCTCTTCATTCATTTGCTTTTTATTAAGCAGCACTAGGGTGCCATAGCTAGGCTGCAAACATCTGGATGGCAGCAGAGACACATTTATTTATTTATTTATTTATCAAATTTTGCCACCGCCCATCTCCCCCCGGAGAGCCCTCTGCTGGCATCTAATGGCCATCTGGACCTTTGCAGCCCAGGTATTTATTTATTTATCAGTCAGATATATATCGCTGGCCATCTCAAGACTGTGACTCTGGGTGGTGTACAGTAAAACAAAGTGATTAAAACAAAGTCTTAAATAACCATTAAAAATAATTACAACATAGATATAAGTAAGCTCCTGTGTGGGGTGCCGCAGGGTTCGGTTCTCTCTCCTCTCCTATTCAACATCTACATGAAACCGCTGGGCGAGGTCATCCGACACCATGGGATGAGGTATCAGTATGCGGATGATACTCAATTATATATCTCCATCCCTGGTGAAGTAAGTGATGCAGTGTCCACCCTGTCCCAGTGCCTGGGGGCTATGAGGGCCTGGATGGGGAACAACAGGCTTCAGTTGAACCCTGGTAAGACCGGGTGGCTGTCGATTGATGGCTTAGTGTCTTCCGGGAAATTATCATCTTTGGTTCTCGATGGGGTAGCACTACCCCGTTCGGAACCGGTGCGTAATCTGGGGGTTCTTCTAGACTCACGACTCCTGCTCGAAGAGCAGGTGGCAGTCGTGGCTAGGAGGGCTTTTGCACAACTTCGGTTAGTGCGACAGTTAACGCCCATTCCTGGAACGCGATGCCCTCCGTATAGTCACTCATGCTCTCGTCATCTCCCATGTAGATTATTGCAATGCGCTCTACATGGGGCTACCCTTGAAGACTATCCGGAAGCTTCAGCTGGTGCAGAATGCGGCCGCGCGGGCAGTTTTGGATGCGCCAAGATCTGCACATGTAACACCGTTGCTCCGTGAGCTGCATTGGGTGCCGGTTTGCTTCCGGGTACAATTCAAGGTGCTGGTTATCACCTTTAAAGCCCTACATGGCATGGGACCAGAATACCTGAGGGACCGTCTTATCCCCATGTTATCGACCCGCCCCACCCGGTCATTCAGAGAGGGCCTGCTACGAACCCCATCGATTAGAGAATGCCATCTGATGGGGTCTAGGAGGCGGGCCTTCTCTGTGACAGCGCCCACTCTATGGAACATCTTGCCCCCAGAGTTGAGGCAGATTTCGTCCCTCCCGACTTTTAGGAAAGAGCTGAAGACCTGGTTCTGCTGCCTGGCATGGGAAGGAGGAAGGGATAGCTCCTCATGGGGGTGGCTAATTCCCTAATTTTAACGTCCTTCTATTAATGAATGCCTTCGTCCATCTGGATTTTATAATTATTTATTGTATTGTATTGTTGTTGTTTTATATATTTTTAGATTCTATTTTAATTTATTTATTGTGAACCACCCAGAGTTCCCCATGTGGGGAGATGGGCGGTCATATAAATTAATTAATTAATTAATTAATTAATTAAATAAATAAATAAATAAGACCTCAGGAGAATGTGCCACAGTCGCACGCACAGTACAGCCATCTCACAGGCTCCCTGTTTCCATGGGGTCCCCAGACCTGCTGGCAAAACCACATTTTAAGAGATTTCCAGAAGGTCAATAGGGTCGGGGCTAATCTCACTTTGGGGCAGATGATGTTGCAAAGGGTGGGTGCCACGACAGACACTGTATGATAGCCCTGTACAACACCTACATGATTCTTTTTAGTTTATTAACGGCTTCATTCTTTTATTTATTTTATTTAAACTCCTGGCTTCCTCTGAGCAGATAAAGTCAGAATCCAATGCTTGCTAAGCTGAATTTACTGAGCTATGAATGCTAGCTGTCCCCATCAGTGGGGGGAGCCAAAAGGCACGCCAGTCAATTTGCCACTCAGCAACTTGAGCATGATAGGCATCTTGGCCCAGAGTCAAGCAATCTCTTCTGAAATCTAGTCAGATGTCAGACGAGGCTTCCTTTCTTGTTTTAGCGTGCTTTCATTGGAGGCCTACTTTTTCCGTAAACATGGCGGTTCCCTTCCTAGCAGTGTCACTAACAGCCACTGCTCAACACTGATCCTTTGTGAATTTGAACCAGGTTTGCAACTTCCCCAGGCAGGGAATTCCACCAGTTAATTAGGTGTGGCGTGAAGAAGAGTTTCCTTTTGTTTGTCCTGAGCCAAGTGCCAATCACTTTCCTCTCCCAGCCCAGACCTTGCCCGTCTGTGGGAATTTGCAACTTTCTGAGTCGTGGCTCTTAAACTGATGATGATCGAAGCCAGTATTTCCTGAGGCTTAACCAACAGCTTTGGCCTGCCTGAGCCAGACAGGTTACATTTGTTTAATTTAGAACAAATTTTTATGGTTTTGTCTCCAGCAAGGGAGGCACCGTGCATTCCATTGCTTCCTGCAAATTTGTCTAGATTCTTTCTCAAGGAGAAATCAGAATTTATGGCTCAAATATACAGTCAGGAGTTATATTGCTCTGGTGGAGGCTATAAATACTGGGAGCATCGTATTTAAACAAAACATGCCTTCTTGCAAGCCGACTTTGCAAATATTCTGCCTTTGGAGGGAAGGCGTCCTCTTCCTTCTAGGGATATTGGCTTTTGGTCTTGGACATTTATTTATTCTTTTCAGGCATTTCTAAGCCATAATGTAAGTTTTTCTTTCAACAAGAATAAAAACAAGTTCAAACAATGTGCCATAAAACGGATCAACAAGAAAAGCTGCTACATTCAATCATTCAGGTGGTTTTTCCCTTCTACCAAAGAAGGCAGAAAAAGAGAGGCTTCCTATGCTGTGTGAATGGCCACCAGTGGATCGGAACATTAAAATACAGTTTCCCCAGGCAAGTTCATAAATAGAGCAGGGACAGGAGAGATACATTATTCAAATCATGCATAGTATAGAAAAGGCAGGTTGTTTTTTCTCACTGTTTCACAACATTAGAACTTTGGGTCATCCATTGAAGTTAAGTGCAGGAAGGTTCGGGATGGATAAAAGGCAATGCTTCTTCATACAGCAGTTAACTGTGGAATTTTTTTGCCATCCAGTGTAGTGGAGGTACCAATTTGGATGGTTTTTAAAAGGAACTATACAAATTCACAAGGGGTGTGGTGGCTCAGCGGGTAAGACGCCAGACTTGTCGATCAGAAGATTGCAAGTTTGGAGGTTCGAATCCCTAGTCCCGTGTGACGGAGTGAGCTCCCGCACTAGCTCCAGCTCTTGCCAACCTAGCAATTCGAAAGCATGCAAATGCAAGTAGATGAATAGGTACCACTTTGGTGGGTAGGTAACAGCGTTCCGCGTGCATCATGCCAGCCACATGACTATGGAAGCGTCTTTGGACAACGCTGGCTCTTTGGCTAACAAACGGAGATGAGCACCGGCCCCTAGAGTCGGACACAACTGCACAAATGTGCGGGGGGAACCTTTACCTTTTATACAGATTCACAGAGAATCTGGCTGTCAACAGCTACTAGTCTTGATGACTGTATGCTACTTTCCAAATCACTAGGTCAGAGCTTTCCAAACTGTGTGTCGGGACACGTTAGTGTGTCGGCTGCAGTGTCTGGGTGTGTCGTGGCTGCTGCTGCCTCCGAGCCCTGCCAGGATTCCACGCAGGTCCTAGTGCCTGCCTTGTGCCTTGCTGCCTCCAAACCTGCCCTGCCAGGATTCCACGCAGGTCCTAGTGCCTGCCTTGTGCCTTGCCTCCAAACCTGCTGTGATTCTGCGCAGGTCCTAGTGCCTGCCTTGTGCCTTGCTGTAAGAGTGTGTCGCGAAATGATGCCCTGCTGTAAGAGTGTGTCACCAACATGAAAAGTTTGGAAAGCTCTGCACTAGGTGATTTAACTACCAGGAGATCTAAACTACGAGGTGCTAGGGAGCAAGGGTGAAAGAGGGCTATCACTCTCCAGTCCATGCTTGTGATCTCCTTAAAAGCATCTGGTTGGCCACTGTGTGTCATAGAATGCTGGCTTAGATAGGCCCTTGGTCTGATCTAGCCATGCTCTTCTTTCATTTGTATAATCCTCTCATTACAAAAAGTGGCTCCTGATTGTCACAGAATAAGATCACTCAAAGTATGGATGGTGAATGTTGATTCTTTTGCTGTTAAAACATGGGGAACTGAACACATGGCAATACAAAAGAACTGACCTTTTTATCTCAGTTCCTTGCAGCTAAATGCTGATGGATACTGCTCTTTGTGAGGGAAAAGGAGGCAGCATATTGGCATGATGATGTGCTCAACTGTGTTGTGTGGATGTTGTGGTATGATAAAATCAAGTTTAATGTAGATTTTAAAAATCATGTTAGACATGCCATATTGAGAATAGGTAGAAACACATAATGGAATAGATAGATGAGAGCCAGTTTGGTCTAGTGGTTAAGGTGCTGGGCTAGAAACCAGGAGTCTGTGAGTTCTAGTCCCGCCTTAGGCATGAAAGCCGGCTGGGTGACCTTGGGCCAGTCACTCTCTCTCAGCCCTGGGAAGGAGCCAATAGGAAACCAGGAGACTGAGAGTTCTAGTCCCGCCTTAGGCATGAAAGCCAGCTGGGTGACCTTGGGCCAGTCACTCTCTCTCAACCCAACTCACCTCACGGGGTTGCTGTTGTGGGGAAAATAGGAGGAGGAAGGAGTATTAGGTATGTTCCCCACCTTGAGTTATTTATAAAAATAATAAAGGTGGGATAAAAATTAAATAAATAAATAAATAAATAAATAAATAAATAAATACATACATACATACATACATACATACATACATACCCAGATTGTGCCCAAAAACATCTTTATGGCTCTCAGCACAAGAAGCATTTTATACACAAGAAATAATAGGCAAAGATAAAGGTAAACATATCATGAGATAGTAGAATTTTATCAAGAGGAATATAAAATAAAATCAAGAGAACAACTGATGACAGAGGGACATAGTTGTCAATGGTTTTCTTATTTACAGTTATCAGAAAGATTTAAAGTAGACAAAAGAATTCACGGTATTGAACAATGTAAGACAGAATTTCAAACGAAGTTGTGTGCAAATGATGAACATGTAATTGCTAAAATGTATAAACTTTTATTGAAATTTGAAACAGAAGAAGAACAGGTCAAAGAATGTATAATTAAGTGGGCTAAAAACTTTGGTTATAATATACAAATGGGAAATAGGAAAATATATGGTTGAAAGGATTGAAATTTATATTATAATCTTAAGGAGAAATTTTATAAAGTGATGTACCATAACACCATAAAAATTATCCAGAATGTATAAAGGTACTTCAAATTTATGTTGGAAATTTGAACAAGAAGAAGGGTCAATTTATCATGCTTGGTGGACATGTAAAAAAGCTAGAAAATTTTGGGCTCAAATACATACAGTGGTTCAGAGGATTTTAAAGAATAACATTCAATTGAAACCAGAAATTTTCCTCCTGGGATTGATGGATAAACAGTTAGAAAAGAGCCACAGAACACTGTTTTTACATATGATAACTGCAGCAAGATTATTGTATGCACAAAGATGGAAAGATTTGGCAATACCTATAATGGAGGAATGGTTGGTGAAGATAACAGAACTTGCTGAAATGGCTAAATTGACTTGTTTGATCAGAGAAAAGACAATATCTACATTTATCCTGACAGGAAACCCTTATGGACTTTTTGCATAAAAAAGAAAAAAAATGAACTTATGATTTATGTTTTTGATGATTAGACAGGATAGATTATAGAAAGGACAGAATCATAATGTAACTTTAGAGAGAGAGGTTAAAATTTAATTGTGTTTATAACTGCTGTGAAGAAGATCGGAAGCCACTTCTTTATACAGTATCTTTCTTTATATCTTTTTTTCTTCTTTCTATTTTTTTCTATTTTTTTCTTTCTGCACTTTTAGCTTTTTGTTTTTCTCCTTTTTTCTTTTTTCTTTTTTAGTGTGTATCAGTTCTTACTATTGTTGTTAAAACTTTCAATAAAATTTATATATAGAAAATCCTGCGTTGTGTGGGTGGTGCCCGTGGAGACCACCTCTTCTATTCTTCCTGCATTTTGTTGGATGGCTGCTCAGGGGAGACTCCAAGACCTTGCTGGGGAAAGAGTCAGTGTGTTTGGATCCAGGGAAAATCATGCCTTACTTCTTTGGATCCCTAAAACGAAGCTGTCCTCAGTGCGGTGACGGGATGGAACTTGCTTGAGTTGCAAACAGCCAGCCAGGCCTCCGTGGTCTGTGTGTATCTGCAGCAGATTTGCTTTTTGTTGTGTAGTAAAACTCTCTTGCTTGTCTTAGGCACCGACACTTTGTTTCCTTATCTCTTTTACATGAGACTGTACCTTTTGCAATGGCTGATTTTACAAGCAATAAAAACTGACCGCACTTGGTAGTTCTTCTGTGTCTATTGGGTAATAAAATCTACACTTCACCTACAGGCACTGTCAGCCCAGGTATCTCCTCTCTTGCAGTTGTATAAAATGACACCACACTGTTTGGTCAGGCTTTGCGTTGAGGGAATTATATTACCAACCTCTCGTAAAAGGACCATTAGGTTATAGAAGTATTAAAAGAAATCATTTATGATGTTCAATCTTTATTTAAGTGTAACTCCAAGCATGTGTATCAAGGCACAAGGAAATAGTGACTGGGTTTTTTTTTTTGTAATGAGATAAGTATATTCATATTCATATTCAGGTAACTTGGCAGCAGTTCCAGAAAGGCGGGGTTGTTGACTATCTGCAAATAAGGAGTTTGTGTTTCTGTGGGAATAGAGGGCTAACACATTTACTGTCAGTAGACTGTCAAACTAAGCTCTTCATTAAAAGGACATCATGCCTATGTTCTGAAAAGCTGTTGCTTTGATTAACATTCCACCAATTAATAAGCAAACTCATCTAAATATTTTCCCAGATAGGGAGTCTTTCCCCACTTGTATCTAATACCTGGCTTAAGCATGCCCTAGCAACCTCTTTTTTCTGCCCTATTCCCATGACACTGCCTTCATCTCATCCCTGGTCCATGAGTGAGACGGCCTTAAGTCATCCTTAACGGTACCAGGGTTAAAATAGTGTTGTTTACTTTTAATCTGATACTATCCAAGACTAACCTCAAGGTATAAAAAATCTGTTAATATTTGTTATTCATTGCTGTGGAGGAAGATCAGATGAATGCAGTGATTGGTACAGTAACAGGGACAATAGAGGCAAGATAGGAATTAGTTATGGGAATAGGACACTTCATGCTAGTATATATATATATTTTGCAGACTCAAGGATGGTCAGAAAACACTTCAACTCAGTAATGGGAAAGACCCAGAATATGTAATAGATATGTATGTAGGGAACAGTGGGAAGGGCTAATGGATCTTCCTCCAGACAAATCCATGCCATGCCTTTTCCAAGGCCAAATTTCCCACCATAGAAAAAAGTTGAGATGAGAGGGGTACCTAGTATTGGATTCCCCCTGAGGATGTAGTTTACTTTCCAATTATGGAGGGAGTTATTGGCCAATCTTATGTCCCCCAGTGAAGTGAATTATACAACTTAAGTTTGCACTTTGGACTGGTATGAATATCCTACCATTCAGTTTCATTGGATGACTCCAACTTCAAATACTATGAAAGAATAAAATTATATCATGCATACAATGTGCCCTTAACCTATTCTTTTGACTAATCTTTTCGTAAATGAGAAAGCCCCAAATGTCTTAACTTTCCTTGTGTGAAAGTTTCTGCAATTCCTAATAACTTTGATTATATTTTTCTGCATTTTTTCCAATGCTACAATCCACTTTTGGTGAAGTGGTATTCAGAACTACGTACCCATATTTACCCTGAAGTATGGAGAATTAGGTTGATAGCCAGAAATGTAATGGAAAAATGCCATAAAGTGGTAGGACATCAGTGCAGAACATAAATGCAGGTTGGTTAATATGGTTAAAGTTAATTAATTGAGTGCAGTGCATAAGATAATTTTAATTTTCTAATATTTGAAAAATAAGTTAGAAGTAGGTTCATTTCTTAGTGATGAATTGGGTAGAATATTCATCGCCTGCACACTTTTCTTTATATTTCTATAACTGAAAGAGCGAAAGGCTTATATTGTTAATGAAACATGAGCATTTGGGAAACAAGCGTGGAGCTGTTTGAGGTGGACAGCATAAGGAGAACTGGGAAATTGCTGCTATCCCATCCCTCTCAGCACAATTTATAGCTACTGAAAGGTCTAATTCCTTTTTAAAAAAATCAGTTTGGGTTGCTTTCCCTCACATTTTGTGACAGTTCCATAAGCAGAAGAGGATTTTCCCTAGATTTCAACTGATAAGGAATTATTTACATATTCCTGGATGACTGGAAGTATATGAAAACAATGACCTCTGTGTTAATTAGAGGTATGTTTTTTCCTGAGCCTAGAGGTTCTGTTTCTTTCTTCTTTCTCTCTTCGTTATGCTCTCATGGACGTGCTCATATTTTAAGGCAGATTGAGTTTCCTACAAGAGTGAGAAGCATGCTGATGTTGAGGTTTTCAGCCAGCTAGCCAGCTGTGCCCTCTTACATGACATCCCATCCCATCCATCCTCCCACCATCTCACAGAGATTCAGTTTTGCCTTACTTTCATCTAACCTTGCCAAAACATGTCTGGGCAATCTCTTCTTTCTGCTGTGTTCCTGATATTGCCTTCCTCTGGTCCCAAATCCATTACCTGAGGCACTCGTAACTTGTCCTTAATCCTACAGATGTTAAAGTTTTTTCTCCTGATCACAACACTGGTTTTGCTGTGAATATAATCTGTTGCATTTTTGCCAGCCATTCTGTCAATAGCATAGGCAGGGATGGTATCAGCCTGGTACCTATTGGCCACTTTAAGCTGGTGCAGGCATGCCCATTCCCCTTCAGTCCCTAGACATAGTTTTTCAGGGCCATTCTGCTCTAGGCAGCAGGATAGTGTAGTTCTTTCAAACCAGCTCGCTCCTTGTGCATGCTAGATCTCTGGACTGATCCTCAGCTTTACAGATCTGAATCAGCCTGATCAGCAGCTGATGGGTAGTGGTGCTGGAAAGGCTACACAGTGAAGCATAAGAGTGAGTGAGAGATCTCTTTCTGAGGTTTCATGGTGCAGACCTCCCCATGCCTGTCAGATGTTATTAATCTCCTGTGTCCCAAAGGAGTCTGACTGTCAGTTGATATCAGCTGTTAGTTGGCCTCCCTTTGAGTGCACCTTTGCAAAACATTGTGCAGAACCAGAATGAATTTTGACAAATCACTAAACCCAGTGGTTTAACCATTTGTCAAAACTTGCCTCCCCTCCAGTCTGAGCTTATGTAAGTCAAGTAGCTGATGAATGTCTTCCACTGTCTGGTAGTGTTTTGTGAGAGTAAAGGAAAACAAAGCTAGGGAATCCACCAATTCCTGTCCTTAACATATCCTGTATATTTTGACTAAGGCAGTGGCAGAAGAGGGATCACCAGTGGGGACCGCAAATTTTATGCTGGTATAAATTTCTCCTTATTCAACGATGGAGAACAACTTTCATTTTGCTGTGAGAAAAAGTCCTCAGAGTCCTGCGGCCATTGAGCACATGAAGCCCTCATTAGCCTGTTGTTTTGCTCATCTGTCATTTGATTATATAGGGAGGCACACTTGGGGAATGAGGTTGGATTATTATATGTAAGAGCTTTGTAAATCATTTGTAATTAGAGAAATAAGCTGTAGAAGTTTCAGCAATGGAGAACAGGCCGTAGGAAGCCTCATACGAAAATAGCCATTAGTGGAAGCAGTGATATGAAGATGAGTGAAGATTCTAGGTAAACAAGTAAGAATCACAACTAGGTTCCAGAATATTCACAAGACTGTTTTGAAGATAATGGCAAGGAGTTTTTGTTGGATGCAAAAAGGAGAAAGGATGCTACCAGAAAAATCTGAAGGAAAATAGCAAAAGCCTTTTCCTTTCCCTACCTGAATGTGACATGCAGCATGTTTAACTACATGCTAATGTGTAATCTCAGCTGTTGAGGTTCTGTCCCATCAGTACTGAATTAAATTAACATGATTTCCCCCTCCCCTCTAATTCAATTCAAAGGCTGCTCAGTTCAAAATGTTGCCAGCTATTAGAGAATAATGCAAGCCACTGGTTGGCAGTGACACAACTGACACTCTCAGAGTATTTTTTGTACCTCTTGTTCATCTAGTCTTTAGGAGAAAGTGCCAATACATTACCCAAACACCAGCACTCTTATACAGGGAGAAGCATTGGTAGATCTAGAGGAGTTCTCAAATTTGTACAAGTACAAACTTAAAAAAAACACAGGATGAGTGGAATTGAACCGTTGAATAGGCTTGGTACCATGGTGGGAATTGTCTGCGGGAGGAGGAAATCTAGGCCATATATTTGTACAGCACCCAAGGAGTAAATTGTAATACATATGTTGACCTAGCAGAGCAAAAACAGTCTGTAAGGATAGAAGGGGAACAGGGCTACAATGTAATAAATATTGACAATCCAGTAAAAACATGCACATTTTATAGGCTAGTGTTAGGAAATACATTGGTTTTATTGGATTAAGTTCTTATTTCAGTAACGCCACCACAACTGGCTTGTCTGTGGCCCATAATTATAATTAGTTCGATGTCACTTTGCCGGCACCATTGGGATGGGTCACCTCTCTAATCCCAAATTAAGTGAAGCTGATGGAGCTGCAATAGATTTAGTGCAGCTATTAGAAACAGTCGAGTCAACATACAAATACCTCCTAGAAATGACCCTTGCTCTGGGAAACCTCAGTTTTTAATAAATCCATCTAGAACTGCTCTGTGTGCTGAAAAACCTTTCATCAACAGTCTTGCCTTGTGATTAAAAAAAAAGTCTTAACATAAAAAAAAGACTATGTGATTGTTCCACTATCTGAGATAGGTCTTAGTTCCTACAGCAAATGTATGTATGTATTTTGTAATTTTATATATACAAAATGGCTCAGGAATGAGAGGGATGAGTTATGTTGGTCATCGCTACTGATGTTACAAAACCTTATTGTATATAGGAACAAATGACAGTTTTGCAACCACACTGGGAATTTGTTGATTCACGATGAGCCTGTTTGGGATGGGAAAGCTGCTTTTCCTCTCTGAAAAAGGTAGCTATATTCTGACTTTGCAGCGAATAGTTCTCTACCTGAAGTTGTTCTTCATTTAGAAGATGGTCTGGTGTAAGTCCAGTTTAAAGATTAGCAGAACTATAAGAAGGGGCTTGAAAAGTTCCCTTCAACAGCAATTGGTCAATAGATTAAGCAGGCTCAAAAGTAATCTGTTCAGTCTCCTTTAATCTCCCACAAAGTTATTAACTTTCTAAGTGAATTTGTAGAATTATAAATTAGCAAATGCAATTTTTATGCAAAGTTATGTCTTCCTTTTGCCCAATGTTCAGTTATGCATAAGTGGCCATCTTATTTCCAAGTGTGATCAATTAACTTAGATGAGTTATGATGGTCAGTGCTTTTTTGCTAGCTTGACTGAATTAACTAAATCCTTCATGAAGAGTCGGACACGACTAAACGACTGAACAACAACAAAAGGAATGCAGACCACAGAGATAGTTTTGGAGTTTGCAGTTCCATACTAGTTCTAGCACATATATGTGGATATGTTCTATTCCACTGTCTGGAATCTAGTCACACCTTCTCTCTGATCAGAGTTAACCAGAAAGTATATATTTTCTTTTTCTCAGGGAAAGTTCCACTTTGAAACATTCATTTCTACAGCTGTGGTAATGTCAAAGTGCCCCTCAAGAAGTTGGGCATGTCTTTCTCACCATATTCCAAGCATTGACTCTTGGAATTATAGTTCCAACACCCAAGGTGTGTGTCTCTGTGTATACATGCATGTGTGCGATGGGAGTTAATGCTTTTTTCTCTTTCTGTACAACAACTCTCCCAATCTGGTTCCTTACTAGATATGGGAGGTGGGGTGGGGGTGAGGGTAAAATTTACTGGGAATTCTAAGAATTGCAGTCCCAGCATACCTGGAGCTTGTCAGGTTGGGAAAAGCTACTTTATGGCATTTCCTTATTAAAACTAAATAAATTCTAAACCTGTGTTTAGAATTAAACCACAATCAATCTGTCTTGAGTCAACACAGTGGAGCACCATTGCAAAGGCAACTTAGCATACTGTTGAATATAGAAAAATATGTATTTGCGGCATCATTAATGATAAACAAAGCAATCTACCCATGGATCAATCTTTCTGTGACTTTTTGAAAGTTTAGATCATCTCTGCAAACAAGGAAATACGGCACATGTACAACTGCAGTTTCTTATGCACCAATGAAATTACAACCTGTCCAATTAGGAACATTCATTTCTTTCCTGGAATGAACATGAAATATTTATTTGACTCAACACAGGGAATGACATAAAAGAGTTATTTCCAGAAAAGGCTAGAAATGGAGGCCAAGCTGGCAGAGTTTTCTTTCTGGCTTTCCTTAGCAATCTTGATTTGAAGCAAGGAGTACTTCTCCATTGTCATAAATCCTTACAACTTGTCTATCCATAACTCATTAGCTGATGTAATGACATCCTTCCAGGGCAGGCGATAACAAACTTAGCTGTTAATAACAAAACTGCCAAATGGCATCTATATTCTAGACACTCGCAAAGGTTTGGACAAATCTTGTACCCCAAGATTTGGAGACATTCTGTGAATTTCCTAACAACATTTGGACATCCCGGAATTGTCATCCATGAATTTGCTGTTTTGTGGGCTGCAGAAAGGCAGACGGAATGGCTGCAGAAACACTGCTTTTGCTTTTCCAGCAATGGAAAATTCAAGCGTAGAAATGAGAGAAGAGTAAGAGGAAGTGAGTGATTGACAAGTCTGCCTTCTAATCAGAGTGAAGAGTTTTCCAGGAGCTCTCCAATTATAGTGCTGTGAAAAAGGGATATTAACAGCATCACGCAGCCATCACTGAGGCAGTAGGAGGCCTCTTATTATTACTGTACTGATATATTGGCACAATGGTTTGCTGATTTTAGAAGATGCTATAAAAGAGGGATCCTGCCATTGGTCTAGTGGTTAAGGCAACGGGCTAGAAACCAGGAGACTGTGAGTTCTAGTCCCGCCTTAGGCATGAAAGCCGGCTGGGTGACCTTGGGCCAGTCACTCTCTCTCAGCCCAACCCACCTCACCACAGGGTTGTTGTGAGGAAAATAGGAGGAGGAAGGAGTATTAGGTATGTTTGCTGCCTTGAGTTATTTATAAAAATAATAAAGGCGGGATAGAAATAAACAAATAAATACTAGTTTGTTCAAGTCTGCCGTATACTCTTTTTAATTTCTGTCTCATCTGAGCAAAAACATTTGAAGAGCTATGGTAGAGTCAGAAAACTTGCTTATGGTTTGAGAATATTTCCATATTTCTTATATTCCCCACTGATACTCATTTTTCAAATCACATTCTCCTAAATCTACAAATGCTTTCTGAATGGGAGATGAATGCCATGTATAAAAGCTAACAACAAAAGCCACCAGAATTCATTGGTATGGACCAGTCCTGTATCATGGGACAATGATGGTACACTGAGTTGTTATAGATTAGAGTCTGCTTTCAGAAATTTAGATAATTACATACTAAATCTTTGTGGGGATATTTCATTTTTGCCCTAGGTTTATAGATTTATTTTCATCCCCCAGCTGAATCTCTCTTTCATCCAGAATTTCATGGCAGTTATTCCCATCAAGAGGCTACAATGAATGTGCTGGAAAGTGGTGGGTGAAATAATACCCAAAGTGCTTTTACATATACTGCCAAAGTCTTCAGGAAGCGTAATCAGACAAAAGTACTGAAAAGCTGGGAAAGCTTCAAGACACTTCTGAATAAACACATTCATTTGGAGTTGATGTCTCCTCCTGTGCCTTGTAAATCCTTAAGGAATGCAGTAGTGGCTCAGGAAAGACCTGAGAAAGATTTATAGACAGAGTGAATAACAAATTGAGGTTTCGTAAAGCTCTTATACAGTTGAGATTCTCCAGAATCCTACTGAAAAAGATTTCAATAATACCTATTTTACAAAGGATCTTTCATGAAGTTAATACATCTGCCACCAAATTTTGGGTGTGAAATGAAGATGTAGTTGTAGATATAGATGTAAATACAGTTTGCAGGCTGAATCTCCACATTCCCCTAATGATGATATTTTGGATCATGGTTTAAATCAAATCTTAGTTTTTGGATGAAATGAGCAGTGTTTTTATCTATGCCTTCCAGTAGACAGTAAACCAGATAATAAAGTATATCACTTAAACTTTGGCAGCCTCCTATTCCAAGGACTCTTTATTACTCAGTATTAGCTTATCTCAAATATAGTCCTTCTAGGAATAAGTTCAGACCAAGGTTACTGGAGGCATCTAGCTTGCATTTTTTACTAGAGCAATTTGCAGACCGAACCTGCATCTCTGCCTGCTGCATGGACCTGACATTTTACTACCACAAAGACATAAACATTAGGGAGCCTTCACATGTATCTCTCTTGGAACCAAAAGTAGGAGGAAAAACCTAGGTAGAATCATGTTTTGTCTGCTGCAAGACCAATTTAGCCAAGCTGTGATCAAGATGAAGTCCTACTAAAGGTCAGACTTTCCAATCCAATGTTGTTATTGGGGCAGGCAAATCTGTCAGTTTCACTTCTCCCATGGCCTCCCTTTTAAATCTCCGGTTCTGTCCATCTCAGTTAGAAAGGAATTTGTGAGTTCTGGTGTAGTCCTTCATAACAATGTCCAGAAGAAGTAAGCAAGCAAACTCTTACACTCTTTGTGTGGGCCAGATTCAATGGATGTTGCATGACTGGATGATGTCTGTGTCGCTGTTAAAGATGAATGGACCTTTCCCACTGCTGAGCTGATATGCTCTCCACCATCTCTTTGTTGACAGAAAATTATACCAGCATGACATCTGCTATCCCTGCTACTGATTCCTATCCTGTTTTGGCTGCTTCTGTTCCCAGCAGTCACTGACTTCCCGCCAATGGGTTTTTTGAGATTGCCCTGGATGGTGTTGGAGCAAGAGGAAGAGAGGAAGGCAGCATCATGGAGTCACAGCAGAAAAAGCAAGGTTGCTAGAGCATGTTGTGCATGCTCTTTTAGGAAAAAAAGGGGAGGAAATATTAATATAGCACTAGAATCATGACCGAGCACATAGTGATTCCAGTTATAGTATTAAGAGCTAAGTACTTAATGTCATGGTCTGGGTAAGTGAATTTATCAAGCTTTCTCCATATTCACATTTAAAAAAAAATTAGTTTTTTTTGGCCCCATTTATAAAAAAATTATAAATTCTTATTAAGAATGAGATTTTTACCTATCCATTTACTCAGAAATCTGGTAAATCTGCCTTCTGGCCATTCTTAATAAATTGCTCCCACTGAGCCATGGGTGCACACAGAATGAAGAAAAGTACACACCCATCTGTGAAATTTGTATGTGTTTCTCTTGCATGTGAGAAAGTTGCATTTATTGTTGGTTTTAAAAAATCATATTCATGCCAGAATCAGGTGAGTGAGCAATATTTATATTTAATCATTTGGAGTGATTATTGATGTGTATTTAACTGTGTATGTGGGATGTTTCCCTAGTGTAAATTGTTTTCGGTCAAAAGGAGGAGAAGGAGTGATAAAGACAGAAGGTCAGTCTGAAAAGAATACCCAGGTTCATTTATTTCTGTTTCTGAAAAATCTGACACATTTTAAATGAAGATTTAAATTTAGTGCCAGGCTAAATTGAGGATCCTGCATTTGCAGATGACTTCTGCATCTTTCTCAGGGAGTACTGAAAAAAATAAATAAAGTAAAGTAAAGTAAAATAAAATAAAATAAAATAAAAATCAGTCCAAGGCTGACACCCCAGAAATGCAAGTAGAGAAATTACAGTTTTCTTTTTAAACAGACTTGGAACATTTTTATTTTTAAGTTGGATTGAACATTTTTTCCCAACACAACTTCTCTATAGGCTCTTTGCTGAAATGTATTTAGAGTGATTCTCTGCTGTAGGAATGCTGTATTGGAGGTTGATTGTATATTATACTTGCTGTTGTTACTATTGATTGTTATTGTATATTGTTTATAGTGTTGGTTGTATGTCACTTAGAGTCAGTCAGCTTGAAGTGGCATACAAGTCTGGGAAAACAAATACATAATTGGCCCTTTGGTCAAAATGAAAGTTCTTATCATTTTCTGAATGTCAGTTCTCTTGACATTCATGATCTATATGAATTAAGGCATAAAAATGCCTGATTTTGTAGAGTCCTTTTCCTTAAACACAAAAACCAAAGCCTTTTGATAAGTCTTTGTTGAAAAGTATACCCTGAGACATATATTCATTGTGTTTAACCAGATTTCTTTATCTCATCAATGACAAATAAAAGGGAAGCCAAACATCTTTTAAAATGCACGTTGAAAGAGAATTGGACTTGCCTAGCTCTCATTTGGCTAATTAAGAAATGTTACTCCACTCAACTTGAAGGACCAGTTTCCATTTGAACTAGATTAATGAATAGGTCTTCTCCTCACTGACAGCCCTCTCCCAGCTGAAAATTAAGAAGGCAGAAAAACTAGAAAACTTTGCCAAATGTAACAAAAACATAAAAATCAGGACAAAGAGGATGTGGATAGTCTGTTCAGCTTGTGGAGACCTATATCCTGATGCAAAAGATATATTATTATATAACTACCTCGCTCGGATCCAGTGCGGAATCCGGGGGTCCTCCTGGACTCGCGACTCCTGCTTGAAGAGCAGGTGGCAGTTGTGGCCAGGAGGGCCTTTGCACAGCTCCGAGTTGTGCACCAGTTGCGCCCTTTCCTGGATCGGGAGGCCCTCCGAACAGTCACTCACGCCCTTGTCATCTCCCGTATAGACTACTGTAATGCGCTCTACATGGGGCTACCCCTGAAGAGTATCCGGAAGCTTCAGCTGGTGCAGAATGCCGCGGCGCGAGCAGTTATGGGTGCCATGAGATCGGCACATGTAACACCTCTGCTACGCGAGCTGCATTGGCTACCAGTTTGCTTCCGGGTCCAATTCAAGGTGTTGGTGATTACCTTTAAAGCCCTACATGACATAGGACCAGGGTACCTGAGGGACCGTCTCGTCCCGATAACGTTGGCCCGCCCCACCCGTGCATGCAGGGAGGGCATGCTTCGGACCCCCTCGACAAGAGAATTCCATCTAGCGGGGTCCAGGAGGCGTGCCTTCTCTGCGATAGCGCCCGCCTTATGGAATATCTTGCCCCCGGAGGTGAGACTGGCCCCTTCACTCCTGGCCTTTCGGAAGGCCCTTAAGACCTGGCTCTGCCGCCGGGCCTGGGACGACAGAGGCGGCAGTGCCTCCTGGGGTTGGCTGGCCCCATAGTAATACAATCCATCCTACGGTCCCCCCATCTTGGATTTTATGTAATTTATTATTAGATGTATTTTAGATATTGTTTTTATATTTTTTAAACTTCAATTGTTGTAACCCGCCCAGAGTCCCTTGCAAGGGAGATGGGCGGGGAATAAATTGAAATAATAAATAAATAAAAATAATAAATAAATTATTAAGCTCTGCTTGGACACTCTGTAAGGGTAATGGGGTCTTGTATGACCCTGTTCCCACCCTTTTCCATTCTGCCATGCTCAGTGGCAAGGTCTAAGGAGGCAGGGAGGGGTTATTTTAACTCTCACATTCATTCAATTGTGCCCTCCCTGCAGGAACTCCATTCAGCATACAAACCATCATCACTCCCCATTTTCTCTTGATTTGCGTGTCAGCTGCAAAAAAGTGGCCCCTGGCCCCACAGTCCCTGACACTTGCTTCAAAGGCTTCAGGTAGATGTTAAATAGCATGGGGGACATAATGGAACCTTACAGCATTCCACAACAGAGGAAGCAGCACAGGTAGTCCTTGGTTACCGCGGGTAATTGGGACAAGAAACTCCATCGCTAAGCAACGTGGTCATAAGGCCCAATGTCCCAAGACTGTGCTGACTTACGACAGCAGTTCCAGCAGTCCCAGTTGCTGTTGTTAGGCAAATCCCATGCGGTTGCAGCATCCCGCAGTCACGTGATTCCCATCTGGAACCTCCTGCCAGCTTCCCCACTGACTTTGCTTGTCAGAAGCCAGCAGTGAAGGTCACAAATGGCAATCACATGATCGCAGGGATGCTGTGATAGCCATAGCTATGAGAACCTGTCGTAAGTCCCCCTTGTTCAGTGCTGTCATAAGTTTGAATGGTCACTGAACAAGTGGACATTAGGTGAGGACTACCTGTATTCCTGTCTGAGACTGGCTTTGAAGATAAGAGCAGAACCATGACAAAGCCCTTCCCTGAACCCTCAGCATCCTAAGGCCGTCCAGGAGAATACCATGGTCAGTGGTATCAAAAATTGATTTAGACATCTAAGAGCACAAGCAGGGACAAATTACTTCCTCACTGTACCTCAGAATATCATCCAGCATGGTGACTAACACCATCTTCAATCCAGGAACTGATTTCAGTCAGATTAAAACAGATCCAGAATATCAGATTCCTCTATGAGTGTTTGGACATTTTCTAATTGGGTTCACATTTTTCCAAACTAACTTGAAAAGGCTACAAAGAAATTGGATAGTTTGGTTAAAAAAAAATACAGTTTATGCCAAACTGATGGGATGTACCCATAAGAGGTACAGATAAAAAGTTGCCCTGCCACTGCTGTCTCAATCACATTGTCAAGAAATGGCAGATTTGACCCCAGCCAAAAAACTCATTCTAACCAATAACAAAAACCAGAATGAATTTAAATAAATAAATACCACCCTTCCAAATCCCAAGCTTTTCCTGCTTGTTGACAGTTACCCATTCAGCAGTAAATCGGACAAATTCCAAACAGCATGTCTGAAAATGGAAAGCTTTCTTTTGTGGGGGTGGGGAGAGGGTGTTGATAGGCAAGCATTTCAGAAACCTGTGAGCCTTTTCGGAAAAGAAAATAGCTGTTTTTTTAGAAGTTACCAAGTTACCAGAGTCTGATTTGCGTTCCAGCAAAACAAGATGCTACTTGTACATTTATGATAAGCAATTTGCTTTGTGGGAGGAAAAAAAGGAAAAATCTCCCTGATTCTGGGTAGCACTACAGACGTAATGTAGAAGAATGAGCTGTTGAACAGGTATTTAGAGTCCCCATCCAGAGACAAGATGACTAGTCTGAATCACCATGGATTACAGATTTTTCCGGCATTATTAGAAGAAACAGCTTCCCATAAAACTGATTTAGAATCAGGAGCACTTAAAGGGGCAGGAGCCCAGCCGCTTGATAAATGCTTAAACTGCTTTCTAAAACAACCTCCTTCTCCCCATATATCCACAGAACATGAAAAAAGGCAACGATTTAAAAGACTACTCAAGCTAAAATATGCAAATATTTATGGCCAGGGGTCATGATATAGTCTTGCAGTCATTTTCAGTTGAATCAGATGTAAACGAGAGCCAAGGTCTGCAAAAGGACATTTTCTAGTTTGGTTTGCCTTTCTCAAACTGATTTGAAAAGGCTACAAAGAAATTGGATATTTTTTGTTGAAAAAATATTTTGTTGCAGTTTATGTAATCCTAATGGGATGTACCCATAAGAGGAACAGGAAAAAAGGTATATCAAATAAGGGCTTAATTGCTCTTATTTCATGCTTGGAGCTATTATGGGCCACTGAATAGTGTAAGGCCTGGAAAACAGAGCTATCAAAGTGGAATGATACAGCATAAACATATGGGCATTTGTTTTTAAATAGATCACAAATTTATATTGTAAAGTATTAAAGAGAAATAAAAAATCATTTAGTCATGATATTATTGTGAGCACTGATATCAGTAAGAGGTCAATGAACAACCCAAATATATGTAAAACCAAAACTCACCAGTTAAGCTACCAGATCTGGGCTGCAAAAATCCACCTGCACACTAGGCAGCAGCCAAGAGTGAAAGTTTTATCTCTTTGCCACCATCTAGCGGTCATTTCTATTTTTGCAACTCAGATCTGGTAGCCCTACATGCTGGGGAGAATTTGTTATTTAAGCAAGCCCCTCCCATCCAGGACGCCCTGTGACCAACTTGAGTAAGCTGGAATGAGAGTGGGCAGGTGAGAATATTTCACTTTCAGGACAATGTCAAAGTCAGTTTTCTTCAGTCTGATATCCTCCAATACATGGGATGAGAAATCCATTATGGATCCAGTGGGACTAATGTCATCATCATTGGCGATCACTCGTAGCCGAGTAAGATTGTCTTCCAAAGGTAAAATTTTAACAGTGGATCCGTAAGTGGCTATAAAGGCCAATTCTGGATCCGCACAACCTCCCACAGTGAGGGCATAGGTTTCCGAGTGGGAGACGGTCATGATGAGGGTTTGCCTGACGTGCCTTCCTTTTAGCTCTTTTCTCCCTTTCACCCTGTACTCGTGCTTCTTCAAAGTCCATAGCGCCATTAATAAAGGCTGACCTCCAATTGAAACGCTCATGAGTTAGGGCTTCCCAGTTCTCAATGCTGATATTACATTTTTTTAAATTAGCTTTGAGAGTATCTTTGAATCTCTTTTGCTGTCCACCAATATTCCGTTTTCCATTCTTAAGTTGGGAGTAAAGTAGCTGCTTTGGAAGACGATGGTCAGGCATTCGAACAACATGGCCGGTCCAGCGAAGTTGATGTTGGATGATCATTGTTTCAATGCTGGTGGTTTTCGCTTCTTCTAATACGCTAACAGTAGTCTTCCCAAGTAATTTGCAGAATTTTTCAGAGGCAGCATTGATGGAATCTTTCAAGAAGTTGGAGGTGGCGTTTGTAGAGGGTCCATGTTTCACAGGCGTACAGAAGGGTTGGTAGTACAATGGCTTTGTAAACAAGCATTTTGGTCTCCCTGCGAATGTCCCGATCCTCAAACACTCTACGCTTCATTCGGGAATTCATTCGGGAGGGTGAAAACAAGAAAGAAACAAAGAACTATGCCCAGAACTGTAATCAATTCAATTTAAATATTAAATTGAATCAAAATTAAGTTAGTCATGAAACAAAATTAACGTTATTGATTCCTACGTATTTAATAATTTTACCCTATTGTCTCTTTAAAAATTACAATTTTGTTGCAACCTTTGGAGAGAATTTGGAAGCCAAACTTCTTTTCTGACCTCACGTTGCCCTAAGAATCATTCTAACTTTACCATATGGGGGAGCTGCAATGAAAAACTTCTCAGTTCTAGCCCTTGGAAACAACTGATTCTCACATTCATCAAAATTTGATGATATTTTCTTTTCAGGAGTTTCCTTCTTTATAGAAAGTCAGAACAAGAACCAGGGCTATTCTCTGGCTCAGATAAAGCCTGCCCCCAGCACTAATTGTGAGAATTTGAGGTAGTTTTTAATTCAGCTGAAGAAGGATTTCTAACTTGGCCTGTCCCCAGTTCAAAATACTATACAAACTTCTTTTGGTACATAGTATTGGGGATCTTAGTCCTAATGAACAAATGAAGGTACCATGGCCCAAAAATGTTTGTGTGTGTGTGTGTGTGTGTGTGTGTCGGGGGGGGGGACTTTTGGCATATACTTATCTAAAATACATTGATGGGGAAAGGCAAGGAGGGAATATTATGACATTTAGAGTCAGATCCACCACTAGGGAGAGGAAGACCCAGGGGGGGGTCTGCAGGGGGGTCAAAACAAAGTTGGTGGGCAGTTTCCCACTGTTGGAGGATACAGTTTGTTCCAAGCAACATGCCCATGTTCATTACAATAGACTCTCACTCTCAAGGGAGAGTGAAGATGTTATCCCCATTAAACAGAATCTGATTTATTTATTTATTTAATTTATATAACCGCCCATCTCCCCCAACGGGGACTGATTGCCAGTCTGGTTGGATTTTGTGGATGGAATGGACACCATCTTGTCTTTTGTGTCAGGCAACAAAATGTGTTTGTTGACCTTGATGACATTGCTCTGACATAGATGGGAGTGCCCTCTGTTACTTCTTTTTTAAGTAGTCAAATGAGATTTTGGGTTGGGTGCTAAGTTACTGTTCAGTTTTTTTCTAGCGAAGTCGGACATTTTCAGTATGAATGTAAAGTTGCTATTCACCTCCATACTTTTAAGCTTGCCATAGATTTGTGTAAGTGTGGGGGATGGATTTGGCCACACACAGGAATCCTTTTAGTTCTGGAAAGAGGCATCCATTCAAGGTCATAAATTACATTCATAAATATTTAGTGAACTCCTGTGAGTGTGTGTATTTTTAATGAAATGGAGAAAAACTTGGGCCTGATGCAATGCAGCAGTGCTAAAGGAAAGTAATTCATATTTTGGAGAAGAGGAAAACCCCTTTTTGCTACTTGTACAAAATCTCCTTCAGACACTAAAACATACTGGGTTGTTTGTAAACAAACCTATCCTATATAGGAATATAGAAAGAGCTGTGCTGGATCAGTTCAAAGCCCTCTCTGATACAGCACTTTGTTGTCACATTGGCTAACCAGAGTTTTATGGGAAGTCCACAGAGAGCATATTTACACACTAATACTTCCCATGTGTGTCCTCCGGCAATTGGGACTGAGAGACATATTGGCTATGGAACTGATGTAATAAATCTTTCTCATTATTAGTAGCCATGGATAACCTTACCCGTTTTAAAGCTGCCATGTTGTTGGCCACCACTGCATTTTACAATGAACATCACCTTTTCTCTCACTTCCTCTCTTTGATGCAAAAACATTATTACAACATGGCGCAGGAAAAAGCATGGTTAATTAAGGACTTTTGTGCTGTGCTCAGAAGCAACTGTAGGCACGTGCATAAGTCTATTGCATAGCTCAGCTTAATAAATTCACCTAATGTAACCATAGTACGTAACTGTAGTATATAAGCATCTCTAGAAATCATGGATAAGGCAATTATTGCTTAATTGGAATTATTTATTTATTTTACAGTTATCTAATATATTCACGACCATGAAATTAATCAGTTTTGTATATCATTTACATAATATTAAGAGTAAAAAAACATAATATTAGGAGTACTTAAGCCAATAATATTTAAGATACTGTGGTACATAAAAACATTTCTTTCCTGTAATTTACAATTATAATGGTAATAGGCAAGGCTCCTTGGGAAAAGCATTCCATAATTGGACAGACACAAATGAAACTTCACTCTCTATGATTGATATCCACCTCTCCTCAGATATAAGAGGCTGTTTCAGGAGGGCTTCAGTAGATGACAAAAATAGTTTGGAATAAATCAAGTGATGCAGCAGAATCAACCATGTAAAAGACCATGAGTTCTTCCACTTACCATTCTATCTCCATATACTTCCGTGATGAATTAATCTTAAGAAGCTTCTAGATAAAGCTTTTATTATGCAATCATTCTGTCTCATTCATGCAATTTTACAGAAGGAAGGGTCTGAATGATAATGTCTTTTCTTTGTAACCTTCTTGGTTTTTCTACTGCTTACAGCTTTTTCCTTATCACAGAAAATCCATGAAAAGATAGAATTCTTACACAATATACAGTATTTTGACTGGTAAGATCTGCCCATCTGAAAGCTCTCAAGAGATTAATTTCCTATACAATGGCTGTTAACATGGGCCCTGAGAAAGTATTACCTTCTCATCCATTCCAGGGTTAAAGAAACATCCAATAATGCACACAAAAATTAGAACAGGGTAATTTCTCCCAAATTTGTGGGTGGAATTTCTCTAATGGAGGAGAAAAAAATGAATATGATGAGGGACCGTCTCGTCCCAATAACGTCGACCCGCCCCACCCGTGCATGCAGAGAGGGCATGCTTCGGACCCCCGCAACAAGAGAATTCCATCTAGCGGGGTCCAGGAGGCGTGCCTTCTCTGCGATAGTGCCCGCCTTGTGGAATATCTTGCCCCCAGAGGTGAGACTGGCCCCTTCACTCCTGGCCTTTCGGAAGGCCCTTAAGACCTGGCTCTGCCGCCGGTCCTGGGACGACAGAGGCGGCAGTGCCTCCTGGGGTTGGCTGGCCCCGTAGTGGTATGGTCCATCCTGTGGTCCCCCCTTCTTGGATTTTATGTAATTTATTATTATTATTGTTCGATGTATTTTAGATACTGTTTTTGTATTTTTAAATTTTCAATTGTTGTAACCCGCCCAGAGTCCCTTGCAAGGGAGATGGGCGGGGAATAAATTGAAATAATAAATAAATAAATAAATAAATAAATAAATATGCAAGATAGGTGTGTCTGGAAGGGAAGCGGGGGAAATCATCTGTATCCCAGTTACAAAAGAGTCTGGAAAACATGTGTGATCAATTTTCATGGGGGGCAGAAAAACCGCCCGCATCGCCTCAGGTAAGAGTTAAAACTCACAGCCCAGTGAAAATAATCACGTCTTTTTCTTGAGGCAGATGGTTATTTTGCTCAGGGCCCTGTATTATTTTCAGATGTCCATGCCTCAGATGCTGGGAGCAAAGGAATTGATGCACAACATCAGATTATATTACAAATGCAAGACTTTTAAAAGAACCCCAGAAACCCACCCCCTGCTTTCTTCATTCCCACGACGTCGATGACAAATGACATGCCTTCTATCCGAAAGACCTGTCACTTAAATTACTGCTTTGTAAACAGGAATGCAGCATGTTTGCCAGCCACAAAAGCATGAAGCTGACCGTGGAGAACCATGGAGAATAAAATTAACCAAAGTTCATCTTCTTTCACTTAAGTGGTGCTGGAGGCAAAGACAAGGTGAGTGCACCCCCATCTTCAAATTGCAGGTACAAAAGCCAGCTGGCCAGGAAGTGAAATTTAGTTTAACCTGATCAGCAGGGTAGGTGGTCAAATGGCACCTAGAGCTCACCCTCCAGGC
This sequence comes from Charina bottae, assembly GCA_023362775.1. Classification (NCBI taxonomy): domain Eukaryota; kingdom Metazoa; phylum Chordata; class Lepidosauria; order Squamata; family Charinaidae; genus Charina; species Charina bottae. The sequence continues at coordinate 32,320,260 of JALMGJ010000007.1, forward strand.
CTCCTTGCTGCCCATTCAAATGAACGCAAGAGTAGAAGCACCACATGTGCCATATAACAATGCCTGCACATATGCAATGTCTGCTGGGGTGCATAGCTTGGACTGGCTTCCCCTTCGTCTGCTTGTTGGCTTTAGGCCAGAACAGGCAATCTTGTACCTCCCAGTTGCTTTGGGCTTCAGATCACATCATCCATGGCCAGAATGGCTAATGCAAGAGAACTATAGTTTCAAATCTCTAGAAAGCACCAGGTTATCTACCTATCCTATTTTAGGCCTTTCCAAGTGAGACCATTTGTGTTGGTAGCTAGGCAAGAGATCTAGCTAGCCAGGTCACCTAGAAACAAGCAAACCTCATCACCATTAACTCAAGATACTGGGAACAAGGGCTGTGCAGTGCTTTGGATTCACATTGCACAGGGAACACAAAGTTGTAGCTCTAAAGAGTTGTGTCTTTTCTTAGGCTCAGGTGGCTGATTTTCCTCAAGGGAATGGGTCACGAAACCTAACACCTTGAAGCTGCCCTTGGATGTTGTCCGAACAAGCAGGAAAACTTTAAGGCTACCTTGTCTCTTTCATTCATCATGAACTGGGGATGAGATGAAGGCAGTGTCATAGGGACATGGCAGAAAAAAAGAGATTGCCAAGACATGTTTGTGCTATGATTCGGTGCAAGTAGGGAAAGGCTGTATGTCCCTCTCATTGTATCTCAAGATTGGTGCAAGGATACAATTGAGTCAAAAGTGTAATCTCTTTCCTTGAGCCTAGGACTCCCTTGTCAGGGAATGAGACAAAATGCAATCTTTGAAGTCTGCATTTGATGTAAAAGAATATAATCAAAGAACTGGGAATATTGCTCAAGCCAATATCTAAATAATAGAGAATATTGCCAAAATTGATTTAAATAACAGGACATAACTATAACCAATTGTGAGTTACTCTAGCCACTTTCATACAATGATTATTATATGAAGGTATTAGTATTTGTTCTTAAAGGCAACAGATTATTTTTTTGCAGTTAGAAGTGTTTAATGGGGAAGGGAATTCAATCCAATAAACATGATTCGCTTTACCTTAGAAAGAAAATAGAAACAAGGCATATTTTTGCAATCCTATGTTGTGGCACAAAACTGCCAAAAACTTCATTTTCAGTCCCTTAAGATTAATTCCCAGGCTCACTTTAGCTGCTGATTTTCTCTTGTGGCAGCATGGCAGGACACCTTATGATGGCCAGGGACTACACTTAATTTGTTGTGGCTGGTCATGAGGTTGCAGTGAGTGGGATGAAGGTCAAAAGTTGGCAGAGCTGGGATTTGCCATGATTTTAAATTCTAGGGAGGAGTGGTTTGTCCCCCCCCCATATTTTATAAATCACCTTAGGCCTCTTTTTGAGATTAGATTACTGATTAAAAAGTCAAGCATGAACAAGGGGAGACTCACTGAGGCATAGTGTTTGCTAGATTTCTTGGTCTTGGGGACTATCACTTTATGACCATCCTACTTCACAGGGTTGTGGTGAAGATAAAAAGTGGTAAGAGTGTGTATGCTGCTTTTAACCAAATTAGTACCAGTACTGAATATAAATGTGCTGGTGTATTCTACTGTATCTCATTGGTGGTCCAGATGCTGATACAGTAAAAATAATGTTTGTTGTTATCAGTACTTGAGTTTTATCACTTTTATAGGTAACTGGATTGGGAAATTAAACACTAGAGGTTTTGTTTTTTGTTTTTTTATGAGCTACAAACCAAACAGCCTTGTGAATTGATCCACAAAGTCCTTGCGGTAAGTGCTGCCTCTAGTGTGTGAGAAACGGAAGTAGAATTAAGATGGAATCTCTTGGTGGAAACATTCAGAAACTTGTGGAAACTGACACTGTTCAAAATCTAGTTTTCTTTTATTAAAGCTACTGACAAAAATCCTTTTCTTGGGGAATGCCTAGAACTGGATTGTTCAGGTGCTTATTGACTACTTCTGGCAGAAATGCAAAATGTCTCTGAAAGCAAAGAATAATTTTTAGTAATGTCTCCTTCAAGTTCCTCATTCAGTGTCAAATACACAAACACATGAGAACAAAAATGTATGTAAAATTCTTCTGCTAACTTGGAGTTGAATTGATTAATTTCCACAGGCATTCTGACCATTCAAGCAAAGGCAGGAAGAACCCTCTTAACATCAAACAGTGTTAAAATGATACTTTCAACTTCAAATGTTTGCTCACTCAAGCCTGCGATTAAATGTCTTTTCTACACTAATAATATTTGCAAATACCAAGACAATTTTGAGGGTGCATGTTTGCTTTGTCATCTCCCTGACAGCATATGCAAATTGAATTGTCAGAACAATCTGTAAACATCAAGTGAATATAAAATGAACATTTATGATTTTCAAGTTTGATTAAATATAGTCCAATGAACCTTTAGTAGATTTAAATTCGGTTGACATTTACTCATATCACTGCTTGTGGAAAAGGCAAACTTACTTATATCCCAAATGAATTGATTTTTCAAATAGAAAATAAGGACTTGGAGAATTTATGTCTCCTGTAATGTCCCTCCACAGTGTATTTACTATGTTGACAAGAAATATTTTTCTCCCTAACTGATATGAGTGAAGTTGACATGAACCAAATGGAATTTCTGGAATAAAGTCCTAATGTCTAAACTTATTTAAATTTAGGGGCTGTTTGCATGTTATAGAAATGGGTCGATCAACAATTTCTTTATCTTTAAAGAAGAGTGTGAGGTCATTACAACATGCACACATGGAGCTCACGGTGGTTTCTGTTAATAGGTTAAATTTCCTCATAACCCATTGGAGTGCATAGTTGCAGTGCATAGTGATGCCGTCCCATTTCAGTAATACAGATTTCTCAGCTTCAGCTCCAAGTACATTTTGAGCAGAACAAGATTGCTGTTGAAGCCTTCCTCTACTTAAAATTTAAAATTGAGAATGCAATGTATGTATGTGCCGGTTGTGTGCCTGTGGAGTCCATGTTTCTCCATGTTTTGAAAGCAAATACTTTAACCTGTTACTCTTAAGAAAGTGGTAGCTGAATAGCTAAGAACTTTAATTAATGGAAATATAATACAAATCAAAACATGACTTCAGCTGTGAAGAAGAAGCATTTGGGAAAATTTTCCAGATTCAGAAAAGTCAGTATATTTCCATCTCTTTCATGAATTGAATTCTTCTTTGAAAAGATATTGTCCTACCTAAACAAGAGCTTTGAAACTAGCAGGATCCCTGGTTATGGGAAGAATTCAAAGTTGCTCTCACAGTATGGAAGATTTCTGCATATCTGTTTTATGGCTGCTTTTTCTTTTATTTATGCATAAGTGGGTGAAATGGATTGAACTTTGATGCTTGAATTATTCTTGCCACAATTGGCTACACAGTATACTACCTTCTTCCATTCCATTTCTCAAGCAGTCTTTGGAATAACATTTGTACATTGTGGAAAGGAACACAAGCACAAATAATTAACAAGCCCTCCAAAGAAATCTCACAAACAGGTTGTTCCCCAGCCACTCCAAACATTTAATATTAATGGCTGTGATTGTTAGAGTCCAATCATTGACATCTATGGGGAGGGAGGGGAGGGAAGTGATGAAATATGCACCACAACATTGCAATGCAAACTTTTCCCGTTGTTTACTTGCATGTAACATTGTGATACAAGTACAAAGGTGTGGTGCTTACATCATGCCATCAAAATTTACAACTTTTTGTCATTTTTTCATTATCGTGGTTTAAAACAGACACCTATGATTCTAATTTGTCTGCTTTTATCATGCACAACTTAAAATTCAAAGGACATTTAGGTTGGTTAACTGGTAAACCTTTAGAAAGCAACTACATTCAAATGTAATTTCCAAAGTTTTCCTTACCTGGAGTGGATTTTGATGAGGATTATGTTCCATCAGTATGACAACTGCCTCACTCACAATACAAAATGTATTCTTAACTGTCCTCAGGCACTACATCCACAAAAATTCCCAGCTCCCAGATACTTGTAGGATTGTCTCTTCCAGTACGTTTTGAACTGCCCTGTGGATTTCTTCGGGGAGGGGATGCTGAGGTTCCCCATTGCACATAAGAAGAGGGAGTCAGATGTTCACCAACTTTTCTTATTTTTGACTGCTCCAGTGCTTTAGATCAGCTTTCTCCCTAGGTAGCCTTTTGGCTTTTAAGAAGGCACTTTAGACCAGTGTTTCTCAACCTCAACAATTTTAGGATGTGTGGACTTCAACTCCCAGAATTCTGGGAGTTGAAGTTCACACATCTTAAAGTTGCTGAGGTTGAGAAACACTGCTTTAGACCATTCATTTCACAAGGCATTTGGGCACTAATGATTACCAATCTGTCTTTAGGTGGTTTTCAATTTGGGATATTAAACCACTTGAGTCCAGTTAAATAGGCAATAGACATATTTTTGTATGTATGTAAGTATGTAAGTAAAGGTAAAGGTTTCTCCCACACATTTGTGCAGTCGTGTCCGACTCTAGGGGCTGGTGCTCATCTCCGTTTGTTATCCAAAGAGCCAGTGTTGTCCGAAGACGCTTCCACGGTCATGTGGCCGCATGACGCATGCGGAACGCTGTTACCTACCCACCGAAGTGGTACCTATTCATCTACTTGCATTTGCATGCTCGAATTGCTAGGTTGGCAAGAGCTGGAGCTAGTGCGGGAGCTCACTCTGCACGCAGGGCTAGGGATTCGAACCTCCGAACTTGCGATCTTCCGATCAACAAGCCTGGCGTTTTATCCGCTGAGCCACCATGCCCCTTATGTAAGTATGTACTGTATAGATAAATAACCTTAATCCCTCAACTCCATTTATGATGCTATGATTTCTCCAAATACCCATCATACTGGCATGATGGAACACAAGCATTTCCTGATCCTTCAGAAGACATGGAGAACTGGTCTCTGTAGTACCAATAGTACCATTTCCTTCTATTCTACAGAACACTAATTTTAAAAGTTGAATTATAGGGAAGAGTACAGGTAGTCCTCGTTTAGTGATCACAATTGGGACTGGCAACTCAGTTGTTAAGCAAAGCAGTTGCTAAGTGAAACCACAACTGCGCTTACGATCTTACTTCAGCTTTCCTTTGGTTTATAGACCTGTGAAGGTTGTAAATGCGAGGATTGGTCGTAAAGTTACTTATCCTAAAATAATCAACCAAATCATGGGTAAGGAACCTGCAGCCTTTTAAATGTTGCTGAATTAGAATTCCCAACATTTTTCTGGATTGGCTTTTCTGGCTCGAACTGATATGAATTGTAGTTCTATTTTATTACTATTGAAAAATGGGCTAATATTTTATAAATAAAATAGAAATCTGAAGGACCACTAAACGTGAGCTAGATAATTGCTCAGAATCAAAAGGAACAATTGCCCTTTTGCTACCCTCATGTATCTAGAAATTAGTTGCCATATTGGAATTCATAGTGCAGCTTTCCCCAAATTACTGCCCAATAGGTGGGCTGGGACTAGGATTACCATTTCTGGTGGCAAAAATCCAGATCTTCATGAGATGGCAGCAAAGAGTTTGAGATGTATGTATACACTGCCATCTTGTGGTCATCTGGATTTTTGCAGCCCAGATCTGGTAGCCCTAGTAGAGATTGCAAATCCCAGAAATGTCAAATACCAAGAAGGCTGTTATAGGATATTTAAGAAGGTGTCAGACTCTGCACCCACATATGAAAAATACGTTACCTGGGCTATTTTGTGAAAAACAAACTTGCTAAATGTATTTGCATTGTGTTGTTTCATATTCTACTCTGAAACTTATAAAAGGTGTGACTTGCAAATGCACAAGGCAGCTAAAGTTGCTGCTGAAACAAAATGAAGGAAATCAACTTGGTATCAGTGACAAGTTAGAGTAAAGATTTGTGGGTTTTTCCACAAAAAAATGCAGGTTTTTTTGTTTTATAAATGATTTGCAATTGATTAATAGAACCTGACCAACCCCCGCCCCCGGGTTTCCAGGTATATCTGGACGAGAGAGAGAGAGAGAAAGAGAGAGAGAGAGAGAGAGAAAGTCACACAAAAGAAAAATATTAATCCTGATTGAGAGGGGAAACTCTGACTCTCTTTATATATTTCTTTTCCATAAGAGTCTTAGAGAAACACTGCAGATGATGTCATAGCAGCTGCTGATTGCCTGACGGACAGCTTCCGCAGCGCAACATGAGGCCCCGTGGTGTTCATGTCAAGAAGATTGGCAGTTGAATGACACCAATGAGAGCTGGTCTATATTCCCTCTGGGAATGCTGCCTTAATTGATAGACGGAATGCAAGGAGAAAGGCTGTCTTTGAACCTGAAAAGGATCGGCGTTCACCCCTCCCTTTCTCTTGAGCTCATGCCCCCACTTTCCCCAGTTCTTTTTCCATTCCTTCCTTCCTTCTTTCTTTCTTTATTTAAAAAGCGAGAGGGGGGAGAGGGGAGAGGGCGAGAGTGAGGCGTTTTGTTCTGCAGCAGTTACTGAACTTAATGGATCTGAATGTCTTTTTCCCCTCACAATCTGTCAATCAAAAGCCTGAACTGCGGGGCTGCTAAATGAAGTCCTTTCAGAGTCAGATGGGGGAGAGACGTGTCAGTCATCCAACAGACCCTGTTGTGTTTTAATCTGTCAGAGGGGTGATAGGGGAGAGCAGGCGGGCAAAGCCAGGGCACATTCCCAGCAGCAGTGAAGGGGCCCTGATAAAACCGGGTGCCAAAGCCAAAAAAACCAGCCATCATAAACACTCACAAGGCCTTGAGCCCGTTGAGTGGTGGTGGGGAACCCTCCAGGCACTCAGCTTCACAATCAGGTGGGAGATGTTTTGCAAAGTTTCAGCCAAAGGCTTCATTGGAACAATCCAAAATATAAAGCTGGCTTTTAGGTTTGGGCTTGGTAAAGGTAAAGGTACCAATCGAAGAGAAAGGTAAAGGTTTTCCCCTGCAGAGTCGTGTCCGACTCTAGGGGGCGGTGCTCATATCCGTTTCTTAGCCGAAGAGCCAGCGCTGTCCAAAGACGCTTCCACGGTCATGTGGCCGGCATGACGCGCACAGAACGCTGTTACCATCCCACCAAAGTGGTACCTATTTATCTACTTGCATTTGCATGCTTTCGAATTTCTAGGTTGGCAAGAGCTGGGGTGAGTGCGGGAGCTCACTCCGTCACGCGGCGCTCGGGTCTCGAACCGACGACCTTCTGATCGACATGCCTGGCGTCTTAACCACTGAGCCATCACGCCCCTTTTATAGGTTTAGGTATAGCCCAAACCTTTTATAGGTTTGGGCTATAACTGGGTAAATCATGGATTTCAGATTAAAATGTTGCTTAGTGTTTAAAATACCCCCCCAACACACACACACTAACAACTCGAAAATAGGAATCCGTGGGATGAATGCATTTAAGAGAACTGACACTGCAAGCTATGAAGGATGATCTGTCATTTTAGTTTCACCTAGGAGTTAACATTGCAATAACAGCATTTTTTGCTTGAATTCTTCTTCCTATTCCCTACTTCAGGAGTCGGTAACCTTTTACTGGTCAAGGGCCATATTCGGAAGCTTAATTTCCCTGAAAGATGCAGTGGATGAGGATGAGAACCCCCAACCCCTCCAAGGTATCAACCCAAGTGTCCAAACAAAGCTTTTAACCTCTAATCTTAAAGACAAACTGCACCACCTATTTTCAGTGGAAAAACAGTGGTGCAATCAGAACATTCTTTTGGACATCAAAACATGGGGACTAAGGAGCTGCATGTGGTCAGCAGCTTATTGGAGCCTATCGTTGCCTTACAGAAACCACGGCAGAATTTAATATTTTATAAGCCATGATTTACTTTAAACATCACTTGTTGAACTAGCCATAGTAGCCTTGTTCATACATAAAACTAGGGAATAAAACATGTTTTACAAATGATAATTGCTGGGTTCACACATTGCGTTCATGTGGTATTAGTCATCATGATTGGCTACGATGGTTATCAAACAGTGAATTGATTGACTGATACATCACTCTAAGCCCCAACCAGACACATTATGAGAACCCAGTATGTGAAATCAGCCGCTCTTTGCCATGAGAATCACCCTCTGACTAATACAGATGATCCATCTATTTATTTACAACTTATTTACACACTCACACCCCCACACACATACTTGTCATTCATTCACTATAAGGTACAGTACATGTATTTCTTCCCAACACTGAGCCAAGCCATGGAAAACCTGACTTGCATTTTGTGCTTCTGATACTATGCTCCGAGGTGTGGTGCTATTGCCATGGGATTGTACTAATAGGAAATGCTTGTTGCTGATTAGGATATTCTTGCAACTGTCTGGATAACTCCTAAAAGATGTTTGGGCTTTGGACCAATGCCGAGGAAAGTCCTTTGGCCACGGAACTTTTTGCCTCTGTTCCAGGGTGTTTTCCAGTTGGTTCCAATTGTTGTGATGTGTTTGTTCTGAAAGCTTCTGTTTTAGTTTTACTTCTAATGGGATAAGGGTAGTGCTTCAGGACAAAATAGAAATCATGAGAAGGAAATGGTAAACTCTGGTTTAAAATAAGGTCTGGGACCAGCCATATTTGAAACCCTGGAGGTAGGAAGAAAACGGTCCTCATTCTTATTGACTACCATGGCGAGTGGGGGATAGGGCCACACTTACTCTTTCTCCATAAAATTTACAGTCATTTTGCAAACTGCAGTTTCATCCTGAGTCGATACATTTGGCACAGACATTTTCTACACTCAGTGGGTTCATCCATTCCTTACAGTTCCCTCTCCCCCTTCCCAAAGAGTCGACTTGATCTAATGTCCATGGAAATCAAGGGAAGCGGCCCCTTTGTTTCCAGGGACTGCTCTGGTTGGGCTCCGGTGTAAGCAAAACGTCTGTTCTCTCCATATGTTGCACTATGGAAAATCAGGGGACTCCCTCCACTTGTCGCTCACCGAGTGCAATTATCATATTCACATAATTTGCCTCCTGAGCAGAGCAAAGGAACAGCTTTGGGTGCTTTTCAGATCTCCAGTGTATAATTTGCATACAGCCACAGCTGATTCTAGTGAGACAAGACTGGGATGGAGCTTGAAATCCATTGATAGTTATTCTGGTGGCATTGTTCCTGAAATGAAGGCTGTTACAAAGCATATATGCTAGCATCTTTATCACATTTGGAATTGGGCTATCTCCACAGGGTAATATAATATTTAGTAAATCCCATTCTGCAGTAAAACAATTAAGAAACCATTTTATTCTATTTTAGCCCACCAACACTTAAAAACAGGGCTACCTTGGACAAGTACAAAAATAAACTATTGATTGATTATATGCCATCAAATCAGTGTGTTGACCCTTAGCAACCACACAGATAGATTTTCTCCAAGATCCTCCGCCCCCAATCTTGTCCTTTAGATCTTCCAATGGTGCAACCATTGCTGCTCTAACTGAGTCCATTCACCTTGCCGTTGGTTGTTCTCTTCTTCTCTTTCTTTCCATCTTTTCTAGCATTATGGAATTCTCCAGGGAGCTGGGTATTGACATAACACATCCAAAATATGAGAATTTCAGCCTGGTTACTTGTGCCTTGATAAGCACTCTGGACTGATTTGTTCGGTTATCTATTTGTTTGTTTTCTTGGCTATCCATGGTGTTCCCAGGAGTCTTCTCCAACATGAAAGCTCAAAAGTGTCAATATTGCTTTTTCAAAGTCTATTAAATGGTAAGAACTATGTAAAATCAAATACAGCATATAGAGAAATTATTTTTCTATTAATTATTTACAGTATTGATGGAAGAAAAATGGGCAGCTTGGATTGGAGGCCATACAATAATTTTGGGAAGGGAAAGGCCACATGGCAAAGACAATGATGTAAATTTGGTGGGCCCATATCATTTGGTGGGAGGGGATATGATTTTATGCTCTTCCCTTTGCTTTAGACTTATATTGCTGTTTCCATGTATTCCCCACCTCAAAATCATGGTAAAATGAAATTTAGCAGGGCACAGATTGCCCACTTCTTTTAAAGATGACCCCTTTAATTTATGTCTGCCTGTTCAGCTGTAGGAAAAGGATCCTCCTTGCAACATTCTGTTCATGACATAGGCAGTTATTTTATTCCCTGTAAAAATAGACCAGAGGCACTAACTTCAGATCCTAAAGCTGAAGGGAACAGTCAAACTGGAATCTGTGAGTTTGTAAGCTTTCTGACAGTTTTAAAATGTACACCATGAACACTGCAAGTAAAATCCATTGCCCTATGGCCCATAACTAAAACACCTTTACTCTAAAGTACTTTAAAGGAGAAATTATGTCTCATGCCAATAGTTGTCATCTCATTCTCTCAAGAGATTTACAGTCATTGTTTTTTTTTTTACAAATAGATAGCCAGATACCACCAAGACATAGAAGCTTAATCTTCCTAAGTTATTACTACTGCTACCTCTCCTCTTCCCACAAACTCCTAAAATGCTGGTTAAATATTGCAGCAGGACATTTAAAGTAGTATCTTCTGACACATGTTAAGAAAACTAACGTGAACTCTGAGAACACTTTCCTGAACATCAGTGCATCAGCCCAGAGTCCCCCTTTTCTGGGGGAGATGGGCGGTGGCTAAATTTGAAAAATAAATAAAAATAAATAAATTACATTAAAAAATTGCACAGATATAATAAGAATACAGTGCATTATTTGGAGATGTACCAATCAAACTATACACAATCCAGTGCTCCCCAGGTTGTTTGACAACAACGAACTTCCACAGTCTTTTGTCTGTCTCTATAGTGACTGTGACAAATGACAGCTGGAGTCCCAAACATCTTGAGAACATGAGAATAGTCCTGATAACCAGGCCTAGGCTCACCTAGCCAACATTCTATCTCACATGGTGGCACACCTATTCTATATGAGTCACTTTCTAGATAGCTCTGAAGATCAAGGCAGCCTTATTCTTCCATTGTTTCTCTCAAATATATAGAGGCAGACTATCCCCATACCTGGAGACAGCACCCATCATCAAGGCTGGTAGCCACTGAAAGCCCTGTTCTCTAGGAATTTGTCTAGTGCCCTTTTAAAGCCATCTAAGTTACCAACCATCATCACATTTTGTGGCAGCATCTTTCACAGGTTGATCACACGCTGTTATTCCTCCTATTGGCTTTAAATCTTCTATTAGCCTTTAGTTCTAATGTTAAATGCAGAAAAAACTTCTCCCTGTTCTTGCTTTCTTTACTATGCATAATTTTATAAGCCTCAATCATATTTCTTCATAAGCACTTTTTCTCTAAGCTAAACAGCCCAAACCACTGAATCCTGTCCTCATACAGAAAATATTCAAGTCCCTGATCCGGGGCGTCTGTGTAATCAGAGCCCTGACCCCCATTTTGTATGTGCATTGACACACACCTACAGAAGAGCAGGGCTCTGGTCTCATGGCCGTGGCTACCATCTGCACCTGTTTTACCCCCACTAGCAGAAGCCACTGACTCTAATCAGCTTGGTTGCCAGTTTCTGCACCTTCTCCAGCTCAAGATATCCTTCCTGAAATGTAGTGAACAGAACTGACACGGTATTCTAGATGTGACCTCACCATAGAGTTGTATAAGGGCATTATAATACCAGCTGATTTACTGACTATCCCTTTTCCAATTATTCCCAGCATAGAATTTGCTTTCTTTACAGCTGCTGCACATGGGGTAGATGACTTCATTGAACTACAATGACCCCAAGATTTTTTCTTGATTGGCCACAGACAGTTAAGTCAACATCATTTCATAACTGAAGGGTGGATTCATAGCATTACTTTACACTTGCTGATTTTGAACTGCATTTGCCATTTAGTGGCTCAGATGCTTTTGGAGCTCCTTTCAGTCCATTTGTGTTTTCACCAACTGAAATAAATTTGTGTTATCTGCAATTTTTGCCACCTCATGGGATATGCCTCAGTGTAAAACATTTACAAATAAATTGAACAACACTGGGATTGTGGGTCCCCACTTTTTACCTCCCTCCAGTGTGAACACTGATTTCTACGCTTGTCCTTCAACTAGTCATCAAGTCACCTTAAAAGTACCAGTTTGCTTAGCTTTAATTACAGGTAGCTATTCTAGAGGCCCATTTCTTAGCATGCCCCTCTGCCCATTTTATTAAGTTGCTTTTTCAATCTCACCCTTTCATTTTCATTCTGGGGAAGCCCTGAATAGCTGTTCATTTAATTTTCTTTTGTACTTTTTCAACCTAATCCTGGTTTCTGGAAAGCTCTGATCTCTCTGTTGTCTCTTTTGAAGCTGACAGTCTTCTACTTTAACTGAATAATCTGAAGTTATATGCTTGGTGAAAATAAATGAAGAATCAAATCAAATCAAAGAGAAAATATAAATTAATCAACAAAACATTGCTCACTACACTCTGATTTGGACTTCATTAAACTGCTTCTGTTACACTGTTCAGTTGAACCAGATGCAGAAATGGCTTTTGGTTCTAGATTCCTTTGTGCACCCATAGGTGTGGCAAACACCATTAATGATAAAATAAGTTTGTATATCTCTGTACATCATTCATCATCTCTCTTACATGTAATCTTCCTACTCACAGGCTTGCTGAATGGAAAATAAAGATGGGCATCAGATTACTTGGGAGTGGGGATATTTTAAATATTTTAAATATCACCTGCACTTTTTAAACCAATTTTAACTCTTGACTCGTCATTAATCAACTTTGATCATTTGACAAGTAATTTGCTGTGATTCATGAAGGTGTGGATATTTGTTTGTGTGTGTGGGAATGGAAGGGTTAAGAGAAAGTATTTTTAGAGCAGTAAGCATAACCTATTTTTATTTCTTGAGTATCCCCTCCAGAGATCTGCCAAGACAAGTGGGATCTGCCACAAAATGCATCACTGTGCTCCTTTTTGGAGTATCAAACCAGCATGCAGGTTTTGCGCTCAACGTGATACAGGAAAATAGCTATAAATAATTATTTTTGCACCAATGTGTCCCATTCAAAAGGTCACTGCATATACATTTCTATTGTTTAAATTTTACAGAATACATTCATGCAGTTTTGAATATCATCTATCTATCATCTCCTTCCTTCCTCCCTTCCTCCCTTCCTCCCTCCCTCCCTCCCTCCCTCCCTCCCTCCCTCCCTTCCTTCCTTCCTTCCTTCCTTCCTTCCTTCCTTCCTTCCTTCCTTCCTTTCTTTTTCTTTCTGGATCTACCATGCGGATATCATAGGCCTCCTGAATAAGTGACTGTATGGTGCACATTGCCAGTAACTTTCATGTTCCAACAATCCTGCCCAAATACCTCTAAAGGCATCAAGGAAAGAAGGACAAAAGGGAAATTGAGACGGAGGTCATTTCCCCACTAGCAACTTATAGCATCTTTGAAAATCATCCAGCCATTATTGTGCCAAAATAACAGTAATGAAGACAGGCTTTATATCATTTCAAGAAAGGCTGGGTGATGCTATGACATGCTATAAGTTACTAGTCAGGAAATGGCCTAAAGGAGAGAAAGGATCAGAGAACAAAGAGGTAAGTTTATGGGAGAACTAAAAGGCATCTTGCCATGACACCATTGAGCCAATCCTCAATAAAACGCCAAGTTTAAGAATGCTCAGTATAAGCTGTTAAAAAAAGAATAAAGTATGAGACCAAACTAATAATATGGTACCAGATGAAATAATTTCCTTGAAATGCAACTTCTCAGGACACTTCCCTCATCTCCCAGTGCTCAAAACCCACTGGAGGATGCTGTCTTGCAGTCTCCTTGCAAGGAGCAACTGTTTGGAGCACTTGTGGGCAATCTCTCATATTCTCCTTTATCCAGAGAGGTTCGAGGATCCAGTATACTCACCAGCTCTTTGTTCTTCACCGTGGTCATCAGCTCCATGAAGTCTTCAGTCTGCCATTCTTCCCCCAGAAGTGTTGGTTTGCATGATTCTGATCTTTGTAGGTATTGACACATCACAGCATTTGAATATCTTTCCCAAGGCCTTCATGGCTGCTCTGCCAAGTGTTAGTCTGCAGTGTATTTCTTGACTGCTTGTTCCTTTACTGTTGATGGTTGATCCTAAAAGGCAGAAGCTATCCACCACTTCAGTGTCTTCACTGTCAATTCTAAGGCTGTTTGTTCTACCTGTTGTCATTAGTTTGGTCTTTGTTATATTTAATTTTAGTCCCTGTGGTGGATTTTGGCGGTGCCGCTGGTTCTCAGGAAGGAGGGAGCACATTCCAAGGAGGTGGAGGAGATAAGCGGAGGCACACTCCAGGAGGCAATGGTGGGAAAACGAAGAGGTTCAGGGTAGCCCCGCCCTAGAGTCTCCCAGGTTATTTCCCCTTAGGTTAGATAGGGTAGCTTTAGTCTGGCAAGATTCTGTCTATACGGTGTGAGCAAATAAAGAACTGGAGTTTGAATGGACTGACTCTTTGTTGTTCTTGGGCTGGGCCTGACAGTCCCATTTCACTGGGTTCTTTGACTTTTAGTACTAAGGCTTGCAGATCCTTTGGATTTTCGGCTATCAGGTAGTGTCATGAGCATAGCGCAGATTATTGATGTTTCTTCCTCCAGTTTTAAAACCACGCTCGTCTTCTTCCAATCCAGCTTCCCTTAATATATATTCCACATATAGGTTGAATAAATAAGGAGACAGTATGCAGCCTCGTCACGCTCCTTTGCCGACCTGGAGCCAGCCTGTTTTGCCATTATTTTGTGTAATGACATCATCATGGAAGCCTATGGACCTTTGCCTCCTTGTGGGCATCTATGGGCCTTTTAAAATAGTTGGTCTTAGTTTATTTCCCAAATGGGAGAAAATGGCCTCTAGTTTGAATTCAGTACATGGAATTTCTCAGTATTTTTGACACTCAAGCATACAGAGTCCGTACAGGAAGGGTTAATGCTGTCTCTAAGCAGTCCAGTACACTTGAAATGTTATCATTCTTAATAGCTGATAAGGGAGCCTTAGCATTTGCCCCTCGCCTACATATTTCACCCTTCATTGAAGCCAATGACAGGTCCCTCCTACCAGCTGAATGCTGAACTTATCTGGTACAGACATCTAGGACCACTGCCTAAGGAGACCACCCATTGGCAGCAAGAAATATTACAATGCAGGCAGTGAACAGGAAGAGGTTAAAGGTCATGAGCTCTGACCACTTGACTAGAAATATCTCCATAAAAGCTGAATGGAAAAAAGGTTATTTTAAGAAAGCATACATTTCATTGGTGCAGCAATGAGAAGCAATAAGAGCAAACACTGTAGTCTAGCTCAAATTATTTCACAATAAGGCATGTCCCTCCCATAAGGTGGCCATTTATACACTGCCTAAAAAAGAGCCCCAAAGCTGAGCTATCAATTTGCCTTCTCTTTATGTGTATATTGTAGATGCACATTTAGAAATAATGGGTATAACTACACTATGTATACAGTATATCGTATACGGGGTTAAAGTGTTGAACTAGAATTAAGGAAATTCAAATCTACTCTCAGGCATGGAACATTGTCCCATCCCAATCTACTTTAGTTGTTATGGGGATAAAATGAAGAGAGATTCTCATATAAACCCTGGAGAAAACATGGGAAATGATTATAAAAAATAAAAATAAAGACACAATAATTTTACCTGTAGTTTAAATTAGGTATATAAATCCTACTACTCTGACCTGCATACCTACTATTCAATTTCTTCTGGATGCTGGCTGAGACTGTGGCCAGAATGAAAAGTGGGCGACAGCCTTTATCAAAACACAAACCAAACAAGCCCTGTAGCTTAGCAACTTCATAGTCCCTCCTCTTGCTTATTTATCTGACATGGGATTGAGACCCTTCCAATAGAGGGGTTTCAAAGAAAGAAGCATCCTTGGACAGCTTTCCCCCAAAAAGGCCAGCTGGCTAGCTTATTCTTCCACAAACTATGTCTCTCCATAGAAGAACAATAGGAGGGAGATCAAGAAGAAAAGGGGTGGGGAGACAGGAGGCCTCAAATGATAGCTCTGAAGGAACCTTCAGCCTCTTGTAGAAGCTCATTCTTTGTAGAGAGGGTGGTACACTCTCAGTCCCATTTCATGTCTCAGTGCCATCTTATCTAACCAGAGCTGTTGCCTGGCCTATGTCGCTGCTAGAATATGAAATACGTTTAGCTTATATTTTAGCTTATTAGACAGTTGATAAGTGCCTCTTATATCAGTAACTAGCAGAAATATGTAAAACATGCAAGCTTCAGTACAGGCTGGAACTGTACTTGGGAGTGAGCAAACTTTGATGTATAAGGGCAGGCTAAGAACAGGATGATGATGCAATTTGGATACGGCCATATTGGGCATGTGGATGGGGCTGGGATTTTCTATTTTTCCTTTCTGGGTTTTAAAGAGGGGATAACTTTTTCCCTTTTTAGTTTAAAACCACATTAAGCCTCTTTTAAGCCTATTCAACACTGATTCATATTTCCCAACCCAAAATGGTAGGAAACCATCCCCAGTTTTTAGCAGCTATGATTGGAAGGAGCTCCTAAGCTATAAAAAAGAGTTTGGAGACCAAATGAGGCCTAACATGAATCTTCATTTCCTCCTTCTATATCTGTAGCAAAATAGCTTCATTCATTTATTTTTTAAAACCTGCTTTAATGTGTTATCTCTTCCATAAATCCTTTAACATAAATTTTGATTGCCAATCCTGGCATTATTTTTCTAGATTTCTTCATCTATGTTTCATCCACCACAAACCCTCTACTTGTTTAGTGTCTATATTCTCCTCTGTTGTTTTTTTTTTATGGGATGAAAGGCTTACTATGGGGTAACAAACACAACCCTTTCTGAGAATCTCTGTCATTTGGTATAATTGGCTGTATTTTTCCTTGGATACTGGCTAATCAATTCTTGCCAACTTCCAATGAATAATTTTGGTGACAGATTGATGTCTTTTTGTACAGTTTTCTGATGCCAGCATTGACCATTCAGCTGTTGCAGAATGACTAAAGTCTGTGCTAGGTTGGCACAACCTCGATTCCTCTGACATATGCAGATTCAGAATGCATCTGTTCTAAACCCTGATGGGTACTATCTAGTCTAAAAAGGCAATAAGCAGACCATCCACTGAAAGAAATATGAGAACTTAAGTCATACGTGCTAACCACAACTTGGAGACAAAATGAAGCAAGGAGGAACACTTTCTATCCAAAGGCTTCTGGTTACAATTACTGAATGTTGAGTTCAAATGCTTGACCTCTTATCAGGTTACCCAGATGCTTTTGGAATATCAAAGACGTCCACACATTGTGATAATGGATGAGGAGGGTGATATCAGTATGTATTGAACGAAATCTTGTCCTTTTCATCAGTGGGTACAAAGGGGCTTTAAGTAAAGCCAGATTTTAAAATGAAAACAAAACAAGTGAGGGTGCCCTAAGAGGTATATATACAGTATATTTACTGCATGAATTATTCTTTTCTTTTGCTTGTCATATCCTTCCATAACATTATGTCTATGAAGGTTCTCAGTCATCCAGGTGGAATTGTCTGTAGCTTGAATCATGTCAACTGGATTTCTATTTTCTCAGTGGAAACGTTTCGCTCCTTATCCAAGGAGCTTATTCTTCTAAATCTACCAGACCTAAAACAGCGACAGATAGGGCTGAGACTCAGAGTAAACGAAAGAACCTGGTCATTCCCTACATGGCTGGCGTGTCTGAAAAGATAAAAAGGATATTTGGCAAATACCACATACCTGTATATTTCAAACCCACCAACACACTGAGACAGAGGCTTGTACACCCCAAAGATCAAACTCCAAAACACAAGAAAAGCAATGTAGTTTATGCAATCCAGTGCAGTGAGGAGTGCTCTGAACTCTACATTGGAGAAACCAAACAACTTTTGTACAGGAGGATGGCCCAACACAGGAGAAGTAACACCACAGGACCAGAGTCAGCAGTTTATCTTCATCTAAAGGAAAAAGGACACTCATTTGAGGACATTAATGTTCACATTTTAGACAGAGAAGATAGGTGGTTTGAGAGAGGGGTCAAGGAATCCATTTATGCCAACTTGGAAAATCCTTCCTTGAATAGAGGTGGGGGCCTCAGGCACAATCTCTCCCCCATCTTCCTCCCCGCTTTGTCTTCTGTGCCTAGGAAGATTAAGACCATTTCACAAGCTTAACAGCAGCATGGTGATCTTAACGATCCTCCTTTAGATGATAAAAGGACTTAAAAATAACATCTCAATATAACCATGACCTAGCCCCAGGTGTAAGGTCACACAGCTACCTAGAAACATATTTAGGATTCCCTTACCAATTTTGCTCAGACTGAAGAAGCTCCTTGGATAAGGAGCGAAACGTTTCAACTGAGAAAATAGAAATCCAGTTGACATGATTCAAGCTACAGATCCTTCCATAACAGTTTTCCAACCCATTACAAGCCCCATATTTTCTGAAGAGGCAATAAGCCTTGAAATGGCACAATGGATTTTAATAATACCCATTGAATAAGACAGTTATGAAGTCTTATGATGCCTTTGTAATAGATACAAATTCTTAAAAAATAGTCAACTAAAGCAAGCAGACTCCAAAAAGTCTGAACATCAACTGGGAGCTGCTGCTTCAATTCATTCTCCCCTGGTAAGATGCACCCTACTTTCACCTAACCTAACCTATTCCCAGCAAAAAAAACCTGTTCTTCATTTGCTCTCTTAAATATTCAGATAGCAAATCTTAATAAAGGAGGTTCCAGGGAAGGTAGTCACTTGCATATTGGGAAGAGATAGGATGTGCAGTCTCAGAAATAAATAAATAAATAAATAAATAAATAAATAAATAAATAAATAAATTCCCCTTTTTGAATAAGGAATTCTGGAACTTTATTTAGATCAATGAGGTCTTCTTGATATTTAAGAGTCCAAATATTTGCTGGAATTTCTCCCAACATATTCACCGGCCTGATCTGATCAACAAGACCCTCTTCTCAACAAATATACATAGGTGATGTAACTTCTATTTTTACAGGCTTATTTTCTTATTAGTAGAGAAACTGCAATAACTGTCAGCTATTGCCCTATTATATTTGCCTGGTCAGCTTCTGCACACAATTTCTTGGTTCCCGTCATCTCCACACAGAGCTCTTTTAAGATGGTTGCAGGACTTTGCTTTTGCTTCTTGTTTAGAGTCTAGACTTTGCAACATCTTCTGGGTTCCTTCAGCAGCCCACTCATTGTCCCATAATACAGTTACCAGACAATCCCTTTAGTCTTTGTGCTTAGTGATCTGCATCTCACTGTTTCCAATGAGACTCTTGTTTCCCAAGGATACTCATGGTCAAATCAAAACCATCTGCATAAATGCTTCTTGATGGATATCCCATACTGTAGATGGTATATATTGACGGTAAGCTTTTAGTTAAGTGTGTCTGTATGTGTGGAGGGGAAATTGTCATTTTAAAAAAAAATAAAACACACACACACACACACACACTTACCTTCAGCTGTTGGAGTGTGAAGCACAAAAACAGTTCTCTGTTATTTTACCATTTAACAAAACAAGAGAATCCCACCTTCCCCATAAATCATGTAGGTTATGTTCTGTTATAACAAAATAGCTTGCAAACCACATAATAATACTATTATTAATAACACATAATACTCTCCCATCGCCCCATAATCTCTGTAGTAAGAAATATTTTACTCTTGTTGCATGTATTTGGTGATTATGAATTATGAACCAACCTCATTATTGATTTGAAAGGTATCATTAGTAGACATTGTAAGGGAATGCCATAACTCAATGGGAGAGTTTGCATGCAACTGTGGCATTGCTAGTTATTGCTAGCAAAGCTCCTGTCTAAGATCTTGAAGAACCTCTGCTGACAACATAGACAATGTTGATCTGGATAGACCAATGATCTGACTAAACACAGTGGATTCTCTTTAAAGTTGCTTCTTCTATTTCATCTGTCTCCCTATTAGCATTAAATCTAGCACATCATTGATGAGACAATTCTTCACAATGTGGTGCCATCTACATATGCTGGACATCTGCTAGCTAGCATGATTGGGGTAGGATGGTATAGATTATATCTTATATGCAACATATGTAGATATTTAATCCCAGGTAGCATAAAGTATTGTAGAAAAGAGTCAATAAGGAATAAATAGACAGAGAAAATCAAGAAAGGAAAAATGTAGGCAAATGCTGTTAACTTGTACTGAAAGCTTAGTTAAAGTTGGGAATTAGGATAGAAGCCAAAGACTGTGTATAACAGATGAGTACTGAGAAAGGATTAAAAGGGATAGAGATGACACCATATATGTTCATCTCATTACATGAAGTAAGACATTTCTCCAATCTAGTTCATAGAGAGCCCACAGGATTAAGTCTGTCTCGTTTAAATAAGAGTCTTAAAGTTGGAGGAAATCTTGAAGTTCACTCAGTCCAACCACTACTCAGTGCAGAATTTGCAAAGCTGGATGCGATTTCAGAATGCCTGACAGGTGGCTGTCAAGCTTCTTCTGAAATATTTCCAGGAAAGGAGAACCCATCAGCCCTAGAGTTAGTTTTGTCTGTTGCTGCTGAATAATTCTTCCTTCAATGTTTTGCCAAAGTTAATTCCCAGAAACGTCACACAGTGATGGGGGAAGTGACTAAACATTAAGAAGCATACCCTGTACTTACATAACTTGCATCTGATGTCAGAATTCAAGGCTTGCATCAGAACATCAGGACACACCTTTCACCATTTTTGGTCACTGCACTCAGTTACAGATACTTAGGCACAGCGAAGACAGGATACCCTGGAGAAGAAGCTGATGCTAGGGAAAGTGGAAGGCAAAAGGAAGAGGGGCCGACCAAGGGCAAGATGGATGGATGATATTCTGGAGGTGACAGACTCAACCATGGGGGAGCTGGGGGTGGCGACGGCCGACAGGAAGCTCTGGCGTGGGCTGGTCCATGAAGTCACGAAGAGTCGGAAGCGACTGAACGAATAAACAACAAAAAGGCACAGCATGTATACTAGCTTACAGGTGGAGCTAAACTTTATTTACCTGGTCTTGGTTAATATTCTGATTAGTACTTGATGGGAGACTACTTGGAAATACCAGGGCAATGGGTTGGACTGAGAAGTAGGGAAAAAAATCCAGAAGAAAGTAACGACAAATCTCTTTTATACTGTTGCCAAATAAACTTCTTGGCCATATCCATGAAGTCATCAGGAGTTGAGATTAAC
Source organism: Charina bottae (assembly GCA_023362775.1). Lineage (NCBI taxonomy): Eukaryota > Metazoa > Chordata > Lepidosauria > Squamata > Charinaidae > Charina > Charina bottae. The sequence continues at coordinate 32,341,480 of JALMGJ010000007.1, forward strand.
AGGCAGGAAACTTTACCTTTCCTTTTCATGTGTGAGGGTGGGTTAGTAAGTGGACTTGGCCAACCACATTTACAGTCCTCTTTCAGATATTTGGATTAGATGTGCAGTTTTCTAAAAAAAATTAGGAGAGCAGACACTGGGATAGGACTTTTTACATGTGTGCATATTGCTCCCTTCCAGGTTTTAGCCTTCAGGACATGTACAGTACATTTCCAAGGAATGTCAAAAGGGCACTTGGCTAAGAATGTATTAAGTCCCTTTGAAAATAAAGTTTTATTTTATTTATTTATTTATTTATTTATCAAATTTATATGGCTGCCCATCTCACAAAAAGTGACCCTGGGTGGCGTATAACAACTAATTAAAACAATAAATATATAAAACAATAATCATTAAAAATATAAAATATAAAAACCACAAGGCACAGGAGAGAGTGAATGTTAACCGCAATAATGGATCTTAGGGTTTCACTGGTCTCCTGGGATCCCCAGGCCTGTAACTACACCTTGAGGGACCTCCAGAACATTAACAGGGATAGAGCTAACCTCACTTCAGGGGGAAGAATATTCCATAAGGCAGGTGCCATGTTATGTTAGCCACTTACTTTTACAAACATAATCAACTATGGTCCTCTGTGTAAGCAAGTACAAGTAGTCCTCATTTAGTGACTGCCTCATTTAGTGACCATTTGCAGTTATGACAGTGATGAAAAAATAACTTTCCAACCAATCCTCACATTTACAACCTTCGCAGGTCTGTAAAGGAAAGGAAAGCTGAAGTAAGATCATAAGCACAGTCGTGGTTTCATTTAGTGACCACTTCACTTAATGACCGAGTTGCCAGTCCAAATTGTGGTAGCTAAACAAGGACTACCTGTATGTGATCTTGGATGAGCAACAACCTCACAACAAACTCCAAATGTGCTTTGTTTTTTAGACTCTTTTAGTAAAATGTACAGTTATGAACATCCAAAGGTCTCTGTTAAAAACAGGAGTGAACAATCTTTTGGTGGCCAGGAATGACATTTAATGTATTTGGAGGAACCTAGAGGCTAATACAAATTGGGCATGGCTGCATCATGCGTACAGAGAGGTCAAGATTTTCAGAAGGAGTTTTCCCAGATTTGGGAGAGATGGGTTTTGTTTATTAACCGTGTTAAGCATACTTTAAGGTTTACACTGGAACACTGTTCCCCAAACTGCTCTTTAACTGTAAGAACCTCAACTCCCAGAATTCTCAGCAAGAGCCATACTGTCTGGGGAATTCCACACATCTGGATGGTATCTAAGACTGGGGAAGGCTGGATTTCCAAGGTGGAAATCAGATTATTCATTTTTGACAATTGCGCTGCCAAATTTCAGACTGGCCTACCTCTGGACTAACATATGCTTTCTCCTAGAAAGTAAAAAAGAAACAATACCATGTGGGGAAATTGTGTCACAATTTTACTGATGATAGCCTTCCCCTGTAAGAGAAAGGCATGATCATCTCAGACCAGTACGCTAAAGGAAGCACCCAGACCATCTTGGTTTGTTTATGCAAATGTAGCTCCTAGCTTAGCTGTAAATGACTTTTTGGTTTGGTACCTTGTGCTGCAGGCGTTGCTTGCACAAATTCATGTGCTTAGTTTTGATTTCTACAGCAACACATCCTTTGATTCCTGTGTGCAAGGTAATTCACCTAAGCATAAATCAGCCCAGGAATAGGCTTCGTCATTTAGCTCCTCAGAAGATCCCAATAAGTCATCATGTCATGAGCAGCAGTTTATGCCTTTTTAATGACCTACTTCTTCTTCTTTCTTTTAAAGAAAGTAATTAATTTTGGTAAGCTTATCAACTGCAAAGTGTGGCATTAGGCTTTTGACTATTCACAGAGGGAATTCAAGAAAAGGAGGAGGAGGAGTTGGAGGAAGAAAAAAAAGGAGGCGGTGACACATCTACACATGATAAATGCTTCAGTGAAATAGATCAAGAGCCAAGCATGTGCTTTCCATGAGGCATCCATCAGTATCTGAACATCTGCACTTGATTCATGGTGGGTCGTTGTTCACATCATGAACAAGTCATGGCTATGTATAGTCGAAGGCTTTCACAGCCGGAATCCGATGGTTGTTGTGGGTTTTCCAGGCTGTGTGGTCGTGTTCTGACAGTTTTTGTTCCTAACGTTTCGCCAGTAGCTGTGACTGGCATCTTCAGAGGACAGGAGCACAGCTAGAAGATTCTCTCTGTGCCCAAGTGGAGGGTGTGTGTTCCTGCTGGTGTTTATAGCTGCTGAGAGGTCATTTACAAGAGATTGGGAGAGGGTTTTTTGTGGTGATTAGGGGGTGTGGTACTGTCGTGTGTGGGATTAGCACATCTATTGTGTGAGTTATTTGTATATTTATGTGGTTGAGTAGAGTTCATGACAGTTAAACAGTTATGGCTACTTTGCATGGACAGTAGTTTATAGGCTTTGCTAGAATACTGAGTGGATTGGGGTTGACTGGGGAGGGCAAGAACAAAGGTCTAGTGTGAGGACAATATACATCCAAGCTTTTTTAATGGAAAATTTGGTGCTGTTATGAAATGATTTTTGGGACATCTAAGGTTCTGATACAAAAAACCTATGAACTTAATAGAAAAATAGGGAGTAAGGACCAAAAGAGAGATCTAAAATTCTAGGAATCCAGGTTTTAGCATTCCTGGTTCTTTATGTCTCACATAACAATACCATCACTGTAGATAATATAATATTTGAGATGATGTTACAACAACAGCAGTGGAAAGAACATCAATAAAAAGCTACAGTCCCGAGAACATATGGCCAGGCCTAGTATCTTGGTTCTCTTGATTGTACCAGGCAGCCATGCTGGCTAGGTATGATGGAAGTTGTGGTATATCATGGGCAACAAGTTGGGGAAGGCAGCTTTTGGCTCTTGTTCCTTTTTGGGCCCACTGCTAGGTGATAAAACTTCATGTCCAAAAAGTTGTTGCCCAATAGCAGATACATGTGCACAAGCAAGTTCTGCAAGCTTTTATTAATCAACAACTCGGTTCCATGAATATTGCACAGATATATCATGTAGAATGCATTTAAAGAAATCCTTGTGATTACAGAATTCATTGGTGGGCAAAAACCTTTCGGTGGGCAAAAAAAGAACAAGATCCCAGCCTTCGGCATGGTAGTTCAATCTGGGATGTGCACTCAGACGGAAGTCTTAGCAGTATCCCAGCAAACTCCTCTGCACTGCTTCAGAAGATGCTGGTGAAGCTGAGTAAGGAAAAGGAGTACCAGCGCAGAAGCACGAAAGGAACTTGCTACAACATGGTACAGATCTACAGAGCAGCAGTGGGAACCTATAATCACTGGGCTAAGGCTCATCTTTTAACCCTCTGGAGACCTCTGTGCATACATGGCTGAATTTGAGGTGGGAAACCTTAGGCTTACTGCAGTTTTAAAACTCAAGGAAAAGTCTAATACTCCTGATATTACTCACATGCCCTATCTTTGCCCCCCTTCCCCACTGTGGCTCTTTTCCCTCACCCCAACCATTAAGTGTGGCCCCAATATTCAAATTGATGATCCTGACTTCTAATATTGGATTATATCTCTTTGGGCATTCAAACCTACTGCCCCCCTTTTAAATAAGTGGGATAGCTTTAAGGTAAGCTGACCATACGTCCCATTTTGAACGGGACAGTCCCGTTTTTTTAGCATTTTTCAACCGTCCCGTTGTTTTGATAAAAATCTCAATTTTGTCCCGTTTTTTAAACCTGGCGGGAATGGCGCGGAAGGAGGATCTGAGCCGGAGCTGCTGATTGGAGGCAGCCCAGAAGAGGAAGCCCTCCCGCCTTTCAGCGCATGACAAAGGAGGGACCAGGGGGCGAGGTTTGCAGGCAGGAGCCAATTGCGTGGACCAGGGGGTGGGGTTTGCAGGTGGGAGCTCATCGCACAGATCAGGGGGGCGGGGTTTGCAGGCGGGAGCCAATTGTGCGGACCGGGGTGTGTGGACCCATCTTTTTCATGAATACGGAATATTACATAAGACCCTGTCCTGTTTTGCCATCCCAATGTCCCGTTTTTGCTTCAAGGAAATATGGTCAGCCTACTTTAAGGGAAAAAAAATTATACCTGGAGACAGTGAAGCGGTCATCTGAAAGCATTTATGAGTGCAAGACAGCAAGTGCTGTTCAGTTATGCTATCATAAAAGCATGTATTTTTCTTCCAGACAATGCTAGCTTTTTTAGGGGGAATTTTCACTTTTCAGCATACAGTATATGGCTGCATTTGGGACCCAGTATGTATATACAGTTGCTCAGTCTAAAGAGGTAAAAGAGATGGGTTGGGAAGCAGAGCTATTCAATCAACAGATAGGCTCATCTGGTAAAGGAAAATGAGATGAAAAGCAGGCCGTAGTAGCTAAAAGATCAGTTCCCCTAAATGCCCCATTCCTGATAAGCTGAGCCTGATAAGAACATTATTTAATTTTAAAGATTGGTTCTTGGCTTGTTTTCTTCTTCCTTCCCCATCCCTTTTTCTTTTTGTGTCATGCATTTAAGACTGTACTCCCATTTGTTTTTATTGACTGTATGCACATTGTTTGAAGGAAGGATAAAAACATTTTCAATCAATAAATGAGTCAGTTGGGTAAGGACAACCAAAAACAACCAGTGGTTTAGAAAATGTCTGCATAGAAAGGCTAAATCACTGGAGCTTTTTTGTTTTGAAGAAGGAGATGTGGTAGAGTTTTTTAAAATACTGTTCACAGCATGTAGATAGCAGACAGAGAAGGAAGATTTTGTTTCTCTTTCTTAACATTAATGAAAATGAAGTCCACTGAAAATGATAGGCAGAAGATTTATACAAGGTAAGTCACTGCTTTATGTAGCAGAGAATAAATATACCGATATTACTATTAAAAGTGTTGTGCTGTTGACTAACTGAGATTAGGGAAACATCATACAATGCCTATTAACTATGATGGTTAAACAGAACCTCGAAGAATAGAGACAACGTATGCAGACCCCCAACTACTAGAAGGACAGGAAGAGAACTATTGTGTTTGCAACTCTGTGGCCTTCCTGGAATTATTAGGCGTGGGAGAAACAAGATATTAAATAGATATGGGATCACTTTTAGGACAGCTAATCAACTGATATTCTTATATTCACAAGATAGTCAAATCACTAAGACCCTAATGCCCAGCCAGGTGGTAGTGCCTAGCTTACCTTGCCTGATCTCAAGAAATGAAGCAAGATCAGACCTGGATGGTACTGGAATCAACAAGCACCAGGAAATACCAGGGCTGTAGGCAAAACTGGGAAGTAACAAAGAAAAATAAAAACAGAAAAAGGTAATAATGGCAAACCATGACCATATTATTGCCAAGAAAACTATACAGGTAGTCCTCACTTAACAACCATTCATTTAGTGACAGTTTGGACTTACAATGGTGTTGAAAAAAACGACTTATGACTGGTTCTCACACTTATGACCATCACAGTGTCCCCGTGGTTATGTGATCACGATTTGGGCGCTTGTCAACTGGTTCGCATTTATGACTGTCACAGCATCCTGTGGTCACGTGCTCGCCATTTTTGACCTTCCTGGCCAGCTTCTGGCAAGCAAAATCAATGGGGAATTGTGAGATTCACTTAACAACCATGTGGTTCACTTAATGACCACTGCAAAAACATCGTAGAATTGGGTCGGATTAGCTTAATGACTTCTTTGCTTAGCAACCGAAATTCTGGTCCCAATTGTGGTCGTTAAGCAAGGACTACCTGTATAGGCATATCCATGAAATCACCAACCTGACCTGCCTTCAACAAATGAAATTAGTCCTTTTCCATCCTAAATCCTCTCCCACGTTGGATCTTGCAGGAACATAGTATTTCTCTGGTTACCTTTTGCAGCCTAGGCTGGACATCACAACTGGTACTGTTGCTTTTTTCTAATGGCAGGTGATTTGCCAAAGAGAGCACTGAACTGGCCTTTCTTCTCTTCCCTGAATAAAGCCGGCGTTCAATGGTCTTCAAGGGAAGTGGCAAGATAGCTCCCTCCTCTCCAACGGCACGTTGAAAAGTTTTATCCACTCTGCTCGGCTTGCTGAGTGTTTGTAAACAATTGCTGGCATTGTCTTTATTTTACTGTGGGTTTTGAAAGGCATCCATCTGTTTGCAGGGGACTCCCCTTTAAAGAAGCCCACCCAGATCTGGAAGCCAGTGTTAGGGACATGAAGTTGCAAGGAGGCATGATCTCACCTTGTCCTGTCCTTGAGGGAATAGATACTCAGTCATTCCTGTCTTCTGGTCTAGCTTTACCTTTCCTTTCCTGAAAAGAAATGAGATATTCTTTATCAGTATAAACTGGTCAGGATCACTTTGTGAAAGTTTTGTTGAAGGGCAGATTCTTTATGAGGCTACGAATGGCTTTGCAAATTGCCTTCAGAAGTAACACAGAACGTTTCAGTCATCTCTAAAAGAATTGTTTACGGTTGCATATGGCAGTTATTATTTGGAATAATAAACCCTTGGAGAATCTGAACATTCATGGGCCAACAGATGGGTCAACCTGCTTAGCAATTTAACAAAGTAATTTATTTCAATCATCAGGACAGGGAGCAGGAAGATTGCTAATTCATTTCCAACACATACGTAACAAAACATCCCCGCCTCTCTGACTCTAGCAGCCATTATGGAAATGCACACCTGTTCAGTTGGGTTCAGGACAGTTTAGATTTGGCTCAGTTATCCCTGTTCTTTGGAGATACAGGGCAAATTGCTCCTGTTCGTTTTTCATCAAATATTAGCTGCTGATTCCTCTTAAGACCAGGTATGCTAACGACAGCCAGAAATATATTGCTGAACAAGATCATCTGCTAGTGCCCGATGGTTCAGAAATGTCACCACAATAAGCAAGAATGATTCCACAACAGTTAAAAGGCTTTGAATATGCTATTGGGCAATCCGTCTGCTCATTGATTTACTTTGTTATTATCCCAGAAAAAGAAGCGCAAAATAAAGACTACTATCTATATTTTGGCATCATTTTATTTAAAAGCTCAATGCCCCACATTTCTTGCATCCTCAAGGCAGCATCAGGAAGTTGGGGGATAAGCAGTATAAGGGAAATGTCAGGGAATGGCAGTCTTAAGTTATGAGTCTGTAGCTTCTCAAATGGAACCAGAAAGATACCAGGCCAGGTGCTGCCATGTAGCAGGTGAAATAACTTACTTTAATTGTGTTGTAGATTTAGGTTACCAGATCTGCACTTCAAAAATCAAGATAACCCCTAGACTAGGCTGACCATATTTCAGGATGGCAAAACGGGACGGGTCTTATGTAACATTCTGTATTCATGAAAAAGACAGGGGTCCCTGCCCCCTGGTCCACGCAATTGGCTCCCGCCTGCAAACCCGCCCCCCCCAGTCCGCGCGATTGGCTCCTGCCTGCAAACCTCGCCCCCGGTCCACGCGATTGGCTCCTGCCAATTTGCTGCCATCTAGTGTTACCTAGAGTTTTGCAGCCCAGATCTGATAGCCCTGTCATAGGCCTCATTGAGTCCAGCTAAAGAGAGTTGTTGTTGCTGATTGCCTAAAGAATTTGATACAGAAATTGATACAAGTAGAAGTGACATAAACTTCATGATATACCTGGGAACACCTTTCACTTCTCTTCATGTGTCAGAGATGAAGTTGGAGAGGACCAACTACATTATATAAGCTATCTTGGGTTTTTTTATTCCTCCCTGCCTGGGGTCATACTTGCTGTCCTAATACTTACCTCTATTTATTCAACAAATCTCAGGAACAGAGATAAAAAGTGCAGAATGTATGTGCCATGTCATTTTTTGGGTTAACTCTTCAGGCAGGACTTGCTCAGAACATCGGTTGAGCAAACACTAGTTGGGGACAGTGCCAGCAGCTTTAGACTTAATACCTGGTTTCAGTGATTTAGAATTTGAGTCTTCTCCCTCCCACCATAAATGTATAATTGTATCCTAGCTAGGCTGCAACACTGAATTTATTAATGAAACAAGTACATGGATTTTAAAATGTAGGGATCAATTAAAATCAGAAATTTGTAAGGCACAGCTACCATAGCAATTCCTTTACTTCTGAGTAAGTCTGCATTGTATGAAAACTGTTCCTACTTATCATGAAATAAGTCTCAGACTTAGTAGAATTCTGAGTAGACTAAAATGCACTTGCTGTGTAGTGCAATGAGATAAGAGCAGCCTTTTCCAGCTTGGTGTTCCCTGGATATACATTTTTTCCCCTTTAACTTTAACTCTCAACCTGCTTTTAATTCCATGGGAGAAGAAAGCTTCAACCATGTATTTCCTTGCACTGAGCCACAAGTAACTGGAGGATTTTGCAGGTGAAAAATCAGCAGAAAAGCAACGGCCAGGAGGTTATTACTCCCCTGCATTATTTCTCTAACTCAAAACCAACCTTGCAGTCTGCATGATGAAAAAGAGAAGTATTAGGAGGGGGGGGGGAAATGGATACGTGAGCCTCATTCAAAGTTTAGGATTGTATAAATGGGCTTCCAGTGGTTGTTAATCTCCTTTTTTATGACCACCCAGGACTGAAGATGAATCTCATGTAAAATTTAAAGCTTTCTTCTGATTGTAGTTTCTTAATGTACATGAAATTAGGCTACCAGAGCTGAGTGCAAACACCTGGATGATCACTAGATGGGAGAGGGAGGTACAGAAAATTCCAGCTTCTACTGTATAAGGTGTAGCAATAAGATATCTGGAAAGTCTAGGGGTATTTTTTAACCCTGGAATTTTGGAGGGTGCAATATTGTCTCTCACAAAATCTAGTTTTACAAAAGCATTTCTATTTTTAAAATAGTTCCTTGGCTATTTTCATACTGCAAGTTAGGTTTTGACTATCAAACAACTAAACATTCTTAAAACCAATATTAAAAATTATAAAATTAGAGGAAGTAAATGGGAGGAAGAAGACCAATTTGGGTGGTAGGACTAATACCCTACAAGACTTCCCATCAAAGATAGGGACCCACAGTCATTCAGCTGAGATCAAAGTCTTGTTGAAATAAAACAGCTTTAACTTGTTGATGGAACTGCAGCAAGGTGGGGGCTGAACATACTTTTTGGAGGAGAGTATTCTAATAGAAGAGAATATCTGTAGCTCAGGGTTGAACTGTGGAGCTCTTGGTGCTCTCTAAGCTTGGTTGTTTGCTTGCAGATGCTGCATTACCCAACTAGGTCACATCATCGGAGAGCACCAAGAACTCCACTCCACGGAGAGTATTCTACAAGGTGAGGCCACTACTGAGAAGGTCTGCCATCTCACTCATGCTCCCCAGATGTGGCAAGAAGAGGGAACTTTCAGCAGACCCTTTTTTGATGACCAGACGGGATGGCAGATTCAGTTCTGGCAAAGTGTTGCCTGATGTATTCTGGTGCTGCATCTTTTCAGGCTTTAAAAGTAATGATCAGGGCTTTGAATTGGGTCCAGAAACTTTAACAAAAGTGGACTTGTCAGGGGCAAACATTTGAGACATTTACTCCTAGAAAGTAATCCAAAGTGTGCTGGATTTTTGAAGGGAAGTCTATTTTTCAGATGTGAGTTAAAGATGGAAACTGTGATCTACTGAGCTATCACAGATGTGCTAAGTTGTTTTACATTTTCTGTTTCTCACTGTCACAATTCTTTTTAAAACAGCAATGACACTCCCACAGCAAACAAAATCAAAACTTCTTACTCTTAACAACTTCACGGAGGTCAATAACTGGTGGCCCCTAAGCTGAACCTTGCCTTAGGCTTCTTGGCCTCTCAACAGCAATCACTCTTCAGAAAACCAGGAGGAGGGCATGTGAATGAACAGAGGGAAATCGAGACTTTAGGAAAGGGAGTAGAGAAGGTTCGATATTGGCTGAGGTGGCAACAGGAAACTTCAAATCCATAGGCGGCTGTCTTTTACAATTAGCTATCAAAATTGCTTGATTTTCGGGCTCAACTCACCCAAGCTCGCCGCTGAGTGTTGACAGAGAGGAATGAGTATAAAAGTCTTCCTGTTTGCTTCTCAGATGTTTCTGAATGGGAATCTCTGAAGTGTGTTCAGCATAATATGTGGGCAAAATTCAACAAAAGTTCTCATACTGTTAAGATTTGTCTGACAATATCAGTTCTGACCACAATAAAACCTGAACTGGACACTTGCCAAATATTTGACAACTTAAAACTGGGTCAAGTTTGAGCTGGTCCCATCCTGCTTCTTATTTATTTATTTTATTTATTAATTAAACTTCTATCACCGCCCATCTCCCTCTTCCGGAGGGACTCTGGGTGGTTTACAATAAGATGCTTCTTCCTCTACTAAACTCCTCACATTGACTCCATCAATACAAGCTGATAAGCTGTGGTTTGATTAACAGTGTTTTACTGGATAAATCTCCACTGGCTGGATTTGTGCAAAATGCTAAGCCATAAACCACTGTTTAGACTCTACACCAGGGCTTTCCAAAGTGCCGCCGCTGGCGACACACCGGTGGCGGCGGCAGTGTGGCGGTGGTGCGCGCGTGCATGGCAGCGGCACGGGGGGCGTGCGGCGGCGCGGTGGGGCGTGCAGTGGCACGCGCGCAGGGCGGTGGCGTGGAGGGGCGTGCGGTGGCGCGTGCGTGCACGGCGGTGGCGGCAGCCTCCGCTAAAACGCAGAACTACTGATCCCGCGCCGCCGCTGCTGCCGCAGTGCACACACGCGCCGCCACTTCCGGGTGGTGTGGCGACACACCACTTTTGTGTCGCGACACACAGTTTGGAAAGCTCTGCTCTACACCAACCTGAAAAGGAAACAAACACATTTTTTGTTTAAACCAGAAACAAGCAAAGCATGTTGTGTCAACCCAGCCACCAAATGTAAAGGTCTGAAGGGAATCTGGGCTCATATCTGGAGCCCAGCTTCAGTAAGGTCCTAAACTGCACCCAGAGCTCTATATGTAGACAAGCAAACACAACTAGAGCTGCTCTTCAGACCTCAGGATGCAGGTGAGGGATGGGGAGAGAAAAGGGCAGAGTGGGCAGGATATAAGGACAGCATAATTATGCACATGTTTAGTTGAATGCCCAAACAGGCTCATTAAACCCCCCCTTTTCTCCTCAATTTGGGAAGATCAAGGGTGAATTGATGAGGAGGTTGAAGGCATGGTTGAGGTCCATTCCTCAGCCTGTATCCCCTTCACCTTTTAGGCCTTTATAGCCTTCACTGAATGGCTTCTGCCTTATTTTAGTGTTCGAATGCTGACAAAAATCAATGGCTACTCCTGCTTAGCTTTCTGATATGATTTGCTATCTTTTCTTTAGAATTGCCAGTGATCAAATCGTTGCTAGGGTTTTGTGTATATATGTGTGCCTTCGAGTCAGTGTTGACTCCTGTTGACTGCCTGGACAAGTCCCTGCAGTTTTCTTGGCAAGGTTTTTCAGAAGTGGTTTGCCGTTGCCTGATTCCTAGGGCTGAGGGAGAGGGACTGGCCCAAGGTCACCCAAGGCACAAGGCTTTGTGCCTAAGGCAGAACTCATGATCTCCTGGTTTCTAGCCTACCCCTATACAATCTCTTCAAAGGGTCATTGACAAAATTGCAGGAATTAAACAGAATTGAAAGCACAATAAGAAACCCATTTCCAATATAAGGAAGGCCCTTTCCTTGAAAATGAAGTATACAGAGCATCACAAGATCAGTTTTGCAAGCTGTTTGTTTCTGCAGTAGTTAAGGCTGATAGGGTATTCAGCACATGTACAGTACAGAAACAAAGTTTTGATCCTGCTGTGATCATCCTGGTCCACAGGCATTTGAGATAAGGCAGTAGGATGGCATCTGAATGGGAAATCTCTTGTGCTTATAGTAATGGGACTTAACTCCTATTAAGTCAGTAAATAAAATAAAATTTAGGTAAACTGCAATTTATTTGCCTCTATCTTAAACATGCTGATTCAGAATTAAACCGTAAATCATGCAGAAGTTCTCATCATGGGACTTTTAGTAATTTTGTTTAGGATGGCAAGAACATTTGTAATTTTGTTTAGAACTGCAAGAACGATAGTTTAAATGGGTTTGCAGAGTTAGCTATCCCATTACCTTCAATGCCCTTTATTTTAAAAATAACTCTGTGTTTGTGCTCTTGTGTATTTTATACATGCAGATTTCCTGCTAAAGGTTGTTTGAAAGAACAATAGGAACATAAAGTATTTTGCTGTGTTGATTTGTTCATCTTTACTGCATTTTTCACAGCTTTCGACTTCTGACCCAGCTTTGATTCATTTAAAAAATATATGATATGAAGTGCCACCATAGATAACATCTTCAGAGATTTGGGGACACGAATGGAAACGTAAAATCTGTGCAATTTTGACATGAAACACCATGCAGGGAAAGATGTCTTAAAAAAAATACAATTCCTACAGTAACAAAGAGGCTAATGTATAAAGGTGTTACATGGATAAATGAGGTTTATCATTGTAAGCCCCTGCCTTTTGGTATCTAATTCCTTTATATTTAACAATGATTTGGGATTTTCTAAACTAAATTGCCTGAGATTTCCACTTGTAACAGCACAATCCATGTCACTCCTCCCTGAGCTTCTGCAGTGTTCTCCAGAGTTTTATTTGGTAAGGCTGGTGTGAGAACACATGGAGCTGTCACAATTTATGGCTTCAGCCTTTTATTGGATATGTTTGACAAACCCTGTGGCAAAGTTGCCCAAAGCATATTTGTTTTCTTTTCCAAGTATTTCTTGTCTGAACTTTGATCTGAGTAGATTAGGCTACCTGGAGGTTCACCCCTAGATTTCTTTCACTGAATCTGACAACCTAGTGGTTGGTTCCATGGTTCGATTGCTCTGTAATAGGTATTCACTTTTCCTCCACAACTGATTTCTGATTCTTCTTTAAGAAGCTCTTTCTATTGCTGGTGGATGATTGCTCGGGCATGACAGAAGAAGAAAGGAGAAGACCAGGGTAACTTCATTGCCAGTATGGGTGAAAGCTGTCCTGGAGCTGCTGTAGCAGAGGGCCTAGCTCTGAGGAGGTTGTGGCAAGCTCTTAGCAGGAGCACTTCTGGGGGCTTAGCAGGAGCACCTCCAAAATCTAATTTAAGCATTCCAATTAAAAGCTATGCTTTTTTAAGGCATTGGGTGCCCATTAGGATTATGATTTGGATTTGTAAATCTGCTGGCCACAGATGCTGGTGAAACGTTAGGAACCACAACTTCCAGAACACGGCCACACAGCCCGGAAGACCCACAACAGCCATGGATTTGTAGACTTTCATAAAGAAATAGCAGAGTGGTTGGTTTTCAAAATTAAGATAAAAAAAAATCTGTACAATGCAACAGGGTAGCTCTACTGTTTCAAGACTCCTGTGCATACAGGTCATGCCACCATCTGATTTTGGACATGTCAGGATTAAGGGGTAGCACTTCTATATGAATGAAATTTTGTAGTCGGTCGGGCGATGAAGCAAAGTGGTGGAACCAGGATTGTCTATATATTTCTTGGGATTTTAGGGTATTGAATCAGGTCTTTGGTTTATAAATTATGCTAAGCCTGTTTCACAGTGTGTATTATTGTTGGGGGGGATGTATCCCTCAAAATGGCAGGAAAATATGATATCCATTCCTGGCAACTGTGATCAGAGGGGGCCCAGGACTACAAGAAAGGAGTGCCGGAATTGCATATGACCCCATTACCTCTTGCGTAATGAACTCTTGAATAGGACTTAAATATTCCTTTGTTTCACTTGGTGAAGAATCAAAAAGGGAGACACCGTTATTGAAAATATTGTTATTTTCATGAGGTTTGGGGTCTGAAGTGAGAAAATGTGATTTTTGATGGTTTTAGTAGTTTTAATAGTTTAAAAGGTTTTAATAGTTGTTTTTTAAAAACATTTTATATAAGCCATCAAGAGTCTTTTTGATTGCAGCGGGATAGAAACATGTAAAACAAACAAACAAACAAATAAGAAAGGCACAGATGTGAAAATGCAGAGGTTCACTTTTTTTCTGACTTAGGAAGATCTCCTTTGACATAGACAAACACACACACACACACACACACACACACACACAAATGTTTCTTATCATTCTTGCTCTAGTTCAGTTCCAAAACTTAAAACAAGAGTATTTTGTGCACATTCTGTCATATTCTTGAAAGCTAAGCTGACTGGCTGGCTGTGATTTTCAAAGTGTGGTGACCTGGGTTCCTTCATTTTACAGATGTGTGCTGTAAAATTAACTACATCTACAAACCTGGAGTAGCAGACATTAGCCATTTCTGTGACCGATGAACTCTTTCCAGGTCATTGTAGAGCTGTGCCATTTTCTGATTTCCTATGATGTCAAAGCGTGATTGCGGAGAGGAGACATGTGCAGGACAGCGAAATACAGCAGGAGCTGCAGAGATCAAAATAAAGCATTAAATATCCTTTTCCTGTTTAGATAATTTTGACAAGCAAAATTTAACAGATAACGCAATCAGTGGTCCTAACATTAAAATTGTCCATGGGGTACAAAAGGGTAACCAGGCTTCCCAAAGTCTAATTTTGAAAGCCAAGATCTTTTATAGAGTTTTAAGGAATACATTTGTAGATTTGTATACTTTGTTTATTTGTTTGTTGTGCTTTATTTTGGTCTCTTTGTTGCAAAGAAATGAAGTCACACAGGGAAAATATATTGATGATAACAATAGAAATAAAAACCTGCGTATTAGTATTATTTCAAGTGTTCTAAACACAGTATATACACTATCTTCATAACCTCTTAAGTAAGTAGCATTATTATCTCCTAAATGGAAGGACTGTGACTAAAAAATAGAGTATCTTATCTAAGACCATCTAGTGAGTTAGTGGTAAAGGAAAGATTCAAACGCCGCCTCTCATACCATGAATATATTTTTATCGCACTCTTATTGAGTTAGCACAGGGACAACGCCCTGCCCATATATCTCCCCTTTTTTTCCCCCAGCATTCAGAAGCTCATCTGTGATTGCTGAAAATGGACAATTCCATTTCTATGATTTTGTGGCTGGACATAGACTAACATTGTAATGGAAGCATTAAGATAGCTAAACGTCACCCCAAACTCCCCCCAAGCAAGAAACTATTTCCTTTAAGCCCATAAAAAATAAGAAGTGTGGTTCTGAGCCACTAAAAGTCCCCCCCACCTGCACCATGAGCTCCATCATTACCTATGCACTGGAGAATTTGCTTCTCAGTAATTCTGAGGTCTTTACCTATGTAGCCAGACAGGTGAAACACCAGGGATATATTCCTATACAGCTAGGAACTACAGATCTTCAGAAATGTAAATTAAGCCAATACATGGAATATAAGATTGTTCATTATAGAAGTGTAACACTTATGTGATAGGTTTTGGTGAGACACTGCAATTTTTCTGGATGCAGCCTTTTATATTGCAGAGATATCACCATTTGCCTCATCAAGGCTCAGAGGTGACTCTAATTGCCTCTAATTGCGTTGCTCTGGCTTTGCTCTCCATTGACTCAAGAGAAAGGATGGTGCCACATTGCTTCCTGAAGCAATTTCAAAGGTGGACTTCACTTGAAGCATCGCTGAAATACCCCGTATTAAATGGAGGCTTAGCGACATGTTCTTGGCCCACCATAAGGATTCAATATACAGCCTGATTATCTGATTATTGTTGTTTAAAAGCTTTAGTAAGTTCATTCTTGATCAGTTTGAGCTCATTTTAAAATTTCACTTTCCCTAGTCCCAGCCCAGCATTGGATGCAATAAGATGTCACTGTGAAATGTTATGTCACATGATAATCAGAGGCTTCTAAAACATTGGTCTCATCAAAGAAGTCTTTTTCTCAAAAACCTGTGAATATTAGCCAAGGCATACATCCACCCAAGCATATTCAGTTATTGCTGAATGAAACTGGGCATTGAAAACAGTTCTTCTGACATACTTCAGTTTTAATAGCAAACGTTTAACCTATGGCCAAAGGGCATTGCCTTTGCCACAGAAATGTCATATTTTTTTTACCAGTTTTGGGTACAAGTTGGTGAGTTACAGCTCACTGGAGCATTAGTCTCAACTTTAGTGCATTTACCATCTGCTCCCCAGAGGAGATGACAGTTTTATACTCAGCATTACAGGCAATTGAAAACAGTGTTAGAATACATATCTCTAAGCTATTCAAAAAGAGCTTTTTTTAAAAAAAAGAAAAATTGCCCTTTGATTTTTGAAGTTATTAAGCCATTATTTTCAGGAGCACAAATCTGTGTGTCAAAAGAGCAGGAATCATGGTGCATTACATTCTGTATTCTGAAGTACTTTCATCTTTTAAGATAAAGGATTTCTAACAATGAATTGCCAATCAATGTCCATGCTTTTTGTGTCTTTGTTCTCAAAAGCATTCCACCCAGAACATGCAAAGGTAAACCAGAGTCATCCAGTCTCCCTGATGGAAACCAAAGTGGCAATCTACACTTAGCCCTCTGTTCAAAGGCCAGTCATGGTCTTGAGATTAGTGTTTATAACAACAATACATGTCTCTAGGGACACATGAGCTCTCCCCCTTTTAACTGTTGCAGTGGCATTTGCCTTAATTTTCTTTTAGTACAAATGTAACACAGAAAATCCACATTTGGAGGTGGGAGGAAAATGGCCTGCATTGTGTGTTTGTATGTTCACTTTATAAAATAATAAATCAGATATGCATTACCCAGAGCCTTTGACTGAAATATGCTAGAGGTTGATGTTTTATGTGCTGCTTAAAGGTAAAGGTTCCCCCCGCACAATTGTGCAGTCGTGTCCGACTCTAGGGGGCGTTGCTCATCTTCGTTTGTTAGCCAAAGAGCCAGCGTTGTCCGAAGACGCTTCCGTGGTCACGTGGCCGGCATGACGCACGCGGAACGCTGTTACCTACCCACCAAAGTGGTACAGCTCCCTATTTATTTATTTATTTATCTATCTATCTATCTATCTATCTATTTATTTATTTATTTATTTATTTATTTATTTATTTATTTATTTATTTTTGCTGTTATTATTATTTTAGTCAGATAAGGCATGGGTCCAGTTGGGCATCTGCCTTGGCTGTAAGAAAAAAACCAAGAACTGGAAACATTCCCACATAATTATATGGGAGGCAGAGATGTTTCCTGAAATGGAAACAAGACTTGTTAGGAAATAATTCTCAGAGACTTTTCCCCATACAAAAGTCAGTAATATTTAGCAACTGAAAACATGCATAATTAAGGAAAAGAATACTCTGTGGAATCAAGGAGGGTCTTTCTTTTCCATTGTGATGTTCATCATATCTTTTACCCTCCTAGCACCATCGTTGCGGGGTAGGCTGCACTAAGAGAGAGCGACTCGGTGAGCCTCCACAGCTGAGGCTGGATCTGAACTTGAGTCTCCCTGGTCTTAACCCCTACATTACACTGGATGTAGCATGAACTTTTTTTTTTTAAAAAAAGACAGATTTGATATTTTTACAGCCTGGATTTGGAATAAAAATATTTGCACCTGAGTGTTGAAATTAATATTCTCATTTCAAAACTGAATGTTAAAATTTGAGCTTGATTGGTGAGCTCTATGGCACCACATTCCATGGCCATCTATGATCTTAACATGGTAATTAAGTTAGGAATTATAGATCTACATATATCTATGAAGGTTCTCAGTCATCCAGGTGGAATTGTCTGCAGCTTGAATCATGTCAACTGGATTTCTATTTTCTCAGTGGAAACATGGATAAGGAGTGGATAAGGAGCGAAACGTTTCCACTGAGAAAATAGAAATCCAGTTGACATGATTCAAGCTACAGATCTACATATACCAATTCCCCAGAGTACCCACAGAAAAGAAATCTCTGAAACTGCAAGTATATTCAGGCCTAATTATGGTAATGATATGACGATCTGCTGTACAACTGTACAATACAAATTGGATTAACTGTTAATACAAACAGTTCTGGACTACAAAAAAAGTACATGACAGCTAGCTGGCAGTAAAGAAATACCAAAATTGCTGTTTGCTGCCATCTAGTGGACATCTGGATTTTGACAGCCTGGATCCAGTAGCAATATATTTATTTATCTGTTTGTTTAAAATGACAGGGCAAGGAATAGGGGGAGTGGGAGATGAGGCAATCAGTTTTGTAGCCACAGGCCCCAAAGCAGCTGCCTGTCCTCCTTGACTGTACGCAAAATTAGCCTTTTGTTTTCCACACTTCCTTGTTAGTAGCAATAAGCCTCTTTACACTCTCTGCATTCCTGCTCTGGGAAACTTTATTTACTAATAAAACCCTGTTAAAATCTTTTTAAAGAGGAGCAATGGGGGTAATTCCTCCAGGTTCCACACATGGAGGGGGCTGACCTAAAGTATGTTCAGTATTTGAGATTATCAGATGAATCCATATTTTTAATTCAAGGCAGCAAACTCCATCGATTATTTTAGCATTTTTTTTCTTTGGAGATTCCCACGTACTGGGTCACTGACTTCAACAGAGCCGTATGTACAGTATATGTGAGCAGAATGGCTCATGTCCATTTCTGCATGAAGAGACGAACTCTTTCAGCCCTGTATTGTTTAACAGTTTCATGTTAAACTTTTATATATATTATTTAATAATTTGTGCCTGATCACCTAGATTCGGGCCAAGATGTATCTATGGAACACCCAAAGCTAGAATCCAACCTCCACAGTGAAGTTTCTCATAGGAAATCTAATTTCAGCAGGCAATATAAATGTATATTTGGGTAGTGCATGCTTGGAAAATGATTTAGAAGAATTATTTTAGATAATTGCATATGCACAGCATCTCTCTGATGTACATTAAAGCAGTCACATCCTTTTTGAGCCTTCTGCATGAGCCTGAAAGAAAGATGCTGCTGCTTTAAGTTATCCACTAACTCAAGTGAATGTGACCAAACAATGGGTCCTTTTTTTAGGCTCTCGGGGAAGCCTGAAAAAAGTTGGGCTACTTTAATGAAGAGAAGGGAAGCACAGCACCCAGGCAAAGTTCAAAACACTATTTCTTAAAAAAATAATTAGATCATAGCATGCACAGCCCTAGTACATATATTTAGTATGCAGAAGTTGAGATAGGGGATATTTGCTTCCAGTTCCAAAATTTGAATATATGGAAGAGATCATTGTTTGAAAACCTTGAAATATTGATATTTGAATACGTAGAATTCTTTGATGAAAATGTATTTCAGCTGCACTCTGTACTGAGGTATCTGTAAGCTTTTCTAGGAAAGGAATGATTTAAGTCAAGATTGACAGTTATTTCGATTTACAGTGTTTGAAAAGTGGTAAAGGGAACAGAAAAATAAACAAATTGCCAGTGGTATTAGCTAGACATGCCAAAGGTTCTGGTCATGATTGGGACGACACTGCAGAGTGGAATAATAACATGCCTCCCTGCCTGCAGAATGAAACTTCAGTAATTCATAGTCAATGATATTCAGTGAAGGTCTGCAAGGCCTAATAACTTACAAATCTCATCCTTAGCCTCTGAGATAAATGTGTTCCTTCATCTCCAATGCTAAATACTCCACAGGGAGCTAAATACTTCAGTCCAGAGGTGGGATGGGAAGAACTTGAAGGTTTGGATAAAAAAGAGCATTTGGGGATTTATGGTTTTTTTTAAAAAATCTGTCTCTAATTGAAGACAATGTAGCCCTTTTGTAGCATGCTATTTCTGCAGTCCTCATCGACTGGGCTTCAGACAGGCTTCTGCAGTTTGAAAATGCCCCTGCTTTAGCCACCCAGACCAGCAAATGACCCTTTTTAAAATCTCCCTGGAAATGAATCAGGAATTGTTGGCAGTTACACTGTTTAGTAATACGTTTCACCCCCCCTTGTGTTTTTAAGGCTCTACTAAGTTCTGTAGATACTCTGTATGCTTAAACAGCAGAGTCTTTTAGCACTGTGAAGACTAATGAATTTCTCATTGCATAAGCTTTTGTGGACCACCGTCTGTTTTTGCATGCATGTAGAATAAATGGATGCTTGTTTACTTAAAATGCACGCGCATACACACAAACACACACATTTAGAATAATAATATCACTTATGGCTGCATATATGGACCCACAATCTGTTTAATATCGTTGTGACCACTTCGGGGCTCAAAGTAAACTTTAGTATTTGATGAAAGATCTCTGCTTTACTGCTGCCTGCCAGTCCCCTTCTGGTAGCTGTTTGCAAAGGTCTGCTTTGAAGCACAGTCAAATGAAGAAAGTGGTGTTATTTCAACAAAGCCAGAAACATTCTTTTCTGTTTGTAAATATTAGTACATCTCGCAGGCAGGGCTAAGAGCTGCCAGGCCTCCTGTCATTTTAACAGGACTGATTGATGCCAAGTTTCTGTCAAAGATCCAACGGGCAATGCATTAGCTCAGGAGCATGGGTCTGCCATGGTCCCCCCCCCCCTTTTCACACTGACTGCCTCTTTTAGAAAAAAGATGTCAACAAATTCCAGGGAAGCTGGTTTCCATCACTGTTCAAAATAATGAGCCACGAAAGAAACATTTCATTTATTGTTTTAAGAAGTCCGGATTTGGTAACAGGGTAAGAAACCCCAGATCTCTTTCTGACATCATGTAAAACAGGGAGGTGACAGGCGATGAAGAATTAGGTGGCCCAGAAAGACCCAGGAAATATAACCATTTACCCTCTGAATTTAGGAGAACAAGATAGGTCCATGAAGGCAGGGCAGTTGATTTTGGACATTAGATTTACTTCTTGATTGATTCAATGTATTACCCCCCTCTCCCCAATTTTTGGATTCTTGTTGGTTGGAAAAGTGTATATTCCCCAAATTCTCAGGTTTCAAGCTGTGTTGATCTCCTGTTTGTTTTCCTCAGAGGCTATGTGGATGATTTATTTATTTATTTTATTATTCATATTTATACCCCGCCTATCCCCTCCCTATCGGAGGACTCTAGGCGGCTTACAATATCACAAATCCAATTACTAACAATTCATATTTATTTTAACAATGTTACAACCACGCGCTTAGGAAAGGGGTAAGGGAACCGACTCTTGAAGTATTGGACTACATGTCCCAGCATACCTTGCTTCAGAGTTGGGTGCTGACGTCCTGGATGTTGCTATTTCGGGATCCGTCATCTCCGTTCTCCGCTCTCCGTTTCCGCTGCCATTCGCGAGGTCTTCTTCGCTCCGGAGGCGACCCCCGCCAGGACGCCAGCAAATTGACCCATGTGAAGTGGTACCCATTTATCTACTCACAATTAGCTTTCGAACTGCTGGGTTGGCAGAAGCTGGGGCAAGTGACGAGAGCTCACTTCGCCACGCGGAGGTTCGAACTGCCGACCTACTGATCGGCAGTCTTCACAGCATCAGCGGTTTAACCCGCTGAGCTACCGCACCCCTTGTGATAGTGAAATCTCAAAAAAAAATCAAGCCCTCTGGATCTCAGAAGAAAATATTGACTACAATTCAGCTAAGCTGTGTAAATACACCGTTTTTTGCCCTAAGAGCTGCTTTTAGAAAACCAGCTAACCAACCTCTCTGGACTGGATGAGAGGGGAGGAGGAGACATAACTCAAGGGAGGAAGGTCATATTTGGGCCCTTGCTATTTTTTGTACTTTATAAAAATAAATGGCTTACACATTTTTTATATGTTGTCTTTTTCATTGTTATTATGTCTAGGGATCTCAAAAACTAGAAGCAACCTATGCCCTTCTGGCTTTCTCAGATGGTCAGCCTTGGCTTTATATACCTAAAGTAGACCCATTTAAATCAATAAGACTGAAATTAATCATGGCTACTGAAAGAAGACCATTGATTTTAATGGATCTATTCAGAGTAAGTTTGGATTTCTTCCAATATTTTCACTCAAATAAGGGGAGAGAGAACAGCCTATGTATTGCTCTTGCCAGAGATCAGAACTGACTCCAAGACAAAATCTCAGTGATAGGGGACAATTTGCAGGCCAGCATGCCTCTGCCAGTTCCTTTCACAGCATGGCGAGTGCCCTGGATAATAGCTTCCCCCTTAATTTCCCACATACCTTTTAGTTAACTATTATGCTGTGCTGGGAGGACGTGATCTTGCCACACAGATATAGTCTTCAAGAAAGCACATGAGCAAATTTCTTGCAGCGTAAGCTTGCATTGGCTTGATAGTGATCAACTTTCTCAAAAAAGAATTGAAAGAAGATGTCTGTTTTCCAATAGGTCTCCCTTTCATAGTCTATAGTAGTGTTTCTCAACCTTGGCCATTTTAAGATGTGTGGACTTCAACTCCCAGAAATCCCCAGCCAGCATGGAGATTTTTGACGAAAGAAAGATAGATATTAATGAACAGATAGTTCATACCTTCTGCTTTGGTAGAGTCCGAAAATCTACCCCTAGAGGAATCCTGGGCAGATTTCTTTTAAATCCTTGGCTCCTTCCATCCTTTTCTCAGAGCTGAAAGTCCTTAATCTCACACCTGCCTGCTACAAAGAAGAAAAGGGAAAGGAAGTAAAAAAAGAAAACTGGAGATTGTGGAAAAAGGAAAACCTTGCATAGAATTTATTGTGGAACTCTTACCAATCTCATTGGCACCATACCTGTACAAAAGAACTTTGCAGTTTTGGCCTCTCTCCTGAATATTTAGGCCAACTAACCCTGGAGAAGGCCAACTCAATAGTAAAAGAAAGAGTTAGGGACACTGATTGCCAAAATGATATTACCATTTCTCCCGAATTCTATCACCAAATGCTAGATAGCTGCAAATCCTCTACTGCAGGGTATCTATACAATCTAACCTTAAGCAAATATAGATGGGCCTTTTCCAGAGTCCACTTTGATGCCCTCCCTTCAGCACTGCTGGCAGGAAGATTTCATGGGACTCCTTATTCACAGAGACTTTGCCCTTGTGGATCCAGGGAGGTAGAAACTCTTGTCCATGTCCTCATATGGGGTCCTTTTTATGATGCCCCAAGACGTGCT
Source organism: Charina bottae (assembly GCA_023362775.1). Lineage (NCBI taxonomy): Eukaryota > Metazoa > Chordata > Lepidosauria > Squamata > Charinaidae > Charina > Charina bottae. The sequence goes on from JALMGJ010000007.1 coordinate 32,364,428, forward strand.
TTGATCTCCCCAATCTTCTCTAAATTTGAGGGTCATGCTAACAGATTTTATGTTTATTTCTTTTTAAGGGATGCCAACTCTACACTCACACACCAGGTGGCCAAATATTTTTATCAAGTTATACAATACCACAAATTGTATATGGCAACGAATTGTAAAATTCTTTTATTGTAGAGGCTGGTCAAAGACCATAATAAAGATATTCATTCATTCATTCATTATTGTGGAACTTGATCTTTTCACCCCAACAAAGAAAATTATGCCTCATACATGTCATTTCTATGCCATGCATCTAATACTTTATTTATACTCTTCTTTTATCTTTCCATGTGTGATTTTTTCTATAATTAATTGTGGTACTTTATCAGCTGGTTAAATACTGCTCAAAGTATTTTGCATGCTATCAAAAACCATAAATGTGATATTTTACTTTAGTTACAAAAGATTTATGGGAAGGACCAGTCCCAGACTTCACCTTTATTCTGCCATCACTCTTCCTCATTAGCAGAATTTTACAGATGGCCCAAATAGGATTGTCTGCCTACTATATTTTACCTCTGCTTCTTCCATCTATTTTCCACACCAGGAAAAAACAAAGTTAAGAAGGGGAAAAAGAAACAGTTGCACAAAGCACTAGGTCTGGAGACACTCCTAGAAGTGAAGAAGAAGCAAAATTATGTGAACGAGGCAGGATGGCTGCATGATAAAAGCCTTGTCTGGAAGCACCGTTTGTCATATTCCCATCTGATTTCATGACATACATCTATTTACTAGTGACAAGCACATTGGTTTTCCACGCGTATGCATTTTGTGCTTGTTTGACCACTGGCCATATGGCAGCTTTGTCCTGTGGGTTGCTTTATTATCCCAGCTGGAGATGCAATAATTCTGTGTAGCTGTGATATTACACTAATTGAGCAAGACATCTCTGAAGTGAGGTGTAGAAAACAGCAGTTGGAACCATCCACTTCATTTCAAGCTTGTGCCTTTGAAAATAAAATCTTTTATAAGGCAAGATACCTTAGGAAGATCCCCCTTTGATTAAGATGTTGTTAAAAACAATTATCTTCTCAAGACTTCTGTCTTGGAGGGGAATTAGAAGATACAGTGAATCTGGAAGCTCAGACACCATTGGGCAGATTTTCCATTTGACCCTTCCCTGAGCAGCTGGACAAAGTTTGTGATCAGTGTGCATAAAGTTAACCTACCACTTAAGATTATCCCCAAAACATTTTGTGGTAGTGGGCAAATACCACCCGCTGTTAGTGATTAAATATAAAGCACCTGGCTACTGTTCAGAAGGTTTATTTGGAGAGTAAGCTACAAAATATGAATGGCCAGCCTATTTGTCTCAACAGGTAAATTTCTTTTTCAGCTGTTCACACAATGACTGCCCTAAGAGAGAAATGATATTGAGAAGCATGCCAAAAAACTCCAGTGAGATCATGGGCTTTTAATGTTGTGTGTCGCATAAATCTCAGCTGCAAGCTTGAACAGTAACCATCACAGAATGGAAAATGGGGCCAACTGCATAAACCGGATGGCTTGTTTTGTTTTCAGAATAAGAAATAAACAGAAACTTGCTCCAAAGGCTAAGGGAAAGGTCAAAGTAAACTGAAGATCATGGAGAAAATTAGAATGATGAATACACCCAAAGAATATGTTCTATCCCAAGAAAGTTGAAGACAGTTCATACTTTTAAGCCAGAAAATATACGTCTTCTTCTTCAACCCAATTCCCTCGAAATGTGATAGACTTCCATTCAGGGGCATCACAGCAGTAGTCAAAAAAGTCACAATAGCAGCCACAACTTTTAATGTCGTGCATCTAATGCATGTTAAAAAGGAGTGGGTTTGTGGTCATGGCTGCCATCTTGATCTTTTTGAAACCCTGCCTCATCCCTGCCTCATCCCATGGATGCCCAGGCTTAAACTTTTAAAATCCCCTATATATCTTTGGGAAAGGTGCTCTATCCACATCCCTGGGATAATGTCTCATTTTAGCTATGTGCTGAATCACACTGTAATCCTTTAGCCTTTGGCAAAGGGATTGTGGTAAGGAATTAAAATATAGATTTCCTACTCTGGACTCTAAAAGCACAGAAGTCTAATGGTTAACAAATGAGATCTGGACATGGAGATTTGGCTAATGGACTCTGTTCCTTTTCATCTCTTTTGCATATATCTCTTTTCTTGTTCAATAAAATAGGCATACCCACTATCCATTTTTAAAGCAAAGGAAGAAAAAGATTGACAAATATATATGTGTGTTCAAAGATAAATCTAGTAATAGCCTATTCACGTGTACCTGGAAGCAACCACACAGAACTCACTTGGATTTATTTTTGAACCAATGTGTATAAGATTACACTGTGAAAGCGGCAATCTGTGTTCATTTATTGTGGAATAAGATCCGTTGAAAACAATGATTTTTAAGTTGCCATGCTCTTTAAATGGTATAAATTATACTGAATTATTTTCACTACCATGGGAAACTCAGTCACTTTTAAAATATTTTTTATTTTTATTTTATTTATTTTCTATCCCACCTTTATTATTTTTATAAATAACTCGAGGTGGCAAACATACCAAATACTCCTTCCTCCTCCTATTTTCCCCACAACAACAACCCTGTGTGATGAGTTGGGCTGAGAGAGAGTGACTGACCCAAGGTCACCCAGCCGGCTTTCATGCCTAAGGCGGGACTAGAAGTCACAGTCTCCTGGTTTCTAGCCTGCTGCCTTAACCACTAGACCAAACTGGCTCTTTGAATCCATATTTAACATAAGAAAGTAGTTCTAATGTGAAATATGTACATTATGTACATTAATAGGCTTATACACAGATATGCTACTTGTATGTGGGAATGACCTTGGGAGACTGGGCCAAGAGACACTGCCTAGGGAATGGTCAGATAAGAGACAGCATAGCTCGCAGCTGGATAGTGGGTATGGCAAGAGGCTCAGAAGAGACCCTCCCTAGTTTCCCGGGCTGTAAAGGAAACAGGTGGAGATTTGTACTTTCAGACTTACAAGATTCTGTTAATGTAGCTTTAAAATAAAGTAGAATTAGCATATCTGGTCGTGTTTCCTTTCTGGTCTACCTAGTAAGGCTGACACTACTACACAGTACAGTGAAATTCATTTGGTTTATTGTATGCCTTAAGAGTTAGAAGGAATTAACTCAAAACTGATGAACAGTTAATACAATAATTTGTTAAACAACAAGCATTTGTTGTTTAAAAACCTCAGTTTTTAAATGTAAAGGATAAATGTAAAGAAAGAATGTAAAGAAAAAATAAAAGAAGTAAGAGAAAGAGGAAAAAGGAAAATAGTGTGAAAAACAAGGCAAAGAAAAAAAGAAAAAACTAATTAAAGAAACAAGAATCAGAAAAAGAAAAAGAAAGAAAGCAACTTCTGACCTTCTTTTCAATAGTTATAAACAAACTCATTATCCCTCCTCCCTCTTTAACAGTACAAAAATACCCTCAGCACCTTATTTAATCTTTTTTCAATCAACAAATCCATAAATCATCACTTCAAGAAGTGTCCAAGTGTCCAAGAAAGTCCTCAACGGCAGAACAGGCGGAAGATAACAAGGTGTATTGTTACAACGGCTGCGAAGGCGGATGAAGGCTGCAGCAGACAAAAGGTCACCAATCGTCATGGTATCCATGCCATTGGATTAGAGCCTTTTTCTGTGAAGGTTATGTGCTGATTGTTGTGCACCGATCTCCACACATAAAACAAATTCACGCACAGGCGTCTTCCAACCACACCAAACCCAAAACAACCAAAAGTCCCATGGCGATTGACGAATGGCAACGGGGGCAGGACTGTGAAATCCGGAAGCTCCTAGTCATGAACCAGCACATGGGCGGTGGATACGGATTCAGTCGCCCTGACTCAAGGATCGAGGCAGTTGAGTAGTTCAGCAGCTGTATCCACGACTGAGCAGCCCTATTTAGGATCCACTCTGCTCACCCCATATGGGGAGGGGGCTAGAAAAGGTGCCCTAAACATAGTCTGCCTCACGGCACCTCCAACTTCTTGAAAGATTCCATCAACGCTGCCTCCGAAAAATTCTGCAAATTACTTGGGAAGATAGGCGGACTAATGTTAGTGTATTAGAAGAAGCGAAAACCACCAGCATTGAAACAATGATCATCCAACATCAACTTCGCTGGACCGGTCATGTTGTTCGAATGCCTGACCATCGTCTTCCAAAGCAGCTACTTTACTCCCAACTTAAGAATGGAAAACGGAATATTGGTGGACAGCAAAAGAGATTCAAAGATACTCTCAAAGCTAATTTAAATAAATGTAATATCAGCATTGAGAACTGGGAAGCCCTAACTCATGAGCATTTCAATTGGAGGTCAGCCTTTATTAATGGTGCTATGGACTTTGAAGAAGCACGAGTACAGGGCGAAAGGGAGAAAAGAGCTAAAAGGAAGGCACGTCAGGCAGACCCTCATCATGACCGTCTCCCACCCGGAAACCTATGCCCTCATTGTGGGAGGTTGTGCCGATCCAGAATTTGCCTTTATAGCCACTTACGGATCCACTGTTAAAATTTTACCTTTGGAAGACAATCTTACTCGGCTACGAGTGATCGCCAATGATGATGAAATCATCACTTCACTTTTTCCATTTTCAGCAAAAAGTCCATAAGATAAAGGACACCAGGACATCTTTTTTTTATGTCCTGTAATGTCAAGACAAGTCAAATCTCTTTATTTTGGTCATCAACCAGCAAAATGTCCTGTAATATCTGCCCATCCTGTGCATTCCAACAGCATTGGCCTGCTTTGGATCCCCTCAATTAAGCAATGTCACCTAGTGGTACTCCGAAGGTGAGCCTTCTCTGTTACGGTCCCTGGCCTTTGGAACAGTATTACCACAGAGATCTGCATGGCTCCCATCTTGTGCACCCTTAAATATTCTTTAAAACATGATTTTTTCCATAGGCCTTCAGTTAGATAGATGGATGAGTTTTGTGAGTTTTGTAGAATATGGATGGAGGGTTTGCTCTCCCAATGGTTGCTGTTTTAATGGATGTGATTGTTTTGTATTGTATGGTTATTTTAATTCTATGAAGCTTCCCAGAATGAAGCGACCTACAAATTCAATAAACAAACAAACAAACAAAATTGATCCAGAGCTAGTCAGTTTGGAAAAGATATTAGAGAATAAAGCAATTTTTTTTTAAAAAAAATTAAATCTGTGAGGCAAGCAGTGTTGTCTGTATATACTGTGACTTTTTCAACAGTTTCCCTTTTCTCTAAAGTGTACTTGATGGCACACTGTGGCACTGTTGTCATCAACATTTTTGTCTCAGAAGACATGAATTTCTATTGTCTTTTTTTTTTTTAGCATTACAAACTGTCTGCTAAGCAAATGGATTCCCCAGTGATCTTCCTTTATGGGAAAAGGCACTATAAGAATTCAATAAACAGGAATAAAACTTTTTAAGCTTAACTATGAAATAAAAATGTCATGCTATTAAGTTCTTTAGGGCAATTTAATTGGGCATCACCTGAGTATGTAAATCTGTAACATTGCAAAATTGTTTATATGATGCCCTGTTGGTTTAACATTTATTGCATTCAGTAAGAACCACTCATAAGGGTTCTGTTGCAGTCTTTTATGGAGTTAAATTATACCCAGTCTCATTGTTCATCAACATGCAGAATGCAAGATACCTACACTGCACTGGTTGGGCAATAAATTGAGCAATTTTGTGACATAGTTTAGCTAGTTCATATTATTTCTTTGGATTTCTTGGGCTTTGACATAGCATTTCCATGCCTTCCCATATGACAGAAATATCTTTTAAAAATAAATATATTTCATATTGTGAAGATATGATGATGCATGCTCTTTAAATAGAAAGGTATGTTCTTTCTTTAATGACAAACGAAGGTAAGTTAAATTTTTAAGGAGACCCAGCCAAATATTTTCCAGTTAGAATTTTAAAGACAAAAACAGGTCTTCTCAAGGCCAAACCTTTTATTTATTTATCAAATTTATATGGCCGCCCATCTCACAAAAAGTGACTCTGGGCAGCGTACAAAAATTTTGCTAAAATATTCTCAAAAATCTGTTTCTTTTGGTTTTGCAGTCCAAATGGACTTTCCCCCAACAATGGTAATGTCACATAGCCAGTTATACTTAATTTAGTGATGCCAGTGAGAACAACTAAAGCTGAATGAAGACAGTGCCTATTCAGGAATCCCAATATTATCCCATCATAAAATTTGATTTTCTATTTGATAATGTTTCTATTATTATAAGGCAAAAACCAATTGGGGTAGTAAATACAGTAAGAGCACAAATACAAGTTATAGGGCATGTGCTGCCTGAATCTGGTTGGATATGTGATGACAATTTAAATATGTGTCATGAATTTATCCATCATGCAAAATTACTCAGTCTCACAAATTTCCAAAACAAGCAGGACAAATTCCATCAAGGAAATTTCACATAAAGCACTCCATATCAATTTCAACTCTGGAAAGAACAGAGTATGTTTTATATGGCAAGAAAAATCAGTTCACGAATTAAAACTAGAGATAAGATACAGCATTTTCTCATATTGAGCTAAAAATTAAATCAATAACAGGAAGTGAAGCCAAATAATAACCTAGAACAATGTTTCTGAACCTTGGCAGCTTGAAGATGTGTGGACTTCAACTCCCAAAATTCTGGGAGTTGAAGTCCACACATCTTCAAGTTGCCAAGGTTGAAAAACAGTGTTGTAGAAGATTATGATAGATTTCTGACATAAATTCTGAAGACCTACTGCTTGTCAGAATTGGACAGTGCATGGCTGGCTGGGGAATTCTGGGAGTTGAAGTCCACACATCTTCAAGCTGCCAAGGTTGAGAAACATTGGCCTAGAAGAATGTATGACTATTGATTTACACACCCTATCTGTGGTTTACCTTTCTCTCTCTTTAAAGCTCCCCTTCTTTCACTCTAATCTCTAGGTTCTCTTAGAAAATAAAAAATAAAACATAGATGAAAGTCATATATACTTTTGCCTGCTTATTTCTTCCATTCCTCCTCTCTCTGCACACCCACTATCTCCGTGTAGTTGAAACTATTCTAACAGGAGATATGAAGGGAAGGTGTCGGCCCCACCAAATAGACCAGACCAGAAATCAACTCCATGGGAAGGCTAAAACTACTTTTACTGAGGTTGGCTATAATAACAGAAATCTTGCAAGTCTGATTGTGCTGTACCTCCTTCCTTTCTTATACTCATGTGAATTAGGGAGGTGTCTGCCTGAGCCTCTTTTGCATATTTACTGCTTGTTGTGAACTTAAGGTATGTTTCCCCCCTCATTGCTTTGGTAATGGATCTCGCTTATCTCCATCGAGGTCATCCTCCTTACTCTCTACCTTGGGGGAGGATACACTTATTTCATTTAATTTACTAGACATACAGAATCCCTTCAGAATCCATCTGCCCAAGGGATGGGGAACCATCTGCCCATGTGCCAAATCCTGCCCACAGTGCTTTTAGAAGCCAGCTCACTTCTCACCCTACCTTTATGCAACAATTAGGTTTAGAAAAAAAAATCTATTGGTATAAAAAAAATCCTTCTTCTGTCTTCCATAAACTCACTGTTCTGTTGTACGGAAGGAAGAAGTAAACTGAAATGATCATACCACTTCAAACTGTAAGTTTGTCTCTGTTCTTTTTTTTTTTTAATGCTTCCCAAGATTTAAAAAACCAAGTAATTCAAATCTCCTTGGGTCTCCCAAATTAGCACAGCAGAGTGATCTGAAAACTTTTTACATATGGAAGTATTACTGAAAATGGCCTTCCTCTCACCCATGGTCCAAAGTGGTATAATCCAGAATTGTCACACCTCAAACCAGGCTCTCTTATCCATTTTTAAGTTGTTTTTTAAAATAACAATATGAGAAAAAGGGATTGCCGAGTTTCTGCATAGTTCAGCATTACATAGATATATTTGTGCAGTCACATTATTAGTCATCAAAACTAACAAGACAGCTGTATAATAGTTGGGTCAAGCAGAGACGAACAGTTTGTCTTGCAGGGGGGGGGGGAACTTGGAATTTTGTTAAAAGCAGTTGAAGGAATGCCAGGGAGTATGCATAAAGCTGCTTTTAATTCCTTTTCAGTGAAGGAAAACACAACTCAAAGAATACTGTCTCATTCCAGAAAAGGATGATGAGACAACGCCCCATCTGTTTGCAGTTAAACCTGCTTCTGCCATTATTGCCATTATTACTATTATTATTGTTTTTAAAAAGGCAAGTGGGCTTAACATCAGAAGAAATTGGATGTCATGCGCTTCAGACCTCAAATAACAAAATAATGATGCCCCATGCCAGGAGAAACAAGGCAACTGCAAGAGAATTCTTGCAAGAGAATTTGGTATGTGTGGAAATGTTCAAACTGAAGGAACAATCCTTGTATTTATTGGCTTAATGCTGAAAGCCTTGATCCTTCCATTATGGCACTTCTCTTTGCCAGGAAAAACTAGGTAATTCTATGCCCCCTCCCCAAAAAAAGGAAAGAAGAAAAAAACCCACCCCCCAAACAAAGAGGGTGTTTATATATCATCTGCCTGATCTGCCCTCAGGTAGAGCAATCTACTGCCTCAGCTACAGATGCAACAGAGGGAGCAGAGGGCAGCACTAAGATACTGAACAAAAGAGCTAGATGTGCAATGAAGGTTAGAGCTAAAGGTGGAACATACAGTCTGCCCTCTAAGCTAATTTGATGGAAGTAACCAGCATTTATGTACAATTCCACAGTTTCTCTGATCAGCTTCTGTCCATGGAGTGCAGCCAGGGGACATCTGGTTGTCTTGGGCAAGAAGACGGCTTGGGCAGATCTGTCTGTCACATTCTGAATATACTGAACAGATGTTTAATATTAATATTCTGTATGCTATGGCAAACCTAGACAGCATATTAAAAAGCAGAGACATCACCTTGCCGACAAAGGTCCGTATAGTTAAAGCTATGGTTTTTCCAGTAGTAATGTATGGCTGTGAGAGTTGGACCATAAGGAAGGCTGAGCGCCGAAGAATTGATGCTTTCGAACTGTGGTGCTGGAGAAGGCTCTTAAGAGTCCCTTGGACTGCAAGGAGGTCAAATCAGTCAATCCTAAAGGAAATCAACCCTGACTGCTCATTGGAAGGACAGATACTGAAGATGAAGCTCAAATACTTTGGCCACCTAATGCGAAGAGAGGACTCACTGGAAAAGACCCTGATGCTGGGAAAGACTGAAGGCAAAAGGAGAAGGGGACGGCAGAGGATGAGATGGTTAGATAGCATCACCGATGTAACGAACATGAATTTGAGTAAACTCCAGGAGACAGTGGAGGACAGGAAGGCCTGGCGTGCTATGGTCCATGAGGTCACGAAGAGTCGGACACGACTAAACGACTGAACAACAACAACAAAATGCTTTCATAAAAATTATGCTGAACATATAAGAAAAAGACTGGAACTTCATATGCAAACACAAGAGCCTTTCAACCATGTTGCTACTTTAGAAACAAATATATTCTCCCACCCCAAGTTCTTGGAATTTGAATCTTCATGGTTTTCCTTGCCTGCCTTCTTTTCTTTTCTTTTCTTTTCTTTTCTTTTCTTTTCTTTTCTTTTCTTTTCTTTTCTTTTCTTTTCTTTTCTTTTCTTTTCTTTTCTTTTCTTTTCTTTCCTTTCCTTTCCTTTCCTTTCCTTTCCTTTCCTTTCCTTTCCTTTCCTTTCCTTAAGTCATTCAAGTCCACTTTTACCTTCAATCTCTGGACCAATCCTTCCATGAAGGAACATAATGAGCATCTCAGGGCAGCCATTCCTAAGTGATTATCAGATTCATGTGTCTCTGGGTTTCAACTTTTTTAAAAAAATAAGAATTCTATTAAGTTTAAGGCAAAGATAAAAACTACAAAAAAGCAAAAAACTACAAAAAGAAAAAGAAAACTAAAAAAGTGAGAAAACACAAGATGAAAAGAGATTTTTTGAAGATTACATAAGAAGTGATTTCCGAATTTTAACAGCAAGAATATACAACAATTTCCCATAGTCAATCCCTTATTCTATGTTAAACCAAAATCACATTATTTCTATAAATCCTTCCATTAGCACATATATAAATCACTAATACAATTGCTCCTTCCCTTTATAAAAAAAGAGAAAACCTATATAAATCTCTAAATCAACCTCCCTCCCCCAAAGACTACATTTATTTAATTATTTCCTTCCTACCACTATTCTATATACTTCTGTCCACTATAATAAGAATCAAATTATAAAAACATATAAATTGTCTACTTTTGTAATTAATAATACTACAACAGTCTTAACCCTTTTAAACCTAAAAACCAAGCAGTTATTATTATACCTTATAGATACCTTATAAATCTTACAAATCAAACAAACCTTTAAAAAATTCAATAAATCTTAATCCAAATCGTTAAAAAGAAATGACATCATAATAGCCTCATTATCAATTCAATTAAACATTCTTAAATTTTTACCCCACTTCAAAATATACCAAGACATTTACATATCTCCCTGTTACATACAAGGCAATTTTCTTACAAAAATCAAACAGCCCAACTGCCCCCCTTAAAAACTCAGACTTCTCAGCAAAAAAAACTCCCACAAAACAGATTCTCTTCTTTCCCATAACATTGTATCAGAAAAACAGCTTTGTTTATGATTTGTAATTCAGGCAGTCTCCCACAAAACCAAACCTCTTCTTTCCCAAAACATTCCCTCAGAAAAACAGACTGTTTAACCCTTTCAGCATCAAAATGTAATCTTCGCCTGGCAATACTTCAATCCCACTATCAATAGAAACCTCACCATCCTAGCCAAAATCTTCATCTTCTTCCATAGCATCTTCAGCCAGATGACACACTTTAGAAATATCTTCCCCAATGTCCCGAGTATTCTGCAGAATAGCCTGACAGCAATCTGAAAAAATCTCTTTAAAGGTCTGCTCAGACTCATGACAGGACTCTGAAAAAGTCTCCTTAAAATCCTCCATATTTCAGGCAATAGATTATGGTGCCCCCTAGATACTTGACTCATGCAGATAGGAGTTAATAAGTTAATGAAAAACTTTTGAATGAAATTGACACAAAGGAAAGTGTACTAACAAGTTAACAAGCTAATAAACAACTCCCAAAGAAAGTGAAAGCAGAAAACTAAAAAATTTGAAACGGCAGATTCAATGTGTAGGAGAATATTAAATCCTTCAAATTCAATACAAGAATAATAGTGGGGAGGCTATTATCTCAGTTGTCCTTAATAAGTAAATGGGAAAAGAAGCCAAAACTTAAAAAAAAAATTAAAAAAATTAATCCAGAAATAACTATAAGCACCAAGAGAGTCCGCTTCTTCTTGCTGTAGAAAGCCTCTCTTAGGGTACGAAAACTTTATATATATAGGGTGATTTAGAAATGGGGTGGCTCGACTTAGTGTCTCTTTAAGGCTGCAGCACAGCTTGGAAATGATGACGATCCGGTCTCCCGGAAGCTCTTACCTGATCGGCGAGAACGCTGTTTGCGATTCTCAGGCTGCAAGTTGCCGTTCTGGAGAACAAATGGGATAATTCTGAGCGCTTTCTTTGCCGTGAAAGCGCTCCAGGGCTTCAGGAAAGAACCTGCCTGAGCCCAAATATTCACCACGATGCCAGTTCTGCCCGCGGAGCTTGCAGACAAAGCTGTTCAGTCGGACATATTCCCACCGGAAGTCCTCTGGGTTTCAACTGACTATTATTTTAAAGTTAAAATGCAGCATTCAGCCCATTTCTTTATTCTTTCCTGCTTGGCAGTTTTATGCCTTAGCCCAGATGCATATTGGACAGCATTGTAGGGCTGCTAAGCTATGTTTATGCTGGCTGTTAATCCAACCCCCCTTCTTTGTTTTGTTTTGATAGGCAAAGGAGTGGCTCAGAATCCATTTAATTAAGCTGAATGGCTCTGCTCACCATCAAAGCTAAGAACCTGTGCTTTGTAACTACCAATTATATAATGACATGTTACATTTCAAAGTGCACATGGACTTGGGGTAAAATTAAACCAATAAACAATACAGATTCTAGGATTCCAGAACTTGTCTCAAATATTTAAGTTAAACGAATTAACTTGTTTTCTTCTTTTGTTACCCATAAATCTCTGATTTTTAAAAAAATATCTATTTGGCCTCAAAGCTGTTTAGTAATAGTCAAACTAACCAGATTAAGCCAAACACTCAGACCTTCAATTTCAATATGGAATGATCTGAGATAAAAGGATTGGGATGGGAACACACTGTTACAACTTCATACCTAATATAGTGATTAAACCCTCTCTCTGCTCCACACACTCAAGCAAGTATAAGGTTAGATTTATTGCAAATAATTAGAAGGCTGCACATATAAAGAAGTGATTGGTCTAACAATACCTGGAATCCTGCCCTTTCTATATGTTGGTCTCCAGATTTAAATCCTGGGCCTCTTCTTCCTTTTTAAGTTAATGGCTGAATAGCTGCTTTTTTCCTGGGCTTGAAAGTTTCAGCCTTCTGTCTCTTGTTTTCTTTGTACCATTTACAAAACAGTTTTCTCTGGCATGAGAATCAGAGCTTCCTGTCTCATCAATTTCAACCCTTTCACATGCATTCCATTCTCCTGCTCCCTTATTAGAATGATGAGTGCTTAAAGGTGGTTGCATATTTGGCAAAATGAGAATACATGATCCTAAGGAAAGATATATGTACATTAAAAAAGATATTTCAAAAACTTGGTATTTTCTTGAGAAAGCACTGCTATGATGAGTTAGTGATTGTGTTTTATTGTATGTATATAACAGAAACAATAATAGTTCAAAACAACCCATGAAGAGGGAATCTTTCTTAGGCTATGGGTTCCATTTCTGCTGACTTAAATTTTGGATGCTAGGGTTAAAACTTGATAATTTGGTAATTTATCCCACACCTTCTCTCATTAGCCACTACTATATATCAACCCACTGGGGACACATGGCCTGCTGACCCAATGAGTCATCCTCACCTCTTGGGTTTTTTTTATCCATGGGCTTGGAAGGCAGGAAGAGTGGTATGAATTTGTCTTCTCAATACAAGTGTCTTCCTCCCAATAGGGAAACTATGGGTAGAATACAGGTAGTCCTCACTTAATGACCACAATTGGGACCAGAATTTCAGTTGCTAAGCAAAGCGGTCATTAAGTGAATCCGACCTGATTTTATGGCCTTTTTTGCAGTGGTCGCTAAGCACATCACCACGGGTGTTAAGTGAACCACGTGGTTGTTAAGCAAATCATGTGGTTCCCCATTGATTTTGCTTGCCAGAAGCCAGCTGGGAAGGTCGAAAATGGTGATCACGTGACCACGGGACACTATGACGGTCATAAATGCGAACTGGTTGCCAAGCGCACAAATTGTGATCAAGTGACTGCGGGGATGCTGTGATGGTTATAAGTGTGACAACTGGTCATAAACACTCTTTCTGGTGGTTGCCGAATGAGCTGGATTTTTTGACTCTTTGCAGTGAACTACTACTGAATCACCATTAGGGGCATGAAAGCACCCTGATCAGATGCACAAATTTCTCTATATATCATATCTGTCATTGCTACATATATAAATATTTATTCTACACCATGGTTGGCAACCTGTATCTCATAAGCTATGTCTAGCCCTTGAAGATCTCCCAGAACTTTTGAAATCATACCTAAAGTAAACAAATGAAAAATAAAGGTACAAATTTCCTATCCATTTTGGGAGCAAAGGAAAGCAAAATAGATATGTGAATTCTTAACCCATCTTTATATATGCTCTTATAAATACATACACACAGACATATATATACCCCAAAATCTAAAATACTAAGGAAAACTCTCATCATCATTCCTTTCCATATAGCAAATAATCATATTTCAAGTTCAACTGCTGGTATATATGTGTGGGAGTCTGTGCATGTGATCTTTGTGAGATCACACTGCATGGGGAAGGGATAAACCTTTTCCTCCAGCTGCAAAAGCATTGAGGCTTATAGCTTTCTTCCTCTGGGTGAAGAAAAGAACACTTTACAGAGACATTTTGAGCACATGATTTGTTTAACGTAATAACTAAAAGAAACAAATGTGGGTCCTTTCAGTCAAAGTGCTTATAATTAACCAGTCTCTGTGTTGCTCTGCTCTTCATTGCTTTCAGTTGACTATACAGCTTTGGATTTGGAGCTGTATTATTGAGTGCTGATGGACCTCTGTGTTTGGATATCCTGATGTCTCTCTCATTACTTTCTGGAAAAAAACCCCACTTGAAATGGAAAGGTTTGATTGCAGCCACAGTATGATGGCAAAGATTAGACTCACCCCTGTGCATTACACAGCCCTAGTTCAAATGACAAGCCCCATAGTAAGTTTTAGACTAACATGTGGTTTGACTTTATGTGTCCCTAGAAAAGCAATACAGTGTAGTGTTAATATATGGATCCATACCTAATCCATGCTGACAAAGCAAAGGAAAAAAAAATTAGCTGTGTGTTCACCTGAGTGCATAAAGACTTAATAGTATGTAGGGAGTATGAAGGTAATCCCATTGTACGAAACACATGTAATCTCTTTTTCAGAGCTTTACACATTCAACACAAAAGCCTGAACAGGGTTTCTACATGCAGTTTGTTAACATGCTCAGAAGGAAGAGTTCAGAGCTTCAGATACCACTGTCAACAAAAGTAAGGATATCCTAGACATTTTTATCCCTTACCTGGACATGGTTTAAATACAACTTATGTATGCAGTACATATCCCATGTTTTTCAAATCCCCAAACAACTTTTGCAACCTGTACTTTGTCCCTGGATGGATTGTGTGAATGGGTATGGTCTAATACCTGATTTACTTTTCCAGAAACTGCTTAACTGCAGTGCTTGAGAACAGGATTCACAGCTGAAGGATGTGCAGTGCATCAGGCAACATGACATTTGCTCAGACAATAGAGTACTTATATTCTGTCAAAGGAATTGCTTTTGAAAGGCATCCTATGGCTAGAATGTACGGTATGAAAACTGGCCTGGAATCATTTCCTGTTAGCTACAACGAGAGGCAGATTTACTTATAGATCAGCAGGGCCTGAGTCAGGCTGATAAATACTAAATCAAACTTTGATCTAGTGTAAATTGAGTTTCACACTTCCTGGAGAGCCAACCCCAGATTACTGTTATAAATTTTTATGCCATTAAACAACAGCAACCCAGTCTGATACTTTAATTATTCTCGATCCCTTCAGTGTAACCCCTGTTTCCAAACGTTTATTTAAATTGCTACTATGAAGTCTTTATCTGTTCTGAGCATTTCAGCCTCTTGGATGCTGAAATTTCTCAGTCTGACAGAATAAGAAATGCATTTACATGGCCTAAACTCTTAAATTGTCCCTTCCAATTAATGCCCCCTCATAGAGCAATCTGGAAACCATTAGTCAGTAACTCTTCATTGTAATTGTTTGCAGCTGAATATCCCGGCCTTGGTAATAGAAGAATAAAGAAAACTCAGTAACAAGTGCAATTGATTCCAGTCAGAATCCCCTTGGTGCTTTGCCATGTTTGGCCTGTTCAGAGGAAACTGGAGTGGTTCTCCCCTTACCTCACTTTTCAGGGCCAGGAAATGAATTGGCAGACATAAGATGGTTTGTGTGCAGCTTGCATTCATTTCTCAGCTGGTCCTTGTTAAAAGTGAGACGGTGGGGCTCCAGCACTTTTTTTTTCTTTTTAAAAAAGAGACTTTATTTTAGTACCTGATAAAAAACTACAGTGTCTCAATTTGCTATGGACTAACAGCAACCAGAAGTTGTCACCTTCTAAGAGGTGTCCACAGTCAGCCTTGATAGTTAATTTGGCAAACAAGAGATTTAATTTGTAGGGCCTTGTTGTAAAGGTTTCTAAACTATTCTGAAAGCAGTGAAAGCGATGCATTTCCATGAGCATCAAAGCACACCCCCTCCTCTTACACAGGTGGATGGTAAGAATGTTGGGAAGTTGTAAAGTACTAAGGTAAAGGTTCCCCCCGCACATTGTGCAGTCGTGTCCGACTCTAGGGGCCGGCGCTCATCTCCGTTTGTTAGCCAAAGAGCCAGCGTTCAAAATTCTTCAAAGTTTAAACAAGCCTGTTTTGTAAATCCAATATAGGAAAATTATCCAGGTCACTCACTTGGTTTGTTACTTGTATATCCCTTTTAATTATTAAGGCATCAGCCAGTTTCTTTTGTATGTCCAGTGTAGCATCTTTTTCCATATCATTCTTGTAGCCTGTCATTTTTAAATCCACTTTCAGATCAGTCTCAATCTTGTCAGGTAAAACTTGTTCCTCTTCCATAACATCTTTTAAACACAGTCTATATATAGAGGCAGACAGTCTTAAAATTAACTTCTGGGTCCATTGTTCAAAAATATCATTCAATATGTCCAATGTTAAGATATTTTGCTACATTCTGTATTTGTAAGTCAAATTTAAGTGTTCTTCTCCTTTAATTATAACCTTTAGTTCCTTCTAGTTCTCTCTAGTGTCCAACCTTCAAAGTCCCATCCTATCATTTTTTTAAAAAAAGGAATTGAAAACAAAAGCATTTTCCTATGGGAAGGATTCTTTATAATTAATTCCAAAATCTTATTTCAAATTTATCTGGACCCTTAGCCCATTTGTAACTTTCTAAAATCAAAGTTTTAATCACCCTTTGTTGTTTATTCCAAACCCCCCCCCAAAAAAAAAACAATTAAGTCCTTAAACTTTACTCAAAGTTTCGCTAAGGATTGAAGGAAATTCACCAGGTGTTTTCAGACTTGTCAATCCAAGGTTCCTAATAGCTGAAAAGCAGTTAACAAACAATTTCCGAAAGTAATTAGAAAAGGAAGTATGCGAACCCAGTGTACTTTTGAAGGTGCCGACTGTGGTTTGGGCAAGATGGCTATTCCTTCGTCTCCCAGAGCTCTAAACCCACCAGAGATTGCTGTCTTGTGGTCTCCTCATGAGGAGCAACTGTCTGGAGCACTTGAGGGTGATCTCAAGTCTTCTCCTTGTCCAGAGAGGTATTACGAAGACTGGCTCTTCATTCCGCTGCGGTCGCTTTTAGCAGAACCATCTTCAGTTTCTTCTCTGGAAGTCTCTGTTAATATTTATTTATTTATTTATTTATCAAATTTTGTCACCGTCCATCTCCCCCAAAAGAGGAGGTTATTAATTTTTGACCCAATTTTTCAAAAGTGTCCTTCAGTATTTCCAGTGTTAGAATATTTTGCGCCATTCTGTACCTGTTAGTCAAGTTTATGTGTTCTTCTCCTTTAATTGAAATCTTTAGTTCCCTCTAACGGAGCTGTCTTCAGTTCACCGTTTCTTCCCCGGAAGTCCCTGAATTTCTAGAATTATATATATAATTATATATTTATATTATATATATATATATATATATATATATATATATATAATTATATATATATAGAATTATATATTATATATATAGAATTATATTATAATATATATTATAATTATATAATTATATATATAATTATATAGATATACATCTAATATATAATATCATTTGCCAGCTCAGAACCTTCAAGAAAATTGCCAATGTTTTGTCATTGTCATTAACTCCAATTTCACCTAATTTTCTTTATCCTCTTTAAAAAATACCCCAAAGAACCCCAAACAAACAAGTAAACAAAAAACACCCTCCTTTATTATCTATGGATTGGGATGGGACAAAATGAAGAGGCATTCAGTGCTAACCTTAACTATAATTCTGCATCTATCTGATCTAGCTAACTTTCCAAAATTATACTGGAGTTTCAAAAGCAAAACAAGAAAATGATGATAGCAAGGGCTGTCATTTGAATGTTGCAGGCAAAGAAAAGAGCGTCTCTTCCTGTTTCTCAACCAGCAGTTGAGGCAATACATGAGGTTTACAGGGAAAAGGGGAGGTTTTTTTCCATGCATCATAACTTTTAAAAATAATTGCACTTGTTGGTTCAGAATAGACACTTTTTATATTGCTTCTTATCATGTGTGATCAAATAAAACATCTTATTGAAGTAACTATTTCCATATCAAAGGTTTTATTTCACCATATTCCAAAATAAGAGAGGCAATTCAACATAATTTAATGGCTTTTCTCAGCAATCTTACTTCTGGGTTGTCCTCAACTATTTATTGTTAATAAAGCATTTTCCAGGTAACTTAAGAGCAGGTAGTTTGATTTTTCAGAAGCAGCTGTTAGCTCAGTGCTAATCTCCAATATCTATGCCCTTATCAGTCATTATCAGGAAGAACTGCACTAAATCATCCAGAGATACGAGTGTAGTTATTGCTCATTATAACATAGTTCTAGCAGTCAATGTCCATGTGGAAAATACATTTACTGTACATGCTTGGGTAGTTAGTATTCCATCTTTGGAGGCAGATGTGCAGCAAGTAGTCTCAGGGGGAAAATTTTGTTTTCGTCTATCAAATCAAAAAGTATTGTCTACAGAGGTTGCAGCAGTTTGTGGGTAACCTGATGGTTCTGTGGATTTTGCTAAACACCTTTTTTACGGTAATACCATCTTGAACCATACAATGAAGTCCTCTTCATATGATATGTTGGTACATGCTCACAATAAGAGGCATCATCACAAGAAGCAGATAGCAAAGGTTCCATAGCAGGGACCTGAAGAAATTAATTTAGTTCACCTTTGAGGTGAAATATTCAGACCAATGCATAAACTGAAACTTTGTTATTGATTGAAATTTGCACATTTCTGAATTTTGTCCTGCAGTTAGCCAATGAAACGAACTGTATAGTAAAGGAATGTCTGTACAAAAATGCATATATTCATAAAATAATGTACAAAATCCATTCTATTAAGGGAAATGGTCCCCCCCCAAAAGAACACCAATTAGGCATAATTGGAAAAAAAGCATGTTTGATAAATATGCATCAAAATACATATTTCAACACAAACACATTTTTTAAGGAACTCAATTTCAACAAACTAAATTTGACATTTCTGCAAAAATGAGTAAAGAATCCCACATTGACATATTCACCCATCTCTAGGCCATTATAGGCAGGCAATTCAACTTTTTAAAGGCAACTATATAAAATGAGAAAATAATGGAAAAAATGTATGAATAAAGCAATAAAAAAATCACTTTGCCCATTTGGTCAGGAAGCACTTACCTTTCTGAGCAATTTAATCTTCAGAATCATCCAGACCTATCACAAATCACTTTCCCACCAGACCTAAGAACAGAAATGTTTAAAACCTTCTCCTAAACAATTGATATCGTAAGTTTTTTTCTTCTGAAATGCATTGTTGATGAGAATCAGAGCAGTATACAAAACTCTAAGCTTAAGCAAGGCATTAATTTCATTGTTTTTCAGGGGCAGGTGGCCAAGATAGGCATTTCCTGAATCAATGGGCAAATGGACATTTCAATGTATTTGAGGAGCATCAACCCTTTTTATCATATTATGGAAGCTGCCATATGTAAGGCCATATACAAACCAGACTCCTTGGCCATCTAGTAGCCCACCTTTGTTTCTTCAAGCTGTCAGAAGTTCAGCTGGATCTCCAGCAATGGCCTTTCCCATCATATGTTAGTTGATTCTTTTTAACTGGAAATACCCAGGACTGAAATGGATCTTCCCATCAAAACAAATGCTTTACTATTAAGATATTGTCTCTTCCCAGACCTTTTAGGTCTTTTAACACCCTCTTTCCCTCAACACCCGCAATTAAGGAGGACCCTAATGTTACTTATGGGTGCTATTAATGCTTTAATAAACACACCAAGTCTTACAGACACCACTCTATGTGCCCTAAGAAAATATAAAGTAGAACAAATTGAAAGAAAAAATTAATGAAAAAAAGAAATCAAATCAAAGTCCCTCCTTTCATGTGGCTTAAATTGAACTTCTCATTCTCTTTGACACAGAATGACCTAAACTAACAATGGTATTTTTCAATATGAAAAGCTGTAGATAAAAAATTACACAAAGAAATAAAGTTTTTTTAAATATTTTTTTTAATGAAAAGGACCTCAGTCACTCACAAATGGCAGCTTATTGGCACAAAAAATAATCACTCAGAGCAAATGACTTTGTGCTGCAGCAGACATAAAAAGTGCATATTAATAACCAAAACGTATTAGAACATTTTTCCAGGACTGAATTGAATCAGCTAACATTCAATAGGCAGTGGGATTGCTTGTTGTGAGTAACACACACGGAAGACATATTTTAAGAAGGTTATTATTCTTACATCTTAGAATACCATCTCCCCATTTTTTCCTATCACCTTCACTAAAGTTATTTAAGTAATGTATTCTCAAGGTAAATTTCCCAAGAAATAAAGAAAATGTGATTTGGCAAACTTAAGTTGACAAACAGCTTAAAATCTTAAGTTACTAAATAGCCTCCTTGATTTTCCTCATTTTATCTTTGTCTTGAGTTTAATTTGAACAAAGTGAAGATCATTCAGTGGCCTGTTAGAACCAGTGAATGGAGCAGAGCTTAACATTGTGTAAACTCGTGCACAGAAAAAGGAATATTGTTTAAAAACACAGCCTGTGAGCATGTTAGAGAGATTCAGGTTCTTATTCTTATACTTTTAG
Organism: Charina bottae; assembly: GCA_023362775.1. Lineage (NCBI taxonomy): Eukaryota > Metazoa > Chordata > Lepidosauria > Squamata > Charinaidae > Charina > Charina bottae. The sequence goes on from JALMGJ010000007.1 coordinate 32,385,071, forward strand.
CCCACCCAAGCATAAAAAAACACATGCTTAGTCATTGCAGGTACAAAAAGTAAGTACAAAAGAGTTCTTACATTTATTTTTTCCAGGTACAGCCATTTCAGTAGAAAATTGGTTTCAGTTCTTCTTCCGGTTCCCTAAACTGTATATCTCTGGCCCTGTTTGCTGCCAGAGGCTGCATGGAGAAAGGGGGAAAAGCCTCTGGAGTTGAGGCCTAGCACATGGCCTCTCCATGGAAGGAGCTAAGGCACGTGCGTCCTACCCCATCGGTGGAAGAATCAGAGAGAGAAAAGAGGAAGTGGGAGGGGCAACAAGCAGCTTCCTCTAGTAGCACAGAGTTTGCTTCCTAGAGCAATCACCCATATGCTAATGAGGCATGCTTGATTTGCCGTATTCCAACACAAAGAAAGCCAAAAGAAAAACTAAAACTCTGAGAACAAATTTTGAGGAAAACTGTGATGGAGTTGCAAAGGGGCGGGGGGAACTAAAATATTTGATATGAAAAGAATTTTGCCTGGACAATACCATATGACACTCACAGTGCTATGATTTTATAATCATTACATTCTTATTTAATCCTTCCAGAATTCTGAAATTCATTTATAAAGAAAACAATAAGAAGTACCTAGCAGTGCTTGTCCTCTGGAATGAGGTCCCCCCTGAGATCCATGTAGTCCCACCCTGACAACATTCTGGAAGGACTTGAAAGCATGGCTATCCTACCAGGACGTGGGGTGGGCTGGATGGGACTCCCTTGTTTGTGATGTTTGCTTTGTTGTTGGATTGCCATCTTGTGATAATTTTGTAGTTATTTTTGTACTTGTTTTGGTTACTTTTTTGCATTTTGCTCTTTTTTATGTTACTTTATTGTTGTGAGCCACCCAGAGTTGAGCGGCATCCAAATTGAATAAATTACAGTACATTAAATTTAGGCTGACCATATTTCCTTCAGACGAAAACGGGACTTTGGGGATGGCAAAACGGGACAGGGTCTTATGCCACCATGCTGGCCTCCAAACCCCGCCCCCCAGGCCACGCAATTGGCTCCCGCCTGCAAACCCTGCCCCCGCCCCACACAATTGGCTCCCGCCTGCAAACCCCACCCCCATCAGCATGATTGGCTCGGATTTTAATATTTTTTTTCGATTTTTAAAGGTTTTTTTTCTTCTAGCAGTAAATGGTGCGGCAGAGCTGGTGTGTTTGGGGAAGGCTGGAGCACACACACTGTGCACACAGCACCGTCATCGGCCAAGGGACAAGGGGCGGGGATGGAGGGGATGGAGGCCCACCACTGCCCCAGCCTCCTCCTCAGACTTGGCCGGGGGAGGGAGGAGAGTTGCTACTGCTGCCGCCACCACACAGGACAAGCAAGAGCTGGCCGAGCTGGGGGGATTCAGCCACACCACTCCGCCTCTTGCCGCCCGCCAGGAGCTCCCGCAGCCCGGCGGGTGGCAAGGGGTGGCGTGGTGCGGCTGAAGCCCCCCAGCGCGGCCGGCTCCTGCAGAGGATGGAGGCTCACCGCCGCCCCGACCCCCTCGGGCTTGGCCGAGGGTGGGAGGAGAGTCGCCGCCAATGAGCAGGAGGCGGGCGGCAGCACAGCACGATGAGGTTGTGACGCCTCCCGGGAGAGCGGTGGCAGTGGCGGAGAGAGGGATGGTTCCAGGCGGAGGCGCTCGTGGAGGGGCCACTGCTGGGCAGGGGAGGCAGCTCCTCGGGCCCCTCACGAGGAAAGGCAGCGCCATGGCTCCACTGGGCCCTCCTCTCCCTCCTCCGCCACAGCGCCTGACTCACTCTCCTCCTCCAGACATGGTTCAGGCTGCAGCCCAGCAGACGCACGCAGCCCAGCCCCACGGACCCCGCAGTGGCCGGTGCATTGTCTCTGCCCCACCTCTCATGCAGCGCTGCCAAGCCCCTCGCAGAACGCCACCCCACCGCCTGGCTTGGCTGCTATCCCGCCTCCCCAGCGCTGACATCTGCGAGGTGAGACCTAGAGCGTCTTGCGGGCAGGATTCTGAGGCAGGATCTTGGCCTTTTAAGGTTGGAATCTCGCGCCGTTTGCGGCTGGGACCCAATTGGCCAAGCAGCGCGCTGATTGGTAGAGGGGCTTCTTGTTCCAGGCTGCCTCCAATCGGCAGCTCTGGTTCGGACCATACCAGCTTCTTCCGGAGGTTGGCTCATCTTCCTCCGACTGAGTCCGAATCTGGCATGGCGGCGGGGGCTGACCCACTCCTGTCAGGCTTACTCCTGACTCAGATTTTTGAAAAATGGGACAAAATCAAGATTTTGACTATAACGACGGGACGCTCCAGAAATGGTGAAATAACGGGACAGTCCCGTTCAAAACGGAACATATGGTCAGCCTAATTAAATTAAATTAAATTAAATGTGCAACTATGGAGAATTATTACATAAACACTTCTAACTACTTCTGTGTTAGTGGAAAGGTAGACAGCCTGATAAGTATATAGAATCTCATGGTATATCCTATCCTGACACATCTACAAATGTGGAAATGATACTGCACTTGTATCTTTGAGATAAAGCATAGCTGGAATGACTTCCGATATATGCTACAGTTCTGCAAACAACAACCTTTCTCCCACCCAAAATCCAAAAAATAACCCCCATAAGGAAACTAAGAGCATAATACAAAACACAGCTTACATTTAACCATAGGGTGTATATTTCAGACTCATGTCTATGAAGGCTCTCAGTCATCCAGGTGGAATTGTCTGTAGCTTGAATCATGTCAACTGGATTTCTGTTTTCTCAGTGGAAACGTTTCGCTCCTTATCCAAGGAGCTTCTTCAGTCTGAGCAAAGTTGGCAAGGGAATCCTAAATATGTTTCTAGGTAGCTGTGTGACCTTACACCTGGGGCTAGGTCATGGTTATATTGAGATGTTATTTTTAAGTCCTTTTATCATCTAAAGGAGGATCGTTAAGATCACCATGCTGCTGTTAAGCTTGTGAAATGGTCTTAATCTTCCTAGGTACAGAAGACAAAGCGGGGAGGAAGATGGGGGAGAGGTTGTGCCTGAGGCCCCCACCTCTATTCAAGGAAGGATTTTCCAAGTTGGCATAAATGGATTCCTTGACCCCTCTCTCAAACCACCTATCTTCTCTGTCTAAAATGTGAACATTAATGTCCTCAAATGAGTGTCCTTTTTCCTTTAGATGAAGATAAACTGCTGACTCTGGTCCTGTGGTGTTACTTCTCCTGTGTTGGGCCATCCTCCTGTACAAAAGTTGTTTGGTTTCTCCAATGTAGAGTTCAGAGCACTCCTCACTGCACTGGATTGCATAAACTACATTGCTTTTCTTGTGTTTTGGAGTTTGATCTTTGGGGTGTACAAGCCTCTGTCTTAGTGTGTTGGTGGGTTTGAAATATACAGGTATGCGGTGTTTGCCCAATATCCGTTTTATCTTTTCAGACACGCCAGCCATGTAGGGAATGACCAGGTTCTTTCGTTTACTCTGAGTCTCAGCCCTGTCTGTCGCTGTTTTAGGTCTGGTAGATTTAGATTTGGTGAAGGCCCAATTTGGATATCCACAGGCCTTCAGGGCTGTTCTCAGGTGCTGATTTTCATTCTTTTTGGAATCCATGGAGGTGGGGATGGTTTCTGCTCTGTGTGACAATGTCCTGATGACTCCTAGTTTGTGCTGCAGTGGATGGTGGGAGTCAAACATCAGATATTGATCTGTGTGTGTGGGTTTTCTGTAGATCCCTATTTCTAGCTTGCCACCGGTCCCAATGAGGACTTCACAGTCTAGGAATGCCAGTCTGTTGTCCTTGGTGTCTTCTCTGGTGAAGCTAATGTTGGCATCTATAGTGTTTATATGGTCCGTGAAGGCCTGTACTTCCTGGGCCTTGATTTTGACCCAGGTGTCATCCACATACCTAAACCAGTGGGTGGGCACCGTTCCCTGGAATGTGTTGAGTGCTTTCTTCTCCACTTCTTCCATGTATAAATTGGCCACAATGGGTGACACAGGAGAACCCATGGCACAGCCGTGTTTTTGTCTGTAAAAGTCACCTCTGTATGTGAAATAAGTGGTGTTCTGGACCTGTGTCTTAACAGGTACTATGATTATTACTGTGTGTTTTAAAACAATTAGGTATTGATTGTACTTGGTTTTATTGTTCTGTCTTGCTTTTCTGGACTGTAACCTGTCACAAGATTTTCTGAGCAGCAGGTTGGCCATGGGACAGAATCTGACCACTTCTTACCAAATTTATAATTGTCACCATCTTTTAAATAGAATGCCACAACGGTTCTCAATATGTGGCTTGCATAAAAGAAACAGGAATTGCTAGAATAATAAACTTGATACGGTACAATGGATGTGAGGAAAAAGGCAAGCAGGCTTAGTGTATGCTAAATGAGGAACTGACTGAATAAGGGAAAGTGGTATGACAGTGCACCCAAAGGTTCACATAATTTTGCAAGAATATGGGAAGTCTCCAGGCAGAATTTTTGCTTGCCTAATCTTCTGTTGAGAAATTGTCCTGTTTCTTAGTAAACCAAGGCCTCTTGGTTTATCTTTCCTTCTTCTCGCAGGAGCAGTCTTCTTGTTGTTGAATGCCCCACTCCTGTATGAGTAATCTGTTCAGATGATATCACATGCAACAGTTGGTGGATTAAAGACAAAAATGGGCAGGACCTTCCTTTCCTTTCCTTTCCTTTCCTTTCCTTTCCTTTCCTTTCCTTTCCTTTCCTTTCCTTTCCTTTCCTTTCCTTTCCTTTCCTTTCCTTTCCTTTCCTTTCCAAATGCTAGAGAAAAGATACATAGATTTTGCTAGAAATCGGAGGTGATTCCTTGAAAATCACTTTAAAAATTAGTTTAAGGGCCATATCATATTAACCTGAGAACTACATCTGGTCATGGGGCTACAGATTACCTAACTCTTCCATAAGAATATGTATGATGGAATTGTTCAACCCTATATGGTTCTCAGAGTTGCAAAACAGCCTTTACAAAGCACTAACCTGAACCCTTGAAACCAAGAGCTGAAGACAAGACTGCAGAAGAAACTTGGATCAATTAGATGCCCTCATCCCAGTCTCATTTCTCCCTCCTGTGACAAATGAGTGTAAAATAATGCTGTGATACTAAATTAGGCCTCATTACCTACTTGCAAGCCCTTGATCCAGCCTTCCCTTACATAGTAATGAAGTCTGATTTATTGTGATCATTACTTCGGTATTGCAGGTCACTAAATAATATGGTCTGCCCACACATGTCTTCTCAAGTAATAAATATTCCTTTAGGAAAGAATTTTCAGTGAAATACCTGAAAAGTTGGTTCTGTGGTTTGGTGCACAGTTATTTTTTTTCCAGGTGAACATGTGGCAGCTTGCTAGCAAAACTACAGAGAAAGAAGGGGAAAAAGGAGAATTAATTCCCCCTCCCAATTCCAGTGTACTCAGACAAATCAGCTGCAAAGAACAAAACTGAACAGCACTTCTGAATAAAATGTATCACCGTCATTATTTTATTCCTCTCATTTTCACTTTTCATTTGTTATTCATAACTCTGATGGATGTGGTTTTAACAAAAAGACAGGTTACAGGGCCAGATTCACCTTAAGTAGAGAATAACTGGTGCATCAGACAGCTAATTTGCATTTGCAAACCTGTTGTTATTTAATTTATTATTGCAGTAATTTTATTACCAAAAGTGTTTGTGTAGAATTTTAAAAAATAAAATTATTCTGATCAGGGCCATTGGATTTAACAAAAACAACAGTTAGAACTCAGGATTCATTTGTACAATTCAAAGAATTCAAGGTAGGAATTCTTTCTGAATATTTCTCATTTCTTTCTCAAAGCAGAGTGTAATGTGTAGTTCAGTCCTTGTTTAGATATGTAGTTTTGAAGGATGTGATAAACATGTGTCCCTGTGGAAGTATAAGTATAAGTATAAGTATAAGTATAAGTATAAGTATAAGTATAAGTATAAGTATAAGTATAAGTATAAGTATAAGTATAAGTATAAGTATAAGTATAAGTATAAGTATAAGTTTCTTCTTTTTTGAAGACAGACATTGTAAGTCAGGAAAAAGAACTGTTTTCTCTGTTGTGTAATTTTAGTGCACAAAAGGAAGATTTAATATGTGTGAATATCCCATCAGGAAATTCCCTACAAGTATTTAAAGTGCTAAAACCCAGACACCAGTTCATCACCTCTGGGATAGAAGATGTAACCAAAATGGTAGTTGTGGGGGAGGAGGATTGGCAGAATGTTTTTTCCCAGATGTTTCTCATTTACAATCATTCTCCCCATCTGTTTTACCATTCACACAGAAAAATGGATGAAGGTATCACACTATCTTCAGCACTTGATCGAATGCAATGTGAAAGATGCCGTGTGGACAAGTGGCAGAAAAATAATGGGTGAATACACTCCAGTCTTCTGCTCCTGACAGTAATACTGCACCAAAAACCTCTACAATACTTTGAGAATAAGAGTGCAAGAGAAGAATAAGAGAGAAAGAGAGATTAAGGGGAAGAACAATTACAATGTAATTCTATAGATGGGCTTGAAGTTTTTGCATTTATCTTAGTAATAAGGAGACATAACAGTAGCTGTATATATATAAATTACTTGAGAGAATAAGCATCTCACTGCTCTTTACCACTATCATTGTTGAATTTTTGTTTTGTTGATAAATTATTTATTTTCCTTTGTTTCCCCCAAAGTATTTTAGGAATGATACTATGCCATCATGTAGCATTATCCCCAGACAGTTTCTAGGAAAAGAAGAACCAATGTAGCATAGCACTTAAGATGTCGGATTCAGACTCAGGAGAATCATTACACCTCTCCTTAATCTTTTGCTGACGCCTCTCCCCTCCACTTTCTTTTCCTCCTCACAAAACAGGTGTTAAGGAAGACTACATTTATTTTTGAAAGGAGTTTTTGAAACAAGGTTGAAATAAAGATGAGGGCTGCACACAGCTCTCATTCTGTAGTTTACCAATCCCTGAAAACGTCAAGAAGAATGTACATTTGGAGGAAACCTCCTTTTCCAACACTGTTATTACTTTATACATAGTCTTAGAGGATTGTGGGATTGAAACCAATTGTACGTAGCTGAAAGGGAAATGGCCTTTAATTTAAGATGACCCTGATTGCCTCAAAAGGAAACACAGTCCACAAATTCCTGTGTAATGGCCAGATTTCCCTACGGTTGCCAGCTGTAGCTGAAACCATTTTTAGAGTTGGCTCTAAAGAATATATCTGAAGGGCAAAGATAGTGAAGACTGCCTATGTTAATAGTGTCTGCTATCTTTAAATAGTCTATTCTGCATATATCAGACAATCCCCACACAAAGTTAATTATTTTTGGGAAAATGTTATCTTCCTTTTGGGGAAATACAGTAATTATCCATCAATTAGATAATACCATATGGTAATATATTCCGTTATGAGCGCTTGCTGCATTTCCCAGTATGAAATTCATTTATGAGAGCCTGAAATGAATTTCCCAGTATTAAATGTTACATTAGGCTGCTATCAGATCAATACAACAATTTTTCTAAAAATGTTTCTTTCATATGGAAGTAAATCCATTCTTTTTAAAACAGTTATGCAAAATAGTTTTCTAGGGAATCCAGGAAAATATCACTGTATAATCAATAAATTTACATTATTTATGAAAATAATTTAGGATTGTTTGCCATGAAGAAATTGGATCAGACAATTTTAAAAATTACAGGAATTAAATGAAATGGGCCTTGTGAATTATCCATGAGCTCAAGGTTAATATAATCAATACTTCAGCCATTACAAGCTGACATTACATCTCAAGACCATTTTCAAGCTTAATAAGATTAGAAATAATAAACCAGTATTATTCTCTGTGAATTGGGGCCTCTGACCTTGTAATTTAATGACTTCATTAGTGTGACCATGAACAGCAGAAAGCTTCAGCTTACTGCATGCAATTGTGATTTTGCTTTAACCATATGAAAATGGCACCATTTAAAAAGAAAACAAGTTTTTCAATAAGAATTAGATGAAGTTAAAGGGGAACACTTCCATAAACAAATAGCATTCTAATTGGAGAAAATGAAATATGCTTTGCCCTTTGCTTTACTGTAAAATGATGGAATATTTCAGACAACTTTTCATATTCTAGCTGGAAAAACCAGTAGCTATACTATTTCAGTTGTAAAACAGAAAATGTTACATATCTTATTTTCAAACAGTTTTCATTCGTGTTTAGGTTGCCCCATGGATGAATATAAATCTCTGTATTCCTTCTTGAGTTAGGTTGTGTATAGTCATTTCGGGAGAATGAAGACAAAGAACTTTTCAAAACATTAGCAGAGCACAGGATTCAGGATCTGGTTCCCAACAATTGACAGTAAATTTGTGGATTTCAAGACAGACTTATCCTCAAAACATTTGCACTCTTAATGTAAATTAAGCTCAAGGCTGTGTATCAGAACAATGTCAGTGCACCAGCATGTTGTGGAAACACAGGACCTTTTCCAGTTTAATGTCTAGCCTAAAACCAATTATGGGTTCTTTAACAGCTTTTGAATGACTACTGAAAATAAAGGACTATTTAAGGGAAGGGGTGAGGTTCGATGAAAGAGAACATGCTTTTCTTACTGTGCTTGACATTTCTAAGTAGAGGTGGGAAAGACTTAGATCAGCTACTGGTCAGGGTACATTGTACTTAAATGCCTATGAGAAGCTTAAGAGACTCCTTAAGGAACAAAAGAGGAATCTGAAGTCTTATATATCCTTACCTGAGATACAGTATATCAGGGGTCCCCAACCTGTAGGCCTGTTAGGAAGTGGGCTGCACAGCAGGTGAGCGGTGGTGGTCCACGCAATTGGCTCCCGCCTGCAAACCCCTCCCCCCATCTGCATGATTGGCTCCCGCCTGCAACCCCCCCCCCCCCCCGGTCCATGGAAAATTTTCTTCCATGACCGGTCCCTGGTGCCAAAAAGGTTGGGTACCCCTGCAGTATATCCTATTGAACGCAGTGGGGTTCTTTTCTGAATAGATACTTACAGAATTGTGGTGTAAAAAATAATATGCATATGCATTTTTTCCTGCATCTTGGTCCATAGCATTTGATGTATGTACTTATATTTGTATATTCCATTGAGAAGAATAAGAATGTAAGAAGAACGCTGATGGACCAGAATTTATCTATTTTGACCACTCATCTTTAGAAAGTCCCACAAGCGAAAGCTAAATACCCTTCTGCTACGGGTATTCCTAGCAGCACTTAATCAGAAATAGGGTTCTTCTTTTTCTGAGGTAGCATATACCAATCAGTACTATTAGTGACTTTATTCTCTGTGAACTTGCCTTATTATCTTTTAAAACTGCCCAGGTTGGTAACCACCACCACAATTTGAGAAAGAAAAATTCATAGCCAAAGTTTGCAAAGCATAAAGAATTCTTTTTGTCTGTTGAGATTCTGTTGCGAATCTCTTACTATTTATCTTCATGATTCTTAACACTAGTATTCTGGGAAAAGGAGAAAAAAAATGCTTCCCATCCATTTTCTCAGTGCTGTGAATCATTATATACAGTAAATTTCTATCATCCCCTCCCTTAATTTTCTTCTAAACTAAACGTTTCCAAGACTTTGTTTCAATACCCTGATTATTCTAATTAGCTTTCTCTCTGATTCAAAAGTGGTGATCATATTTGAATGCATATGAACAAAGGGGCCTCTTAAGGCCACATCCATACAGCTGCTTTGTTGTGCTTCCCGTCTGGAGCTGGCAGGAAATCATGCTGCCCTAAACTTTATTGCACCCCCAGAACAGGTCTGTGCTACATTGCTTTCCATATAGCATTAACATGAAAAATTCTAAGGGCTGTGATTCCCTTGGCTAAAATTCCAGCCCCACCCAATATCACCACGTGAGAAGCTTCTTCCAATTGGCATGCACAATGCTCTGGTTACTGCATAAATGACATTTCCCCCCCCCCCTTTCCCTTTGTACCATCAACTTACTGAACGTAAAAAAAAAATCTTGAAACTATCAGTTGACCAATTGACTGTTCTAGCTATTAACTACTAGGTGGCAGCAATGGCATTCTTTATAGCATAAGCAGATACTTACCTAACAATGCATTACTGGGTTTCTGAATAGCTCAATCACTTTTTCTGTACTCTCTTTTCTTATGCCACACATCTATTCATGTCCCCTGACAGAATAATTTAAATATATTCCAGTTCTGTCCAGATTGGTTCTACTTGGTTCAACATTTGTCTGAATCCAATGAACACCAAGACCTTATTATAGAGCATTAAGGTAATTGATCTGACATTTAAAAAGAACATTGTTGCTGTTAATATTGAAATCTTAGGAATACCAAAGGTTGAAAACTTTGAAGTACAGCCAAATAACTAGAGAAAGTTGGCACAATCCTGAAAGTAAGAGGTTCAGGTACAACCTGTTTACTCACTAGATAGACCCTATCAGTCTGTTTATTGGTAAAGTCAGTTCAGTCCTTCAGGCTAACAAAATAAAGATGGCTAGGCACCAAGGCTGGTTATATTTCTTTTGGCAAGTTAAGCCATAGAAACTGGTTTGGTTTGTTGATTGAACTAAGCAACGAGATATATTGGGAAATGGCTGCAAACCTCCTCTTTATTCACTGGTGAAGAATTAATAGATTCAGGAAACAAGTAACTGAAGAAATGAGAGCACTAATTCAGTAGAAAAAAATATATTAATTCTAGTCAACCTTGATTCAATTAACTATGCTTGTAAAGTATGTTCATAGGGTCAATTAATTTAAAATCTATCCATAGATTGAATACATGTGGCTGATGAATTCACACACAAAAAAATGTCATATTGATTGCTTTTCATTCTCTTTGAAAGTAAGAAAATAAACAGGAAAGATAAGGTTTTATGCAAACAGAAATAGCAACTAAGTGACAAATAAGTGAAACATCACTTTTTGGAAGCAAGACTATCTATCTATTTATTATCTATCTATCTATCTATCTATCTATCTATCTATCTATCTATCTATCTTGCCATTAATGGCAAAAGAATTCCTGGATCTGAAATTTATTTGGCCATACAAATAGAAATGTTATAATCAGCAGTTAAATGTGGACCTAAATTGGAGCCATATCTTTATTTTGGAACTCTAAGAAGAGCAGAGCAGCTACTTCAGGTACAATTCATGCTAAGTTCATTATTAAATTCAGTTAGAGAATACCTAATAAACCTCTTGACAGTAAGATATAAGGCATAGAATTTGGATATTTGAACAGAGGTGGGAGTCTAATTATCCATTGTCGTAGCCCATAGCTTTCCAAACTGTGTGTCGTGACACTTTAGTGTGTCGCAACACACAGTTTAGTGTGTCGTGAAACAACTCGGAAGCGGCGGCAGGGGCGTGCACGGTGGCGGCGCGGGGATGTGCGCGGTGGTGGTGTGTGTGGCAGCGGCGGCAGCGACGACGGCAGCGGCGCGCCATCAGCGCTTCCGCGTTTTAGCAGAAAACACAAGGCCGCCGCTGCTGTGCACGCCCCTGCTGCCACGCACCCCCCACGCCGCCGCTGTGCACGTCCCTGCCGCCGTGCGCACCCACGCACCGCCGCCACTGCCGCCGTTGGTGTGTCGCCAACGGCGGCAGTTTGGAAAGCACCGTCCTAGCCACTTCAGTCAGGACTGCTCTAAGTTTCAGTGGCTTTTTTTTTTAGTTTTGAATATATATCTGCAGGGATGATCAATCTAAGGCCAAGGGAAGATGTAGAAGAGATGTGGTGGAATGTGGAATAAATAAGGCCCCTTTCTGACTACTCTCAGTTGCATTCTTCAAACTCTCAGAAATAGTTTCAAGCAGAACTATGGCTGTCCTCATTGCCACTGACCTCAAAACACAGAGACCACCACATGAGGCAATCTGTGTACCCTTCAGCTGATCAGTAGGAGGGAACCCCATCCATTGACTGTTGTTGTGTTTTAAGCCTTTAAAATATCTCAGTATATGCTACCTGGGGAAGAGCAGTAAAGAGGCTAAACCACTATGATGCTGAGGACCCAGCAAGTAACTGTGCTCAATTTAGTAAATCAGGAGGAAAAAAAACACAGCAAGCTTTTCTGTGCTACAGCCTTCAGCTTCTTGTTCCCCATATATATTTAGCTTCAGCTTCTTCCATATATGATTACAATTTCAAGCTCATGTTGTTGGGAATTTTGGAAGAGTATTAGACTGGTGTTGGCTAAATGGACTAATGACCCAATTGGTATAAATAACTGTTTCTAAAAGTGCTCACTCTATAACAGCTTTCTTCATTTTGATTCCATGCATGGATGGTTGGTCTCAAGGTCACTGGAATGTCTTTGGAAGAGCTACAGATTGTTTCTGCAGGTCAAGATGGTGGCTAGGGATAGGACATAATTCATTGGCACCTAACTAACTATGCACTAATAGGGTCTTGAATTTAGGATCACATAAGGTGCTAAGTCATATTTTATTCTAACCATGGTGTATCAAACTCTCATCGTGCTCTTTTAAACATACTATTTCTTAAATTGTTTATTCATCCAGATGTCCCTTTTGCTTCCTCTTTTGTCCCAACCTGTGAAATAAATGCTAGCCCTTGCTTACTACTCCAAAAAGTTGCCAATTTTTACCCTGTTCTCTTATTCCAAGCAATACAAGACCTATGGGCTAGAGGTAATGAATATTATTTTAGAGGTCCAGCATTTATCTCCCCTCCCATCTTACTACTATGAGTACACACATCCATGTTCCACTACCATAAAGGGTTTTTGGTAAGCAAGCAGAGATGTCTTCTTTGAACACAGTATTTTAATGTACACACTGCAATGTTCCTTTTGCTTACTCCCCCCCCCCCATCGGTGAAATAAATACTAGCCCTTGTTCCTAGTCTTGGTCTATCTAGAATCCTGTTTGGCCCTTTGATCTTTGATCTTCCAGAATGCTCATATTCAATACAACAGTGAATATCTATAAAGATATACTCCTCATTTAAATACAATGGCTGAGATCCAAAGATTTGATTGTCACTTTGATCTAAGGAGCATCAACCATTAAAACTAGCTCCCAATGCAAAGGTTTTGTGGGCTGAACTTTAGAACTAAATCCTGCAGAGATAAGCTCAGTTTACTCACTCAGAAATTATTTTATTCTATATCTTTTGTCACATACGAAGAAGGACTATGTAATATTTTGTAAAAATGTGAAATTTGAGAAAGCAAATTTATCCAAAAATATTTAAATATCATATAGTTTTAGAGGAAGAATGTAAGAATTATTAGATCTGAAGTTTAAATTTAGTGTACCAGCTCACTGAGAAAAAGAGAACACAAGAAAGAATATTTCACTAATGGCCTATTTGTTTAATCCATTCTTTTTTCTCTGGTTCCAGTTCAGTAGTTTTGTGAGGTCATTGACTAATGGGAGCCTTTCAAGTACAAGCAGGTTTGTATCATTTACTGCACTTTTTGTGGCAGGTTGTGGTTTTTTATTTTCTAGCAATGGTGTACAGCAAACATGCTTCTACAGTGGAAAAATATGTCTTTCAACCATAGGGGAAAACCACAATACATTATTATTACAACATTCAAATGATCCCTGGGTTAGAAAAGATAAATTCAAGCCCAGCTAGTATTCTGACACTTAACAATTGCACTATTTATTTCTTTTATCCTCACTAGATCACTGGTGCCCATTCAAGAAGGTGGCACTTAATGAAAAAGCCACCGAAACTTCCAAATTTTAAAAGCCTGTGGCATGGTACAGTGCTCAAGGAATGCTTTCGGCCTCTCAGACAATAGCACTTCCTTTACTTAGAGAGATCAGTCTCTGGTTAATGTCGCTGCAACAGCCTGCTAAGAATGTTACTACAAATTACAGTCTGGATCTTTCCAAACTGGGAGTGGGGTTCTTTCATCTTCCAGATGGCTGTCTGATTGGGAGCTGGGCAAGATCACATTTCAGGTTGTGACTTAATGATTTGGGACAGTATTTATGGTTATTACCTGACAGAGGCCACTGAAGAAAATTAAAGCACAGCCCCATGCTTCATTTATGACAAAAAAACTAATTCTTGACAGTTTGGTATATTAAAGGTGGCATCTGTAGCTCAGGGCAAAATCCAGGCATTGCTCCACATTTAAAGCAGATCTACCAAGTGCTGCCATTAAGAGTCAAGCAAGGCAAAATTAGCCATCAGCATTTTTGATTTATATACTGTACATATATATGTATCCATGAAAAACATTCAGATGCTTCCCTTGAACTTATCTTTCTTGCATGCAAGATACACATTTGAGTGGAAAACTTTGGAGAAGACAAAGAACATAATTACATGAGGTCTCTTTTAATTTGATCCTGGATCCAGTTGTTTGAAATATTGTTCTTTGAGGCATACTTCTGACAAATTTATGGTCATGGATAAACCCATTCAGGGGAAAACATGGGGTACTTATGGATGCCAATTCTTCTGGATGTCTACTTAGTGGTGGTTTGTATTACACTTTCATAGCAGGTTTGATATCATTCTGGGAAAGGGAAGGCAAAAGGAGGGGATAAGGCAGAGAAAGAAATGGGAATTAATCAGGTTTAAGTCATGGGTATGGTAAGTTACTTTAGACCAGTGTTTCTCAACCTTGGCAACTTGAAGAGATGTGGACTTCAACTCACAGTTGAACTTGAATTCTGTGAGTTAAGGTCCACACCTCTTCGAGTTGCTAAGGTTGAGAAACACTGCTTTAGGTTAACCCTATCACCAGGAAACTGGAAAACAGGAGTTTGGAAAACATATCAAGTGTAATTTTTAAAACTGAATTATTGAATAACTCTTCCCTCATTTCTCTTTTGATACTTTTTTAGGGGAAGGGTATTTTATATAAACACATCAACTTTTTACATGCGTGCATATCAGCAGCAAGTTGTGAGATTTCTGAGTAAAATAAAATCTTGAGATCTCTGCGTTGAGTAGGAGGTTGGACTTGATGGTGTAAATAATCCCTTCCAGCTTCATAATTCTTTGATTCTATGAAAGCAAATTAGAGGGGTGTGCGGCCTAATCAGAAGCAGTAAACTATGAATATATGTTTTGTGGGGAGATATTATTTAGGAAAAATGGTAACATATGCATTCTCTTTTTAAAGACTAATTGCTGAAATATTGCTGCAATTAAATATATTTTAATTTTTTCTCCAAGAAAATATATAGTACCCATCTGTTGAATATTGCTGGGAGTCTGCAATTTCTGCATATATTTAAGAAGCCTTTTCCTCATGAGATGGAAATGTGGGTTTTGGAAGAGGGTGCAAGAAACACCCATCTTATCTTTATGCATTCTCAAAAGTGGATTTAGATATAAATGGTTATGGGAATTCATGGAGTGTGATGCTAGATAAGATTTGTTGTATGGCTATGCACCTATTACTTGTCCTTCAGCAGTACAAATATACAGTATATGTGCAAGTAAGCCCACATAAAAACATTAATCTAGGCAGTAGGTAGATCTTTTAAATTAATGACATTGTCTATACTCACAAATAATATTATTTTATTTAAAGCTGCTGAAGTTGGATCCAATAATCCCTATTTTTTATGGAAGTCTGAATCCCCTTTCCTAATAAATATATCTAGGAATTTAACAGAACAGAACAGAACAGTGCTGTAAAATTCACTTCCGTTGATTTTAATTGGCTCAAACGGCTGAAATTTAGCTTGTTTTCTCCTTGGATTTTTGCAAGTTGTGCAAGCAAAGTTTCCAGATCAGGAGAATAAATAATACAAACCATACGGCTGGATGACTAAGAACATATAATGCTATCCAAACTCAGCTTCATTAATACAAGAAATTCAGACAGATTGTGGTCTAGTAAACTGAGGATCTAAGACACAAGATGCAGCATTACTCTGGAACTACAACATCAAAGAAGGAAGGTTTCCTCCCTGAACATTTGTCATTTAATTAAAGCTAAATAACAGTTTTATGAAATTTGCAAAGCGGAGTATGGTCCTGATTTTTTTTAAAGAAAGCCATTCATCTTCCCTTAGATGAATATTTATTGAGGTTAATTTCTCTTCTCCTGCCTTATTATATCACATTTTGCCTCTTTGTTTTCCTGGAGTACCTCGTTCCAATGAAACATGGCTGTTTATCATAGAGCCTCCAGGGATCTGCATCATTTCCAAGGCTGTTTTGGAATAAGAAGCTGCCTTTTACTGTGTCAGAAGGTAGTCCTTCAAACTCAGAGATCCTGAACGTTTTTGGTCCAATGGGCACATCTGGAATTTTGAAAACATGTTGCACACATCCTTTCACAAAATGGCTGCCATGGAGGAGTTGGCCAATCACCACACAGCCATTACCAGCAGGCAGACTCCCACTCCTTCTAGCTTTACTGATTGTTCCCTACTACCTTAATTTACCTTTGCCTTTTGTTCTGAGCAGGTGGGCACACTTCCTAACCCGGCTCTGGCCATCCATCCATGTTTTCTACCCATTCCGCTGGGATTTCAGATTATAGTTGAGGTGGTTGCTCTGTTTTCCCACATGCCAGCTTCACTTTTCAAAAATTCAAATACTGCCCCCCACAATGTACCCAAGTAGGGAAGGGAACTTGTAAAGCAGTGAAGTAGGACCTGCAGAATACTTTGGTGCCCCTGGGCACCATGCTGGGGATCTGATGTTGTATAACCAGCAGTGACAACCTCTTCCTAAGGTCTGACCAAAGTCTTTCTCCCAATTCTCTCAGGAGATGTTGGGAAGTAATTTTGGGACTGTGTTCATACAAAGCGTAAGCAAAACTGAGCATCAACCCTTTCCCTAAAGCAGTATGCAAACTTGCAACACTTTCAGCCAACAGTGAAATCACTGGGGGGGGGGGGGGGAGATGCAATCAAGTGGCTGAAAATGTTCCAGTGGAATAGAAACCTGGTTTATTCAAGCAGCTTCTTACATGGCATTGCATCTAGTTGCTTCTTTCACTCAGAAATTCCTTGCATTTCTAATAATGATCAGTGAATTCTCACAATTCCAGTACAAGATTCATAAACCAGTGCCCAATAAAATACAGATAATATCTAAGTCAGTATTTTTACATTGTCATGTTTCCTAAGTGGAATTCTAATTCCAAGTATAGAAATATATAGATAATATATAATAATGCCACAGCATGGAGGCAAGAAGGACGTGACCTGCTGGTAGGTGGTTTCTACAAGCATCTGGCTGGGAAGTGCATACTACTAAACCCTTGCTCATACAAGCAAAGGGGTTGTTCACCCTTGTGGGCCAAGATTAAGATGGTTAAGGTATCTTATGCTTTTATACATAAGATAGTTATTATATTGTTGACTGTGAACTGGTGATTCAAGACAAAAGAGAAAATACGAATCGTGATGTTCTGAAAAAAAATTGAAATCAGATGAAACTTGGGAAGCATCCACTAAGTTTACCTTTTTACCAGGAGTCTTTTCCAGTATGGCTAGCCCCACTATAGGTATGTAACCCCACTGTTGTTGCATAATAAAATGTTTATTCTACAAACACTATAGGTATAAGTAGAGATAAATATGAAGTTGTGTACATGTCTTTATGGGAAAGGTATGACCTGTTTTCCCCACCATAAATACATTATCTGTTAATGTCACTAACCCCATCCTCATCTGTTACTCTTCTTTCCTATGTCAGACTATGCTCATATTCAAAAGGGATAGAAATGTTTTACTTATACAGAGTTACATTTCTCTTTTCAAAACCCCTGGCTCCTTATTTAATTAAGGAGCGAGTCTATGAACTATCTGATAGTGTCAGTATTTTTAGCTCAATGCATGAAAGTACACTAGGAACAGAAGAGTCTTGTCTGGGGGGAAAAAATCCATTTTCTTGTCATTTTTATGGCTATGAGAGATAATAAAATCAGGGGCGATATGACTGGAATAACAACAATCTCTCTTCCCGGAGAAGGAGAAAAGAGGGGAGGGAGAAGAGGAGATTGATGCATGAAAGCTCTTGTCTAAGTAAACAATCTGCATACATTTGCATTTGTATGGGACCATTGTGATAAAGTTGTCTTCATTAACATTAGAAGCTGAAGACATATGTTATTTCCCAATCTCTGGTTCCAACAGGCAATTCTTCAGCATCCTGGCTACTTCCGGCTACTGGGTCTGTGTGATTAGATCAGGAGACAGAGAGCAGCAATTAATAGAGAGGGGACAGAGAGCCTGACGTTAATGAGAGCCAAACACTCACGTCAAGGGCAGAGGAGAATCCAAAATTACATTGAAAGAGGGGAGAAGACTCTTGAAGGAAGAGTGAGGGCAATTGCAATCTGTCAGGCTAATCTTTTGTACTAGACTGAAGGACATTTTTTGTATCAAGGGATAAGCTAAAGCAATTTGGTGGGCACGACCAAGGGGAAAAATGTGCTGCCTCAACTGGGTTCTGAAGATCATTCAGTGGCCTGTTAGAACCAGTGAATGGAGCAGAGCTTAACGTTGTGTAAACTCGTGGGCAGAAAAAGGAATATTGTTTTAAAAAACAGCCTGTGAGCACGTTAGAGAGATTTAGGCTTAAGAATAAGAACTTTTAGCCCACCCAAGCATAAAGAAACACAATCTTAGACATTACAGGTACAAAAAGTAAGTACAAAAGAGTTCTTACATTTATTCAGTCCAGGTCCAGCCATTTCAGTAGAAAATTGGTTCAGTTCTTCTTTCTGTTCCCTAAACTGCATACCTCTGGCCCTGTTTGCTGCCAGAGGCTGAGTGGAGAAAAGGGCTTGAGGCTAGGCATGGCCTCTCGATGGAGAGGAGCAGCCACATGCTGCTTCCTCCTCGATGGAAGAATCAGAGAGAGAGAAGAGGAAGTGGGAGGAGCAACAAGCAGCTTCCTCTAGCACAGAGTTTGCCTCCTAGAGCAATCACCCATATGCTAATGAGGCATGCTTGATTTGCTGAATTCCAACAGGTTCAAGCAGGATTGCCTGCTGATAAAGAAGGAGCAGATCTTTACATGACAATTTGTAGTGGTAGAACTAAGCTTGGAAGTGTAGTCCCAATGCGATGGATGACCTTGCTGGTTTTGTGTTATCCTTCCTACCTCCATTTCTACATAAAGATGGCCCAGGCAATTAATAAATAACAGAATAAGAGCAGGGAAAAAGTCAAAAAAATTTTTAGTATCCCTTGAAGGTAGAGAATGCATTCAGTAATCTAGCTGTTTCTAGAAATTGATGAAATGTGTAAAGTACCTTTGGGATTATTTCACTCATATTTACCATTACAAGATTTAAAAACAAACAAGGTTTTGTTCAGCCCAGTACTAAAGATATAGAGCATTGGCAGAAATGGCTTCAGTTCTATATAGGAAGTTTCTATGGTTGCACAAATCTTCATCATTACAGCAGGGGGAACCAGCACCTGGCAACACTATTGATTGTCAGGGACTCAGTCTATTTCCTGAGCAGATTTGAAGCCATATCTGATCATGTCCATATAAGGTACCTTCAGTTTTCACTTGGGATCAGCATTTAGTTTTGCTTCAGCAATTTTAATTCCTGGATTGTGAATTCTGCAGGTACCATTTAACTACATTTGTTCAGCTTCCTTTAAAAGATCTTCAGTGTTCAAGTTCTGCCAAACTCACTCAAATTCCTAGTCTGGATTTATCTGAGTCACCCAGTGGAATTCATAATAAAAACTCAACATTACACAGCCAGTTTCTGTGACTTGAAATCTACCTAATATTGCTTTACATTTAATCATTCAATGCATCTTTTTACATTGCTGAAGCTGTTTCAGTTCATATACAGTGATTTCCCACAATTTCATTCTTAGCTTAGACCAATTTAGATATGGGCATAAAGAAGTATAGTCTCAAGTCATAAGTTAAGATTTTTTTCAAAATGATTTATGTTTAATCATGGCTTTCCCAAACAGAAAGTCAGATAATTTAAGATATTTTAGTTACTAAGCAGAAAATCCAAGCAGTATTCCTCCTGGTTGTAAACAGATAATAAACTAGATAACTGAAAATGTGCTGTTATCTTTGAGAGACATGAAACTTCATTTAAGTTAACAGTTTTGCTCAGAGCAGCCTTGCAGTCACTGCAGAAACCCATCTGAACTGTTCAGTGAAGAAGGAAACCAGATGATCTTGATTTATCAATGTTATAATTTCCCAAGAAGGTTCTGTTAACTCAGCCGATTAAACGGTTAGGAATTCCTAGTACAGATCTTACCTATATTGGATTCCTTTAGGAGGAGAGAAAATCAGAGATGTAGAGTGTTTATAATACTTAAATGTATTTACAAATATGCAAGTCAAGAGACCTAGCTTACTATTTCTGCAATGTTAGTCCATTTCTCCAACATCAAATCTTCTCAGACATATATCCCTCTATCTCTAGATTCTTTCAGCTTTTAACTCCAACCTTTATAATCTTTCCCAACCTCTTTTCACTTCTATTGTTTCTGTCTCACACACATACCTTGTGTACATGTCACTTCCTGTTTTCACTTCCCCCCCTCCCCCATCTTTTTTACCATTTTAGCCACTAATTTTCCTAACTAACCAAGCTGGCACATTTGGCATTTTCATAGCACTATAAGCATTAAAATTATATAGAACTTTTTCTTAAATCACACTTTTCCCCTAACTAGTTTCCTTTGGATGAGGAGAAAGAAGCCCCTTCTTTGAAAGACTCAAACCTGTATTATTACAAAGTTACAAAATAATTGGCACAGGCCTTCCAAACTGTTTGGCTGCAAATGGTGCGATTCTTCATTCAAGCTGTGTCTTCTGTATCACAAAGTCAAACAATCTGGTGATTGCAACAAGCCAAATATTCCACATAGAGTTTTTCAAAGGAACATTTTCCATCTCAGCTCTCCCACTCTCAATATAGGGGGGAAAAATGAATGCAGGGCGCTAAACAGCCAAACAACCTTGTGAAATGAACACAGTAATGAGACATCTGGGAGAGCTGCTCGGAGACTGATGACTTTCAGGCAAGGCCTCGGTGCCATTCAGATTTCAAAACAAAAATAAACGGATGACAAAGGAATAGCAGCTGTGGATGCATGAAGTAAATTAGTTGGAGCAGACTTATAATTAAGCATTGGAGGAAGATCAAAAAAGAGTTCCTTTCATATATAACTTAGATCCTGTCTATCACAAAAGCAATTAAACAAAGCATAAACTATACACACTCCACTTCACATATGAATTTATCCCCATCAATGTTCCGGAAAATGCAAAAAAAAAAGTCTTTCCTTTTTTAAAAAGGAAAGGAAATACAATTATTAGCATTGTTAACAATCTTTCCCAATGAAACAAAGAGAGCAAAAGATTAAAAGAATGGAAGGGAAACTATGAGAGCTGTTTGGCACAAGTATACACTCAGTGGAATTGCACATGTTTTAATAGCAATGAGAGTAATTTGGCATTCCTTTTGGGGGGCGGGGGTAATTTGAGTAGCAGTATTTGGAAACAAAGAGGAATGGTGAAATAGACAATACCTGAGGTTTTACATTTCTAAATTTCAGAAGAAAGAATTTCTTCTAAACTATAGGTGTGCTTTAAAAAAAAAAAAACTTATTAACAGCATACATCTATGGTACTAAGCTATAGTTTGTTGAGTAAGCCATAATTCCTTGGGTTCACACAACACATAAAACCAAACTGAACAAATTACATTATGCCTTAGTGTGATGTGTGTTTTTTTATATTTCCACTCCAGGCTTGTAGTGAATGTCCATCATTTTAAAGTCAATGAGTATGCTGTGGTTATATCTGTGATGTTCCTGAGTTTTCTTACAATAACGTATCAACCATATATTTAGCAAGCTTAGCATAAAGATGCTTAGTTAAGTCTCCCTGTGGGTATATATTCCATTGGCAGTGCAGTGAATGTTTAGGCTGACCATATTTCCTTGAGACAAAAACAGGACATTGGGATGGCAAAATGGGAAGGGGTCTTATGTAATATTCCGTATTCATGAAAAAGACAGGGGTCCCTGCCCCCAGTCCGCGCAATTGGCTCCCGCCTGTAAACCCCACCCCCCGGTCCACGCAATTGGCTTCAGCATGCAAACCCCACCCCCAGTCCCTCCTTTGCCACGTGCTGATAGGCAGGAGGGCTTCCTCTTCCAGGCTGCCTCCAATCGGCAGCTCCGGCTCGGATCCTCCTTCTGCACCATTCCTGCTGGGTTTAAAAAATGGGACAAAATTGAGATTTTTATCAAAACGATGGGACAGTTGAAAAATGCTAAAAAAATGGGACTGTCCCGTTCAAAACGGGACGTATGGTCAGCCTATGAATGTTGCAATGGGGACGCTGCATGTGGGAATGCCAAATTCTCATGAGGCTGTAGTTTTCTTGTGTGCAGTTGTGGGAGATTTGGCCAAGAAAAGAAAATTAAATAATTATTTTAACTTTAATTTTATTTGAGGAACAACAGGATACCATTTTGGGGAGCTACAGATGCCCTGTCACTTGCAGAGCCATGCTGTCAAATCCTGACATGCAAGCATGGTAGCTTTATTGTATATGTAGAGAACAGCAGTGTTAAAATCAGAGAAATAACCACAGTCAATCATTTGGAATACCTGCTGCACACATAACAAGGCCTGTGCTGCAAGGCACAAGCAGTATGCCATTAGAGGTCTAGCACAAAAATCAAGGGGTAACATTCATCATGCCCATCAGCATCACAGGAAACCATAAGATAATAAATGCAATAGTTCATCCAAGAGGCAAGCATGAGAATGTAACACAGAGGGGGAACGAAAACAAGTGGGAATAAACAAACAGGAAAAATATATGCATACTCCTACACAAAGATGAAATTGAAAAGATGCAACATTTGCACTGTTCTTCTTCTATCCAACCCACCACTGACTCTTATAAGAATGGTACAATGATTTCTCATTGGGTGGAAAGATATTGGTTCTCATCATTCACTATTCAGATGGAACTAGAATACCAGGGGGAGACACTGTATGTGTCAAGTGGTAATACCATCATGTTTTCCAGCAGCAAATAAAATCTGTACTTATTGCCAAAAATGGGAGATGATTGGGTGCTGGGTGACAGGGCTTTGTTAGTGGCTGGAAGATTTCAGCCTGTTTTGGTAGACCTGTATGAACAGGACAGCAGAAATGCAGAGAATGTAAACAAGCATCCATTATTAGTGGACACCACAAGGGCTAGTGGCAGGATTGTCCACAGGATGTGGTAAAAAATAGTTGAGTTGGCATCGATCACACTGTGGCAGATGCCATCTTTACTTTTTTATCCCTGCAGATACCCCTGACTAGAGACAAGAAGAAATCAATCTTCTCTTTTGAGAGGACAGTGCTGTCAGATAGTGTAAAAGGTGTGAGATCTGACAAGGTATAAATTCTGAAGTACCATTTCTATTTGCTAAGAAACTATCAACTATCTTAGCATACCTAAGAAGCAGCTATGGAGGAGAGGAATTCCAGGTTATGGATATACTATACTCTGATAAAGGAAACTGCAGAATTTCACAAGTAATAAAACATAGCTGTTTGTCATAGGTAAGAGGTAAGTAGATTAATGTATGTGAGAATTTCCTAATAGTAAGATGGCTGGTTTTACCCATTCTGGGGTAGAAGTTTCAATTCTCTATCTACAGTATGGAGCATACGGTCTATTTTAGGGCTCTTCCTCGTGGCTGCATGAATATGCATTCCTCCAGTCCTTCAGTTGACAGAAAAGTATGCTGGCATAATTTGCTTGACCCCAATGGCTGAGTTATAATTTGCCTCAATTACAAGCATTGTAAATTATCTGTCTTTACAGCTTTACTGTAGGTCAATTTTGGAGCCAGTTTGGTGTAGTGGTTAAGGCATCAGGCTAGAAAGTGGGAGACCATGAGTTCTAGTCCTGCCTTAGCTACGAAGCCAGCTGGTTGACCTTGGGCCAGTCACTCTCTCTCAGCCCTAGGAAGAAGGGAATGGCAAACCACTTCCAAAATCTTGCCAAGAAAACTGAAGGGACTTGTCCAGGGAGTTGCCAGGAGTCAAAACGTCCTTGAAGGCACGAAAAAAAGGGCAATCTATTTATGTATAGACTATGATGGACATCCAGACAAAACAAGTTTTATTCAAATTGTAAAATTTATAAAAATGTCTCAACATGTCACCAAATTTAGGAAAATTTTTAAAGGAATTGATAAGATTTTACAAGTTCCACTGCAGGATATATGCATTTCAATCAAGCAGAAAAGAGAAAATAATGATAAAATTGGAAATGGCATGCATATATAAATGGACATAATTGTCATTTTGCCACTAAAAGAAATTGAAGTGAAATTATGCATTTCGTTTTGCTTATTTCCTGTAAAGAATTTCCTTCAGTGCAGGAAAAGTGTAACATAGGAAATGGCTAAGTCAGATGATTAAGGTTTTATCTATACCTGAATTGGTCAAATGTGTAACCTTCTTTAAACAAAATTCTTGAGTTATTAGTAGTTTCTGTTCTAAATAGAAACAAGGTATGTAGAGTGGTAACTGGATAGCTATTTTGATGATAATTAAGCTTTGCATAATGGAAAAGAAAATCAATTTAATTGAAAAAAGTATAGATTTTGTTTCTGATTTACAATTTGAAAAGTACTGAAAAAACAATGATAATTAAATGATACTTTATTTCATCCCATCACTACTAATAATGTTTCAGACTATTTTTTTTGCAGCAAAACATCTTATATTTGCTGATATTTTGATTTTAAATGTGTGCATAATGGGCATTTTATTTACAATCTTCCCCTTTCTCAAAAGACAGTTGCTCTGCTGAGAGAGTTGTCAGTCTCTCTTTTTAAATTCTGATGATCTGTAGTTAAAAAACCCACAAAAAGTAAATATACCCTTGAGTCAATTTCCAGTGACTGTCTATGCAGTTTTCTTGGCAGTGTTACAGGAATGGTAGGCCTTCTTCTGTGATTTTTTTTATACTTCCAAGTCAATAGCTCTAGAATTCCCAAGTGGTCCCCCATCCAAATACTAACCAGGGCTCACCCTGCTTAGCTTCTAAGATCAGCTAGATGCTGCCACCTGCTGAGGCCTAAGGTAAAGGTAAAGGTTCCCCCCGCACATCTGTGCAGTCGTGTCCAACTCTAGGGGCCGGTGCTCATCTCCGTTTGTTAGCCGAAGAGCCAGCGTTGTCCGAAGACACTTCCATGGTCATGTGGCCGCATGACGCGCGCGGAACGCTGTTACCTACCCACCAAAGTGGTACCTATTCATCTACTTGCATTTGCATGCTTTCGAATTGCTAGGTTGGCAAGAGCTGGAGCTAGTGCGGGAGCTCACTCCGCATGCAGGGCTGAGGCCTACTTTGGTAATCCTTGTTGTGCTGCACAGGTAAAAAAATGTGAAGCTTTAAGTCACCATGTTCCAAGACTAATATGTATGAAATGACATCCTCAAACCTTAGGGAGTACCCATGGAAATATATTTCATTTGTATAATGGTCCATCTGTCTGTGAAAAATACAGCATTAAAAGGTACACATTCAATGACAGGGATGTTATCAAAGAATGACATATGACAATCCAGCCATTAGATCCACAAGAGACTCTTGAGAGTCTTTTAGAGGTGACAAAAGGGTTAAATTGAATGTTGGTTCAATAATAGGTACAAGGCTAAAAATGAGTGAGTGCCATAGATTTGCAAATACCTTTATGTCTGATTTAAAACAACGCTTTTAGGCAGTCACAAGGATCCTTGGAAACAGGGGGAGGGATGATGGAAAAGCCTTGAATAATGCATGCAAGATAATTTCCCCAACTTTACCCTCCTTAACTAGTATCACATTCTTCTGACTGTGTCCACATAGACATGCTTCATTATTTGTTAATCCCAGTGCATAAGGAATGAAGATAGCCCCAGTGGATAAGACCTAATGGACACCATCATGGAATAATATGCAGAGCTTAGCCTCTAAAACATGTGTCTTCAATTTAAAATAATTCAGCAATCATGTTCAACCCAAACCTGATTATACAAAATGGGACTTTTTAACTCCCAGGCTTGGATCAAATTTTAAAGGGCATAACGAAGTGAGAGAGAAAGAAAAGTGCTATGTTTATACATTCCAGATCTTTTGGATGAATTATTTGCACACAAATTTAACTGTTTCTTTGAGTGTCTTATCAACTCGGCTGAAAAACTGCAAAGATTAGGGTAAAAGAGAACCCCTTTAAACTAGATACAGCTATTTTTGAGGCCTTTTAAAATCATGATGCTCAATTATGTTCCTGGATTGAATAAACAATTATAAACTACAGGCAATGATGCTGAAAAGCCTGATTATAAAAGTATAAATATAAAACAAATGTATGTAATTCTAGACAGAAGTGAGTGCTATGGAGTTTAGCGTGACTCACAACTAGATAAATACATAGGTTGCCATTTAAGAGATATTGCAAATGACTTCTTGCTGAATGTTAATATCAATAATAATAAAAGATAAGGAATAATGGGAAGGAACCCTTCTGGGTCTCACATTGTTATCTATCCTACTATCTTCCCATTCTAAATGAGGAAGCTACTCCTTTATTAACCATCTATAGTGCTTATGGTGGCTTACAACAAATTTTAACAGCATTGAAGTAATCAACCAGAAATAGGACAATGGTGGGTTACCTATAGAATGAAAAAAACAATTAACTGGAATCAAAGGTAGCAGATTTTTATAAAATCACACAGCTAATGGAATATGATCATCAAGTTGAAGACTGCCTAAGCATATCACTCTTAAGAAGGCAGGAAATAAAAAGATGGCATCTACACCAACTTCCTGTATGCCATGGCCAGATCTGCCTTCTCAAGAGAATGGATCCAGGGCACACATCACCTATGCCAAGCAAACGTTTGAGTTCATATTTTTAGATGCCGGTTTTAATTATTCTTTAAAATGATATTTGCTATATGCTGCCTGCAGGAAGCCCATTTTGAAAGCTGGCTTATAAATTCAATCAACCACAAAAGCAGGATAAGGGAAATGCAACCACATCTAGAACAAGCTATGTAATGCTGTTTTCTCCACTGACCGGGGCAAAACAATTTTCTGGATAGCACTATTTCTCCATGGACATTAAGAAGATAGGAAGAGCCCTTTTTTCATTAGACCAAAGGCCTAGGTAGCAGAGCATACTGATCCCATAATTGCCTTCCAGATGTTTGAAAAGAACATGAGCAGCAGTGAATGCAACAGTAGTTTCTATCTTTTGGCATTATTTTCACTGATAGATTCTCAGGAAGCTCTAGTATAAAAAAACCTTTCTCTATTAATTCAGTGGCAGGATCTTATGTCAACTGTGTGTTTGATTAGGAGAGCAAAATGTAGTGTTCGTAACTAAAAGTTAACGCTTCTTATATAGCATAGTGGAATACTTTAGGATTCCAGTTACACCATACTCTCCCCCCACTATTAGTTTTCCATTTGTCCCCTGTAACAGGGGAAAACTAATAGTGGGGGGAGAGTATGGTGTAACTGGAATCCTAAAGTATTCCACTTCTCCAATTTTGTTGAGTCCATTCAGTTCTGACTGGTCTCAACTTACGTTCTCAGGGTTTTCTTCTCTTCATCTGTGGGTAAAAGTTAGTGGCCCTTTCCTAAAGTATGTGGATAAGGGCTACCAGTTACAGAAATGAGATCACTTGTATACTTTAACTATATTGAAATATATATATATATATATATATATATATATATATATATATATATATATATATATGGCGTGTGGTGGCTCAGCGGGTAGGACGCCAGGCTTGTCAATCGGAAGATCGCAATTTCAGAGGTTCGAATCCCTAGCCCTGCATGCGGAGTGAGCTCCCGCACTAGCTCCAGCTCTTGCCAACCTAGCAACTCGAAAGCATGCAAATGCAAGTAGATGAATAGGTACCACTTCGGTGGGTAGGTAACAGCGTTCCGCGCGTGTCATGTGGCCACATGACCGTGGAAGCATCTTCGGACAACGCTGGCTCTTCGGCTAACAAATGGAGATGACCCTGGAGTCGGACATGACTGTGCAGGGGAAATCTTTACACACACACACACACATATATATATATACATACATATACATATACATATACATATACATATACATATACATATACATATACATATACATATACACATACATACATACACACACACACACATACATACATACATACACACATATACACATATATATACATATATACATATATATACATATATATACACATATATACACACACACACACACACACACACATATATATATATATATATATATATATATATAGAGAGAGAGAGAGAGAGAGAGAGAGAGAATGGGATCACTGTTTGTACATCTCAGCCTTCCCTAACCTAACACCAACTCTGCTGGCAGTTAGGAGAGCTGCCACAACCTGGCTATTCGAAAAAGCCTCTGGGGCTGATAGAATGGTGGGTTCTCGCCCTGCAGTAGGTAATTGGGTGTTATTGAAAGTGTTTATGGTGATGAAGTGAAGGTGATGATGATAATGAAGATTTATGTTTTAATCTTTTCATGATTAAAACATAAAATATTATGTTTTAGTCTTTTATTGTTCTAATCTCTTGCTACAGTACTGGAGTGTAAGTGTAAGTCACTTAGATTTGACTGACTCTCAGGATGCTTTAGGATTTGTTTCAAATTTCTTTTTCTTTTTTTGGTGCTGATTTTGAGCTTAGTTGTGGTTATACTGTAGATGGCAAAGGGTGCAATTCCAAAACACTAACAATGTTAGATTAGGCCTGTTAGATCAGCCTGCCCCAGGCCACTGATGGACCCTGTTGGGTTCCAGAGGGAGCTTGGGGTTTTCCCTGAGGATGTGGCTTGGCTTTGGTTGCAGCCTGGAACAGGCAGGTGACTGAAGCCTTGGACCAGTTTGCTTCTATGTGGCCTCTCTCTGTGTGCCAATCCCAGGGTGCACCTTGGTTCTCCGAGGAGCTCTGTGTCAGCCCTATAAAGTAGACCAGACCTATAAAATCAATGCCATGTAGGTCTAGAACTACTTTTATTGTAACAGCTATAGTAACAGAATTTTGCAAGTCTGAATGTGCTTCGCCCTGCCTCACTTTACCTTCATGTGAATTAGGGAGGGGCCTATCTGAGATGTTTACTCAAATTAGTTTCTTGGATTAGGCTCAAGCCAAGCTTGATCATTGCCTTGGTAGTGGCTCTTCCTTCTGTCCTTCAAGGCCATCTACTCTCTGGGAGTAGAATCATCAGAAGCAAAGCCTGGAGTGCTGTTGGAGAAAGACAAACAGTGAATCTGACTGAACACAAGGAAGAGCCCATATTTGGGCCTACACTGTGGCAATAATTTATATGCTGATGGACTCCCAGCGACTCTACTGGAGTGGGCAGCCATAACACATTTAATAATAATTTTTAAAAGGTAATGAAAAACAGGGAGGGCTTGTAGTTGTGCAAGATCTCAGTATAGCCCCATTGTTTCCATACATCATTAGTTGTTCTGTGTAAGAAGGCAACACCCTTCCCCATTTCAAGCCCTTTGCCAATATATTATATTATATATTAATTAATATATTAATTAGCAATTGTCTTTGCTAATTAATTGTGATCAATTTCAGCCCTCACTTTGCCTGTATCTGCCAGAGGAGATGTAAGGAAGGGGAAAGAAGAAATTAATATAGAAATAGTGAAAACAGCCCAAATCAATCTCAGATGCATTTTATATTTGAACCAGAAGGGTTGGGAGAAAGCAAGTCCCGAAGTCCTGAAGCATCCAATCTCTCTGAGGATTCCCTACCTGCTCACACTTGTCCAGTGGAAAAGTTCAGTGGCAGGTCTCCATCTTGATGCCATTCCTTAGGATTTAATGGAGTTATGGGGAGTTAAATATGATTGTTCAATGAAAGACAGTAAACATGCCCACACATCTTGACATCTGATCACTGTACATGCAAGAATAAGAGTTTCATAAAATTCTGCTCTCCTTTGAAAAAACTCTCCTTTATCAAACTCAGTGTAAACTACTATGGGGGAAAAAGCTAGAGAAAAGGCAGTAATTTTAACTCCTCAAGTACATGCAGTTTTTATTTTCAGAAGTGGTTTGCCATTACCTTCTTCCTAGGGCTGAGAAGGAATGACAAAGTCAGCCCACTGGCTTCTTTGTCTAAGGCAGGACATTCAAGTGTCCCCACTCTTAGTCCAGCACCTTCACTGTTAGACTGAACTGCTTATGTTTTATTTATATCTGCTTGCCTGCTAGATTTAAAATTTACGTATGTACCAGCATGAGACTTATTTTTGAAAGGATTCTGGCAAATCCAGCATGCCTCATCAGCATATGGACGGCTGCTCTAGGATGCAAGCTGTCCATGCTTTTTTGAGGAAGCCTTTTGTGGCCACTCCCACTTCCTCTCTCTCTCTTCTCTCCTCCTTCGACTGGGAGCAAAGCACACGGCTGTGTGCTGCTCCATCTTAGGCCATGGATGGGCCTAGGAGATTTTCCCCCCTTTCTACATGCATCTCTTGCCAGCAATGAGGGGCAAGAGTTAATTAAGTTTAGGGAACAGAAAGAAGAAATGGAACATCATTTATCTACCAAAAATGCTGTACCTGCAATGAATAAATGTAAGGACTCTTTTGTACTTACTTTTCATACCTGCCATGTCTAAGCACGTGTTTCTTTATGCTAAGGTGGGCTAAAGGTGTAAGATTAACCTGGATCTCTCTAATATGCTCATGGGCTCTGTTTTTAAACAATATTCTTTTTCTGTACATGAGTTTAGCAGCTCTGCTCCATTTCAATAGT
The DNA here is from genome assembly GCA_023362775.1 of Charina bottae. Taxonomy (NCBI): domain Eukaryota; kingdom Metazoa; phylum Chordata; class Lepidosauria; order Squamata; family Charinaidae; genus Charina; species Charina bottae. The sequence goes on from JALMGJ010000007.1 coordinate 32,415,892, forward strand.
TCTAACAGACTGCTAAATTCGCTTCACAAAAAGCATAGCTCATAAATAGCCTTTGAGATCAATTCACATCAAGACAACATGGGTGTACAGTAGTTGTTTTAAGTCTCCCCTGCTCTTTTTGAATTTTGTACAAAAGATAGAATCTGATCTTCCAGAGGGCAGAATACAGGGGGGGGGGGAGTTTAAGAGACACTCAGGTTTGGTTTATCTCTAGACTTGCCCCAATATTTGCAGAAAAAACAAGAAAGAGAATTTGCAAGAGCAATCACATGCCAAGCCACCCTCCACATTACAGCAGGTACTTGCTTCAAACCTGCACTGAATTGTCCATTCTACCAGCAGTCTCTTTTGCCTAAGAAGGGTCTACAGAGGCAATCCATTTTGTATTTTGATATAGCTGGTAAATCACTGTTATGAAGAAAGAAGGAGAAATCCTCATGCTTACATATGTTTAATGATTTTCTCAATCATTATAATGAGGGTGATTCTACTTCTGAAAACATCAACGTAAGAAAATTACTGTTCTCACCCACAAGGAATTTATGGCAAAGAAGAGAAAAGTACATTTTTCAAAGAAGTGAGGTGTAATCTGCATTTCCCTCTATTTTTATGGCCCGAAAGCTCCCACTGACTGCACTGATGAATTTCGGTAGCCTACTACACTGAACCCGGAAGCATAAAAAGCCATTTGTATAAGCTACAACAGATTCAAATAAAAGTATCTTCTTCAACTCAAGTTTGTAACATGGATGTATTCATGCTCAATTTTGGCTAGATTTTGGAAGTGATTTCCTACGGCAAACTGTTGTTTTTTAATTTTCCAGTCTAGCTCATAATTCTGGTATTTTCTGGTGGTCTCAAACCCAAATATTATTAAGGCCAAACCTTGTTTTGTTTTTCAAGATCAGCCAAGATTGGCTAGGTGCTGCCACCTAGCCGGCAAAAGAGACCGACGCACCTTAAAAAGAAAAAAAAGGACCCTCTCCCTAATTTCCTCCCAGAAATTCCAGAGCTAAACATAAAGTCCCACCTTTACTCACATGCATGATATAGTCCCACATACTTTGCATCTCCCCGCATAGTGAAGCCCTCATTCCACAAACCACTCTGTTTTAGAGTCTCAATGGGGTGGGATGTGGGCACATGATGCCCACAGGCCTCAGTGTGCCCTCAAAGATCTCTCTTGATGCACTCTAAGCTCACTGACCCATCTGATTTTTTTAAACGTTTCTTTTAGTTTTTTCTTTTGTTTTTTAAATAGGAAGCTGGCATGCTGCAAACACCCAGCCCTACCGTATGTATTTGTAATGACCCTTTGGGCCCCAGAAAAATCCCAGTGAGATGGGAGAGAGCCACCTGGGAAGTTAGTTTGCTTTCTAGTAAATCCAGTTTTGTGATCGACCATGCTTACCCTAATGTCTATTTTGTGAGTGTATCCATTGTACCCCTTCCAAATTTACCCCAGGCAAAAAGGCATATCCCTGATCTCAGAGTCCTACAATGGATCTCCTGCTCTTGATGTTGGTTTAGCTCAGTGTTTCTCAACCTCAGCAACTTTAAGATGTGTGGACTTCAACTCCCAGGATTCCCCAGCCAGCACTGGTTTAGCTTAAAATCAATTGTGGAGAAAGGATGTTTATTGGCATGGGGATCTGGAGGAGTTTTTTTTTCAATCATTCCCCCACATTTTTTCCTGGCTGAAATTGCTTCCTGAAGATGGCAAAGAAACAACCATGGTACCCATATTTTTATTTCTATGGGACTAATTGCAGCAAAACAGGATTTTGAGGAAGTTCCCGTTTCAGTGCCCAATCCTTACTGCATCAACTTTAACAAGTCTTAAAAGATCAGGTTGCGCTATTGTGTCTTGCTTGTTTTGACCCTAAGAATCATCCAGAGTCTTTTTTTTATGGTTATGGGTAGATGGCTACTTATGCATCAGCCTTGAAAAAAAGAAAAGAAACATCTTCATGCATGTATACATACACACACAGAGGGAATGATTGCTCTAATTAGACTAGCAATGTACAACTTCTCATCATAGTAAGGGATTCTGAGACCATGTAATCTCTGTGCCTGCAGCCGAGGCTGCTGTCCAAATGGTTTCAATGGAAAATAATTTTTATCTTCAAACTGACTGAACAGCTCTTCCAATAGAAAACACTTGAAACAGAAGCAATTCACCTCTATGAAGCAGAACAGCAACCCGAGTGATGGGCTGTTCTAAATTGCTTTTTGCACTGGGGATAGCAAAAGTTTCTGAAGAGTTGAGGGCACCTCTGAAGTTCTGACCTCATTGACTTTGAAATTATTTAAGATTAAATGATTCAGCTGAACGTAACATCTAATAGCAGGAACAAAATGAACATCTCAACCCCTGTCTGCCTTACAGACAAGGAACATGCTGTGCTGGGCACTGAGTAGTCTCTAAGGCCATTCACTTTGTGAACTTTGTTTAATATGCTGCAAAACAAAGCCTTTATTTTCCACATGGTGATGAAGTCAAGAGTAAGTCAATACCCATTTGGGCCTTGATCAGTGCATTGCGACAACCTGTGGACAAACTTTGATCTATTTGTGCAGAATCATCCAGAGAGAAGCCACTCTGTGGTTTCCTCACCTCCTAGTATTCTTTTTTTTTTTAGCAAGGCTTGACTGGTAATAATAACCTCAGGAAGCAGTCTTGATTGGTTAAAGATGAGCACTGCAATAAAACATGTTGTGGGAAGTTTTAGCATTTCAGAGGTCATCATCTTTACAAGGAGTGTCAGAGAATAATCTTTCCATACCAATGTCTCACAATGATCACAGAGAAAATACACCCCCCCAAGCCCCCCATATTTTAAACTTTAAGGCCGTGTGATCCAAGGCACCTGTGGCTACATGATATATTTGAACATAATTTTCGTGTGGTGCAATTCCATGAAGAAGGTGATGAACAGGTAGATAATGCTATATAACAATATGAATTGTTTTGTTTTGACTTAGCACAATGTGTGATTTTACTATTGTTGCTTACTCAACAAACCATGGTTAAAACAAAACATGACTTGGTACAATATGGGAATTGAACCTCTGTGCAAATACTTTTTAAATTTATTTTTAATTTTTATCCCGCCTTTATTATTTTTATAAATAACTCATGGTGGCGAATATACCAAATACTCCTTCCTCCTCCTATTTTCCCCACAACAACAACCCTGTGAGGTGAGTTGCGCTGAGAGAGAGTGACTGGCCCAAGGTCACCCAGCCGGCTTTCAATGGCAATCATGTCAGTGGATTCAAATTTTACCACTTAATTGGCATCTCCCTTCTGCACAAATACCTTTCAAGAAAATGATGCAAATACACAACAGATTCTGTTCACACATCACACTAAACTATAATGTAGTTTGTTTGATTTTGTCTTAACCTAATGTGTAAACCCAGCCACTGTAGCTTGTGAGCCATGTTACTTGGCTTAATCTTATGCATGAACTAGTTAATTATGAATTGTTCAACAAATTATAATTAAAATATGCCATGGCTTACACAACGTGTGAATCCAGCCATCCTTTCCAAATGGAGGAACATCTGCCCTAATTTACAGAGGACAGGTTTTGTTTGAAGACATCCTTTATTAGAAAGACTGCCTAGTCAAAAGTTATCTGGTCACTGTCATCTATTTAAATTCTAGTAATAGTTTTTAAAAGTGAATCTATACACACCAATTCGCAAATGCAAATTTTGTTCAAGTCACTGTCCTCAATTTTGGTGGTCCATTTTCTTTTTGGCTATGTGTAAGTGGCTATTTGTCTCCAGTATCCAAACTGGGTTCCATGCAACTCTGAGAAGAGAAAGTTATAAGAATGAATGGATTTTATAACTATTTCTAATTTGAATGAGCCTGGAATCACTTCCAGAGTTCCCTCTGGAACATAAAATGAAACCCAATATTAGCTCAGCGGCAGATGCAAAAACAGACTAGATTAGTGGGTTACCGGAAAAACTTGGAAATGAAGATATTTTCCTCCTCCTGCAATAGAGATTTAAACTGGGCTTTACTGATGTATGAAATGAGAGATCTCACCTTTCTAATCTAATATAGTGTTCTGGAACTCAATTTGACGTTTAAAAATCCAAGACATTTGGCAACGGTGGTTTATCTGGAGGTTCTCCAGGAAGAGATATAATCCCCATTCCCTGACTTAAATTTCAGGAGGCCCCACAATGAACTGAGACTATACAGGATAAAGCAGACACGGGCAATAATAGCCAACCAGGGAGCCACCCTTAATGTTTTCAGGGTGGAGGGTTGGCAGACACCTGTGGCTCTGGAGCCACTTGCTGGCCTACTCTGCGATAAGGAAATGACGTGTATCTAGGTGACAACCAGTAGCTGAAAGTTATCATTGGGTAGAACCCAGGACACCGAAACAAGGCTGCCACCATACTGTTAGATTTAATATGATAACACCAGGAGGTGTGAGGTATCCCTTCCTCTAGGACAGGCTGTGTCGAGGTAGCAATCCAAGTCTGAGAGCCTCCTAAAGGGAACAAAGTTGATCTTCTATGAGAACTGAGAGCAAAAAAAATAGAACGTGCCACCACATTAGTGTGCACGGGGTTCTACACATGGAGGATGCAGAGGAGGAAGTGGACCATGATCTACAGCTACTTTCAAAGTAATCGTAGGTATGCAGAATAAATCATTGTTAAAGACTGTGGCTTTCTTTCTGAACCAAGTCCAGTGAAGTCCACAGAAGTCTTTATCTCTACTTCAAGGGACTTGGAATAGGCCTTATTTTGATCATCACAAGTGTTTTTGTGTACGTACTGTATGGATGTCACAAGCCTTCCTCTTGCAGGCTTCTCCTGCTATGCTTCAGCCACAAGCACAAAATGGGAATTGTCTGCTAGAGCCATGCCAGAGAGCCTTCAGTGCCAGTATGTTAATAATTTGAGAAACCTGATTAGCAATAACAGAAGTATATTTATTCATTGGGAACAAAGACAGAAAGAGGGATCCAAAACACGTGTGGAAAATCTTATCCTTATTATTTGGGGGCTTCAGTCCTTTTTTCTGTGATCTTCTATAAGTCACAACAAAATCAGTCCATAACATCCTGCAGATACACTCATAGCCAACACAACCCCCTGTTGCAGGTTTTATTTATTTCTTTGATAGAATTTCAGTTAGGGGGAAAAAAGCGGGGAGGGAAAGATCAAGAGAAAATGCAGTACTAAATCCATAGCTGGCAGACTCCTCATACTGTAGAGATGACAGGGATCTTTAAAATCTCATTGCATGATACGTCATTTGCAATTAGTTCTTGAACCATAGAAGGAACTATTGCCAATTGATGATTAAAGAGAATTAATCTGGTTTGAATTTGGAGAAGTTAAGACTGGTAGACATTAGGATGAATAAAAGAAAAGGAGGGGAAAAGAAATCTGCACCATTGTGAACTATTTTCACAAGTACTATGAATCAGTAACTGGGAGGGGGGAGGGGCTGCTCACTGTTCTATGCATGTTGAATTGTTCATAGAAACATAGATCCTGATCAGGGTTTAAAATAAAGGTTTTCCCCTGCACAGTCGTGTCCGACTCTAGGGGGCAGTGCTCATCTCCGTTTCTTAGCCAAAGAGCCAGCGCTGTCCGAAGACGCTTCTGCAGTCATGTGGCCGGCATGACGCGCGCGGAATGCTGTTACCATCCCACCGAAGTGGTACCTATTTATCTACTTGCATTTGCATGCTTTCGAATTGCTAGGTTGGCAAGAGCTGGGGCGAGTGCGGGAGCTCACTCCGTCACGCGGCGCTTGGGTCTCAAACTGACGACCTTCCGATCGACAAGCCTGGCGTCTTAATTAGTGCTGATCAGCCACTTCCTGCTGTAGAGAAATCTGAATAGTACCATCCAGTTTCCAGTTTTTGCTCTTTGCAGGAGCCCATTTACAGTATGAACAACATTATACTGGGTGAGACCATGGGTTTTCCCACAAGGCAGCCTTTAGCTGCATATGTCCCATACACAAACCAGCTGGAAATAAAGCTTGCTTAAGAAATCTCTTTCTCGATTTCAACCCCTTCCTTTGCTTTAGCCACATTGATGGTTTGGTGGTCTGTCCAGATCATGTTTATCACAGCCTTGGATTGATGGATTCCCTTCCTTCTTAACCCCTCCTGGATTGCTTAAAAAAAAAAACACCAAACTTTTACCATTTCCCTGTCACTTGGACAAGAAGGGGAGAGAATTCTTGTCAATTTCACCTGGTTAAAAAACGAAAACAAAAAACCATCCTTGCAACGTTCGACCAATGAACTTAGTTTTTTTCTAAATAGTCCATAATGTCACTATTCTGTCAATGAACTTTTAAAAAAAATGGCAGCGGAGGGCAGTGACCTGCGACCAGAGGGGAGAGGGCATTCCAACCACAGGCCACAGTAGCCAATGGGAGTAGAGGGGGTTTGCTTACAAGGAATTTAGGTGGAGCATGCAAAAGGGACAGCACAGCTCGAACCAGAGCAATATGTCAAGCACCGCTTTTCATGTGGAGCCAGAAAATAGGGGTGGAAGTTAAGTTATCTGCTGGATGGGGTGAGTTGAGGATAACATCAAATGCTCCTGCCCTCTGGAAATCATGGTGGTTCATGCTTGTGCAAGCTAGAAGTGTGGATCTGCCCTAGGTAGCCATTACCTGGGACTGCCACCCCAACCAATATTCACCCTTTAAGGGAGAAGGTCCACCTATTTTCATCTTGAGTTTACTCTGAGAATATCACATTCAAACATAATCCTAATGCCACATAATGGACTTCTTACAACTAGGGATGGACACATCTATCAGTTTCAGGACTAAGCTCAATAATATGCAAACTAGTATCTTCCAACTCTCATTTCAATTTCACTTGCAAGATGACCTGCAATGTGTGTGTGCATCACATAGTTTAGCCTTACTTTTGTCCACCTTCCGATTTATAAATGTCAAAGTATTTCTCTTCCCAAAAGAGGTCTGCTTTACTCTAGAGCAGCTTTCCTGCAACTAGGTGCCCTCCATATCTGTGGAGAAGACAACTCCCAGAATGTATGTCGATGAAGGTTCTCAGTCATCCAGGTGGAATTGTCTGTAGCTTGAATCATGTCAACTGGATTTCTATTTTCTCAGTGGAAACGTTTCGCTCCTTATCCAAGGAGCTTCTTCAGTCTGAGCAAAGTTAGTAAGGGAATCCTTAAATATGTTTCTAGGGTGGCTGTGTGACCTTACACCTGGGGCTAGGTCATGGTTATTACACAGCCACCCTAGAAACATATTTAAGGATTCCCTTACTAACTTTGCTCAGACTGAAGAAGCTCCTTGGATAAGGAGCGAAACGTTTCCACTGAGAAAACAGAAATCCAGTTGACGTGATTCAAGCTACAGACGATCCCAGAATGTATGTGTTGACCTTGCTGCTTAAGAATTTGGGGGAAGGTAGTCTTCTCAAGGCATAAGGAAGGCATCAGGGTGGAAGAAGGCTGCCACGAGTTTCTCACTTGTTGTAATAAGATGTTTTCTCTCTTTGCATTTCTAAAATCTGAGTCTAGATAATGCATTACTGTCCCTTTCATCTTTTAAAAATATGAGAACTGATTTGGGTTAAGCAACTGACTTCTATCATGTCTCAATGTCTGCAACATATTGCTTTCCTTCCTGATCTCTTGATTTGTCTCTTGCGAATGACTGAGATACTTGTGAATGTCTTGCGCAAGGCCAGCTCCTTAGGAGAAAATATTGAAAGAAAGATTTGGTAGCTTTGCCCAACATACCATGGCGGAAAATGCCCAACTCTGTGGCCTGCGGCACCTTCCACTTAAAGGAAGGAGAACACTGGTGAGGGAGCATGTGTTTTTCATTTCCCCTTATGAAAAGGTGTACAATCATATTCTGAAATAGCTCGGTGTGTGTGTCTGTGTTAGTGCATTGCTGCTGGAGATTTGGCAGACAGCACCAAATGGACAGAAAAAAATGCCGATTATGATATTTATCTGGGTCAAGCCCTCCTCCAGCTGCATAGCTTAGTAAACCCCAGGCCCTTGGAAAAGGAACTGTTATTTTAAAAGAAGCATCACCCCCACTTTGTATAATGCTTCTCTGAGCCCAGCTATCTCAACCGGTGGTCTTCCTGGCACCCTGCCTTCCTCTGGAAGTGCTGACACTTATGCTCTTGTTCTGACAAGGGATAGCATCTGCTCAGCATGTTTGGCTTGGTTGTAGCAGCACAAATCCTTCCAATAAAGTTTCTCCAATTGGAACAACAAATGCCTCAGAACAGTAAAGCGGTGCAATACAATCCATAAAGACAAGGATAAAATTGAGCCATTGGGACAAGAGGAAGTGTAGGTTTCAGTCACATGATCAAATAGCAGCTGGAATGCAAGGGATCACTCATGGCAAGACCACATAAATGATAAGGACTTTGAGACTAATGATTCTTCTGCTTCTTGCTTTGTATTACTTGCTTTGATGTCACTTGAGCTCAATTCATTCTCAGTCTCATTCTCTGCTCAGAAAAAGGACTGTTGCTTCTGCTTGGACCAGCCCTGTCATTGGGCAGAATGAAATGTCAATCTCAAAGAGTGGATTCAGATTCCGAGCTGCTTCTCCTGAGCCTCCCGCAGGTCTTCTTCTGTGCTGAAGGACAGAATTATGCATGGTCAGTAAAAATCCTGAAGTTAAGATTCAACTAGCAGTTCTGTCACCTTCTAAACATGTCTTGGACTTCTGTGACAAAGATTGTCAAGGGTCTTTTACTAGGCTGTTGCTTCTTAAAAGTAGATCAGCTTAATTGACATTTCAAAATGTAAGAAACAGGTTTATTGAATTGACTGGATATATTATACACTTAATGTAGAAAAAATATTAACCAGCAGCACCAACTTATTTTGTTGTAAACAGGGATATCCATGTTGAATAAGATACTAATTATGTACTTTGTTCTATACTGAAACACTCATGCAGTAAAAATGCACTTCTATAGATAGGCATTCATACACATTTCATGTTTTAGTCTGAGTTCAAATAGGTACCTCAGTGGATACAGCAGAAGTAGTAGCAAGGACCACATATTACTTTTTTTAAAAGAGGCATTTGGCTCAGTACAGAACAGATGAGGATTAATATATAAGCTTTGCGATACAGCAGTTCCATAATTAAACTGTGGTATATGCTCCCAGTGATTGTGGCAATGGCCACCAGTTTAAATAATATTAAAACGGGACTGGGCCAATTCATGGAAGAGAGGGCTATTGATGGCTAGTGGTACTGATAGCTCTTTACTACCTTTGAGATCACAGGTGATATGCTTGAATATCAGCAACTATCAGCAACCTGTCCAGATCTGGGAGCTTCCTGAATGCTGGATGCTGTGGGTGACAAAATGGACCAAATGGACCATTGGCTTGATCCAACACAATTCATGTTTGACAGCAGACTTTTAAAAATAAAGTAGTAGCCACTCTATGATCAATAAAGGTGGGATAAAAAAAACCTTAAAAAATCAGTCTGCATCAGATTAAGAATCCAAGTCTGTATCTGTGTCCCCAAACTCCACAAGTCAATAATATTTCAGACTGTCTATTACTACTATTGCTATGGAATAACATTTCTGTCATTTCCTCTTCTGGAGCACTCTTTGTGCAGTTTAAGGTGTCGGCCATAGGAGACTTAGGTTCAGATCCACCCTCATCCATGGAAGCTTCCTGAGTGACTTTGGGCTCAATACCTCTTAGCACGATCTGCTTCATAGAGTTGTTGTGGGGAAAAGGGGAAAAGAATGCTTTGTCTGCCACCTGGAGAAAAGGTAGAATATACATCTAACCCTTAATAAATATACTGTATATAATGATAAGAGGATTTTTTAAATCAAAGAAAAATAAAGAAATTAAAGGGGGAGTTGAAAGAGAAAGAGAGTGGATGATGTCTGAATAGGGATGGGATCATATCTTTTCATCATCTGCACTGTCATTTTCATCACCTGTCTCATTTTAAGGACTGAGAATTAAGGTCATTGTTCTGAGGAAGTCTTTGCCTAGGTTTCAAATGTTGAAGGGCAACTTCAGTGGCTCTGCATTCTCTTCTTATGCTGCTAGGCTTGGACTGAACTAGAGAAAGCCTTCATATGGAGAACTGTCCCTAAAATTAGACCTATGGCCAACTTTGACAGACAGCAGGACCAAACAATTATTTCATATTAGTTTCAAGCAAGGAATCATCCCTAAGAATTATGCTTAAGATACAGTATGTTACTGTTCCAAGGCGCCATCCTTCCCCCCTTTCTGCTCTAAACCCTATATTCCCAGTTCCCAGAGATTGTAAATAGCTAGTCCAACAGTTTGGGAGCCTTGAGAGTGCTCTATGAGAATTTAACATCTTATGGTTCTAAGCCAGTTTCTGCACTTTTAAAACTAGAAAGATGTTAATTATCACCTTTTTTGTAAAAGCTCTTTGAAATCCTCTCATCTGTGGTGGATTGGGAAGGAGAGAGAGAAGGGCACAGTTTGGTGTTAATGCATAAAATTTGTGGTGCTTACTAAAAAAAACACAGTAATGGTTGATGGGATCAAAGAGGCTAATGATTTTTTTAAAAGCAGAGAGAAAGGAAATAGATCATTCTCCCTGTTGCCATATATCTTAGACAGCAGTAACCAATTCACTGTATTAAGTACATTATAGAAATCTGAAGTTGTTGCTGCTGTTCAGCAACTTCATGTAACTTTTCCCCCTCCTCTATGCGTTAACATTTTGGCCAGATTCTGGGCTTTTAACTGAATGAATGAAGAATTATTCAGTTTGGTCTTAAGACAAAATAGAGACAGGAAATGGGGGAAGAGGAGTCCTGTCAAAAGGCTGTTGCAAGGTGCCTCTTCCCTTGTAAGCCAAACATTATGCTTTCCCCTTCATCTATTGGTAATGCAGATGGGAATAAACCTTGGGAGAGTAAATAGTCAGTTCCTTCGCCCCCAGATCAATGATGTATGTGCTACAGTAAACTACTCTCCAAGGCTGCTTTACCTGGACTGGACATCTTCAGAGCTGGACTGCTGTGGAATCTTTATTTTAATGGTGGGAATGGCACTTTATCAGTCTAATGATCAATGAAGTTTAATAAATGAAGAAAGCAATGGCACATTGTCCAAGCAATGTGGCAGATAATACAGCAGCAGCAAGTCTTTCTCTCACTCAAGTGTTGTTATACATTTAACCACAAGAGGGCATCTAATATACACGTCCCTGATAGGTTTGCAAGAAAAATCCACCAGATGGCATAACTTGTTAAGCTTCTGGGTTTGTAATGTTATTTTCCCCATGGCTTAATTGGTAGGTTAATGTGCAAGGGCTCCCAGAGACCAAACAGTCCCATGTTTTGCTCTGAACTGACCGCAGCATATTCATGCGTATCATTTAAAAGCTGCCATAAAAATGTCACTGGTTGGCCAGTTTCCATTTTATATAGCCACTTAAACCGAAATAATTTATTGGTTATACTACTCTCTGAAGTATATTTGTAGGCCACAGCAATATTTTTCTTATTAATTAGTCCACATTTAGCTTCATTTTTAAAAAACTGTCATTTGCTCTGGATTTGTAAGGCCTGCAAACACATGCAGGCACACAAACCATCACCTATACTAAGGCATTTATTAGACCTTAAAGAGGGGTGTGGTTGCTACCACTGGATTTATTGCTGAAAGTGCCCCTACTATGTCTGCTACAGTCAAATATTCCCTAGAGGGTTTTAAACCACTGAGCCTTGCTGTAAAAACAGACAAGAGAGCCATGGCATTAACCATGTCATAACCTTGCTACTGCTGCCTGCCTAGTTGCCTTTCTCCATTGCACTTTGAACGGCACCATGGCAGCTTTGTAGCACCAAAAGGCAGTAAGGAGGTAATTAATGGGTGGCCATCTTATTCCAGGTCTCTACTGACTATTCTCGGCATGAAGCAGGGCAACTGGGGAAGGATAGGCAAATGTATTGCATTGGCTTCTATCCCAGCCACACAATATGGCTCATCAAAGCCCCATGCAGGAATGGGATCTTCTAGGAGGCAAATGCAGGGCCTTCAACACCACAATGCTCTGGGTCTCATAACCTTCTGGAAGAGCCTAGCTTGGGGTCAATTCCCTTGCCCTTTCTCACTGCCCAAGAGATGTGGAGAAAAGGTATTTTTGTCTTTGTCGCTGCATGAAGGAAATAGATTTCCTGAGTGATATTTAAGAAGGTGCCAGTAAAGATTAGCTTGACACTTATCTAAGTTACCAGACCTTCTGTTAGGTCAGAGCTTTCCAAACGTTTCATGTTGGTGACAGACTTTTTAGACATGCATCATTTCGTGACACACTCTTACAGCAGGGCACAAGGTAGGCACTAGGACCTGCGCGGAATCACAGCAGGTTTGGAGGCAGCCAGGCACAAGGCAGGCACTAGGACCTGCATGGAATCCTGGCAGGGCTTGGAGGCAGGAGCGGCTGCGACACACCCAGACACTGCAGCCGACACACTAATGTGTCACGACACACAGTTTGGAAAGCTCTGTGTTAGGTAATGTGAGGTAGACAACCCAAGTGGCAGACACTTAGGGGTGGAGAATGACAGCAAGATGTTGCAAAGATCTTGTGTGTGTGTGTTTGTGCCTCTGGAGGATGTCAAGGAGGATGACCTTGACAGAAATGTGCAAGAACCATTACCTAGGCAAAGGGGCTGAAACATTATTTAAGTCCTGGGAAACAAAGTGATATTCAGAAGCAGCTCAGGCAGGACCCTCCCTGATTCACTGGCAGATAAGAAAGAGGGGAGGCACAGCACAATCAGACTTGCAAGATTCTGTTATTATAGCCAATATCAATGAAGTAGTTCTAGTCTTCCTGTGGAGTTGATTTCCTGGTCTGGTCTACCTTGTGGGGCTGACCGTTTCTTACCTTGCATCTAAGATGGGGGTTCACTTTGGGGGACAAAAGGGTTGTACTTGGCCTTTGAGCCATGTGCCGGGAGACACATTCCAAAAGTAAGTGCTACTTTGTCCCATGCAGCTGTCTTTTCTCAAGGTTAAACATACATACTTTCCTCCATAATTTATTTCAGGACTTGATTTCTAGTCCCTGATTAAACTGGTTGCCTTTCTTTGCATCTGTTGTTCAAATTTATCCAAGTATTTCTTAAGGCATGTTTTGCTTGGCCATTGCCAGTACGGGCCAGTTAGTGTTTCCTGAAAGCAGGAATGGATGATGTAATCCTTCTCCCACTCCCAGCCCACTGCAAACGCACCCCACACCTTCTTTTCCAGCTTTGATTCGAAACTGATTTCCGATCTCGGAGCCATCTTAAGCCCTTCAGAGTAGATGGTCTGCACGGCTTTTTTCCCTTTTGGTTGCAGCCTCAGCTCTGATTGGCTGCAGTGCCGGGCATGCCTCTGCCCCTCCAGCAGCTGGTCACTGCCCTAGGTTGCTGGGCTCCTATTTTCTCCATTGGTCAGCAGTTGCAGTTCTTTAAAAATAATGTTCCAGTAATTTCTAATTACTGTTAAGTCACTGAATGATCCTTAACCCTAGAAACTCATGCTCCGTTCTACTCCTACAGCTCCCACTGGGGGCCCTTTCAGTTTCTGCCCAGGCTGGGTGGAGCATGTTCCCCTTGCTTTTCCACAGTGCTGCAAAGCTTCTCTTCCCCTCCCTTTGTTTTTCTAAGCATGATTAAATAGCAAAATAGGAACGTTGCTGCTTTGTTTCTAGGAAAGTGAACTATCAGTTCTTCCTTGCTACAAACTTTCCATGGAACTACAGAAGAACTAGAGCAAAAGAACAACCTGTTTATGTCAGACTTACCAGGTGGGCCAGACAGGAAACATGACCAGATGAGCTAATTCTACTTTATTGTAAGGCTATATTAGGAGAATCTTGCAAGTCTGAAAGTACAATTCTCCCCCTGTGCCCTTTACACCCCAAGAAACTAGGCAGGGTCTCTTCTGAGCCTCTTGCCCTGCCCACTATCCAGCTGCGGGCTATGCTGTCTCTTATCTGACTCTTCCCTAGGTGGCATCTCTGGACCCAGTCTCCCAAGGTCATTCCCACATACCATTACAGTTTACTATTGCTTTGTTTATTGTAGCATCAGAGCAACATGGGAAAACATACAGGGGGAAAAATCATAAGAGGAAAAAAGTGTTAGTGCCAAAGGATATTATGTGGAAGGAAGGATGATTGCATCTTTGTGTGCAAACATCAGGGAAACAAAGGTGAGACATGGGACTAACAAGAAGGAAATAATACCTAAAAGGAAAAGTAGACTGGTTGACTGGCTCACACGGGGCCAGCCAGTGAGGTTTGCCTTTCCTGCATGGATGGGAAGGGCAAGAAGCAGGGGAATGACCGGTCAAGCCTTGCAGTGACCATTGTCCCTGCCCAGCCCTGTTGCCAACCCATTGCGATCCAGATTGGGATTTTTGATGTTGGGTTAAGAAATGGTTTGGAGTAGCATGGGAGAGATGCAGTTTAGGCTGCAGTGTGGAATTGCCCTCAGTACGGTGCCCAGCACCAGGCACAGTATTTGAAGTGGAAGGCAAATCAAATCGAAATAGAGTGCAACTTAGCCATCTTCACAAGTTACAAAAGCAGAGAGTTCAACACGTGCTAATATCTACAGCAGAAAAATCTTCTGAAGTACAACTGTATCTATGTTGGCTTCCACAAGAACCAGGACCATGATAATGAGTGCACTGCATCTTTAACAGCATGAAGAAGGATTATTATGTCCCATGATTTAGAAACTGTATTTCTATGGATGAAATCTAAAATTGCATTTACCTTTTTGGCAGCCCTATCGTACTGCTGACTTAGATTCAACTTAATTAAGTTTAGCTAATAAGATTTTCCCCAAGGCATTCAATAATTTTATCCTCATGTCATATCAAAAATCACTTTTCAGTGGTCACTTTTGGAGGGGCTCTGGGGGTTGCACCCAAATATGTGTGGGGTGGTGCACATGGCCCTGGATATATTTTGCTGCTCTAGTCCATTATGTGTCTTGAACTGGCCTGGTTGATCCCTTCCATCAAAAGGGGGAGGGGGTTGGAACTGGATACCATGTCAAAGCTTCTTTTTCCCACAGCCCAGAAGAGATATCAGAGTTAGAGGGGGTGGAAAAGAAACCCACACTGCCCCATGATCCAGAAATATTTTTTTTCATGGTGCAGGCCTACTCTGGTGCTATTTCTGAAAATCAATTTAATTGGATTGAATTCAGTGGGATTTACTCTAAGTAGACATAAATATGACTTTATTAGCAGGTATTCAGCTGCAACATTACTTAAGCTCCTTTCAAGCATTTGAATCCCAAAACTAGGGAAGAAAAGAAAGGCATGGCTCTGTCCTCACCTCCTCCAAGCTATGAGCTCTGAACTAGCAAGTCCCACTCATTCTCTTTTAATGGGGCTTCTGTAAAAGTCCTTCTGCAATGTATTGCAATGCTTCTATTTCTTTTGGAAACGTGGGTAGAAGTTTTTCTTTCTATTTCTTTTTTGGGTGGAAAAAGAACAGCCATGCATGAAATATAAGGGGTGGCAGTGTTGTTGCTAGTCCCTATAATCCTTGGGAGATCTGCTATCTCAAACATGCAGAACCCCTGGGCTGAGGGCCACATAGGGCCTGCTGAAGATTCAAATGTGCCACCACCTGTCTTCCTATCCAAGGATCTGGCTCATCCTGCCATCTCCCGCTGACACCACCTAGCACCACCTGTCCCAACCTCTGATCTTCTTTCCACACCATGCAATAAAACCCTTCCCAACCACCTCATCCTTTTGTTCTCCTTCCACCCTAAGCAGCAACCTTCTGTAATAAAATTATTTTCTTCTCCTAAGCCTTTTAATATAGCTTTGTTATATAGTTATATATAGCTATAACTTTGGATATAGAAAACTATATCCAAAGTTTTCCCGCGGCGACACACCAACCACCGTTGGTGTGTCGCCGCGGGAAAACCCGGAAGTGCCGCCGTTGCGGCAGCGTGCAAAAACCCGGAAGCGCTGCTGCCGCTTTCGGTTTTTGCACACCGCCGTTGGTGTGTCGCCACAGGAAAAACCGGAAGCGCTGATGATGATGAGCGCTTCCGGGTTGTGTGGCGACACACCAGACTGTGTGTGGCGACACACTTTTGTGTCGCGACACACAGTTTGGAAAGCTCTGTTTTAAATGGATAGGCTGCTTAGGAGTTCTTAAACTGATCCGTCTGCTGATAATATTGATACGATGGAATGTCAAGAAACTCAGAACAAGCTGAGGTCTGTGAAGGAAGCTGCAAAAAAGAGCTTCTTCAGATTTATTCAAAATAAAACAAAAGAAAAGGGATCTTCTTCTAGCTGCTCAATGAAGATGGCAAAAAATTAACAAGTAACAAAGAAAAAGCAGTGCTATTCAATTCCTATTCTGGCTCTGTCTTCTCAAATAAGAAGAAATGCATTCCACCAGGAAATTAAGAAGGGCAGGACTGAGACTGATAGAAACACGGCCAGGGAATACTTAATTACTCTGGATGAATTTAAATTTCCAGGACCAAATGGATTTATTTAGGATACTGAAGGAACTTGTTATGGCAAGGCTGAGCTTTTATTATTACATTTGGGAAATTCTGGAGAATGGTGAAGGGCCAGATGATTGGAGGAGGACCAATGTGGTCTCTGTCTTCAAAGAGGGAGAAAAGGAAGATCCAGGGAACTATAGAACAGTCAGTCTGGCTTCAGTATCTGGAAAAGATTCAAGAGCAGATCATAAAGATTGATATGTAAGCATATTGAAATCAATCTGGTAATTTCCAGAAATCAGTATGGATTTGTCAAAAACAAATTTTGCCAGACTAGCCTTATCTCATTTTTTAATCTGATAACTTCTTTACTGAATTTAAGGAATGCCTTGATTTCAGCAAAGTATCTGACAAAGTACCCAGTGACATTCTAATTAGCAAGTTAGTTAAGTATGGGTCATGACAATTAAGTGGATATTTAGTTGGCTCAAAAATAATACTCAAAGAATGCTGATCAATGGTTCCTCTGCATCAGTCTGGAGTGAGGCATTGAGTAGGGCAGAGCTTTCTAAACTGTGTGTCGCGACACGTTAGTGTGTCGGCTGCAGTGTCTGGGTGTGTCACGGCTGCTGCTGCCTCCGATCTCTGCCAGGATTCCGCACAGGTCCTAGTGCCTGCCTTGTGCCCTGCTGTAAGAGTGTGTCACGAAATGATGCCCTGCTGTAAGAGTGTGTCACGAAATGATGCATGTCTAAAAAGTGTGTCACCAACATGAAAAGTTTGGAAAGCTCTGGAGTAGGGTATCACAACGTTCAGTTCTGGACTCTGGACTCTTCAACTTTTTTAGTAGTGACTTGGATGAAAAGGTAGAGGGAATATTCATTTAGTCTGCAGATGAAACAAGATAGGGTGAGATACTAATATTCTAGAAGATATATCATTCAAAATCATTTTTAAAATTAAATTTATTTGTAGCACTATGCAAGTAGATGTATAGAGACCCCTGTGACTCATTTCCCCTCACTCTCTGCCACAAGATTCCCAAAAGGTTTGCCTCTTGTGAACTTTTCACATCTCTTTATAAATTTAATTTTCTAGCAATATGATATTGTGATTTTAATGTTTGCATGCTGCTCTGGAAAAATGCAGTTTTGAAAGGTGTCCTACACATATTTGAAAAAAATAAAAAAAGGAATTTTAAAACCCAAAATTTAATTAATTATTGTCATGCCGCCCTTTTAATCTAATTAATATGGACCTTTGCAGGTCCTACAAAATGCATTCAAAAGCTGGTGCTCCCACTGGCCTGAAGATGCCTCCCCGTCCTATCTACCCTATGTCCCTTTTCTGTCCCCTTGCTTTTTATTAAACTATTCTTCAACCTAAGACCTATGCTTGAGCAAAAAACAACAACAACCCAAAACTGTTCCTATGGAACCAAGAATGAAAGACAGAGAAGAGGAGAAGGAGGAGGAGGACAAATTAAGGAAAAACTTCACAGGACTTCTTCATGGCCTTTTCACTTGTTTGTTAAAACTATGGATCCATCTCTTTTCAGCCTCCTTTTTGGATTTGCATTCACTATTTTCTCCATCTGCTACTACATCAGTGTGATGCCTATCTCTTCCAGTTGTCTCATCTCCTCCCTTCAGCTTTTTAAAATAGCTGATCAGTATAATATTCATGTATGATTTCCTTTATGATTAGGCAAATGTGTGGTTGTTTGAGAATATAATAAGTTTACATAGGTTCTCCCAGTACCCATCTCACCCCATAAATCTCAGGGGGTGATTCCAGGGAATCAACACACAACATACCAATATGCAAATATTTAATATCATTTTAATACATTATAATGGTTTAATTATGTAGATGATTTTTTTAAAGGTTGGTTTTAAAGGGGGGGACTTGCTTCTTATTGAACTGGACTTTCCCTTCCTTCAGAGACATTCCAGATATCTATTTCATTGGATCCAATCTTTAGGGCTTTTTTAACACCTACCTCTGAACAATGATATGAGGGATCATAAGGCGGTATGCCATGTGTAAAGACATCTGATTCATATTTATACTTTATTCAAAATCATTTGATTATAGCCGTTTAAATTGTAGTCCCTACAATGAGGCACCAAAAAATGCACACCGTGTCACTATCAATTGATCCAAGAGAAAAAACATTTTAAGAAGAAATATGACATTAAGAAGATTTCAAAGCGAGGGTACATTCTCAGGGCTGGGCAAAGTTATTGGTTCATTGTTTTTATCTCCAGATAATCAAAGATGTCTATACTTCTGCCATAAGGAAAATTAGACCTGCATTAAAATTCCCAGTTTTCAAAGTCAAAGACAGCATGAATTGATATTACCCGCTAAAATGCAATGAGATTAAATCAATAACATCTGCAATAAGGCGTAATGAAGATAAAATTATATCTCTGCTTGCCCAAACAGCTGTGAATCTATTTTTAATTATCTTGGTTTTTGGCAGTCAGCTTAACAACTTTTAGAATGTCCTCATATTTGGACTGTTAAGTAGCTCAGCAGTGCAGACCGGCGAAAGCACAATTAATGGCAGATTTTCACTCTGTGCAAAATGATGCATTGGCCAGAGCCTTGTTCCAAGCTATGGATGCTCACCCATGTCTATTTCAATATAACAAGATTTTAAGCAGGGGTCTTTTACAATTTTAGGTAGGGGTCTTTTAAATTGGACTGTGTGTAAAATTGATAAAGTATCTGTCAAAACCTGTTCATTGGTTGCATTTCTGCGGATGTCAGTGGTAAATTTTTAATGATATGTACTACTGGGCTGAATCTAAAGTTCATCAAAATTAGCAACAGATTCATTGAAAGCAATGGCACTGAAGTTCCAGTAATTTAAATGGGACTTCAGTAAGTATGTTCATATCTAAATTCAACCCATAGCTTCTTGTCTGATGGTGTGTTTCTTCTTTTTTGTTGTTGATGACCTATTAAGTAAACAGACTATATGATACTGATGCCCTATAGCAGAGCTTTCCAAACTGTGTGTCGGGACACGTTAGTGTGTCGGCTGCAGTGTCTGGGTGTGTCGCGGCTGCTGCTGCCTCCGAGCCCTGCCAGGATTCTGTGCAGGTCCTAGTGCCTGCCTTGTGCCTTGCTGCCTCCAAACCTGCCATGCCAGGATTCCGCGCAGGTCCTAGTGCCTGCCTTGCTGCCTCCAAACCTGCTGTCATTCCGCGCAGGTCCTAGTGCCTGCCTTGTGTCCTGCTGTAAGAGTGTGTCGTGAAATGATGCATGTCTAAAAAGTGTGTCACCAACATGAAAAGTTTGGAAAGCTCTGCCCTATAGTCATATAAAATCAGGATATGACTGGATTGTGTTTGTATTGTTGTGAATCATGTTTTGGGACTTTATGGGAGACTAAGAGGCAGGACAGAAATGCTATCTTATCCATAGCCTTAGCTAAGTGAGCAGCTCCTTTAGATAGAACAGCAACATCAAGTTTATCAAATCAGTTTCCATTCACGACTTTTCCAAACCCAAGAAGCTTTTGATATAACTTCCCCTAATATAGTAGCTCTTAATGGAAGTATGTTGCTAACTTTTTTAATGCAGATTTCCCTAAAGTTACTTTTTTGTTATATAAATGCCCTTAATGCACATTTTATAACAATCTGTTTTCAGAAACATATCTTTTTTCTAAGATAACAACTTTGACTGGACAACTCTTCAACTAGAAGATGTTCGTTCAACTAGAGGATGCGGACCATCTGGTTTGCTCGCTTCTAATAGTTTGAAAGAGAGCCAATTTGGTGTAGTGGTTAAGGCACCAGGCTAGAAACTGGGAGACTATGAGTTCTAATCCTGCCTTAGGCACAGAACCAGCTGGGTGACCTTAGGCCAGTCACTCTCTCTCAGCCCTAAGAAGAGGGCAATGGCAAACCACTTCTGAAAAACCTTGCCAAGAAAACTGCAGGGATTTGTCTAGGCAGTCTCTGAGAATTGGACACGATTGAATGGATTAAAAAAAAAGTTTGAAGTTGTCCTGCAAAAGTCAAAACAAAACCACAGGAATCTTTTTACTTGTTATTCTAACTTGAAAATCTCAATGAAAGTCACGTTATTCTTGAATTCAGAATTTGTGGATTGCCTTGTACACTCAGGCTGCCTACAAATTTTGCATGATAAATCTTTTCACATGGATCAGATTCTATATAGGGGGCTCTGTCCACCTAAGTTTTCCCATTCACTTCAGTGGAGGAATATCTCTATGAATGTTTTTTTTTTTTTGGCACATGTAAAATTCCTACAGGAGCTAATGACACATAACAGCAAGAGCAGTTGAATGGGCCAGTTAACTAGGGAGGTGTTGAACTTCCTTCACTAGATCTGTTCATCAGATCTAGAGGTTTGATGGCCATCAGAGGTTTGATGGCCATCAGCCAGAGATGCTTTAATTTAGTCTCCTGTATTAAGCAGGTGGTTGGACTTGATGGTCTAAATGGCCATTTCCAACTCTACTATTTTATTATTCTATGTTTAATTAATTATTTTAGTGGTTGTTTCACACACCCAGAAATAAACAAACTTGTGTGTGTTCTGTTACTGCCTTGAGTTTCTAAGGATGGAAAGGCAGAGTTTAAATAACAAACATGTGGTCATCAATGAAACATCATCTGGAATTCTTACTAAACTTTATTCAGGCTGATTATTATTTCATATAGTAGGTTATCTAAATATTTAAATTTTATTTTAAAAAGAGAACTAGGATAAATGCCTGATTCTTGAAGTCTCACCATTTTATTTATCAGGCATCAGGGGAAAATGAAAACTGCTATTGGCCTGATGAAAGCTTTTTGCTTCAAAGACTAACAGAAGGCAGCTGTACATACGAAAGCCAAACTGCAAAAATCAGTCATCAGTAATCTTTCTTCATGGTTTCAAGAGTGACCCCACAGTCTAAGTAATGTAGTGAATTATTTTGAGAGAATTATGACTATTTTCGCCTGCAATCAGCAGAGAATAAAGAATAATTATGTACTGAAGGAGAAGGGGGAAAGCTAAAACATGGCTGAGCAATATTCTGACTGATGGCAAAGACATTTCCTGGCTGTAAATGGCTGATTTTTCATCAGTCAGCAGAGGTTCTAACTGGAGCGGGTGGGAAACAGGGAATGGACTGAATTAAGCATATCCAGTGTGTAGTTTAAGCCAAGAAAGGGAAGGCAGGCAAAAATAGAATTCCTTTTTTCAAAGAAGTGTTGGAAACTAAAGGAAGGCATGTTTACCAATCCTTTAAGCATAGGGTGTTGTGTTCACCTGAGCTTCTACCACCAACTTTGAAATTACAATGAATTAGACTTTGATTCTAAGCTTGTTTACCTGGAAGCAAGTCCCACCATAAAAATACTCCCAAATAAATGTGCTTTGGTCCTTAATCTCACAGCACAATCTAAGGCTTCTAAGTAATTTATGCCCTCTTATATGTACCCAAAGAACTGAAAGTCACTGTCATGGATTAATAATATACTGTATGTTATATAACTCTTAAATATGCAAAGTAGTTTCTTTGATAAAAATCATCAGTGACTGAAAGGCCCTATGCAGTTTGCATTATGAACTGTCTCATGCAACACAACAAGCAAGTGCAGAAGTAAAATTGCTAATGAGATTGTGGTATTACAGTATTAGATGGTGGATATGCAAGACCTCACTGCAGCTTCACAGTGGTAATGACTTTGGACATCATCAAGCCCAACACACCCAGTCAGATGAAGGTTGTGCACGCAGCACCCTTGAAGATGGTTATTTAAGCCTCTGCTTAATTAACTTTAGTGAAAGGGAATTCCACTGTCTGATAATTCTTATTTTAGGATTGAGCCTAAATCTGCTTCTGTGTTAACCTCCAGGGCAAGTAAGGCTGCTTTATCATTACCCTAAAAGAAATTTCTAGCTACCCAGAGTTCTTCTGGAGTGGGTGGATGATGATGATGATGATGATGATCATCATCATCATCATCATCATCATCATCATTTTTTCCCCAGACTCAGCATTCTTAGCTCTGCTCCTTTAAATGAATTCATTTCTAAACCCCATAATATCCTGGTTATCTTCTTAAAGTTCTTGTTAAAATGTTGTGTGCAGACTGAAGTCTAGTTATGAAGTGTCAAATTCTGAGGAACATCAGTCCAATACGGGGCTGCTGCACTGCAGGCTGAGGAACAGATTAAGTTTTCTGATACGTTTCCTGAAACCAGGAGGCTGAGAGTGCATATCTTGCTGTGCAATACTTACCTAACACTTACCTAACAGTACAAGAAGGAAGCCCGATGAAAAACAAGTAAGGAGGGGGAAAAAATAAACACCACCATGTCAGGTAGAACAAACAAGGGGCATAAGGAGGCTTCTGCCAATTTTCAGGTTTGGTTAGAACAAGTTGTAAATTTGGATCTTGGATTTATCCAAGATCAGATTACTTCCTTATTGCTCAGTGGTTTCTAGCATCAGAGCAACCGGAACAGAAATAAGTTTACTTTCATCCAATCAGTAGATGTTGCAATGAACAGCCTACTATTCTGCTATTTAGCATTTAGGAAATGGCTAGCGTTCTCTCGAAATCCCACATGAATAAAACATTACACATTTTTTCCACGAAATGAGCTCATTCATGGTGCCAGTACATGCAAACCTGGTGCCCTTCCTGGAATTCTGGAAGCTGAAGTTCTAGAACATCCAGATAGCACCACCTATTGACACATTGGCAGAGCTGGTAGTCTGAGTTTTTCTCACAAAACTGGCATATTGGCTCCACTCATAGGGTCATGCGTTTTTAACTACCGCGGGATTAATTTACAGAAAAAAGTGCGTCCTGCGGTGCTAGTGTAATATTTCAAGGGTACCCGTGTTCATCCTTAGATATGTTTGAAATGTTTTTATTTATTATGAAACAGTGATTATTATAGCAATGAGGTCCCAATGAACAATAACGTAACAGAAGGCTATGTTTGCACAGAAAGCCCAGGGAGCCAAATGATACTGAATTTTAAGTTAGCTCAATGAAATTTTTCTCTCTGGTCTTATCGGGTTCCAAACATGCTTAACTGAGTAAATGAAGCAGATGGGTTGCTCTTTCAAAATTGGCATAGAAAAAAGCTCTGAAGAAGTTGTTAAAAAAGACTAGACAAATGAATAAATCTATGACCGTTCATCACCTCTATTTGCTGAATGGCCTCTTTGGATGGCCTATTCACCCAGGCTAGCCTTGAGAATGCTCAGTTTCTAAGCGGGCTGCTTCTTATTTGTCCTCCTTACCCCATGGCACTCTTTAGCTCAAGAATGGGAACTTGTAGTGCTCCAAATGTTACTGAACTACAACTTCCAGCAGACCCCAATGGCAAGGAATGCTGGGAGGAATGTCTTTGCAACATGTGGAAGATCACAGCTTCCCTACCTCTGCGTTAGATGATATAGTTAGATAATTATAAAGCATTTTTTTCTCCCTTGCGTTACCCTACGTGGGACTTAATCCATAAAATTATCAGTGCATTGAAATATCACCCTAGAGACCAAGGCTGTAGCTACTGTTACAAAAATATCAGCTATTTTACTATTGTGGTTATTGTTGTAGTTACTGTTAAAAGCAGAACACAAAACCAGCAAAGTATTAAGTGTGAAGAGATTAAAACATAATATAATCCCATAGGTTTACTTGTTAATAACTCTGCTAATGCAATTTCTCACCAGTGTGGGTGTTGTATTAAATATTAGGCTTGGAATTTATATTCTGGATCAATCAGGTGATGAAAAGGATGGGGGATTTATCATCTGCTTCAAAGGATAAATGTTACTTGTCTAGTACAGTTCAGTAAAAGTATTGATGGTTATAACATCTACTGACATCCTAATTTGAACCTGCAGTGTTTTTAATCTTGGAAATCTACTACCAGTGACTATTAAATCCTATGGCACAAAAAACTTAGCATTACTTTTTATAAAATTCTACAGGTAATGAACCAATTTGATATGCAAACTTAATGTTGAATGGAATACAGAATTAGAGGTTCCTATTTTGCCCAGACAATGGGAAGATGTCTTAACATTAATATAAAAAACTTTAATAGATTTTAATTATGTCTTGTTCAACAAAAATTAACATTTTGGACTTACTGGACTCTGTGGCATTTGTATAGGAAAGCTTTGAATAAATCATCATGTTGTTGGAGATGTAATGAGATTAATGCTTTATTTAAATTTATGTTTGTGTATTGTCCTATAATTGTTCCGTTTAGGGAGGAAGTAATTACATGTATTAACTCAACTTTGAGACAAGATTAAATATTTTCAGATGTTCATCTTCTTTTGAACTACTTTCCTAATTGCATGAAAGTTAACATCTGGAAAATAAATACTCTGTGCTCTAAAAGAGTTCAACACTGGGAAATAAATGTATGGCCTCAACTATCTCTTAGCAATCTGTTGAGGCAATGCTCTTAGCAACATATGAACGAATCACTCATCAACATGGATCTTTGGTTTGTGTACTCAATCAGTAAAACCAAGTGGGGGGAGAGAGAGAGGGAGAGAGAGAGAGAGAGAGAACGAACACTGGATCTAAACTACTAGAACAAATATGGGAACATTTAACATTGTTGCAAATTCAGGCAACAGAAACTACACAACTTTTTATCTACTTCTTGGTTGTTTCATCTTAAATAGAAACTAGATTTTGCATTTATTGAAAAGCCTATCTTCCATCATCCAAGCGGGATTCGCACTCTCTTTCTGTGCACTTTTGCTTTTGCATTGCCAGGTTACATTGCAAGTATGCACCACCAACTATTTCTGAAGGTTGCCTATATTTATGTCTGCGTCTGTCCGTCCATCTATCTGTCTATCATCTTACACTTTTGTTCTTGAAGTTTTGAAATGTAATTGTATTATTTGTTGTTGTTGTTGTTCAGTCGTTTAGTCGTATAATACTGTATGCTATTTTAATATTTGTATTTGTAAACTGCCTATTGAGTCCACAAGGACTGAGGTGGTAGATAAATTGAATGATTGGCTGACTGGATAAATACAGAATAAAGCTCTTGCCCCCCCAGCCTACTACACTGTTGTTCTGTTTGCCTCCTGCACTTTACTTCCTTCTCAGCAAACCCTTGCGTGATGATTGGCTACTGTGCCCTGTGGCAGAAATGGCCCCTCAACTGGGTTAATGGATGCCACTTTGTGGCTTTCTAATCTCTCTGTAGCTACTGTTAGCAATGATGTTCTTGAAGCATAGTGGTTATAACATTTGCCTGACATGCATGGGTCACTGGTTTGAAACCCACAAATTGTTTTTTTAATTACTATTTTCCTTTTCCTGAGCTACCCACTTTTCTGCTGGATTTGTTTGTTTGTTTGGTGTACCATTGAAATGTTGGACCTTCCTTCCTTCCTTCCTTCCTTCCTTCCTTCCTTCCTTCCTTCCTTCCTTCCTTCCTTCCTCCCTCCCTCCCTCCCTCCCTCCCTCCCTCCCAGCTTCCAAACAGCTCAAATGAATAAGCACTGCAAAGCCCTTAGCTGTATTTAACAATCTGAGCTATTTGAGAGCTAGGGTAAAATCATTCTACTTCAAGTAACAGGAAAAATGATGAAATAATGCACTGATAAACTTGTTAAAAAGAAAGCAGTAAAGTGATAGATCAGGAAAAGAAAGATAGTAATTTTTTTAAAATCTACCTGGTTTCAAACCAATTTTATTCTGCATATGAGGCAAATATTATAACCAGTACACTACTGAAAGACTCCTTCAACAGTAGCTGTAGCAGATATTATTGAGGCAAAACTTGAGGCTATTCAAGAAAGGAAATTTTATTTTAAAGATGGTTGTTGTGCCTGCATATATGTGCTTTCGATTATTTAACTTTGTATAAATAAATTTAACTTTTTATACATTTATTTGTATGAGTAATAAATATGTGTGTGTATTTGTGGGTATGAATATATATATATATATATATATATATATATATATATAATATTTGTCGATAGATAGATGATAGATAGATAGATAGATAGATAGATAGATAGATAGATAGATAATGTTTAAAACATGCACAGTAAATAAATTAAAACAACCAGCAACTAATCAAAGTTACAGCAAGGATAATTTATAATAATAATGATAATCAAAAATAAGTTAAGAATCGCCTCCCTGTTGCTATTTTGGGGCTGAATTTGAAAGGTTTAATATTTTCCTACACATTGAATCTGCTGTTTTGAATCTTCGAAAGGGCAGGCTCCGGGGACCCCGAAAATGCCCTCGGTTCCAACAGGGAGGCGAAAAGCCTTGCCGCGCGTGCGCACACTGCCGGGCCGCTTACCCACCGCACAGCTGATCGGCGTGGAGATTTTCCACCCTGCCCCCCCCACCAATCAGCTGTGCAGCAGGGAAGCGGCATGGTAGTGTGTGCGCGCGCGCAGTGAAGCTTTTCACCTCCCTGCCGGAACCAAGGGCATTTTTGGGGTCCCCGGAGCCTGCCCCTTCAAAAAGGCAAGCTCCAGGGACCCCAAAAATGCCCTTGGTTCTGGCAAGGAGGTGAAAAGCCTCACCGGGCGCACGCACGCTGCCGCCGCCACGCACTAATAAGTGGAGGTGTTTCCCCTTCCGGGCCCCCACCAATTAGCTGCTCCGGCTCACCCTGCGGCCCACTTCCTAACGACCCATGGACCACCAGTGGGCCGCAGACCACAGGTTGCTGACCCCTGATCTAGGGGGCGCCATAATCTACTGCCTGAAACATGGAGGATTTCAAGGAGACTTTCTCAGAGTTCCATTGTGAGCTTCGTTGTGACTTTAAACAGATCTTTTATGATACCTGTCAAGCTATTCTGCAACATATTTGGGACATTGCAGAAAATATCTGCCTTAAAATGTGTCATCTGGCTGAGGACGTTGTGGAAGAAGTGGAAGATTTTAACAAAGATAGAGATGTTTCTACTGACAGCGAGATTGAAGCCTTTGTTGAAATGCCAGGCGACGATTACATTTTGGTGTTGGAGGGGTTAAAGGGACAGTCTGAGTTGCAAATTACAAATGGAGGTTTTTTTTTGATGGAATGTTATGGGAAGGAAGAGGCTCTGTTCTGTGGGAGGTTTTTTGCTGAGAAGTCTGAGTTTCCAAGGGGTGCAGTTGGGCTGTTTGATTTTTGTATGAAAAATGCCTTGTGTGTAATACGGAGATATGTAAATGCTCTGGTATATTTTGAAGTGGGGTAAAGAATTGAGAATGTTTATTTGGATTGATATTAAGGCTTGTATGATCCCATTTTTCTTTAATGATTTGGATTAAGATTTACTGGATTGCTTTTAACGTTTGTTTGATTTTTAAGATTTATAAGTTATAATAATAATTGCTTGGTTTTAGGTTTAATAGGGTTAAGATTGTTATAGTATTATTAATTATAAAAGTAGACAATTTAAATGTTTTTATAATCTGATTTTTATTATAGTGGACAGAAATATATAGAATAGTGGCAGGAAGGAAATAATTAAATAAATGTTGTTTTTGGGTGGGGAAGTTGATTTGGAGGTTTATATATTTCTTTTTCTTTTAATATAAGGGGAAGGAGCAATTGTGTTTAGTGATTTTTATAATATGCTAATGGAATGATTTATAGAAACAATATGATCTTGGCTTGATATAGAGTAAGGGATTGATTATGGAAATTGCTATATATTCTTGTTGAAAGTCAGAAGTCACCTCTTTATGTAATCTTCAAAATTGTTTTTTCTTGTGTTTTATACTTTTAGTTTTTTTCTTCTTTTTGTAGTTTTTTTGCTTTTTTGTAGTTTTTATCTTTGTTTCAAACTTAATAAAATTCTTATTAAAAATAAGTTAAGAATCATAGTAGAAATAAAATGAAATAATATCAACAATTACATCAATATGTCATTCATAGTAAATATATTGAAGAAGGTTATAACTAAATATTCAACTTAATACTCTTTGGGAAAAATGTATTTAGTACTTTCCAGAATGTTAGCAGGGGTGAAGCAAGCTGTAATTCTAAGGGGAGGGTATTCCACAGCAGAACTGAGAAACGGTGCCTCCTGACCTCCATTCTCCATTTCTTCACAAAGGTGGGGTTGAACCCAAAACTTCTCCCAGGAACAACATACTGAACAGGCCAATTCCAGTTGGAGAAGGAGAAGGTCCTGCAGGTACCAGGGCACCAATCCATATAAAGCTTTATAAGTCAAAACCAACACTTTGGAATTGCACCAAATTGCCAGTTTGGTCTAGTGGTTAAGGTGCTGGGCTAGAAACCAGGAGACTGAGAGTTCTAGTCCCACCTGAGGCATGAAAGCTGGCTGGGTGACCTTGGGCCAGTCACTCTCTCTCAGCCAAACTCACCTCACAGGTTTGTTGTTGTGGGGAAAATAGGAGGAAGAAGGAGTATTAGGTATGTTCGCTGCCTTGAGTTATTTATAAAAATAATAAAGGCGGGATAAAAATGAAATAAATAAAAAATAAAAATAAACATATTGGAAATCAATGTGGGACCCAAACCCAGAAATAATTCTGATTTTCCACCCCTGCATTGTTAGGGGAAAAAAATCAATTTCTATACTGACTTTCAAGGTCTGGCTTTATTAAGCATATGAGCATCATGAAAAATTAATGGATTCTACGTAGACCAGTGTAATGTGCTGAAAATGGCAATTGTCACAGAATGCCACTGCTGGGATTCTTGTGGGGGTCCACAGGGCTAGAATATATAATATCCATGGTGAGCCATCTACTGTACACTAAATGCTTGTTTGCAGTGTTGATGGCAACTTATTTTTGTTAGCTGAAAGTCAAACTGTAAACAGAAAAGTTTAGGATCAGTCCAGTAAGACTTACTTGTTGGACAGAAATTAAAATCTGCTAAAATGGTCCCTTTCAGTGGTGGGCCACTATTTGTGTATTTCCTTCTCTTGGGAGCAATTCACTAGTTCATAAGAGGCTCTTGAAGACATTCTTATTTCAGCCACTTTGACTTATATGTGGGGCATTTCATACTGTTTAAACTGCTATTCTTTTAATGTTTTCATAGGTGTTTCTTTTGTAAGCAGGAGTGTGGTTTCCATAGGCGTATGATAAATGCTGCATATTATGTTTCTTTTAAAACATGAATTGCCTAGGGATGGCTTCTCCTGAAAGGTGGTACACCAACCCGAGAAATTAATAAATATATTAGACTTTGGGTGGCTTTTTGTGGATGAAATCCTTGCTGCTTTAAAAATGCCTTCCCTCCCTTCTGCAGTTATTTATCACATGGTAAACATATCATCAACATTCAGTCCTTATATTTCCTGAAGCAGAACAAACATGCATAATCATTAGAGGAGGAAAGAACTAACAAACATATTCCCTCGTATTAACAATAATTCTCACTTCAAGCCATATGGACATATGCAAAGGCTATTAATTTGTTCTCAATAGGAAGCAGACAAAAACAGATGCTTAGCAGCAATAAATTTAGTATGCATTTTCTTGTTTCCAGGTGTGCATTTTTACTCCTAAGTCTTTTTGCTCAACATTAAAATTTATTCTGCCCTGTTATTTATTGCAGTCACTGTTGCTATATTGCTCTGTTGTCTAGGAGAGCACAATAGAGAACTCTGTAGCACAGTTCTGTTAAAGACAACTTGGAAACCAGAAGACGTGAGTTTAATTTTAGAAATGTACAAGTGTGTTCTGGGTAAACTAGCAGTTTACAGAAGGTTGCTTTTTTTTTTAAATGAAGTTCACAAATTCTCTGGGAAAGGCTAAGGCAGAATTGTGCACCTTTGATTTTTTTTAGCTAATGTAAGATGCACACCTGTCATGCTATTTTCTCTGCATTAAAAATGGCTTCCATGTGTGAATCCACTCCTTACTTTTCATACAGATTAATTTCAGCCTAGCCAATGTACTTACATTGAAGACAACTAGCAATTTTATCAAAGGATATTGAGCAATCAACCATATGTGCGTGTGTGAATCAGCCCTTACGTGACATGTCCTGTATACTTTCATTTAGAGGGGAAGAGGGGAACTTCAAAACTGCCATACTTACTGAAAGATTATTCTAAATTTAAGAACATTCCTACCTACCAACCAACCAACCAACCAACCAACCAACTAACCAACCAACCAACCAAAAGATATATTAGGGGGAAAAACTTGTCTGCCTTAATTCCTATATTCTTACTTAATTTTAAATAACTCTCCCATTATTTTGGGAAAAATCTAATCTTTCAGATAAACAGAGTAAAGCTTTGGAGGTGCTGCAGCAACATGCATGGGAGGATCAAAAAAGGCAAGATGGTGACAACAGCGTGATCAAAGCCTTGCCCTTTTGTTCATGAGTGCGGTGTCGACAAACATATAAAAGGGGCAGAGGTGTGATTGTGCTGCTCTAACTGCCATCTTGCACTTTTTGACCCAGATTGCATGACGTTTCCCCTCGACTCATATCCCTCTTTCTCTGAACCATCCTTTATAGGGCACAAATTACAACTCATTTCAAGCTGCTGATACAGGTAGATATTTTGATCCTCACAGCTTCTGTACCAATCAGTGCTGACCTGCTTGTTTCAACTCAGAGATACAAACTTAAAACACCTTGACTTTGGCAAGCCTGCCATGAATGGGCTGAAAAAATGAAGACAACCACTTTTTTAAAAAAATCCGCTCAATCGTGTCCGATTCTTGGAGACTGCCTGGACAAGTCCCTGCAGTTTTCTTGGCAAGGTTTTTCAGAAGTGGTTTGCCATTGCCCCCTCCCTAGAGCTGAGAGAAATTGAGCCATGTGATTTCCTGATCACCCTATCCCTTCCCGGCAGCCTTCCAGATTTTGTCAATTCTAACACCTACCAGTCATAGCCAACATAGTCTACGAGAAAGGGTTTTCAAGAATTTTAGTTTAACAGCACATTTGGAAGACAACAGGCTGCCCAATCCATTTATACTGAATTCGTATTCAATCCACTTTTCCTATTCTGGCTGGCAATTTAAAGCTAATCCTGTGTTACATACCTAGATCCTTGCTCTTGGATGACTAGAAAAAGAAAACATTATTGCAGAGCTTTCCAAACTGTGTGTCGGGACACGTTAGTGTGTTGGCTGCAGTGTCTGGGTGTGTTGCGGCTGCTGCTGCCTCTGAACCCTGCCAGGATTCCGTGCAGGTCCTAGTGCCTGCCTTGTGCCTGGCTGCCTCCAAACCTGCTGTGATTCCGCGCAGGTCCTAGTGCCTGCCTTGTGCCCTGCTGCCTCCAAACCTGCTGTGATTCTGCGCAGGTCCTAGTGCCTGCCTTGTGCCCTGCTGCCTCCAAATCTGCTGTGATTCTGCGCAGGTCCTAGTGCCTGCCTTGTGCCCTGCTGTAAGAGTGTGTCGCGAAATGATGCATGTCTAAAAAGTGTGTCACCAACATGAAAGGTTTGGAAAACTCTGCATTATTGTATCATCTTCAACATGTTATGTGAGACATAATTTTGAACCTTTAAATAATCACAGTGACTGTTTCTCAATTAGGAATAAAGTAAAGGAAGAAGATAAATTTATTTCCTCCCCCAGAAAATATTCAGCTGATGGAGAGATCATTTCCCATGATCAGCCTTTCATAATCGTTCTGATAAACAAGAAAGGGAATAATAGCAGAAGAATACCATCAATCCTATAGGAATTTTTAAGGAAGACACTTCAGCAATACTTAACAGTCTCCTCTTTCAAAAGCCATTGAGAGATTTAGTAATATAAATAGGATACTGTTTCACCTACTGAGTTCTGGGTGAAGACCTTCCATAAGAGTCATTAAAGTGGTTCCAGTCACAAAACCTGCCATTAAATCAAGGTAGAATGAATATGAAAAGTTTGTATATTCTTTACATTCTATGAACTGTAATGTAGTGTCATACTCAATTGCTTTTCCCATATAGGAAAGTTAAGAGGCCAGGTAGTATTTATCCATTCCATATGCTGCCATATAGATAGTTTATATTAAGCTTCCTAGGGAACAGCATGTAATAGTTGTTTTTGCAAAGAGGTAGAAGAAGAAAAACATAAACACAACTTGCAATAGCCCTGAACAGTCTGTGATCCACCCCATTGCTAACTGACACACAAAGCGTACATTTTGTTCAGTGCTTTCTCTCCTTGTGAAAATGTTGAAAGGCATCATTCAAGCAACAGAGCCCCAGGTGTATTCCCCCCACTCTCTGAGTCAGCTGAGTCTAGCAAAACTTCATGCCCATAAGCCAGGCCAAAGGCTGCCAAATATCCTGTTCACAACTCTTATAGTTCTCCCACACAGCTCAGTTAAAATGCTATCTATGGATCTTACAGCTGGCAGAAAACTGCAAGACACTACTATGAAATGTGCTGCTTCCACTGCCAATCCATATCCTGACATAGGAAGGATACCACCTAATTACAATCTCCTTATTTACTGTGTGTAGAGTAAGCTAAGGAAAGGGATTGGTGGGTTCCCTCAGCTCCCTCTCCCTCTCCCTCTCCCTCATCATCTCTATCATCATCTCTATCTCCTCCATCTCTCCATCTATCAAGAGTCACTCCAGGCTTTGCTTTGTCTTTGAGTCCATGAAGATGCCCAAGTTTACTAACTGGTGATTGGAGGGGAAGGGTTGTTATGTGATTCAGTGGGTCAGATTCCTCCCACTTCACTGTGCAGCCACTACCCAACCACCCATCAGTTGTTAAATCAGGCTAATTCAAACATGGGTTTAGCACTGTTCTTAAAGAGTGGCAAACCCATATTTAAAAGTCCACAAACTTGACAGATGGGGGAAGAGATTATGTGATGCAGAAGGAATCTCCTTCCTGTTACACCATTCCTGTTAGCCAGGCTGATCTCTCTTTCAAAGCCATGTCACTGAGCCAGAGGTTGAGTTGGAGACCTGGAAGTTACAGGGAGACACTCGTTTGAAAGAACTAGACCATTCTGTGCACAAATCAAAATGGCTCTGAAGAAGGTGTTCAGGGATTGGAGGGGGAATATGCTGACACAAATAGGTGCTAGGTTAGGCTGATCCCACCACTCTGTGGGATAACGCTGACTGAATGGTAAGTGAAGCATCTTATATTATACCCATAGGAAAATTGCCTTAGTTGGGTGCCTGCTTAGGAGAGAAAACTTTAACATTGGAAACAGCTAAGGGTGACTTTAAGCTGCTTCAGGTATGGAGTGGCAATCAGACAGGTAGATATTTTGATTCTGTATTGAGGACACAGCAGAAAAGGAGGGGTTGCTGGGGCATGATAGTGTTGTGGGTAAGTACAGATGGAGAAAACCCCTATAGCTAATGTAGTTTAAGGAATTCAAATAAATTAAGGATAAAAACTAGGAATGAGCCAAAATTAGGGTCCCATTTAAACAAAAATGTCCCTTTCAATGTAGACAAAAAGTATCTAGTGCACTAGTATCCAGATTCAAAGCTCCATCAAACCTCCCCGATTCTTTGTTATTTATAGAGGTGGATACATTTCAAAGACAAGACTCTCCATCCAATGACCATTGACAATAGGTTAGAAAGTAGTGACAGTCTGATTATTGAGGAAGAGGTATGGGCTTGCAACTTTACAGTGTAATTCTGAAGAAGAAGCTATTCCACAAACTAGGACATCCATGTCAATATTCTTCTACATGGAATAGCTGCTATTTTTGAAGGGACCATTATATTATCATGCATATAGTAGCCAATATTTCATGTTCCCACTTAATCCAAATGTTCTCAGTGAGCTAAAAATGGATTTACAGCAGAAAGAAAAGATATGGAATCTGCTTGGAATAGAGTGAAAAGCATTATTCTATATAGTACCACAGGTGCGTGTGGACTTATACTAATGGGAAATATGAAAAAGTATGCTTGGTGGAATGATGAAATGAAAGAGGCTGTGGATGAAAAAAATGCATAGAAGAGAATGCACAAAAATGAGAATTATAGAAATATTGAACAATATGTATGGAAGCAAAACTATGTGGGAAAGGAGTAGTTAGTATTAAAACTGGCAAAGAAAATGCAGAGTAATTTGGTGGAAATTAAAAAAAGTTATTGAAACAGATGAATGGGTAATGGGATTAAAAATAAAAGCGAGGAAGCAATTTGGAATAAAATTAAAGTGAGGAAATGATGGAAAATGTATTTTAGAGACTAGTATGAGAAGAAATGATATCTTGAAGAGTGGAATTGAAGGAAATACTACAAACTTTAGTATCCAAGAAAAAAATGATGAAAAGGAAATCATAAATGTTGTGAGCATGTTGAAAAATGGTAAGACTGCACATAGAGATGATGTTACTAGAGAATAAAGTTGTGGTTTGCTCATGGACAAATTGTGTGACTTGTTTAATGTATGTAGGAAGACTGCTATCATTTTCTTCTATATTAAAAGAGAGAAACTAATGTTTATGCCCCAAAAGAGAATAGCATGTTGGATATTTATGCATGTACTTTTTTTTAAATGACACAGTTTAAAGTCAGATAAGAACACAGGGGTAATAGAATGGAGAAATGGGAACGGGCAGTCCCTGCTTAGAGCAGCTTTCCACTTGAATAAGTTTTGGATACAGCCTAATAAAAATAATGATTAGAGAGACAATATATACTCTTTATTAAGTTCATTTTTTCAGGAGTAATTATCTCTCTTGTTGCAATTTTGCAATTATTCCTGATGGTTGCCTGAGAAGTATAATTGGCACCAGACAGCTATTATTTCTTCTACAGCAACACCCAGATTTTTTAGAAGTAAAAATAGGTTGACAAACAGAATTTCTCAACAAAATTCTTAAATTAAAACTAGCTCCAATGAGTTATTTTTCTGTAACTATATACACAAATCAGGCTGAGTGCAAGGATCAGAAGTCATATGGAATAATATTAGAAACTAAAGGGGAAAGCTCTTTTTAATGACAAAAGCAAAACTCAGACTCAAAACTTGCTGTTTGGCTTAATGTCTTGGTAATTTGCTCTGCATGGCTGCATAGCTGTTGAAGGTCCCTCATGCTGTCCGTCATTTCATGCTTCCCAGTGATCCTGGTGCCTGCATTATAATTCCACAGTTGCTTCACCAGTTTAGCTGCACAGCCACTGAGGCTCTGGATGTTGCACATCAATTACAAAGCCGCTCATGTATTCGCATTATGCTGCTGCAGTATCTTTTGATCAGTAATGCCTTTGTTATGTGCCTGACTGAAATAACTAAGGAACTGGCCGAACACACTGAGATAATCAGAAAAAGAACCTCTGTGCGATTAGAAATCAGATGTCTAATTTCCTATTTACTGCTTTTTGTTATTTCTTTGTCTTATTCGCGCCAGCTTGGGCTGTATTTTTTATTATGTTTATGGGGTTAAGAAAGTCTGCAGGGAAAAGTCCAGAGTCCAGTTGAGCCATCACTCTCTGTTAGGTTTAAAAAATAAAAGTTTGAATCAAACCATCTATTCCTTTCAAAAGGCTATTAGATTACTAATGATAGCCTGCATCACCTGACAACCCTCAGACTGATAAGACCTTCTGAAACATCCGCATAAAAGGCAAAGAGGGCATTTCCAGGGTCCAGGATGTGCTGTCTCTGCAGCTTCCCTGTGTTTTCAAGCGTAATTTTGTGCCTGCTTCCTGACAGCTCATTAAACAAAGGCCTCTTGGTGCATATATTGCCTATCTTCCAGCTGAGATGGTAACATATTTATGGCACTCGCAGATTGCTGGCTGTTTGCTTTTCTCATTTGTGGTGTCCTGTCTGCCAAATGCTTATCAGTCTTACAAAAAGGTGACAGTTTCTGTTTCTCTCTCTCTCCTCCCTCTCCCCCCCAACCATTTCCCCTCCCTCCCACATTTGTCTCAGGAGCAATGGACTTGTATTTGACCCTCAAAGGCAAGACACAATATGATTAGGACTAGTCCCTGCAAGCCACAGATAAATGCAATCACACCAAGAAAGACAGCAGAGAAGTGCTCTAGGGAGGCAGCTGATGTCAGCAAAGATGATAGGTCCCATTCAGGAAAAGCGCTGGCAGTTCGTTAGCGAGACAGCTGGTTACATCGAGACCTTGTGGGATTTTGGCTTAAGGCACAGCAAACTAGCATGGCTTCAGAAGCAGTGAGAATGTCTCTGGCTCTGTGTACAAGGGTGATGGGAACTACGCGCTTCTAATTGCCTGCTCCTTTTTCTGTCATTAAAGTGTCATAATTACACATTTGAACCAATAAAAGCAGAGTGTGTTTTGAAGCCTGGATTTGCCCACAACAGTGAGTGCCAAAATCTCTCTTCCCTCATTTTCATGCCTGAAATAGAAGAGGACAGATATACTTCTTCCAAGCTGCAGAAAGGCAATCAGCCATTTCAACAGGAGCACAGAAAGGAACCAATGACTGGATTTATTTCCTGAAACTCCTTTTTCCCACTAATGCATAGGAAAAAGACAGGAAATGCACCACATCCCGCCCACACACATACAAAAAAAGAACAAGCAGATTTTGCATCGAATCTGCATATACTACATTGCATAAAGGTAAAGGTTCCCCCACACAGTTGTGTCTGACTCTAGGGGCCGGTGCTCATCTCCGTTTGTTAGCCAAAGAGCCAGCGTTGTCCGAAGATGCTTCTGTGGTCATGTGGCCAGCATGACGCGTGCGGAATGCTGATGCCTGCAAATTTAGAAATTCTTACTATACTTTAAAAAGACCTACAGTAGATCTTTCCATAGTGGAGAAGAATTGAACCAATATAGACCAATGTCTGCTTGATTTGCCTTCCAAGAGCTAGTTGTTGATGGGCAACTTTCATGACCCTGCGCTACCTTTTAAGCTCCTTTACCTTAAAACTGGACTTGAACTGGACAGCCCTTCAAACAGAATAAGTTTTCAAACAGAGAACTATTCCATGTAAATTAGGACCCGTGGCCACCAACTCAAATGTAGCCCATTTTTTATGTATTGTGGTCCATGCAGTGCTTCTAGCACCCTCCTTCTCCCTAGTTTGATTAATCCCCGCTGAGTTGCCATGCGTGTTGGGTGGGCAGCATTCAATATGGGGCTGACAGGTTGTTTCAGCTTGGCTTATTTTAGGCCTATTTTCATTGAGCAGTGGAAGAATCCTTTCCAGTTGCCAGAAGAAAAGGAACAGTTATTTTTCTTTTGTTTCATGCCAACCCTCTCTCCTTTCTTCTTGTTAAAGAAAACCTTCTGACAGATCTGTCAACAATCCAACTCCTAACTGATGCCAAAGAGCTTTCAGGCAATCCTCCAAGATATTTTCTTCCTAGACCTGTGCATTCCAGGAAACGAAGGATCCCAGAACTCACCGTTGTGGGTGAGAGATTCAGAGACACATTTCTGTGGTGTTAAGAAAAGTTCATTCTTGAACACCAATGCTGGGTTGCTATAAGAGCCAAGAATAATGATACTCACACACAGAGAGAGAGAGACATATGCAGAGAGAGTTTAATAGAGGCTGAACGAGATCACTGAATCCCGGGATGAGGTAAAACTTGTACCCATTAATTCCTAGATTTATGTCTACCAACTGGATTAGAGAATGAAAGAATTCTACTACGAAAGTAATGCCAGCAATAGAATGATTATATTCTTTCATTACATTCCCCAAATGAAAATCAGATTTGTTAACACAGGCTTTCCCCATTGTTGCTTCCCCTAAATTTAGTGTAAATAGTAGCTGGTGTGAGTATGTACACGAATATAGTCATAATTTGTCTCTCACAATCACACCCCACCTCTCTTTGAATTTTTATAATAACTGTTAAATGCTTCCCCTTCTGGTTTTGATATGATACCTCTTCCCTCTCGACTCTTATGAAAAAACATTTCTTGAATCAACAGAAATAGGAGCATAATAGTGCTTTTTAAAACTGGGCTGAACTGATAAGTATTTATCTGCCATTTCAAAACAAAATCAATGGTTTTGATGGACTGCAAACTCAAAATGGCTGCCAACAGGAAATAAGAGCTGCTCCTTTGCTATCACTGAGAGATGCCATTATAGTGGCAACAATTAAATATGTCCAGCACAAGCCACACACTGTTACCTCCAACAGTTTGATTTATTTGAGGGGTGCAGTGTGCAATGGCCTTCACATGATATTGAGTCATCTGAGAGAGTGGAAATGAAGAGGCTACAGCTGTCTGCCTCCATCACTTCAAACCCAAGAGAATGCCTCATGTTCACCCTCGGCCAGTGGGGTTTGCAGGTGGGCTGGTCTGTCTAACCGCTAACAGCTAACAGTATTCCATGGTTGCCAGTGGGCAGCTTGGCCTTAGCCTGGGGTTTCCACTGAGCTTGTCTACACTTTGGCTAATGTAGTCCATGTGAGCCAATGGGTAGATAGTCAAAGGGCAAGTCCACCCATCGGGTAACACAGTTTTCTGCCAGCTAACAGCTAACCGCCCAGAGTCCCCTTGGGGGAGATGGTGCGGTGATAGAAGTCGAAACATAAATAAATAAATAAAATAAATAAATAAATAAATAAATAAATAAATAAATAAAAGGTAGATCAGGCCAATAGGTTGTTGAGTGGACTTAGTCTACGTCTAGGCTAACACAACTTTAGGTTAGCCATTGGGTAGATTGGGTCACTCTCCAAAGCATAATTTTACTACATAATGAGTTGGGCTGTTCTGCTTTCAGATCGTCATGTCAGTGAAAATGGCTATTTCCTCTAAAGCACACTGTCTTCTCCTCCTCCTCCTCCTGTATCTCGTTTTGCAGGAATCCATCTGCAGTGTTAATCTAGGGCTATGGATGGGGGCCTTCCAAATCTAGTCTCATTTGGCTTCACATGGGCCCTGTGTCATTATTGATAATAATGTTATTTTGGGGGGAAGCTATAGAAAGATATGTGCAGCAACAAAAACTCCCTTGCTTCCACTCCTTACAAAAAGGAAAGAAAGAAAAGAAATTGTGGGTGGGAGATCCAAAGACTCAGAGGGGGAGATAACTGAACACACCTACTGATTTCACAGCAGAGGTAGAACTTCAGCTGTGGAGTTTGGCATTCATAGCACAGTCTCCTCGTCATTCTGCTAATCAGCAGCTCTTTATTTCCTGAAGGTTAGTTAAATTATTAAAGACCAACAATAAAATAAATCTCAGTTCATGAAAGCAGCCCTTCTCAACTTTGGTGACCTCCAGATGCATGGACTTCATTTGCCAGAATTTTCAGCAATGGGCATCATCTCTGAGCAATTCTAGAAGTTGAAGTCCACATATTTGGAAGGGATGCAAGAGAGGAATATTGAATTAATGTGTATAATGAGACAGATGCGGGAGTAAATAATGCAGTTGTACAACAATAAGACATTTTAAAAAACAAAATGGGTAAAAATAAGAATAAGAAACAACATGTCAGTGTTGGAAAAAAGAAAAGAAGAGGAAGACAGAGCATCAAAGAAGAGAAAAATAGATTTGTTAATTATAATTTCAAAATGGTAACTGGTTTTGCCTTTTAATGTTTTGAAGTATCCTTGTAATTTTTGAAGGTGTACATTCTTAAGAGATGTGTGCTTTCAAACTCTAGATGCAAAAACTAGGACATTTCAAGAACCACTTTAATTGAAGTTCCAACTGGCTGCATCCATTATCAGTAAAAATATAAGAGAATACATTATCAGTGAAAACGTTTTGCCTGAAGGCAAACAAGGATGTGCACAATATTAATGGTATATTGACATACAGGAGCAGTGCACTTTACTTCCCCTGACTATGAATTATTTCCAAAGGTAGAAAGAATGATTTTCTCAACAAAGTTTTTACTTCAAGGCCAACTCTCATGAAGTCCCAGAAGTAACCTTGTGAGAATATATCCTGAAACTGTCACAGAATCATTATGTCAGATGAATACTTAATTCATTGATCTATACAGAGTGTGTATTAGGTGTGTTCAGACGGGGAACTTTCTGTTAGTTTTAAAGTCATTTCAGTCTTATAACACCCATACCTGCATCTTTTGAACCTCCTCCTGATGCATTCGAAAGATAAACTATTTCATTTATCCTGCAGATATTTCAATTAGGTGGATTTGTTGAGTTTTCTTCCAATTTCTTTGAGGTCTGATATTATTATCTGAATACACCAAGGAAGGGTGAGGGCTTGTGAGCAAAGCTGCCCAGATCAAGGAGCATCACTAGTCTTTTCTTGATTGAAAGGCTGCTTCTGTAGGCTGATGTCTTTGCCAGCATTCACTCTTTAACCCCATCTTGGAAGCATGAAACTGGCCTGCTTCAGCACTTCCAATGATTATCAGAGACCATGAATCTCCCCCTGTCTCTCAATAGCTCTAGTTGTATTGGAGCTTTGTTTGGTTTCTGACAGCTAAAATCTAGTTTTGGTTGAAGATCTTGGTATAAATATACAGTAGCACCAGTGTTTTTCCCCTGTTGGCTTTGCTTCAGACCTTCCATGGGTAACGCATTGTCCTGCATGATATCTATTTTATAGTCAACGAAAAGAGATACTGCAACAGAGAGTGTATATGTAAGCATGCATTTGCACACATGGGTCTCAGTCTGGATGGAGTATAGGATCCCATTCTGTATGTGCATCAGTAGCTTCCTTTCTCCTACTGCTAGAATTGGGGCCATGCCAGACTTCTCTTATAGCACCCAGGACTGAAAACAGTTCATACAAAGAATAAATCTCTCAGAGCTCTGATTTGTAACTTTTATTAGAAAGAGGGTTTAGGAATTCCAAAAAGTATTCTGCTAAAATGAGAAACCTATATATGGGCAATTTTAAGGCAGCAAGGGTCTGGTTTTTCTCTGGTGTTTTGGTATACGGGGGAGAAGGCTTGTGCCTTTGTGAAGATGAGCCACTCTGTACTTGTTGCTTGAAAAGGTCAGTCAAGTCTTTCCAAAATTATGTGAGAACCAGCCCTCACATGCCAAAAATAAACTTGACTCTTGAGAGATTTAGGAAGACAGACAACATAATATGAAAGATGCTTCCACAAAATGGCTAGTAACGCAGATTGTTTTAATGGAGTATTCAGCAAATTAATGGAGAAGGAAGCTATCTAGGATGACAAATCAGGATGGCTACATGTCCTGCTTCTCAGTTTTTTAGAGAAATCTGGGCTACTATAGAAGAATACTTGGCTAGATAGTTTATATCTTTGAATCAGAACAGCTCTTACGTTTTATGTAATTTGAGTAGATAATAAGTTGGATCCAGATTTGGTCATATTTAGAATATATCCATGTCACCTTGACTTAAGGCAGGGGTCCCCAACCTGTGGGCCATGACCCACTAGTGGGCTGCGGCCTGTTAGGAAGTGGGCCGCGGGGCTCCCGCCTGCAACCCTCCCCGGTGCACATAATTGGCTTCTACCTGCAAACCCCACCCCCCAGTGTGCGCAATTGGCTCCCGCCTGCAAACCCCGCCCCACCAGTGCGTGCGATTGGCTCCCGCCTGCAAACCCTGCCCCCCTGTCTGTGGAAAACTTGTCTTCCACAACCGGTCCCTGGTGCCAAAAAGGTTGGGTACTCCTGACTTAAGGGATACTTATTTTATATTGAAACCAACTGGTTAATTATGACTAAGCCCGACTGATTTTATTAACTTTATGCTAATGTTGAACTTAAATCCAACCAATGATATAAGTGCCCAATTCTCTGTGTGCAATTACATATGTACAGAGAAGAATAGACAGCATTTTAGATGCATTTCCAGAAAAAAAATTACTTAGAATCTGGTGTACAAATGTTGGACCCTTTCCCATGCACCATTTCCATCAATCCAGCATTGGCACCATGCTGGGGTGTCCTCATAGCTTCCCAAGATAGCCAAGCCAATAATGTGATGCTGGAGCTCCATACAATTTGTGGGCAGGCCGTTTTTCATTGGCAGGAACAACTGCCTCAGCCCTCTTGCCACATCCTGGAGCCTGGAGTGAACCTGATCTCAATCCTTCTAGTCAGTTTTAATTAATTAATTAATTAATTAATTAATTAATTTTCTATCCTGCCTTTATTATTTTTATAAATAACTCAAGGCGGCAAACATAACTAATACTCCTTCCTCCTCCTATTTTCCCCACAACAACAATACCCTGTGAGGTGAGTTGGGCTGAGAGAGAGTGACTGGTCCAAGGTCACCCAGCTGGCTTTCATGCCTGAGGTGGAACTAGAACTCACGGACACTTGGTTTCTAGCCCGTTGCCTTAACCACTAGACCAAACTGGCTCCCAGTTTTTAGTTAATTTCACAATCTCTGTAAAAACTGTCCTGCTCAATTACCCTGCTTTTATAAGCAGCATGCACCCAACATTTATCTTACCGCCACCTCCCAGACTAGATGTCTGTTCCTAACCACAATGATGCCATTATAAAGAAATGTGCATTGTCATATTATGACATAAACTCCACCATTTCATACTCACATTATGATGTTGCATGCAAGTCACTTGCTCCCTGCTTGCCCCATTATAGATAGATATGCCTCCCAAGCTCTAGATTTGAGTAAACATTACTCCATCTCCATATAAAGCTCTACACTGCATCCTAAAGGTCCGGTTGCAGCTGATGGGAAAATGTTTTGCTGCAAAACAACAGTGTCATGCCATCCTCACGTCTTTCAATGAGAATTCATATGCAGAATTAAAGATATCATGACAGCTAGGCAATGTTCCCATCTTTATTACTCAGATCTCTTGAGAAAATGGCCAAATAAATGCACAGAGAGTTTGGTTTGCTTAAAATGTTTTCCCTCTCCTTGTCTTGTGGACCAGAGTGATGGGAATTTCTTTTTACTTCAAGAGCTGCCAAAGCCCCGGGGGTGGGGGGGAT
Organism: Charina bottae; assembly: GCA_023362775.1. Lineage (NCBI taxonomy): Eukaryota > Metazoa > Chordata > Lepidosauria > Squamata > Charinaidae > Charina > Charina bottae. The sequence continues at coordinate 32,459,243 of JALMGJ010000007.1, forward strand.
GTCATTGTCTGAATGGTGGTTTTTGCACTATCCTGTTTGTCAACTGGAGAGACCACCCATTAGCTCACGAAGTTCCCTGCCTGTTCTCAGCATTCCAAAATGGTTGCAGTGAAAATTATCTCACAACTGACTTCAGAAGACTTTGGAGAGATTTGGGAGTAAAAACAGGGCCATGTAAAAATGCCCAATTTTTTTTGTTGTTTATTCGTTCAGTCGTTTCCGACTCTTCGTGACTTCATGGACCAGTCCACGCCAGAGCTTTCTGTCGGCCGTCACCATCCCCAGCTCCCCAATGGTTGAGCCCGTCACCTCCAGAATACAAAATGCCCAATAGGATTGTATTAAAATTTTTGAATTTCAAGAATGCGAGGAAGAGCAGCAACATATTAAAAATAAACACAGCTAGCCTAAGAAGAAATTGGTTTAACATCAAAAATTAAGAACGTGAGATGCTTAATTTCTTTGAATTTTTCCAATTTTAAATTAATTAATCCATTAATTAATTAATTAATTAATTTTTTGTGCTTGGTACAGTCAACAGCCTTTTGAAGCAACTGGCTCAACTTTCCAAGGCAGACAGGAGAAAAAGAATAACAGAAGTGATTCTCCTATCTATGTTGGCTAAATTGTGTCTTTTACTTTTACAGGAAATATTTTGAACTTGCACCCACTCTGCACAAAAGTATATCAACCTCAATATCTGTCTGTATGCACACCTGCATGTATTTAAAATCCTTCTTTTCTTTCCTTATTCCTTTTTCTGGCTCTTCTTCTATTCTGCCCTTTCTTTTATTTTTCAGGTTGGTGCCAACTACTGAGCTCTTTTGTTCATCAGAGACATTTCCCTTGCCACCCTTGACAATTTAAGAAATAGATAAAAGCAGGTGGGGACAACCATAGAGACCCCAAGAAATGGGTCATTTTAGTTGAAGTGTTAGACATGGTAAGAAGGCAGCATTCAAAAAAATCCTGAATAGCTGACCTTTTGTCACCCTGCTTTCCCCTTTGAAGATTTCAAATCTTCTGACACATTGGACAGCTTGTTCATTGACTCCTCTATTGCTGTCTTTGTAGCTCACTGTGACATGGACTTCTAGAGTTCTTTTGTAGATGGCCCAAGGTGAGAATTTCCATACCCTTTCATGCTAAAATTGTAGGTGGTAAGGTTTTGACATCTTGAAAGGCATGAGATTCAACAATTCAGGAAAATAACAGTTGAGAAAATGAATGAAACAAAAAACCAGCCAAGTCTGGACATCATGCTCCATCATTTACACTTATTCAGCAAAAAGGGTATGGTGTTGTGTGCATACTTAATTTTATTTATTTATTTATTAGATATCCAAAAGTCCTCATTTTGAAAACAGATTTCAGGACTAAGCTTTGGTGGCCTCTGACTTAAATGATACATCTTATAAATTGTCTGTACCTCCTTTATGGGATAATTCACACTTATTAAATAAGCTCTCCTTCAGAATACATCCTAAAGCAATAAAACTACAAGCTGTTATTACATTTTTATCCTGCCTTTTTGTCAAGGAGTTCTGGCCAACCTACTTGGGACACTACTCCCATTTCATTTATCCAACAATTCTACCCAATACTGTATGTTGGGCTGGGGGCTGGGAATCCACAGTAGATTTCAACAGACCATCAAAAGGGGTTTGGGAGAGACACCCAACCTCCATTTAGCAGACTGAGCAGAAGCTTCCTCTTCAATGTCTTTTCCTTCTGGTCTGGGGTGTTTTAGGAGACTGGTAAAGTTATAAATCAAAGAATTAATATATGTCCACAACATGCTTTGTTAAATAAATATTTTAGGTTCTAACACAAATATCTACTGTAAAGTATTTTTGTTGACTGCCGCCAGAACGTCCATAGCTAAATACCAGAAAGATAAAACTATGATGTTGGAGTTTTGGTACCAAAATCGCTGGCATATCACCATAGCTGAGAAATTGACCTGCATTCTTCACCTGCATCCCTGGTCAAGCTACAGTTAAAGCCTTCTCAAATATATGGTCTGATTTTATATCTAATGCTAACCAAAGAAACCATAATTGTTTTATGCCATTTATTAATATGTGGGAGGAATATTAAGGAATTATAAATATGTGGGTTTTATGAATTGTTTCTCTTGTTTCCCCTTTTAACCCTTATGAAGTGTGCATTGAATGTTATTGTATTGTTTATAGTTATTGTAATTTTTTAGAAATATTTTTTTTAAAAAAAGTCTATGAAGATCGGAATCTACATTTATTCAGCTGCAGAACTCAGCTATTCCCAACAATACCAAGAAAAACATCCCTTCTGTCTCACTTTTTTGAATATATGGATAACATATTGTATATTCTTCCCTCTACTGCCCAAGGCCACTGTTAGAAAAAGAGAAGCAAGATTAATCATATTAATATTTTGCCTTTCCCCAAGGGTGATGTGGTTGTTTATATTGTTCCAAGCCCAGTTTAAAGATAAAGAACATAAGAACATTTGAAGTAGCCTATCTAGTATCAGTACATAGATAATTGTCACAGTCTTCCCCATTGTAGTGAGATATCCTATATCTCTATTTAAATTATATTAATCCAGGGCTTTCCAAAGTTTTCCCGCGGCGACACACCAACTGCTGTTGGTGTGTCGCCGCAGGAAAACCTGGAAGTGCCGCCATTGCGGCAGCGCGCAAAAACCCGGAAGCGCTGCTGCCGCTTTCGAGTTCTTGTGCGCCGCCGTTGGTGTGTCGCCGCGGGAAAACCCGGAAGCACTGATGATGATCAGCGCTTCCGGGTTGTGTGGCGACACACCAGACTGTGTGTGGCGACACACTTTTGTGTCGCGACACACAGTTTGGAAAGCTCTGTATTAATCCTTTCCAAATTTGCATCTATACATACAATACCTACCCATAAGAATAAGTAAATTTTCTGTTAATCAGTCCTCTCTTTCATCACCTCTTTTGATGATACTTTTCCTTTTTATAGATATACATAAGCAACCACAATGCTCTCTGTGTGATCTGGAACCTTATAAATCAGGTTCCTGCCAGCGTAGAACCAGAACTATTTCAGTTGCATTGAAACAAATGTGGACAGCCTTCCTTCAAGCTTCCCAGGTGACTACATGGAGTGAACAGATGGGATCACTATCTATATTGAATGGATCCCTAAACCTATCTCGTAATTTGTGTTCAATAATATACAGTACATTTCTCTGTGCAGAAGAAGATTAAGAGTAATAGAGAAATGTTCTTTGTCCAGGATGAACCAGCACTCCTTGTACTTTTGTCTATATATTGTGAAGATGGTGATGATGATGATGATGATGATGATGATGATGATGATGATGATAGAGCCAGTTTGGTCTAGTGGTTAAGGTGCTGGGCTAGAAACCAGGACCCTGAGAGTTCTAGTCCTGCTTTAGGCATGAAAGCCGGCTGGGTGACCTTGGGCCAGTCACTCTCTCTCAGCTCAACTCACCTCACAGGGTTATTGTTGTGGGGAAAATAGGAGGAGGAAGGAGTATTAGGTATGTTCGCTGCATTGAGTTATTTATAAAAAATAATTAAAGCGGGATATATATATATATATATATAAGATGATGATGATGATGATGATGATGATGATGATGATTGGTTTCTCACATCTGTTGGGCGAACATTTTTCTTTTGCTCTCCTGGAACCCCCAAACATCCAATTTCTCTCAATGGGCACCAGTGTCCTGTTCATAGTGGCCCTTTTCCTGCCTCAAATAATTTTATTTTTTCCCATCACTGTTGTGCCTGAGTTGCCTATGTATAAAGATTTTCTTGAGAGAAGAAAGGAAACGTGATAAATGGGGAGTTCTCAGATGGATTTCTTCAGTGCTGAGCCTCCCCCAAAGATTAGATTAATTGTTCTTATGATGAAAGCAGGCATAGTCTTCCGTCTTTTGCCACAGATAAACATCTTTAATCACTTTCATGTTGGAATAAAAGGAGCTTAGGAATGTGCAAGTTGAGTGCATTATAATGCCTGAAAAAAAGAACTTGGGGACATATTGCAATTTTTTGAATAAATGATTGGGGGAGAGACTCCTATGTAACTTTCAGGCCACTTTTTAGTAAATGGTTTCCACACGTGTAGTGTAATATATTTTGCACATGTGAGCACCTCTTGGGAGGTTGTCAGTAGATTAGTGTGCAACTTTGATTTCAAGATGAAGCTACAGCTTCTCCTTTTAAACACATCACCATGTATTAAATGAAACATGACTATCAAGGGCCAGGACAATTCATTTATTTATTTTGACAATTTCTTATTAGTTTTCCACTGTTGAACAATCATAATATGGAATACTAAACTCATTAAAAATATTAAAAGCAACTTATACTTAAAAGCATTTTAAATGTTTGTATTTATTATTTATTGCCTTTCTTCCAATAACTTTAAGAGGAGTGTGTGTGTGTGTGTGTGTGTACGTATAGGTAAAGGTAAAGGTTCCCCCTGCACATTTGTGCAGTCGTGTCTGACTCTAGGGGCCGGTGCTCATCTCCGTTTGTTAGCCGAAGAGCCAGCGTTGTCCGAAGACGCTTCCGCGGTCATGTGGCCGGCATGATGTGCGCGGAACGTGATGATGTTACCTTCCCACCAAAGTGGTACCTATTAACCTACTTGCATTTGCATGCTTTCAAATTGCTATGTTGGCAAGAGCTGGGGCAAGTGCGGGAGCTCACTCCGTAACGTGGGGCTAGGGATTCAAACCTCCGAACTTGCAATCTTCCAATCGACAAGCCTGGCATCTTACCTGCTGAGCCACCACACCCCCTGTGTGTACGTATACAATACTTATAAATCAACACTATTGTTTTAGATTATTTTGTTAGCTGCTTTGACTGCTTTTTAGTAGAAAAGTGAGATACAATATTTTAAATAACTAAGCAAATAAGTTAGGCTGAGACGGTGATGGCCCTAGAGTCATCCAGCAAGCTCCATGGTTCAGTAGCAATTTGAACTTAAATCACCTGGATCCCAACACTTTGTTGTACCACCTCACAGGCTCAGTTTTCCTTTATTCATTACACCAGTGTTTCTCAACCCCAGCTACTTGAAGATGTGTGGACTTCAACTCCCAGGATCCCCCAGCCAGCAAAATCAGGTGCTGGGATATTATCTGAAATAAACCTTCTCAGAAAAACACTTCTTTATGATAATCGTTCCCTCCATCCCTGCATCTAATTAGCAGTCAAGGCAAGAGAACTACTGAGGACAGTTCTGTGGCTTGTTTCGCTTGCTCGCCTGTGAATGATGCTATTAATATTGCAAGAAAGTGCTCCGCTCTGCCTTCCAGGCCTGCTTCCCCAACAAACAGCAGTGACTTTGGCTATTCAGTTCCTCTCTCTCTCCTAGCATCAGAATTACATTTAGATTTATGTGTACCATATAAGCAATAAATTTAACCTCAGCGTTTGTTATAGAGTGTTCTTCCTTGCTAAATTTTATTGTTCTTTGCAAGATAGAAAATCAACATTTTGAAAGTTGGTAGGGGAAAAACAGATCTGTGCGTGTAAAAAAAGCCACCCAATATAACCCAAAAACCTCCATTGTTCCACCCAAAGCCTGAGTGCAACAAAAAATTTTGCAAATTGGAAGGAATCTAATTCACTGGTGGTGATAGGAGAACAGCACTTCTTTCACTTGTAACAAGTTTCTCATTTAAAGCATAGGTGAGATATTGGGAAAGATAACCTGGGAATTGAAAGCAGGAGGCCTGCTTCTCATTCCATTCATATAAAATGAATAAAGGTAAAGGTTCCCCCCGCACAGTTGTGCAGTCGTGTCTGACTCTAGGGGGCAGTGCTCATCTCCGTTTGTTAGCCGAAGAGCCAGCGTTGTCCGAAGAAGCTTCCATGGTCATGTGGCCGCATGACACGCGTGGAACTCTGTTACCTTCCCACCGAAGTGGTACCTATTTATCTACTTGCATTTACATGCTTTCGAATTGCTAGGTTGGCAAGAGCTGGGGCTAGTGCGGGAGTTCACTCCGTCACGCGGGACTAAGGATTCGAACCTCCGAACTTGCGATCTTCCGATCGACAAGCCTGGCGTCTTACCCGCTGAGCCACCACGCCCCTTATAAAATGAATACATGGAAGTAAAGATGTGCAAATCCTTTTGGAATCTGGAATGGCATGCCCAAGTGAGTTTGAGAAGGACCAGCTATGGTTTTCCCAGTAGTAATGTATGGCTGTGAGAGTTGGACCATAAGGAAGGCTGAGCGCCGAAGAATTGATGCTTTTGAACTGTGGTGCTGGAGAAGGCTCTTAAGAGTCCCTTGGACTGCAAGGAGGTCAAATCAGTCAATCCTAAAGGAAATCAACCCTGACTGCTCATTGGAAGGACAGATACTGAAGCTGAAGCTCAAATACTTTGGCCACCTAATGCGAAGAGAGGACTCACTGGAAAAGACCCTGATGCTGGGAAAGACTGAAGGCAAAAGGAGAAGGGGATGGCAGAGGATGAGATGGTTAGATAGCATCACCGATGTAACGAACATGAATTTGAGTGAACTCCGGGAGACAGTGGAGGACAGGAAGGCCTGGCGTGCTACGTTCCATGAGGTCACGAAGAGTTGGACACGACTAAACGACTGAACAACAACAAGTCTCCAGTTAGTGGAGAGAGAAAAATACTATTTGCATTGAGTTTTCAGTTTGGAATTGGGAGAAAATTAAAGAGTGAGAATTAGAATGCAAGGGCATTCTCACAGTCAGATGCTGAGTTAGTGACAACACCATCTGCTATAGGAGTATTTATGTGTTTCTAGAATGTTCTGCTTTATTTGTTTGTTTGTTTGTTTGTTTGTTTGTTCAATTTATCCCCCGCCCATCTCCCATACAAGGGACTTTAAATCTGCAAATAAAAAAAAAATCAAGGATACTTCAAGCCTTCAATGCTCTCCTATCTCCTCAGACCTGTATCCTGTACTTCTGTGTCTGGACTCTATCATTATTCAGGGAATGGAGGAGAATTCACCATAAATTATGGAGAACAAGTTGTATTTATTGAATGACAGTAATTGACTTGAGGGTACAGGGTTTTTTTTAAAAAAAATCTTTTCAGAGATCTTCATTAAGGAAAGAGCAATTAAGAATCTTTGGATTTTTATTGTATCACTCGGTTTTCAAAAATTCAAACCCACTGGCAAAAATCTATTATTTTATTCTCCATGGTGGTGGGTGGTATGTGGAGGGGATAACTGTTGCATTAGGTGGAAAACCCTGAAGTCTCCCTGAAGCCAGGAAAATGTCAGTTCTTTTAGAGCCTTCCCATGATAATTATCTCCTCCTGGGGCAGGGAGATGCCAAACTACTCTCTGATTTGTAGAAAGTCCTGGATTCAATCACCATCTCTCTCTAGTTAAAATGGTTGTTGTAGAACAGGGGTGGGCAATGTCAGCCCCGCGGGCCGTATAAGGCCCGTGGGGCTCCCGCCTAAGGCCCGCGGAGCTCCTGCCCGCAAACCCTGCCCCTTCCACGCGATTGGCTCCCACCCGCAAACCCCGCCCCCCAGTGCTGGTGATTGGCTCCCGCCTGCAAACTCTGGCCCCTGGTCTGCGGAAATCCCAGAAACACCGACCCCCACCCCCCGGTCCCCAGTTATAAATATCCAAATGGCCCTTGGCAGAAAAATGGTTCCCCTCCCCTGTTGTAGAACAATGTTTTTCAACCTTGGCAACTTTAAGATGTATGGACTTCAACTCCCAGAATTCCCCAGCCCCATGATGGCTGGGGAATTCTGGGAGTTGAAGCCCACACGTCTTAATGTTGCCAAGGTTGAAAAACACTGTTGTAAAAGGTTATGACAGATTTCTGACATAAATTCTGAAGACCTACTGCATGTCAAAACTGAACAATGCTGAGTTTCTTGTACCAATGGTCCAGCTTGTTTTACAGTGTCTTCATATACGGATCCTTGTTTTGCTGAATTCTCTCTCTGTACAGATAAGGGGTCCTCCTTATTTAAATCAAAAGATAGCAACGTTAAGTGTGCATGAAGCCTATGCCAGTGTATTAAATCATTTAAATCATCCTTGAGTAGCCTCCCCCACTCCCATTCAAGGGAAGTTTCCAACCACTCCAGCAACTCTAACAATCAACAGTGGAGTTCTGTTTTCTCTTTTGGCTCTTTTAGAATTACTTAAAATCTATTTTAATAGGTGTTACTTATTATGTTCTGCTGGTAATGCCACTATTCTTTCTCTTTTTAGTGGGCAATAATCTAGCTCCCTCACTGATATAAAATACCCAGTCTTCAACCTCATAGTTTATCCACTTTAGACCCAGGTTATTGTCTCATAAAATTGTTGCAATGGCAGTGTTAATGCTGGCTATTATTTTTAGAGGCCAGTTCATAATCTTCATCATAAAGATTTATGTCTTTTTTTACTTGCTTAAAGTTTTCAAACGGTGGTCCATATCCTGCCATTGATTTTTTTTCCCTGCAGAAAATCCAGGCTTTTTTTTAATATATATATATTATTATTGCAGTTGGTTTCCCCTTTGTGATTTAATGCTGCAGCATCAAAATGATGCAATCTTATTCCTAACATAAATTTATTAACGTTGTACTGTAGAATTGATGCCATAAAACATCATCACTCTCAGTCCAAAGGGTAAGTGCTGTGTGGGTCTGACAGAACTGTGCATCATTGTGAGAAGCCACCGTTTTTCTTAATATTAGCCTATGAAAACAAAGTTATCCTTGAGTGATGTTGCTATTATTTTGCTGATGGCGAATCCAAACAGAGCACTGTTCCCAGCCAGAAACAGGAGAGACAACGCTGGCATCTACATTCAGACGCTACCCATCACCAAATAGCACCTCAACAAATTTCAAAGAGAAATCAATGTCCAGATTAAAAAAAACAAGATAAAAGTCCAGATGGGAACGGTGGGGAAAGAGTAAAAAGGACAGCAATCTTATTCGAAGCATTAGGTAAATATACAAGCAGCTTGTGGAGTTTCGATCACTGCATAACTGTCCACTACATAACTATCCACTACTATCCACTACATAACTATCAATTTTTAAGATATTACTTTAAGCCATTTATATATTGTTTCTAGCAGAGAGCGCTATGCCCAGTGAATTTTCTCGCTGTAGCTTATATGAAACAGTTGCACAGCAACAAAAAGAGAAACAGATCCCGCATCTGCTTTCCTACTTTCCCCTTCTTCTTTCCTGTGATAAGTAGCTGCAATTCTTTTTGCCCTAGAAAAAGGAGTAGAAGAAAATACATAATAGTTATCAGGTAATTGGCAGGATGCTGTGGACAAACCTAATCTCTTGTCAGCGCGTAGCTTTCCTAGGTTTCTGAACCAGGTCATAAGTGGAAGAAATGATAGCACTTCTGATCACCTCTGTGATGGGAAAAAGCACAGCCATAATTGCAGAAATCATTGCCAGCCAAATATGTGAATATGTGTATAGCCCAATTCGTACAAATGTTTTCCCTTCCCAGTGTAATTGTGGGTATGCATGAGGTTGCGATTGCTCAGGGCAGACAAATCTGATATCTAACAACTCTTGGAGTATTCCACGTGGGAAACATTTTGCGAATATAGAGCCTGTAGCCTTTATGACAGCAGCATTTCATAAAATTGCAAGAACATCCTTCATTTAAATTCGCTGATACAACTTTGGGGAGAAAACATTGGAACTGCCAAATTGGATCAGTGAGGCTGATCAAATGGCCATGAGAGGGGGCCTGCTCAGTTGTGGTGCCCATCTTACTGAACACCCCCAGCCGTTGGGTGCACCTGGGAAATATGTTATTGCCTTAGCACAACAAACAAAGACAGCCCTCTTTTTCCAAACATTTCAAGTTTTAAATTTGAATAGTTTAGTTTTGAATTTATAGAATCATATTATGTCAAAGCTGGAAGGAATTTTGGAAATCATGTAACCCAACCCTCTGCCCAGTGAAGGAATCCAGTGGTCTTCATCCTATTGGAAGATTGGCTTTTACATATTCCATTCCATTCATTTTATTTCCTGTTATGGATTTATCAATGTGTTTACTATTTTACTAGTTTTTAAAATTCCTTTTAACTATTCAATAGTCTTTCCAGTTTGGTATAGTGATTAAAGGCACCAGGCTAGAAACCGGGAGACTGTGAGTTCTAGTCCTGCCTTAGGCTCAAAGCCAGCTGGGCGACCTTGGGCCAGTCACTCTCTCCCAGCCCTAGGAAGCAGGCAATGGCAAACCACTTCCAAAATCTTGCCAAGAAAACTGCAGGGACTTATCCAAGCAGTCGCCAGGAGTCAACCCTGACTCGAAGACATACACTAAGTCTTTCCAGAGGACTCTCATTAGTGAGCTGATAAAATAACAAATAATAGCTAAGTAACAATCAATGAATAATCAAAGATCCATTCACCTCAGGCAATGATCAACCCAAATCCTTCAGACAGTTCTCAATGGGACATACATAACATCACCAACTTCAGACTTTTCTTTTGTCTCTTACATTCAGTAATGATAATTTGTAAGCTCAGAGGAACAGACTTTGTCCAGGAGGATCCAAATATCAAGCAACTACTATTTTAGATGTTACTATGAATGATATTGTGGCACCTTTTTAATATGGGGGAACTCTATAGAACATCTTGCCCCTTCCCTGGTATTTGTTGTTCATTTTATCTTCTCCACCAACATTCCCTAAATTTAAGGAGCTCTCAAATAACAATAAATGGAGAATGCAGCCCAAATTATTTATGCAATGCCTGCTTATGAGGGATACTGAAATTCCGATATTACTGATTCAAGCCACAGATATCACTGTAGTACTTTCCAGCCAAGATTGCATAGATTTCAGTATTGAAATGCCCAATGGACAGCACCGTTAAAACCTCCTAGGTCAGTGGTAGGCTACCTAGTTGCTGACTGGAAAACATGGATCACAATTCATGCAAGCGCATGCCAGGCGATTGCCCATGCTGACAGGAGCTGATGGAAGCTGTAGTCCAATGTATCCGGAGTTTACCAGTTTGCTTCCTCCTGCTATCAGTCAATCTGCTAAATTGTCATAAAGTACCTATGTATATTTATCAGTCCAAGCCTAACCATTATTATTTTGTTTATGTTATGAACAGTTCACTTACAGGTTTTTTTTTTTTTGGCCACCTCAGAAGTAGCTGAGGACTTTTGTCAACTAACAGTCATTTTTTCTTTATCCTCCCCCCCAACTCTTAATTAATGGCTTCCTAATGCATTTTCAAGGGGGCGTGGTGGCTCAGCGGGTAAGACACCAGGCTTGTCGATCGGAAGATCGCAAGTTCGGAGGTTTGAATCCCTAGCCCCGCGTGACGGAGTGAGCTCCTGCACTCGCCCCAGCTCTTGCCAACCTAGCAATTCGAAAGCATGCAAATGCAAGTTGATGAATAGGTACCACTTCGGTGGGAAGGTAACAGTGTTCCGCGCGCGTCATGCCAGCCACATGACCGCGGAAGCGTCTTCGAACGACACTGGCTCTTTGGCTAACAAATGGAGATGAGCACCGGCCCCTAGAGTCAGACACGACTGCACAACTGTGCGGGGGGAAACTTTTTAATGCATTTTCATGAAAGATGCAAATCACTGGCTCATTCTTAAAGATCACATACCCGGGACATTTTATTATTATTTATTTATTTATTTATTTATTTATTTTTCATATTTATACCCCGCCTATCCCCTCCCTATCGGAGGACTCTAGGCAGCTTACAACAACATTGAATTCATATACAATTATACAGCTCATATTTAACAACATTATTTTACCACGCGCTAAGGGGAAGGGGTAAGGGAACCGGCTCTTCTTTGAAGGTATTGGACTACATGTCCCAGTATGCCTCGCTTCCGAGTCGGCTGCTGACGTCCTGGATGTTGATCGGGATCTGTCGTCCTCCGCCGCCATTTCCAGGATTTCCGGGATTCACGAGGTCTTCCTTTTTTTTTTTTTTCCGAGGGCGACCCCCGAACAGGACGTCAGCAAATTGACCCACTTAATGTGGTACCCATTTATCTACTCGCATTAGCTTTCGAATTGTTGGGTTGACAGGAGCTGGGGTGAATGGTGAGAGCTCACCTCACCACACGGGGATTTGAACTGCCGACCATTAGATCGGCCGACTTTACAGCTCAGCGGTTTAATCTTGAATTCAATTTTATCTTGAAAACTCAGACTTGCACAAGTGGCAGTCACCCATACATAGTACTTTTCTGGACTCTTATTGGATTACCTAAATGTCTAAATGTTCTCATGACAATGCACTGCACATGATACTTTCATTTGGCAATATAATGGCCTCTTCTCAGCTTTCTGCACCATTGCAGTTCACCTCCAGTTAGTTTTTCAATATCAAAATAACTATTCTATTGTAAAAATAAATATGTTACAGACTATTGAAAATGTTCTGTGCATGAGTTGTCTGCACATTTTGGAGATTTGGTTGGACAATAAGGACTTGAAGAAAAGACATTTATTTATTTATTCAACCAGTGGTGTCCCATAAACGTTTCCTTTTTAACTTCGTGAAATGGACTTTATCAGTCTCCCAAATCAGATTTTTTAAAACTCTTCCCATGAAGAGCTGTGATTTCCTCCACAACCACTTAGAGGCTTTTGGTTTTGTTTCTTGGTTTGTCTTCTTGGCCTGTATAGGTTCCCACCAAGCCTAACTTTCTTTAGTATCTTTGAAAGAGAACCATAAATGCGGTGCTGGTTTTTTTCAGCCAATTTCCTGATACTTTTTGCAAAAGAAGTTTCTGTTTTCCTACTTCTCTTGAGGTGTTTCAGAATTCGTTAGAAAAATATTTTGATTATGATTTTGAGCATGTTTTTTTATTGTGAAATGCATCCCCACCCTCCACCCTCATTACGCATCTTTCCAGCACTCCGCAGCTTCCCAGGCTGCCACCATTTCTTAACCTGAAAAAGTTCCAATGGAATAAAATGCAATAGGAATTATTTATTTAATTTTTATCCCGCCTTTATTATTTTTATAAATAACTCAAGGTGGGGAACATACCTCATACTCCTTCCTCCTCCTACTTTCCCCACAACAACAACCCTGTGAGGTGAGCTGGGCTGAGAGAGAGGGACTGGCCCAAGGTCGCCCAGCCGGCTTTCATGCCTAAAGCAGGACTAGAACTCTCAGGCTCCTGGTTTCTAGCCCAGCACCTTAACCACTAGACCAAATTAAACGGAACCATGGAAAGCTAGATATGGAGGGACTACAGGTAGTCCTTGACTTATAACCATTCATTTAGCAACCGTTCGAAGTTACAACGGCACTGAAAAAAGTGACTTACCATCGGTCCTCACATTTACGACTGTCACAGCATCCCCATTGTCATGTGATCAAAATTCAGGTGCTTGGCAACTGGCATGTATTTATGATGGTTGCAGCATCCCAGGGTCATGTGATTGCCATTTGTGACCTTCCCAGCTGGCTTCTGACAAGCAAAGTCAATGGGGGAAGCCAGATTCGCTTAACTTTTAACAGATGGTAAGTCCTGATATATGTATTATTTAATTATATGCAATCCATTACATACCTTTTTATAAGAACATAAGAATGTATAATTCTCAAAGACCTATCTAATCCAACATTCTAGTCTAGGCAGGTAATCATACAATCTGAATACCACACATACAGGTAGTCCTCACTTAACAACAGTAATTGGGACCAGAAACTCCTTCACTAAGCGGCATAGTTGTTAAGTGTAACATCACGTGATTATGCTGCTTAGCAATGGCAATTCTGGCAGTCCTGGTTGCTGTTGTTAAGTGAATCGTGCATGGTCGTTAAGTGAGGACCTCACGTTACCGTGACTTGCGACTTCCTGCCAGCTTTCCCGTTGACTTTGCTTGTGGGAAGCCAGCTGGGAAGGTCACAAATGGTGATCATGTGACCATTCAAAGACCAGTCATAAGTACCACTCGTTTAGTGCCATTGTAACTTTGAATAGCCGCTGAACAAGTGGTCATTAAGCGAGGACTACCTATATAAACTCTATTTAGTTTCTGATTATACACTATTACTAACTTCTGTTTCAGCATACATTTATATGATAACTTCTTTTAATTCCACTGGAACAACACAGAGAAATACTATAGATCTGATACTAATAAGCTCCATGTTAATCAACATCCAAAATAAGAATTTTTGCAACTCTTTCTGAATATTGAATCTTGCCATGAAATTGCATGTTGTTGAACTGTGGTATGTAATACAAAGCTGTATTTTGAATGGTATGTAGACATTCCTAATTGCTAGTGACTCTTTTCTTCAAAAACATCTGCCAGAGCTTGCATATCACTGAACTGTGGCAGGCATCCAGCTTGCTATCTTGTTGACTGGCAGCCAGCAGCACTGGCACAGAAAAGTTTGCTTTATTGTTGGATTGCCATCCTGTGATTATTTTGTACGGTAGTTATTTTTGTACTGTTTTTGCATTTTGTTATTTTTTATGTTATTTTATTGTTGTGAGCTGCCCAGAGTCAGTTGGAGTTGGGCAGCATCCAAACTGATTAAATCAAATAAATACGTACATATTTGATTGCATATAGCCACATATAAGGTATTTAGCAAGGTAGTTAGGGCAGACCTTGTCAGGGAGATAACTGGTGAAGAAGGAGGGGGCTCCCTCCAAGGGGATAAATGCATGCACAGTACTGAATCACTTTGCTTTCCTCCCAAGAGGCTAAAGAAGGCCCCGCCCTAGTTTCATGGGCCTTTTCTCCGAGCATCACTAATTCATTTCAGTTTAGCTGGATTCTGTCTAGCAGAGTAGAACGATAAAACACTAGAGCTTTTACACCAAGTCTCAGCGTATTCCTTCACTCGAAGTCAGGACAGAACTATGAGTTAATGAGGGCAGGACTACAAAGACAATGGTGGCTTTGAGAGAACAAAGAGGCAGTATTTCATGATCATATGAAGTTTCTTTCTAGAGAGTTACTGTTATGGAGTTTATCAGACTGTCCCTGATTCCCAGAGTCTACATTCACCTCCTGGTAGCTTTTCCTTATCAGATTTCTTAATGCTTTATAGCTGAGCTGGCATTTTATTTTTTCCTGGATAGTGTATTTGGGGAAGGGGCCTATCCTAATGCCATATTTTCTCCTTCAGTACCTACTACTAGCTACTATAGGCCTGAAAGAAAAAAAAGAAAAAAAACCTTAATTCATCATCACAAATATTGATGCTGAATCGATTATATTATTTTATGGTTGTTGTGGGTCTTCCGGGCTGTATGGCCGTGTTCTGGAAATTGTGGTTCCTAACGTTTCACCAGCATCTGTGGCCAGCATCTTCAGAGGGCAGGAGCACAGAAAGAGCGCTTCTGTCTGTGCTCCTGCCCTCTGAAGATGCTGGCCACAGATGCTGGCGAAACGTTAGGAACCACAATTTCCAGAACACGGCCATACAGCCCGGAAGCCCACAACAACCATCGAACTCCAGCCGCGAAAGCCTTCGACAATACATATATTATTTTAGATAATAATGGTTAATTCAGCATCACAAATATTGGCGGAAGTCAAACCTACACTTTTACAAGGTAGGCAGTTAAAGGTCTCATCCTGGATAGGTGAATCTGTCCTTCCATACTGGAATTTTAAAAATCTCAGCTTTTTTTCATTCTGTATATGAAGAAATCTCTGACTGTAAGAAAATCTTTTGAAATAAAAAATCTACAAAATTCATATTCCTCCATAACCAGTATTATACAACTTGTCTACAATTAAAACCTGTTTCTTCCCAGACATGGTTCAGTTCATTTAAACAAGGGTAATTTTGCCTTTGTGTTATGAACACTGGACACGTAAGACCTGATCTGAATCTCTGGAATTCATAGTATCTTGACTGTGGGCTCTTTTGTGTGTGTGTGGACCAAGACCATTAGTTCAGAGAAATCTTCAGAGTGGGAGAAAACATAACTTTCAGAGTTAGCCCTGGATATTCCCACTGCTCTGAAAGCTTTAGTGCAAGAATCTGCCCACACTTCCTCAGTCTGAAGAGGTAACATTGATGTCCTTAGACATGGGAGTCTCCAGCTCAGAAGCCTTGCAGAGTCATAATCTCATCAGATCCAATGACTGTTAAAGCAGACTTCACTCCTTCTGAAAGAACTAATGCTTCAGATACAGATTCAGCCCTGGTTTAGAGTTCAGTCTGGGTTTGCTTGTGGTTGAGCAGAATTTGAACCTGCTTGTTCTATTTCTTAAATGTTAGCTTCATATGTTTTGTTTGGGACCTGCTGTTTGGAACCTGACCTCTTCTCTTTATTGAGTTCTAGGACAAAGAAATGTAAGGTATCTCTGTGGCTGAATCCACCCTCTTGAGCACATCATGTCTCTAAGAACAAAGCAGCAGTAGCGTTGTGAATATTTCTAAAATATTATGCTTCCTTCACGCCTTTTCAAATCAAAGGGTGCTGCTGGCGGTGATGCCCTCTTACTTTAGTTATGGATGAAACACACATTCCTACACGTCTGTAGCTTGCCTGCCATGTCCCTCACCACCCAGCGACTGTTTCATCTAGCCAACACTCCTGTCCATGCTTCTGCATGCAGTAGAGTAATGCTGACCTGAAAGTCAACAACCACACAGTATTTAGGATTTGTTGAGATAAATGCAGGTTACCAGCTTTGCTGATTTGGCTCCATGAATAGGAAACCCTTTTCCTGGAAAGGGGGGGAGGGGGGCTTCTTAGCATTTGCTAATAGTTTCAAAAAGCATCCATTTCAACCATACACATAACAGACTGTCTTAACAAATGCTTTGTAAACCACAAGACAAGACTGAATGACCATGGAAGGGGATCCTACAGACTTTTGTAACTCTTAAGTGAAAAGCTTATCACTTTTCATTTCTCTTTTTGCTCTGGGAATTCATAGACTGGGGGAATCTGTAAACTAAACAACTGGAACTTTCAAGGCAGGCAGAACGAGTGTTAGTTATCTGAGGTTGTCAGGTAGAGTGAGTTGTTTTTCTCTGCATTTACTTATTGGCTAGTTTAGATTCAGCAGTGTTTGGCTGAAGGAGCTGTCTGTGAGCCTCAAACTATATAACAGGATGGTCAACACATTTTGGAGTTGCACTTACTGAGGACAATGTGGGGAACTTACAAGTGACAATAAAATATGTCAGGCGCGGCTTGTAAACTGAATGGGTAGGGGTGTAACAGTGCTCATTGTTCTCTTTTGAGATTAACATTCAGTTTTGATGATAATTAAGTCTGTCTTTCTGAAGTCATTATTTAAAAAAATGTTTTAAAAGCCACACAAGATTACTGTTTGTTTGGGGTTTGCTGCAGATGGTTAATATAGTTATGCTTCTCAAGTAGTTATAAAAGGTGTTATACCTTTATTGGATAAAGTGTATGTTATGAACAAACAGTTTATGATTCCTGACAAGTATGCAGCAACATTGCAAAATTATTAACATAATACTCATATTTTAAAGGGCCAGCTTTTCAGTTACACAGAGATAAATTTGGGGATTCTTATCTGAACCTGATAACAATGACTGCCCTATGTACTAAACCAGAGCTTTCCAAACTTTTCATGTTGGTGACACACTTTTTAGACATGCATAATTTCGTGACACACTCTTACAGCAGGGCATCATTTTGTGACACACTCTTACAGCAAGGCATCATTTCGCGACACACTCTTACAGCAGGGCACAAGGCAGGCACTAGGACCTGCATGGAATCCTGGCAGGGCTCCGAGGCGGCAGCAGCCGCCGCGACACACCCAGACACTGCAGCCGACACACTAACGTGTCCCGACACACAGTTTGGAAAGCTCTGTACTAAACATTACATACTGTTGTAATGTACAATACTTATTAACTGGATTTGGAGTGGTGGGGGGGAAACACTCCACCTTCATTAAAGCAAGGGTGGATAGATTTTAAGCTTTCATTTTTCCTAAAATCTCAGGATGTAGCCCATAGAAAAGTGATGCTTTAGGTAGATGGGTACAACTATACCTAGACCTGGCTGTAGGCATCTTCAGCCTGTAGGCCACTTGTGGTCCCTTCGATACCCTTTTTGTGGTCCTCAGAGCCCTGAAGCCAGTCTGTCAAATTTAGTATAAAACTGTAATTGTGAAGGCATGATTTTTCACTTAAAAATAACCAAATTGATTATTGAATTGAAATTGATTAATTAAACCTTCAACATGTTTAAAACTCTATTTTCTTTAAAAACAAAAAAACAACATTCCTGCATCCCACCCCACCCCAAACTCATAAGCAAAGTAGCCAAAAATTGCAGCTCCACAGCTTCAGGTGATATTATCACATCAACTGTACCTACCCCTGCAGCCTTTGGCATCCAAAAAATAGTGGAGAAGTATTTGATTCCATTTTCCTTTATTTTCCACCATTGAAATCCATTGGATGGCTCTGGATTTTAGTATTTTTAAAATATTAAGAGGGTTGGGCATTTAATTTTTTTTCTGTGCCCTTTGAGCTCTATAGCATACTTTTTGAGATCTGATGACAGGATGTATATAAGTTTTCTAAAAACCATAGATTTGCATAAAAGCGTAATATTACTGATAATTCTATTTGATTCCTTCATTAATGATTCCTAATATTCAATTTGTCCTTTTCCCCAAAGCTATTCAGTGACCCTGTTTGCACAATATACTTAACTGGTTATGGGAGGGAAGTTAGGGCATCACGCAAACATTATAACTAGTCAACCAACCACAAAAATCAACACTGAAGCTAAAGTATACCTGGACAATTGTGTCATACAAACAGGACTAAGAGAGTTAACAGAGCATTTAAGCTCTTTCCTGCTGCTGAAGCAGAAACAAATTCCTATGGAGACCCTGCAAAAATAGGGTGCTTTAGACACTCCATCTCCATCTTCCTTTTATTTCTCACCTTCCCACAACAACCAGATGAGATGAGGATGAGGAGATGAAAAAAGAGCAGAAAGAGGTGGGGATGGGTAAGCCCTGCAACTTCATCTGTAGTACTACCTACTCTGATTGGACCACTACAGTCTTATGTATTTGCTTATTTAACAACAGCAACAAAAAGGCATGATGTAATAGCTTCCTAGTCACCTTTACGGCAGCTAAAGGGAAAGGGAAAGGTTCCCCCCGCCACATTTGTGCAGTCGTGTCCGACTCTAGGGGCCGGTGCTCATCTCCGTTTGTTAGCTGAAGAGCCAGCGTTGTCCGAAGACGCTTCCGCGGTCATGTGGCCGCATGACGCGCGCAGAACGCTGTTACCTACCCACCGAAATGGTACCTATTCATCTACTTGCATTTGCATGCTTTTGAATTGCTAGGTTGGCAAGAGCTGGAGCTAGTGCGGGAGCTCACTCCGCATACAGGGCTAGGGATTCGAACCTCCGAACTTGCGATCGACAAGCCTGGCGTCTTACCCGCTGAGCCACCACGCCCCCTACGTGATTACGGCAGCTAGGAAGACTTCAAAAAGGGATGCAATTAGGGTGATGGAGCAATTAGGCAGTGTGGATAAGCCTTCAGTCACATAGTCCAAACAGAATCACCAAGTCAACAATTTAATTGAGAGTTTGCCACCATCTGTAGTTTTCTTGGTTAGTCACTTCTATTGGAGATCCCATCAGCATATATGTACAGTTAACATTTGTCTCTCCTCCAATGCACTTCCCTTTGCACTGGTATATAGCATTTCCCTTTTAATTATTCATTCCCACAGTCTGGAAACATTATTTGCTGTAGTTTTTGTTTTAACTCTAAACAAGAAGCATGTTCAAAACTTCAGTAGGCTTCCCCTTGAAATTAAAATCATAGAGTCACAGAATCATAGGGTTGGAAAGGACCTATTATTCCAACTCCTTGTCTGGGGCAAGAATCCTCACACCATCCCAGACAAATAACTGTCCAACCTTTGTTTGAAAATATCCAGTGATGGAGCATCCGTGATTCGGGGAGGTAGGTTGTTTCACTGCTTAACAGCTCTCATGGTGAGGAAATTCCTTCTTATTTTGAATTTGGACCTCTCTCTGTAAAGCTTCTACCTACTACTGGTTCTTGTCCTACCCTCAGGCAATATGGAGAATAAATCCACATCTTCTTCCTTGTGACAACCCTTCAAGTATTGGAAAGCTGCTATTATGTTTCCCCTTAGTCTTCTCTTCTTATGGATAACATATCCAGTTCTTTTAACCATTGTCACAAAGCAACACAGCCCCTGCCTCTTAAAAAACAAAGTGAGTTGCCACATAGTTTCACATCCTTCAGATTGCTTTCTCTAGCCTACCCAATAGCTACTGGACATACCAGAGGAGGTCACTGAAGCAATGCAAAGCACCTTGATGTGGTGAATTTCTTCATCCTTGTACCTCAGCAAGACAAATAGCATTATACCAAGTGCAGAATGCCTCTGTGAAAATTGCAGTTGCCCCTCACAGGCCTACTAATAATTTAGTTCATCAGGAACCTTGAACACCTAACACTCACCCAGCCCCAGACCATTTATGAAGAACATATAAAGAACCAGTCCCAACACAGATTCTTGGCAGATCACAATATTAAACATTGTCTGCCAGCAAATACAAATTATGTTTCTTAGAGAGATGACTCTAAGTCCAGAGTCATCTCTCTACTGGATGGTTCTAGGACCAATTATACTAGCCCATAGTTATTGCACTGTCCAAACATTTTATCCCTTTGTCATGATCAGAATATCCATCTGAATAATATTTCCAACTGAAGATCACTCTGAACTTTTTGGTCAGTAAAATTCTTATAAAAATAAATAAAAAACTAATATAGAGTAAGGCAGAGCTTTCCAAACTGTGTGTCGCGACACAAAAGTGTGTCGCCTGCGGGGCCCAGATGTGTCGCGTCAAAACCCGGAAGCGCTGATGGCACGCGCTTCCGGGTTTTCCCGCGGCGACACACCAACAGCGGCGCACGAAAATCCAAAAGCGCCGCAGCCACGGCGGCACGCAAAAACTGAAAGCTGCAGCAGCGCTTCCGGGTTTTTGCGCAGCGACACACCAACGGCGGCGCGCAAAAAGCGAAAGCGGCAGCAGCGCTTCCGGGTTTTTGCGTGCTGCCGCAATGGTGGCACTTCCGGGTTTTCCCGCGGCGACACACCGATGGCGGTTGGTGTGTCGCCGCGGGAAAACTTTGGAAAGCCCTGGAGTAAGGGATTGATTATGGAAAATTGTTGTATATCTTTGCTGTTAAAAGTCAGAAGTCACCTCTTTTTGTAATTTTGAAAATTTTTCTCTTGCGTTTCTACACTTCTTTCTTTTTTTTTTTTTGTAGTTTTTTGTTTTTCTGTAGCTTTTATCTTTGCTTGAAATGTAATAAAATTCTTATTAAAAAAATGAACTTTTTGATCAGTGAATGAATCCCTATCACCCATAGTAATTCTGTGGAGGAATCTGTTCTTTACGAAGTCAGGTGTCCAAAGTAATCTACTATAAAATCATGCAGAGATTTACTTGATCTACCTTCTGCCAACCATTAATGGAAAGGTTCAAGTCTTCTAATGTTTGGCTGCATTTGTGATCAGCCAAGATACATAAAACAGTTGGCATAAGGTATTTTTTATAATGTTGCTACTTGAAGAAGCATCCAAATAATAACTACCTGTAGATGTCAGATCTAAAAGGTGCTTTAATTTTGTAAGGTTTGCTGTTAGAAGCATGTGCAGGAACCAGTGCTTTCATCAAAATGATGAAGTAGTGTCACACTATAGCAATCCAAACCCTTTCATAAATGTTTGCAACATCATGAAGATTGTACAAAAGGGGCAGAACTTACCTTCTATCAGCATAATCTGCTTTCATCATTTGACACCCTTCCCTGTGGACACCTCTGTTTGCTGACATTCATCATGGCTGAATTTCCTCCTGATTTTATGTGGATCATGTCCCTGTACTTCTGTAATTTCATTTCAAGAATATCCTCTTTCAGCTCTCCCTGAAGTCACCACTTAGAACTGAGTTTAAAGAACCCAGCAACACTGCATGCTGTCGTTGCTGGAATATGAATTTCTGTTTCTTCAAGTCTAACCGAAAGTAAGGAGTTAGCTTTTTATATCTGCCAGTGAGAGTTTTAGAGACATTTTCCCCTTCTTGAATTGAGTCCATAGTTAAATCCATCTATTTTCATTCATTTAGAGCCCAGATTTTTATTAAACCATTCCTATTGTTATGAAAATGTTTCACTGGGCTTTTTGTCATATACTTTTATTCCTACATCGTCCTGCGCTTGCGCACTCTCTCTCCAACTCTGTAAAGGTCAGGTCAAAGGTCCTGAATGGCAGGCCATGGTTAATGTGGAGTGTAAGTGAACCCATGAATGGCCCTTCTGACTGATCATCTATTTAAACAGTGAGAATGTTCTGCCTCTGGATTAAAATGCAATCTGGAGCACTCGAGGAAGTGGCCCGCTAGCTACAGGGGAAATAAACATAAAAGAACATTCTATTGCTTGTGATGTTTGATGTAGCCCTCAGATTCAGAAAGAGCCTTGTAGGTCCACTTCCCATAATCTCTGCAATGATTTTTGCACATGTTTAACTGCATCCCTATCAGCTACCATTTTTCACATTTTGGTAAGCAGTTAATATATGACCATATTAACAAGTGGAATACAAAATATGCTTGCCAATGTATAGTATAGGCAGGTTTTTCCTTATTTTTAGAAGTAGATTTAAAATTAGATGATGAAATGATGACTTCACTTGAGTATTAGATGACATTAGAGTTCAAAATCTATTATCTAATTCTTTGTAAATGTTTTATAATACGCATTATCTCAAGGCCATTCTTGTCAAAAATATATTAGGCATTTTATGGCTGTACCAGTAACCAATTTAAATTTTTGGCTCTCAGGATTTCTTCTTCTGCTGCAGTTTATTATACTAAAATGTAAAACAAAGAGGGAATTGAGATTGAAGATCAGTGTTAATGTTCACTCCCACCTTATGTTGGGGCATTAGTTTGCGGCTAAGTAGCTATAAAATTGTATCCGTGACACCCGCTCCTGTACTTGCCCATTACAGTCTTGTCTAATGATACCTACTGTGATGTAGTAACTGCTATTTTGAGTGGATCCTTTTGCTCCTGAAGACACAAATAAGGCACAATGAAGAGGAAAAATATCATTTTATATTATTTCAAAAGCAAATAGAATAAAAACACAAGCTTAAGAATATATCTGAGATTCATTCCATGAATAATGATGAGTATATCTTTCAAATCTTAGATTACCTTTTTCAGTAATGTCTCAAGCTGCCACTTGGAATTGAGTGGGGAATGAACACTGGTTAAATACAGAGTGATCCACTGTAAATTCCCTCCCTGCAATGTTGCAGCTATGGATCAGAGAGACTTTAGTACCAAAAATCATTTATTTTATTGCACATTATTGCGAGACCAAAATGTTCTTGTTTCTTCTAAGAATACTCTTAAAAGCCAAGATTTCCATATTTAAGAGGAATTGCTGGAAGCTTCTTCTCTCCATTTTCACATCTCATGATTTGAAAAGGAATATAGGGAAGCTTACAGAAGGTTAAAACAATGTTACTTTTTTGACAATCAACACCATCATTCTTGGGCTGTTTAGGGTAGCATACTTTGGTGGACTTATGCACATACGTCTATGTGGAACTTGGGCATGACCCCCATGAACTGCTTAAGTTTACCCTACAAGGGGTGGGGGGTGGGGGAATCATCATTGAAAAGAAAGAGCTGGTATACTCTTGAAGGAAAAGAATTGGTATTTTCTGCTGGACAAAATAAAGTAGGTTTTGGTGAAGGATAACTTCCCATTCAAAAATTGCTGTATCCAAATAATATTATTTGGAAATACTTTCTGGTAGCACTCTGTAGAGTATTAAGACTCATCTACACACCTTCCTTGCCCTGGCTTGAAGACTCTCCACTTTTGCAGAGGATATAACCTCATAGCAAAGCCACTACTGGGGCAGGCTGAGACCAGATCAAGATGATCCAGCAAGAAAATGATGTTCTCCATGGAAAAATGGAAGAAAACCACCTATGCAAACATCCTACATTGCATGTTAAGGTAAAGGTAAAGGTTCCCCTCGCACATTTGTGCAGTCATGTCTGACTCTAGGGGCCGGTGCTCATCTCCGTTTGTTAGCCGAAGAGCCAGCGTTGTCCGAAGACGCTTCCACAGTCATTTGACCGGCATGACTGCTACCTACCCACCAAAGTGGTACCTATTAATCTACTTGCATTTTGCATGCTTTCAAACTGCTAGGTTGGCAAGAGCTGGAGCTAGTGCGGGAGATCACTCCGCACGCGGGGCTAGGGTCTCGAACCTCCGAACTTGCGATCTTCCGATCGACAAGCCTGGCGTCTTACCCGCCGAGCCACCATGCCCCATTGCATGTTACAGGAACCTTTAGAGGTCAATGAGTTCTAGTTGGCCTGAGAGGAGTATCAACCTCACAGAAGACCAAATCCTGATCTTCCATGGGGTCAATGTTCTCATTATACCAATATTCCTATTGAGCAGATTGCAGGAAAAGTGGCTAAAGATTTCAGGGAGTTGTCTCTGAATAGTGATTCCTTGATCATTGTTAGACTGGATTAAAGAGGGTGCAGTGCTGTTATTTGATCTATGACTAAGCCTACCAGCAACTCCACTACATCATTTTTCAGGAGAAACAAAGAGACACACATGCAGCAGAAGAAAACTTTATCAGCCTGTCCTCTCCTGGCAAGAGAAGGAGCAAAGATAGAGGTGAGATACTATAAGACCAGAGGATAAGTGGCTGTAGTGTGCCTTGCCCTATTTAAAGTTATGAGAGAAAGAGGAGCTCGGGGGTGGGGGGGAAGCAACTTATACTCTGTTCTGTTCGGAGTAGGAGACCACCAGAACTTTAAGAAAATAGTTTTTATTATTATAAAAAACTATTTACAAAGTTAAGTCCATAAACTCAACTGAAGATTGCTTGGATCAATTGGAGATTCACAACAGGTTGCACTTGGAGGTAGGCAGCTATGCAGTGGCACAACTAGAGTTCATAAGAACAAGTAGAACAACAGTTCTGGATCAAGGTGCTAGGTTGGTTGGATTCTTCTGAATCGCTGAAAAAAGGGCTACACTGATTCTTGATACGGCTGGCTGAAGACTGGAACAAGAAGACTACAAGGCAGGCTGGATAAGGTTCTTCTGGGTCCACAGGACAATACTGGACTGGATCTGCAGGGTAAGGCTGGACTGGATTCTTGGCAAGGTTCCTCTGGATTCTCAGGATACTACTGGACTGGATCTGCAAGGCAGGACTGGACAGGATTCCTCAGGATTCTCAGGACACACTGGACTGGATCTGCTGGACTGGATTCACTGGACAAACTAGAAGGCAGACTGGATTGGTTCCCATAGGCAACTGGACTGGAACCGCAAGGCAGACAGGACTGGAATCACTAGGTGACTGGACTGTAGCTGCAAGGCAGACAGGACTGGAACCACTAGGCAACTAGACTGGACTGCAAGGCAAACAGGACTGGTTCCACTAGGCAATGCTACCTGAAAAACCAGGCAGGACAGGACTCTCCACACAAGAATAACCCCCAATGGCAGAACGCGGCTGCACTGAATGAGCGCGACAAAACACACGAGGATGAACAGAGTACTTAACTGAAGCGTCAAAATGCTGTTTTGCCAAGGCTGCTGAACGCTGTGAAGCTATGGATGCAATCTGACGAATGCCCAAAGCAACCAAAGTTTCCTTAGCTGGGGTTTGCTGAAGAACTACGAGACGAGGTTCCGTTCTTCTTGATGCTGCAGCAAACTGGGCTTCTGTTGCAGCTGGGGTCAATTCAGAAATGAGGTGAGGCTCTTGCTCTGATTCCGCAGCGGCTACAGGGCAGGACTCCAAGGACGGTTACAGCTGGACTTCTCCAGAAGAAGCTGTTAGCTCAGTGGAATGTTTGTCACCGGCAGCCTGTTGATTGCGCTGGCCCCCTTTTATCCTGTTCTCCAAATGCCTCTTCTCCACAGGAGCCAATTGGGCTTCCTTCTGCTTGGCGTGCTTCTCCGCCCTTCTTTCTCATGCCGTGATTGGTGCCCTAGACTTAGTTCCGGGTTCCTGACCAATCAGCTCTCCAGGATTCTCCCACGCTGCTGGGTGATCTCCAGGTCCAGACTCCTGCACTTGTTCATCACGAGTTGGATCATGAGAATCGCACTTTTGACCCTGCACCTGCCTATCAATGGTTGGATCACGAGTATCACATTTTTGACCCTGCCCCGGTTGCTACTCAGTATCAGTTTCGTTTCTGAGGTAAGTTTCGTTTACCTCAAGCTCAGAGTCAGAGTCAGACTGAACTCTGACATACTCATGGAGGAAATGTGCCAAGGCAAGAACAAAACAAGAGTTGGAAAGGAAGATTGCTACCCCTTTCTCTTTGGCCCCTTGCCCTGGCAGCTTGTTGAAGACAACTATCACCACTGCCAGCATCAGCCACCCTCATGTAAGGGCAGCTTCTCCACTGACCTTGTAAGAGGTATGCTCTGGGGACAGCAGTTTTCAAAAATGGCATGCTTCCCTCCCAACTTGAGGACAGGAGGAAAGCATATCAACAGGTCTGTGCTGATGGGCCCTTAGGCTCATTTTACTAATCTTTAATATAGTTATGCCCTATGTCAGGGATGAGGAATCACTGACTCACAGGTGTAACCTCAACATCAAGTGGACCATTCTGGTCTGCAGTGCTTCAAACAAGTCTGACCAGATTCTCTAATGATACTGCAGGCCCAAATCTGACCAAATTCTCTATGATATCGCAGTCCTTACCCCTGCTCTGGTTTCTTCAGTGTACGTCTTTTCTTTTTATTCTGGCTCCTTTCAAGGAAAGAATGGGTATATTATGTTGGGCAACTGATTACTGGAGATCATCATCAGCCTATAGCACAACTGCTCCACTTAGTAAACCTCTTCCTGGTAATTTCTTCCTCTAACTTCCCTACTTCTATCATCTTCCACATGCTAAATTCTGAATTATAAGTTATTTTTGGTGGGGAGGAGATCTCTTACAGATCTTTGTCCTGTTTCCTTCTGTAGATTGAGGTGCATGAACAATGTCTGCAGCTACTTTTTATCTGGCCTTCAAGAGCCATAGAGTGACACCATGATATCATTGTAAAGGGCTGTGGCAAAATGTTTTGTTCAGTGTGTAGGGATTTGAGGGATTTTTAGAGTGTAATGGCCACAAAGTAGGGGAAAAATGCCACCAGAAACTAGCATTTTTGCTTCTGAATATCAGCAATCATTGTATGTGTGTTATTGGGGGTATAAAAAGGGGTCGGGGGATGCAAGTGGTCTATGGGTTATCCATTCCTGCTGTGCATTCCATATTCTCATTTTCTTCATTTTGTAGCCTCCGTGATCAAAAGACATGAGGATTCTCTTCAAAAATAGAAATTAAATGATATTTATTTATTTATTTATTTATTTATTTATTTATTTATTGTGGTATTTATACCCCGCCTATCCCCTCCCTAACGGAGGACTCTAGGCGGCTTACATACATGTCTATATACATTTATCTTTATACATACATTTATCACCTAAGTGTAATTTTACCCGCGCACCAGGAGAGGGGGTAAGGGAACCGGCTCTTAAGGCTCTGGACTACAATTCCCAGGATGCCTTGAGCCGGCTGCTGATGTCCTGTTGATGTCACTTCCGGGTCTGTCTGTCCTCACCGGCAGCATTTCAGTCTTCCTCCGATCTTTTTTCTCCATCTTTTTTTCTCCGGTGGAATGGCTCCCCGACAGGACGTAGCACATTTTTCCCACGTAAGTGGTACCCAATTTATCTACTCGCCTTAATTAGCTTTCGAATTGCTGGGTTGGCAGAAGCTAGGGTGAATGACGAGAGCTCACCTCGCCACGCGGGGATTAGAACTGCCGACCATCAGATCTTATACAGGCAGCCCTTCCGGCTCAGCGGTTTAACCCGCTGAGCTACCGCGCCCCTATTGCAAGTATTGTTATTGTATGATCTCCCCCTGACTAATTAAGAAATTATTGGCAAACCTCAGATGGAATGTATTGTACCAGCTTATTTAAAATAATGAAGAAATCAAAAGAGAGATCATAAAAATACTATTCACTGCTAGAGAATAAAATGAGAACAGAAAAAGAAAGAAAAGAAAAAATCTAATTCATAGTTTTTAATTGTACTTTGGTCATGTCTTCATTAAACATGAAAGACAATGATGATCAGGGGTCTTAAAAGAAAAGCTTTTTTGCAAAGAGAACATTGTATAATAATAGTTATAAGAATATAGATTAATAGGCCTGGAACTGTTCTCTCTTTTTAAGGGGTTTAATGCTTTTTGCTCAAATCTTTCCAATCCAATTTTTACAGTTGTTCCTGCCACTATTGCTTGCATTTTGGGCAGGTGAGTTTTAAAATTTTTAATTTATATACTAATACCAAATGACCACATTCTGAGCAGAGGTCATCATATGTAAGATTAATCTGTTTATAGAGATTTCCCAGGCTTTCTTTAGGTCTTAAATGGAAGTGCAAATGGAAGTGGGTCTTGTGTAGGTATGATACAATGGAAGAACTTGAGCAAAATCTGTATCCACCACTCTAAATAGAAAAAGAAAAAAAGAAAAACAGGCAGTTCCCATCTATTATAATTCCTGAATTACACAGGAATTTGAAGAACGCATTTTTACTGGGCCTCTTTAAACTGGAAGAAGCTCAATGGTCTAATCATAGGAAACAAAGGTTAGCACAAATGTCTGCTGCACCACTGTTAAGGGGTAGCCCCAATTTTATTTTAAAAATGTCACATCCTGAGCATTTAAATATCAGAGGAAGCATGCATATTATAAAAGTGATAAGAACTGAACAACACTGCACAATTTCATATATTACTTTAACATTCTTCAAAGTATATTGAATTAAGGGGAACCTCCATATACCTCCTCTGATGTTCCTCCTTTGCCTCTTGTCATTTCATATCTGCTACCTTTTTATACTCCCTATTGTGTGGCTGTTACTTTTCCCCAATCCCACTCACTAACTTCTCTGGGTCTTATCCTTCTTTCATCCTTGGTCCTGCTTCCTGGCCTTCACCTCCCACTTCTGGTTTTCTTTTTTCTTTTGTTTATAACTATCTTGTCTGTTCATTTGCACTAAATACAGAAATACAGTGGCTACTTGCATTCATTTCCTCAAAGGCTTCTGAACCTCACTGTAATACCTTTAGAAATAAGTTCCTATGCTTCCAGAACCCAGTCCCAAATGTTGGACAACTCTTATTATAAAAAAGTGTGGTGGGTAGAAGTGTTCATGATCATATTTATTTATCATTTGTGGGAGATTTTTTTTCAAGAATGATCTGCTGTTCGCCTGGTTTGTAACTAGAGCCGAAGGAAGGTGTTCATTACAAGCTGCTGGAGCTTTTGGAGACTCTTTGACTTTCTAGCAAGAAGACCAGCCAAGAGTGTCTGCCACCCAGTGGTAACACACACACAGCAGTGATCTACTGTTTATAGGTCAATAGGTTTCTCATCTCTCAAAGATCACCTGGTCCTTTGCAGGGTGTCTGGTGTCTTTGACATCCCATTGTTTGAAACTCTATACTTCCCGCCACTCTCCTGGCAGCTTGTTCCCTTTAACTGCTGCTAAGCCACAAAGAACATTAGCAAAATCAGAGGGATAGTAGCTATTTTCTCGTGGAACAGTGGATTGCCTAGCTAGAATGCTTGAATGGCCATGCCTAAGGCCAATAATCAGGTCTCTACCCAGCTTTCTGCAAAACAGAAAAAGGGAGAATGACAACAACAGCTGCCATGCTGACTTGTCTTTGACAAATGATCCTGTCACTCTTCATATTGATTAGCAATCTTACAATATTTCACTTCAAAAACACAGATGAGGCTGGGTTGTATCATGAACAGAGCTCAAGGAGAAAAGCACTGTGTGCTTAGTGTCTGTCTTGTTGACAAGGAAGACCTCTAGATGATCTCCAAAGAATGATTGGTGAAATCATTCTTTTAGAATCTGTGATAGCACATCTGTCCTAGCTTGCCATTAAGATTAGTTAGAGAATAATATATCATTGATAGCAAAAGCTGTTTTTATTCAAGCTGTCATCTATAGCCACATCCTCCTTGAAAACCTTGGATGCAGCCCACCAGAAACCCTCGAAAGCTGTTACCAAATTGTAATGTTTAATGTGACTGAAAGTAAAATTATAAAATACATCACTGGAGAATCAACTATATCTCCTTTATTTAAATACATATGTACAGTAAATGAATTCAAACAAATGTAGCTTTTGTCCTGGTTGCCACCACTAGACTTTGTAGTGTGTTTCCTGGTTTTCTACTCAAATATTTTATGGGGCTCTTAGCCTAGAAGAAGGCTGTTTGAGAGCTCTAAAACCAGGTTGTTGTTTTTTTCCTGTTTTCTGAATAACACCAACTCTTAAGGCCATGGAAAATTCTGAAGGGAACTTTTGTTTTGACAACACTTAGAGCAAATTACCCCTTTGAAGCTGCTTCATGATGCAGCATAGGTCCTACATCTAGAGAATCAAGCAAAGTCTCTGGGGTGCTTTGCTTTACCTTGCTTTAACACACATCCTCTAGCACTTTTAGTAGCCAGGAAGGGTTTCTGAGCGAAGTAAAACATCTCAACAAGGTGAATTCTGTCACCACCAAGCCTCTATGTGGCAAATAGTGTTGCCTCCACTGCAGTGCGAATATGTGGCTGCAGCCTGCCATTTCTCCCCTGCACCCACCACTGCAAGCTTTGCTGAAAGTTAGTGGCAAAATGGCTTGATTCTGATGTAGTTTGGCAGTATTTTTCAGAGTCTGGAAGGTTTTAAAGGTGGGAATAGTGGTAGTTTACTTCCCAGTACTGTCCTTTCTATTGTTTGTTTGTTTGTTTGTTTGTTTATTATTTAAATTTAAATAACCGCCCAACTCCCCCAGTGGGAGACTCTTTTATCTATTATCACCTAGAAACTAACTGAAAAAAAAATCAGCTGTGTCCTTTCTGGGGACATCTCCACATCACCAGAAGGCCTTTCCATCTCTCTAAAAGATCATAAGCATGAACTGTAGCTCCTCGCCCTCTGGAAATTGCCCCCACCCTGACTCTATTTGTGAGTCATTACCTTAAATTTCAGATTTTGAAATGCTCGGTAGGTTGATAGGCTGCCATGGTCAATAAATGATGGTCAGTTATGTACTCATGACTGGCTCTTGGATCATGTGGAATAAATGGGAATTTTATCAGACATCATGGACAAGAATCATTACAGCTTCTCAACTTTACTAGGAATTGTCAAAATGTTTGTTCCTCCTGGTGGTACATCACAAGTTAATATGTGTTTATTGCCAGTTTTCTTCCTCAACACCAAAGAATCCTAGGCGTCTCTTATAGCATGCTGGTGAATTTGTCCAAGAGAAATCTTACATACCACTTAGGCAAGCATATCAAATGTTATTAATGTTATTAATGTTGGATATATAAATGTTATTAATGTTGAAGCTTTTCTTCAACATTAATAGAGCAAGCTGTTCTGTTGGGGTGTGCTAAAGACCAAGGGAATAGCATTTCTAGAATTACAGAGATCCACAACTTTTCCCTACACACACTTGGCAGAGCAACTCCCCCCAGTTTTGGAGTTCCAACACTGGTCAAGAAATGGCCTTGGAAAGTTTCCATGGCAACAGAACACACACACCCTCCTCCAGGTGGTCCTCACTCTCATCCTTTGGAGTGGGTGATCCAAGATAACGCTTGCAAGAGTATAATAGGTTTTCAACTATATGGCAATATAGGAAACAGAACTCAATGTCTACCATAGTTTCTTGTCTTTGATAATCCAAGAATCTGAATAGCAGCTGAGGAAAATAATAAGTTTCCCATTAATCTTTTATTTTAGAGGGGTGTTCACCATTTGATTAAAAAGAAAAGAAAAAACCCCTAAACTAAACTTTCAGAAATCCTTACACTGGCTCTATATGGAAGATAAATCTGCTCAGCATTTAAGAAATATATCCCATGTTAGGTAAAAAATATTATTGTACATATTGTACAACACACTGTGTTGGATACGGTGAAAAAAAAAGTTGTTTCAGTTAAGCTAGTAGCTAGAGTTGCTGATTAAATGAATAACATCTCTCTGGGGGTGGGGTGATGTTTTGTTATAATTTCATACCCACTTTCAAAGATATTTTATCAAAAATAAAGCAAAGCAAAACAAATTATATGAACTAAAAAGAAAGAAAGAAAACGTAGCATTTCCTGCCCTCAGGAGATACAATGCAGATTAATATGAGTTAAATGGAACATGACCAATTTGTGAAGCACTTGGTTTGTATCTTGAGAAATTGAAGAAGAGTTCATTTTCCCATGCAATCACACCCAGCCTTAGGCTACAAGCTCTAGTAGTTAGAATGGATGCCACAGGCTACCTGCCTGGGCGTGCTAGAGTATCCTAGAATAATTCACATTACATCTCAGATGCAATGATGTTATAAATTTACCTGTGTGACAGTAATGTTCCTTATCATTAGTTCAAACATGCATGAGAAGTTGCACCATTCACTGCAAAAGATCTCCTTGGTGGAAAGGCTGGTGGAGGGGGTGGGGGGGAAGAGGCATATATTTACAACAATCTACTTAACATGTAAAATGTATAAATTAGTTAACATATAAATGAGTTATTTATACACATTTTACCAGCATTTGATTCTTCCCATTCCCAGAAATGTCAGTGGAATGGAAGGAAGAACAAGAAACAAGGAATTTGCCAAGAATCAGAGGTTTAGAGGGGGACCTATGCATGATATGTTTCTCTTCATTGATACAATCTTCCTAACTCCTCAGAAAAAGAACAGTCCTTATGGGAAAAAAGGCTTCCTTTTAAAATTAGTCATATTCACACAAATGTGCAACTAGAGATGGGGGGGGGGGAATAATTCACATTTGAATGCTTATTTACTGAATGTTGCATGTTCTGACCAATACATGGATTAAAGCCAGCAATAAAAATGTATTGGGGAAGAATGCAGACATGAAAATACCATACAAAATGTATCACATAAAGGGAAATTATTAGCAATTTCTGTGTACATTAGGCATAGTTGCACACAAAATGGGATATGTTTGGAGAAGTGCAAACCAAAATACATTTTAATGAAAACATTTTTTAAAAAAATTCTTAATTAACCAAACTTGATGCATATGCAAAAATGAGAAAACAAAACGGTCCATCTTTATTTCTCAAACTGTGGGTTGACGTCCACTCATAAATGATGGTTTAGTGGACTGAATAATGGCAACAATATGAAGTACCCAAGATTACAATTGTTTATGATGTCCATTTCATGGAATTTCATTGAAGGAAATTATGGTGAGCAGCATTAAAACTCTAGTGGGTCCTGGCATGCCCAGCATTGACAGTGACCCTGTTTGATGTCTATTGGGAGGCCCTCCAGGCTGTAAGGCCCTGGATATTACCACTGAGGGCAATACTGTGAGATGCTGCTGTCCAGATCAGACCCATCACACTATTGCTGCAATAAATTGACATGGTAAGAAAAAAATTCTCCTGGTGAAACAGTGACTATTTATTGTGACTGAGTACTCACGTTGCACTACTATATTTTAACCCTGGTTTGTTCACTAAGCCACAATTGGTTGGGTTCACACCTCATGCTAAACCATAACCCATAGTTAACAAATGATTATCATGAGTTCAAATTCACATTAACCAAAACCAATTAAATGCATCATGCTAAGCCAGAGCTAAATTATATTTTTTATTAGTGTGTTATGCAAAACCCACTGGTGAGTTTGACACTGCTCAACCTGTGGCCAATGTTGCAGCTGGGGCTAGATTTCAGGCAGCAACACGGAGTCCCACAATCAATTCCTCCCCCCAAAAAAAATCTATCCAGGGATCACCAGGAAATGAAGGCAGCTCCAGCCTGGTGTTAACACACAAGCCAACCACAACAGGGTTGTCCCTATTCACCACTTTTTTTGTTGTTTATTCGTTCAGTCGCTTCCGACTCTTCGTGACTTCATGGACCAGCCCACGCCAGAGCTTCCTGTCGGCCGTCACCACCCCCAGCTCCCCCATGGTTGAGTCTGTCACCTCCAGAATATAATCCATCCATCTTGCCCTTGGTCGGCCCCTCTTCCTTTGGCCTTCCACTTTCCCTAGCATCAGCATCTTCTCCAGGGTATCCTGTCTTCTCATTATGTGGCCAAAGTACTTCAGTTTTGCCTTTAATATCATTCCCTCAAGTGAGCAGTCTGGCTTTATTTCCTGGAGTATGGACTGGTTTGATCTTCTTGCAGTCCAAGGCACTCTCAGAATTTTCCTCCAACACCACAGTTCAAAAGCATCTATCTTCCTTCGCTCAGCCTTCCTTATGGTCCAGCTCTCGCAGCCATAGATTACTACAGGGAATACCATTGCTTTGACTATGCGGACCTTTGTTGTCAGTGTGATGTCTCTGCTCTTAACTATTTTATCAAGATTTGCCATTGCTCTCCTCCCAAGAAGTAGACGTCTTCTGATTTCCTGGCTGCAGTCAGCATCTGCAGTAATCTTTGCGCCTAGAAATACAAAGTCTGTCACTGCCTCCACTTTTTCTCCCTCTATTTGCCAGTCATCAATCAAGCTCGTTGCCATAATCTTGGTTTTTTTTGAGGTTTAACTGCAACCCAGCTTTTGCACTTTCTTCTTTCACCTTCGTCATAAGGCTCTTCAACTCCTCCTCGCTTTCAGCCATCAAAGTGGTATCATGTGCATATCTGAGATTGTTAATGTTCCTTCCAGCGATTTTAACTCCAGCCTTGGATTCCTCAAGCCCAGCACGTCGCATGATGTGTTCTGCGTACAGGTTGAATAGGTAGGGTGAGAGTATACAACCCTGCCGTACTCCTTTCCCAATCTTAAACCAGTCCGTTGTTCCGTGCTCTGTTCTTACCGTTGCTACTTGGTCGTTATACAGATTCCTCAGGAGGCAGACAAGATGACTTGGTATCCCCATACCACCAAGAACTTGCCACAATTTGTTATGATCCACACAGTCAAAGGCTTTAGAATAGTCAATAAAACAGAAATAGATGTTTTTCTGAAATTCCCTGGCTTTCTCCATTATCCAGCGGATATTGGCAATTTAGTCTCTAGTTCCTCTGCCTTTTCTAAACCCAGCTTGTACATCTGGCAATTCTCGCTCCATGAATTGCTGGAGTCTACCTTGCAAGATCTTGAGCATTACCTTACTGGCATGTGAAATAAGTGCCACTGTTCGATAGTTTGAACATTCTTTAGTGCTTCCCTTTTTTGGTATGGGGATATAAGTTGATTTTTTCCAATCTGATGGCCATTTTTGTGTTTTCCAAATTTGCTGGCATATGGCATGCATCACCTTGACAGCATCATCTTGCAAGATTTTAAACAGTTCAGCTGGGATACCGTCGTCTCCTGCTGCCTTGTTATTAGCAATGCTTCTTAAGGCCCATTCAACCTCACTCTTCAGGATGTCTGGCTTTAACTCACTGACCACACCGTCAAAGCTATCTCCAATATTATTATCCTTCCTGTACAGATCTTCCGTATATTCTTGCCACCTTTTCTTGATCTCTTCTGCTTCTGTTAGGTCCTTACCATCTTTGTTTTTGATCATACCCGTTTTTGCATGTACTCTGTATTAAATTGGTCAGAAACCTGTAATTTTCTTTTTCAAAGAAGAGGCACCATAATGACTTACTAATAGAACACATGCTTTGCATAGAGAACATCTCTGTTCCCAGCCCTTGAAAAGCATTTCTTACAAGCTGTTTAAAAGTTGGGGAACTGCTGCCATCCAAAGGTGATAACAGGGCTCATCATCTGAAGACTATCAGTCCAGCTTCTAAGCCCATTGGATACTAATGCAAGGCAAGGATTTATGTATGTATGTATGTATGTATTTATTTATTTGCTCGAATAATATAGCCGCCCATCTCACTTTTACGTGACTCTAGGCGGCTTACAATAAAACAAATAAAACACAAAATACATTATTAAAATTGAGGCTCAGAGCCATGGGATGGCCTCGCAGTTGTGTTGCTCAAATTCTGACCTTTAATTCTAAATAGTTGGCTAAAATTGGTTACTGTGGCATGCTTTCAACTAAGACATTTTTACTTTCTTGTAATGAATATGCAGTATATTCCTTTTTCTCTATAGTCACTTCAAGGGTTAGGGTTAGGAAGAGACAGGTTACTGTATGAGTTGCTGTTTTGACTTTGAAGCAATGGCGGGATCTTGTGCTCAATTCACACTGTAGATTTGGGTTGATACTGTGCACATCTTGAACTCCTTTAGTGGAGTTTATTTCCAGGTTTTTAAAAGAATGGCGATTGTAATAGTTATAATAGCAACAATACTAAGTTATTGCAAGGGGCAGTTTCACATGCTGAAAAATTTGCCTAAACTTTTTGTTTTGTCAGCTTCAGTTTTACCAACTGACTACCTAAAGCCTATTTTCCAGGTTCCTTTCCTTTCCTTTCCTTTCCTTTCCTTTCCTTTCCTTTCCTTTCCTTTCCTTTCCTTTCCTTTCCTTTCCTTTCCTTTCCTTTCCTTTCCTTTCCTTTCCTTCTCCTGGAGTTCAGCATCCTGTTCTGATGATGTCTGGCCAAATTGCCAATTAGTATTTATTGTTATAGGCATTGTGTGCCTCATGTTTGGTTGTGTGATGTCTTTCAATCACCGGGGCCTCGACCATCACTCATGTCACCTGGCACAAGCCACCCAACAGCTGTTAGATGACCTGAAGATGAAAGGCTTCTCCCCTATAACCAATCCCAGGAGCCATACCGTCACCTTCCCCTCAATCACTCTATAAATCCTGATAACAGCTGAACACGTTGTAAAGCGGCATGGCAGCCTTCTCGGCTGCCCCTGGAGAGCAGCCACTGGGATGAGCTATCTCAGCTGGTGTTGTGGAAATCCTATGATATGGTGGCTGCCTCTGCCCCCAGTCTGCAACAGAGGACAGGCCTCTGGGGAGAGAGTCAGCAGCATTCTGCTTTGGGAAGCATTAGCATTGCTGGTGTAAGCCAAACAGATGGCTGGGCTTGAGCTGGTGATCTTGCTTACAGTGAGGTGGAAAGAATACTTGAAGTGGCTTTCTTTGCTATCAGAGCCCAATCCACTATATAATAATGTAA
The DNA here is from genome assembly GCA_023362775.1 of Charina bottae. Lineage (NCBI taxonomy): Eukaryota > Metazoa > Chordata > Lepidosauria > Squamata > Charinaidae > Charina > Charina bottae. The sequence continues at coordinate 32,496,487 of JALMGJ010000007.1, forward strand.
AATTAGGTACAATACTTCGAAGGACGAACAACACCCCGCACTCCAATACTTACATTTAACTCAGCCAACTGAACAAGACTACTGGAATGGGATACCAACTATTTGCATTCAGTTAGGCATTACCAGTCAAGTTTTCAGCTGATATTAATAAGCAGACACAGAATTCCTTCTCTTTACATTAGACCACAATCTACCACAATGTCTTTGCCCTGCAGTGAGCTAACATGCTTAGCCCTGAGGTAAGAGGCAATTAAGGTGCTAACAGCTCAGTGTCAACAACAATGGAATATGTGGGCTAGTGATCTGAATAGATTGGTGCATATATTTATAGCAAATCAGAAAACTACAAGAACATGAGCAAATCACCAGACCATTGTACTAATTCCTCACATCAACAAGTTTTGCTTAAGTTTTTATAAAGAGGAACAGTCATACGTGGAGAGAGAAATGCCAGATGAGCAGGAATATTTCAGAAAATGAACAAGAGAAGATTTGAAAGCATGAAGACAGGCTTGAGCAGAGGGCTGAAATTAATACAATGAAATTTAATAAGAAGAAATGTAAAGTTCTACATAGGTAGAAAAAGTCAAATCACAAATATAGGATGGGAGAGACATGAGTACATATGAAAGGGATCTAAATGTCCTTATCAACCAAAAGTTACACATGAACTATGGGCTACTGAGAATAGAAAGTTAATCTATTCACCTCCAAACTTTTGTCTTACAGAAACTATGGTGGATTGGGTTCTGATTTTGTATTTTATCTAAAATGTTGCATCAACACACTGTACAATGTTCGGGTATACTCACACATACTGTATATGCATGAGCGTATATTGTTTTCTCTGATTTTATTGCTTTGCAATGTAACAATGATATTTTGTAACATGCATAAGCTTTCCCATGAAATCTGTTTTCTTTGTGTTCAGTAAGCACTTTGACTAATAAAAGGTGTCAGGTGTGACATTGGTAATAATATGGAAAACCTAATATTCTTGTACCACATACAGCTGGCCTCAGAGTAACAGTGCAGTGATTTTTTTAAGCACTCTTAGCTGAAAGGGAAAAGAAAAAAGGGAATAATAAAAAAATGTGTGTGTGTGTTACAGAGTTATTTTCTGTACAATTTCCTAAGGACTGAATTCATTTTCACAGTTCCTTTCGAATGCAGCTTTTCCTACAAGGTTTTTAACTATTCAAAAGCTATGTGATAGCTCCACCGTTTGACGTTTTTGAAAACTGTGACTGTCCTTCCTTCCTTCCTTCCTTCCTTCCTTCCTTCCTTCCTTCCTTCCTTCCTTCCTTCCTTCCTTCCTTCTCTGAAACAAAGCAACAATGAAAGATCATAAAGTATATAATGACAATACCCTATAATATTCGTTTCCTGATTGAACAATTTTTCCTCAATCTGAAACCTTCAGATGTGGTGGATTTCAGCTCCTAGAAACCCTCAGCCATTCTGGCCATTAATTCCTGCTAGCTAGAAATTAATTGCAGTCAACACATGTAGATGGCAACAATAAGAGAAAGCGGTATCAGATTACACCCATTTCATTCTCATCCTTCTATTTCAGCATTTTCAACTATTTATAATGTAAAATAAATGTATGGTGTTAGAAGTAAAAATGGCATATAGCAGCACTGAAATTGGCAGGCTGGATTTTAACAGTCTTGCCTGAACATTCCATTAGATTTAAACTTTAAAACCATATTTTTATTCTTTAAAACCGTATTTAATCTGGTTCTGCATTCAAACTTCTGGAACCAAACTGGAAAATTTAAGTTAATACCAAATTGATGAAAAATCCATTTAATGACCCCTATCAACTTACTCTTTAGAACCAGGATACTTCCATATTATGACTGTTTCCCCCGGAGGCACCACATTGGGGAGGGGGGGATGAAGTTAGAGAGAGACAGAGAAAGGGAGAGAGAGATGGTGGCCACATTGCTAAACCCCTGCCCCTTTTTAATGTGCTTTCCATGTGCAACACATATAAAAAATAGCAGGGTTTCAATCATGTGGTTGCAGTCAGCACCTTGAATTTCTTGACAACTCCCCAGTAAACACTCCAGGTTTCCACTCTCCAACCCCCAAAAGAAGCAGTTTGGGGGGAAAAAACCTGCATCATTTTCACTGTTGCCTATCTTGCAATGCTGAGAACACTGGAGAAATGGGGGGGAAATAGAAACTTTTAGAAAATTACCTCTGGGGAAAGCACTAACCATATGCTCTCTGTCTCTGGAGATAACCAGTATTGTCAGCATTAAGGATATTCTCCGTGGTCTTGATTTAAGAATCCTTTTTTCTGAAGAAAAAAAAATAAGTGGTTACTTGTCTCTATGTGTTACTAAACTAAAGACCAAAACGAGCCCATCATGCTTTTAAGTGTGTGTACATGGCCGGAGGGGAAACGGAACTCCTTTCATTCCGATCCCTTGTGATCTAAAATGAGAAAAATCTTTTCTCAAACATTTCAGAGAATACGTGGGTTAACTTCCATGTCCTTATACTGTTCCATTACTGTTTAGTGGATCTTTGTGTCGAATGTCAATAGCAGTGTATGTCTCTTCTGGGATGTTAGTTGTCTCGCACGAGTGTGCATGGGACTGTGCAAGTCCTGACCCCCAGTTTGACATGAGGAGAGAAAATGGAGGAAGCAGGAAGTAAAGGCAGGAGTAAACAGGTGGAGAATATGCAGTAACTTCAGAGCTTACTGACTGGCTTAGTTGCAGTGGGGTGTGAGAATTGGGAAAGTGAGTTAAAGATTTCACAAAAGTCAGGTTCTCAGAAATCCGAAGAAAGTTAATCCAGCTGGGAGATGCAGCCGTTATATGAAAAGATTGGTAGCTAACGGGAAGGTACAAATGTGGTTTTTTTAATACCTGGAAATTTCAATAAGCTTTGCTCACAATACTCTGCAGCTGTAGAGAGTAATTTTAATTTTTAATATGATCTTGATAGTTATTATTTTCAGAAGTCTTTTTGATAAGTTGAATACAGTATATCTGTTATTTTTATGGATCTTATATGGTCCTAGAATTTCCATTCTTTTCTCAAGGCCTTTTTGAGGCTTGCACCCAATAGATTGGTTGGAGTTAAAGGAAACAAATGCATGTAATAAATAAAGTGAATGAATTAAAACAATTTGCCTAGTTATTTGCACATTATCTAGGACCACACAGATAGCCTTTTAAACTTAGAAGCATGACACAATTAAAAACAGGGTGGAGGGAGAGATGATTAAGAACAAGGGCTTAGAGAAAATAGTCACACATTTCCAAATGTCACTAGTGAATCCAAATGCATTTCAGCAATGACCAAGTTAGAACATTTAATTAAGTAATTAAATAAACCAATCCTCCATTTCATGAGGCGGTAACTCAATTCCCAAGTGAATAAGTTATGAGACTGAAGGCTGAGTAGTTTATCACAATGAAGAAATCTAATTACTGCTAGGGAATAAGACAGACCAATGATATTACTGTTATAAGAAAAGGTACACTTAACATAAAATAAGACAGTGTTTATAATAATTAAAAATGACTAATGATACAAAGCACTGTCAAATTAAAGGAGTGAGGTGTTTTCTGTTCTCTATTTCAGGCTTCCAGAATATACAGTAGCATATCAAAGTCACTTGCATGATCCAAATGGCAACTGCATGTTACCAATTTTTTTTTTACCACAGAATATGTAGTTACTCTACAGATATTAATAAGAAACAATGGGCAAATTGAAAATGTGTGAAATGTAATATGAAGAGAAGCGTTTTCATGAAATGGTTTTCCCTCTCCATTGCTTTGCTGATTCTTCAGATATTTTCTTGGGGAAAAGTTCTGTTGGATTCTGTTGAGTTCCACTGTGAGTCTCTGATTCTCCCCTCTCCTCCCCAAAAGTATAGTGCTAGATATCCCTTAAACTGCACAGGATGCTTTTGAATAAAACACATTACAGTAGGCTTTTTGCAAAAGAAAAGTCTTTTCTATTTCACCATTTACTGTAGTAAAAAAATTGTTCAATCAAAGCAACCTATTTTGCTTTGAGCAAAATGGCTTTGAAATAACCATTTCTCTACAGGCTGCCTTCTGACAAGCAATTCTACATATTTTATCTCACAGTGCTACTCCTGATAGTTTAGATTGGGATGGGTAAGTGGGAATCCTATGAGGGCCACAACTAGGGGACCTTCACCTAGTTTTAAACCCTACACACATTTTTTCAAATATCAGCCACATTGGGCTCCAGAGCTGGCTATATTTGAACTTTGGCTCCACAGGCCAAGCTATGGCTATTTCTTGTACTAGTTACTCCCACTCTGACTCTACCTCCCACCAAGATAAGGTCCCTACCAGTTTACTCCTAAAGGAACAAGATGTTCAACAGACAATTGCCTTTGACACTTCCTGTTGCAGCAATATAAAATAGTTTATCTTGTGTATGTATGTTTTTTAACTTTTTAGTTTCCATCACATAGCACAGGTTATTATTTTATGTTTTCCACAACTTTATTCCAAAGACTTTTGGGTGATATGGATGATAATTGCCCCCTTTACTCTAGAGCAACACAATGAGGTGGTTGTTTTAACAGCGGTCCCCAAACTTTTTGGCACCAGGGACCGGTTTTGCCACACAGGTCATGGGCGGGCCATGGGCGGGGCTCAATGGGTGGGCCATGTGGGCCATGGGTGGGCCATGCAGGCCATGGGTGTGCCACGCGGGCCATGGGCGGGGCTCGATGGGCAGGCCACGTGGGACATGGGTGTGCCACGCGGGCCATGGGCGGAGCTTGATGGGTGGGCCACATGGGCCATGGGTGGGCCATGGGCGGAGCTTGATGGGCGGGCTGTGCAGCCCGGTTCCTAACAGGCCATGGACTGGTACCAGTCCGCAGCCTGGGGGTTGGGGACCCGTTTTAGGATGAAAAGTAGTCTTAAGCCCAAGTCACCTTCCAGTTCTACAAGACTGGAATAGAGGTAATCAAAAAGGGGCTGTCTCTATAGTCATACTCAGGTATTAATTCCAGGAATTGAGGAGAACATTAATTGATAGAACAATCCTGAACATCTTGTAAACCCCCTGGAATCTTACAAGCACCATCAGTTTTCCATTGTGCAATATATGCATACAATATGTATTAAAGCTGTTTGGGGAAAGAGCTCAATGTACAGGCACTTGGTCACAAAAATGAGGCCAAGATAATTTTGTAGAAAATTATTGTTGCAATGGGAGAGGGGGAGCAAAGTTTATGTTCCGTGTAAAAGCATCCCTCTTCAGCAATTTCTGATTATTAGTGCTAAATTGAGTGCAGCAAATGAGCACTATCATTTCAATGACCTAGGATTTTACAAGTGTTCTGAGGCTACACTTTATGTTAAATGAGCATAAAAATAGAGCATGGAAAGAAAAAAAGGAGGAGTAGAGGGTGCCTACTTAGTCCCATGGCCTTGCTCCCTGCTGGCAGAAAAGTAACATTAGCCTCATATAGTACCCCACTGCAACCTCTGACAGTACACAGTGGTGCTGCTAGGGCTGAATGAGACCTAACCTGATTCTGTTGGTACATCTCCTCTTTCCCCTCTTTCAGATCTCATTTCTAGGGCTTTCTCTCGCTGTTATTCCTCTCTCCCATTTTATGAAGTGGCCTTAGCAAAATTTCCTTCCTTCCTTCCTTCCTTCCTTCCTTCCTTCCTTCCTTCCTTCCTTCCTTCCTTCCTTCCTCCTTCCTTCCTTCCTTCCTTCCTTCCTTCCTTCCTTCCTTCCTTCCTTTCTTTCTTTCTTTCTTTCTTTCTTTCTTTCTTTCTTTCTTTCTTTCTTTCTTTCTTTCTTTCTTTCTTTCTTCCAGAACGCTTCTAGTAGAGGGAAAAGAAGAAGAAGAACTCTGACCATGTTTGTGTGTTCATGCATGATTGTGTGTATGTCTGTATAATGATTGTAATGTTAAATTTAGGGACCCTTTTGTTTGCAGGCCCAGACTTGCACCTAAGAGTCCAACCTTACCCTAACTCTAACCCTGGGAGTTGCCTTATACCAAGTCAGACCACAGACAGGATTGCTTGCACTGCCTCATATGCATGTTCCAATCCTGCTCCCTGGAAATACTGTTCACTGAGCTTGGGGCTTTTATAAGCATAGCCTATGCTCTACCATTGAGATATATCCATTTTCTGATTTTATTACCTAGATCAGAGCTTTCCAAACTGTGTGTTGGGACACGTTAGTGTGTTGGCTGCAGTGTCTGGGTGTGTCGCAGCTGCTGCTGCCTCCGAGCCCTGCCAGGATTCCACACAGGTCCTAGTGCCTGCCTTGTGCCCTGCTGTCTCCAAACCTGCCCTGCCAGGATTCCGTGCAGGTCCTAGTGCCTGCCTGGTGCCCTGCTGTAAGAGTGTGTCACAAAATGATGCCCTGCTGTAAGAGTGTGTCACGAAATGATGCCCTGCTGTAAGAGTGTGTTGCGAAATGATGCATGTCTAAAAAGTGTGTCACCAACATGAAAAGTTTGGAAAGCTCTGTCCTAGATCGACAATTCCTCTTAGGCTTGCCTTGGTTTCTGTAAGGTGTCAGGATTTCACCCAGAAAGAATGCTTACATTTGGGTTGATGGATTTTGCAGCCAAATTCAAATGCTTTTTTGCACCACTACCTGAAGAAAAAGTCTATGTCCTATTTCTTTTGAGGAGTATCAGTGAGAGACCATGGACAGCAGCCTGGCTTAGGCCAGGAGCTGGGAAGGAAGACCAAAAAAGAAGCCAGAAACACAAACAAATAGCTTCAGGTAAGCTATATTGAACAAAGTTCCACCAGGAAAAAAGTCTTTTTATAATCTTCCTACCCAGGAGAAGCCAGTGGCTAGCATGGATAGGAACAGTTAGACCAGATGAGAACTTGGCTTCACTGAGAAGATTTACTTATTTGGTGCACCAAACAAGGCAATAATCAATAGCTTGTGTCACTGTAGTCAAAGGTTGCCGTTCTGCTACTCACCACATGGGTTAGTAGTCAGTAATTCTTAAGAGAAACCAGGAGTCCATCTGGCCAGAAGGAGCTGGTTAGTACATCGGTGGCTATTAAATAGCATAAGGGAACCATGACGGGGTGGTTTTGAGGAACTGCATTTTCATGTGAAGACTAAGTGTGATCAGATTCTCAAAATCTGTGTATCAGTTTGCCAGTTCAGCAGTGCATCCATGACTCTACTTATATAGCATGTGCTTAATGTTAACCTTTTTAGTACACATCCATATCAATACACATTCTGCTTACTCAAAAATGCAAAATACCATGCTGAGAGTTTATACCAATGTATAGCGATGAATCTAAAAATTTGAGACAATTTATAGAGGCCAGAGTGATCCATGATAACCAATAGCAGCTCTCTAAAAGATATGTATATGCGAATGGTATGTTCCCTCTTACCTTGGCACATGAACTCTGATTTGAAAATGTTGCGATCTTCTGCAAAGGGGCATGAGAACATCATAATGGAAGGATACATTTTATAGATGAGCAAGAAGTACAGGAAATGCTTCATACCATCCCTTGTTTTATACCCCATCTCAACTTAGCATTAATTTCAAATGCCAAGCTGACAACTAAAGACTAAAAGCAGGATTGGTAGGCTGCCAAGAATAGCATGAAACAGATTTTGGAAACCAGCTTCCAACTGTGTATAAATAATGTATAAACCATACTGATCTTCCATAAAGAAGCCAAATTGTCTGACACCTTGGTGTGCTCATCTGCTTCATCATGCTGTTTGTCAAAAGTCTACATACAGGTTCTAGTTTATGACTCCAATTTCAGGATGAATAAAGCTTGTCAGGAAAAACATCCAATTATGGCCACTTGTGGCTCTCTTTATCTTGGTAGAACTGATTCCCCAAAAATGTCTTCCTTCTCCTTTGCTGATCAGAAACCTCACAGTTTGCAAAGTGGGCCATATGTTTGTCAATTTGCCAATGAATCAACCTTGTCCTTGCAATCTTCTGCATGTTTTGGAATTAATGATAATATAAAAACTTACCACAGAATTCAGGGGTTGGCAAGAGAACCTTCTGAATATCAACTGCTTCTTTCATTCTCTCTCTGGCATTATTATCCTGTGACCAAATGGAAACCTATAGTGAGTTCAGGAATAAATGTTTCTGCAGCGACTTGCCTGGTTCCTAAATTAGGTTAGGAGAAGTCTTTGTGAATGTGTCCAGCCTCTGCATGAAGAGTAAGATACAGGTTTACTAGTATTGCATAAGAGAGCCAGTTTGGTGTAGTGGTTAAGGTACCTGGCTGGAAACTGGGAGACGGTGAGTAAACCATCTGGGGGACCTTGGGCCAGTCACTCTCTCAACCTAGGAAGCAGGCAATGGCAAACCACTTCTGAAATCTTGCCAAGAAAACTGCAGGGACTAATCCAGGCAGTCGCCAGAAGTCAAAAACTGACTTGAAGGCACGCACACAGAGTACAGTATTGCATAAGCAGCAACTTTTGCGATATCTGAAAAACATATTGCCTTCCAGATGTGTTGGACTTTAATTCCCATAATCCCCAGCCATCCCAACAGTTCTGTTTATTGGGAGATTATGGGATTTGTGTATGTGAGTGTGTGTATGTGCATGTGCATGTATCTATCCATCTCTCTCTCTCTTCCTCTGTATTTTGAAACCATAATTTGAAAATCACAAAAGTGATCTTGTTTGCTTATGCATTATCAGTTATCTATTCCTGATACTGATGTCCAATATAAGGTTGGAACCAAATTGGGAAAATATAAATAATCAAAAGAGAAATATTAATATTTGAAAGCAAAATGTTTTTGTTTGCACCTACTTTAGTTGCTCTGATATGAGATATCTCTCTATCTATCTATCTATCTATCTATCTATCTATCTATCTATCATCTATCTATCATCTATCTATCATATTAATGTACTTAGAGGTGTGTGTATGTGTGTCAATTAATTTACACTGACTTTGAAAGGAGACTGCTGCTTGCTAGGCATTGAAAGCTGTAAGTGTTGCTTTTGGAAATGGATGTTGCTTTTAAAAATTAATCAAATAACCAGTAAGCCCCAAAAACAGTTTGTTTCTTTTGGCTTAGTGTGTCATGGGAACCCAAAATATGTAAACCACATTTCTTACATAGCACAATGTGATTCCCTAGCCAGCTGTGGCTTATAGAAGCCATGAGGATGGAAACTATGGCTTAGCACATTATGCCAATCCACTTGAAGAGTAGTAACTGGAATCTATTCTTTCCAAACCATTGTTCCTAGCTGCCCTTGCCCCATCTTCTGATCAGGATTAATTCAACAAACTATGGTTAAGAAAACCTCTCGATCTGCATTGATGTATGGCTCTATCTATTACTATCTGCTGCTAAGATTATGAACCATCACAAGGTTCAGATATATTCTCTGAGAAATGTTGAAGAAGGCTGGTATTTGGAGCAGGGTGCAATAAGGAAGGATGCAGTGTACAAAACAATATTACATAGCCTCCTCCAGTTCAAACCTGAAATTGATCCCCACTCTACAAAACCTTATCTACCTACTTAAACACAAGATGGGTCCCAGCCCATAAAAGAGGTTAATGGCCTTCATTCCAGAATCGAATCGAAAACATTAATTGCCAAACAGCTAAAGGAAACCCTACTTCTTTATTTCTCCACCCCAGGTTGCAGTTACAAACAGTTTAGTAACAACACATAAGTTTGAAAAATATCTTTAATTCTTTCTGAGTGCTTCCTGCTACATTTGAGGAGACTTTTTAAACAAGTGATACGATTCAATAAGAATAAATCAATAGGCTATAAAAATGTGTTTGTAATTTGGCAAGTCCTTATTAGGGTTTGTGGGAATAATCTTATTGTAAAATATGTAATGGCTGGTAATTTTGACTTGGGATATTAAGCCAATAATTAAATCACCACATCAATATTTTACCTTAACTGGCAACAAGCTGAAAATTGGTTTTCCAGATGTAACTTTGAAAGTACACATCTTCTCTTGCTGAATCAATACAAAAGCATTTTCCAAAGAACAATGACTAGCATGCTATTACTCAAATGTAGGAACATCTGATTTATAAAAATGATATTGTATTTATTTTTATGTATCACCTAGGAAATGGATTCTCTAGATGTCGTAAGCATTTTAAAATACAATAATACAATATACACATAATGATACCATACATTATAAAAATATAGAACATTTTTCTCTTAATTATTGTGTATACATTTGTCATGGAAAAAGCCTAAGCTGTTATCACAAGGGACTTTATGTTAGCTGGTCTGGCTTTGAATTGTTCCAAGGCAACTTTTTCCAAGTTAGTTAAATCCTTCTGAACGACAAAAATCAGTCAATTTTAATTGCCTGATTCTAAGTCAATTTCATTTGCCTTTTTACAGAAACCTTATGAATCAAATAATATATTGCTTTTACAAGCAATGTATCAATTTGCAGTTCCTGCAACATCATGTATTAATATTCAGTCTATTTATACTAAACGTATATCTTGAAGGGCAAGGCTGCATACATTAAGCCCTTCCCTCACATGCTGGCATATACTGATTTGCCAGATTTGCCAGATTTGTCTAGCTTCAGCAGCCTTCAACAACCCTTCTCAAATCATATATTGATCAGGTACTTATCATATATTTTTTATTTTTATTTGGTATACTGCTCTGTGATTTTGCTCAGGTATCATTATTTTAATTTGGCATGCAAATTCAGTTCATACCATTAATAATCTCTTTAGGACAGAGCTTTCCAAACTCTGTGTCGTGACACGTTAGTGTGTCGGCTGCAGTGTCTGGATGTGTCGCGGCTGCTGCTGCCTCCGAGCCCTGCCAGGATTCTGCGCAGGTCCTACTGCCTGCTTTGTGCCTTGCTGCCTCCAAACCTGCCCTGCCAGGATTCCACGCAGGTCCTAGTGCCTGCCTTGTGCCCTGCTGTAAGAGTGTGTCGCGAAATGATGCTCTGGTGTAAGAGTGTGTCGCAAAATGATGCCCTGGTGTAAGAGTGTGTCACCAACATGAAAAGTTTGGAAAGCTCTGCTTTAGGAGATTTGTATCCTATTTTTTTTTTCAACCAAAAGAGCCTCAAGAACGGCTTATTAAGTAGCTTTCATGTCAAGCTTGACTCCTGGTGACTTCACAGCCATGTCCATGTTGTGATATGGGCAGCAATTGGGAAATGGTTTTTCACTACTTTCTTCTGGGTTCATTCCATGTTGGTCCTCTTCAAGCAGGTCTGATTCTACTTAACTTTTAAGCCCAGAAAAAGCTGTGAAGTTTTGCCACCTGCTGTAATGGAATAAAAGAAATATATAATTTGCCAAAATGGATCTAAAAATGCACATAGAGAAGGAAAAAAGAAAGGAAGGGGGGGAACTATTTGCAAAATTAAGCAATTATTATTATAATGGGGAGGTAGAATGGAAACAAGTCAGCTTAATGATAAGCCAGTTAAACTGGTACTTCAGAAAGGTTATTGGAATAATCTTGTCATCTCCCACCACTGTAGCCTCGTGAGACTAAGAATCTTATGGTAAAATCCGCAAGGACTTGCTCATTCAGGCTAGTATATGCCAGTTATATTGCAATGATATTCTGAGAGAACTTGCAAAGGTGCCCTGGGTTAGTTCCATAATTGCATCATGCTAATAAATGTAAATAGAAAGTATCACTAAATTACAACTTGGACAATATTAGTATTGTAAGTAAATCCACAATATGTAATAATGCACACCATATATTTACTAACTATCTTGTTCAAGCTGTTCTTATTTTTAGTAATCATGTAAATTAAGAAATAGATCAGCTTTTGGAAATTGATTCTTACTGGCAACTATAAATGTAACTATATTAATATACGACACATTACATTAATTTTCTACACTTACAGCTAATTAACTAAAAGAGTATATTCCATTTTTATTTAAATCTGTGTCTTCATTTGTTATTGTTTTTAGCAATGCATTTTTGTAATGCATTAAGCCAAAGAAGAAAAGAAATAATGAAAAATGTCACCAGTTTCTACAGTTTAGGAGCATCTCTGGATTTCTTCCCCTTTAAAGTAAAATCTATCCTCTTTTTGTATTTTGCTGTTGGGTTTTATTTTGAGTATCTCAACTCTACACGAAGAAGCTGTAGATGATTAACTCAATGGAAGCAACAGATGTTACTAAATTAAATTTTGACAAATGATTTACAAAATATAGCTACCGAAAGTAGCGCAGGACTTAATATATGAACAAAATTAGCTAGCCTGAAAGCAACAAGTATTGTTGAGTCACCACATGATTTAGTAGACATTTGCAGCTATGTTCCTACATAGGTGGCCTACAAATTGAATTTAGAAATCATGAAGCTGTCAAAGACATACACACCTTGGTTTCTTGTGAAGGTTCCTAATCTTAAATAAGTCGATGCTCCCAGATACAGCTGAGATGCCTTTCCTTTAAAACGTCTGAAGTAAAAAGTATCCTGTGCTAGTCCCAGTTCCAATGATCACAGCAGTGCAACTGAGTTATGGTGTTGTTGGGCTCTTGGCATCTTTGCAGCGTGAGAAACATTGGTTCCAAATGTCAGCAGGCAAGTGAAAAATTGAGCAACTTGTCAGCAAAACAGGATGACACCATAATATACTGTGGAATGAGAATGAACTCTTCAAAACCGAACAAGATGTTACAACCTTCCTTTTCTTAACAGAAATGTAAAGACTTGCTTCATATCACAGAGGCTGCAGTTGAAAGTTCTTCAGTTTGGCATTGGTCATGTGCTCTACAACTATTATCATCATTTGAATTTATACCATATCTTTCTACTAATAGGGTACCCAGGGTAAATCAAATAAAATCACATGCCAGGAATTTGTAAACAAGCCACCCTTTTTCCTGAAACAAAAAGCAGATTACTATGGCTATGTGCATACGTGCTCAGCACCTCTCTGCTACTCATTTTATGCATGCATGCCTGAAAAAAGGCATGACTATTTTAATGAGTAACAGAGGACATGCTTCTGAATCATATTCAAAGTATGCACAGCCCTACACTAAAAATACTGCCATCTTGAGTTTTTAACTACAGTATATTACACCCTGGCAAGATGGAGTGGCTTTGGGTTTTTGGCTCCCCAGGGTTTGGTGATGTGTCATTTTTGACTCTAGAAAGGGTGGCACTTGCCCAGTCTGAGCTGGTGCACAATATGGGGGTACTCCTGGACTCATGGCTCCTGCTTGAGGAGCAGGTGGCAACTGTGGCTAAGGAGGCCTTTGCACAGATTCATCTTGTGTGCCAATTGCACCCTTTCATGGACTGGGAGGCCTTGCTCACTGTCACTCACACCTTGGTCACTTCCCAATTGAACTACTGCAGTGCACTCTACATGAGGCTGCCCTTGAAGACCACTCAGAAGTTGCAACTAGTTCAGAATGCTGCGGCACGCACAACACTGTGCACCCCTAGGTTTGCCTATGATATACCTCTGTTCCATGAGCTGCATTGGCCCCCAGTTTTCTTCCAGGTGCAATTCAAGGAGCTGGTTATCACCTACATGGTACAAGGCCAGATTACTTGAGGGACTGCCTCTCCCTGGGGGTATCTGCCAGTCCCACCAAATTGGTTAGGGTAGGCACGCTTCAGGTCCCTTTCCCTAAATGTTGCCATCTTGCGGGACCTAGAAGCATGCCTTTTCATGGCAGCCCCTACCCTATGGAACACCCTTCTCCTTGAGATCCAGCATGCTCCTACCCTTTTAACCTTCCAGAAAGCCATGTAGAAATGGCGTTTCCCCTAAGCTTTGGGATAGGAGAAGCCAGAGTATTGTGGGTTGCATCAAGGGAGTTTGAATGTGGTGCCAGGTCTTTGTTTTTTCTGTTTCCGTTTCTGTTTTTTGTTGCTTTTTGTTTTAATTTTGTATGTTGCTGTTCTTATATTGTGATTGTGAGCCATCCAGAGTTCTGGTTTTGAGATAGGCAGTCATACAAGTAGTCTGTCTGTCTGTCTGTCTGTCTGTCTGTCTGTCTGTCTGTCTGTCTGTCTGTCTGTGGAGTCCACTTATCCTAACTTATCCTAACAGTTTGAGTTATATAGAATGTTTCCTACAAATGCTTTAAAATCCTCCCAATAGTTTGGAGCCCATCTATCCCACAAACCAGTCCTCCTCAACATATATTGGGCTAGAGATAGAAAAAAACGTTTCTTGAAATCAAACAATTTTTGTCTAACCTATATGTAGAAGTTGGCTGAGCCTGTAAGGTGGAAAGCCCAACATTTCAATCCCGTCTTCCAGAAGCCTTCTGGGTATTCACATCCTGTCTCTGCCTCCTGCTTTGGGGTAATAGCTTTGTAGTTTCTGCTGCCACCACCTATCTTCCAGAGGATGCCTCACCTGACATCCTCCATTACCTGAGGCCTGAAAAATATTTCAAGGGCTCCTCCAGGGTCAAAAGGTTGAGAAAGGCTGATCTACAGTAATCGTAAAAATCACTGGCTTGTAAGGAGCTGAATTTGGTCCTATAAAGTCTTCCTCCAGTGTAGAATGGAATATTATGGAGACAAGAACTGGTCATGGTTAAACAGCAAGGATTTAGAAGCAGGTCAAAGGCCCTTAGAAAGAACCAGAGACTGAATAAGGGATACATAAAGAAATGTTGTGGTAGATCATTTTTCCAACCCCCTCTTCACAGCCACTGGCCTTTTTGCTACCCCCATGGCTCCAGGTTCATGGTGAAATGATGCTTAAGATGTCAGAGCTTCCATTGAAATATGAAAAGAAAACAAAGGATATACATGGAATTCACAGCATGTAAAAACCCTTGGCATGCTAGTAATTACACTGATACCAGGACCCATGGTATGATGAGGAAATTGTGAACTGGTTACCATTTAAAATCAAGTTGCTGCCAAACAAGAATGAAACAGACATGAAGACCAGAGGGTGACTGGAATGTATTATTTTATGCCGAATTGCATCACCTAACGATTTTGGCTTTTTGCCTAGGTTACAGGCTTAATTATGGTTTCTGTTGCCTGGAGATGCATTTAATTTGATATTTATGGTCCTGGTTCTCATTGGAGGGCTGCTCTTTGCAATCTTGCAACAGATTAAGGTGGGAGGTTTTACAACATATTTGGAACTCAGATTACTGGGATGGAAAGATGATCTGCTGAGTTTTCACTTAATGAAAATTTGAATTTAAGACTCTAAGGAAAAAGTGCTATTTCCTCTCCCAGGAGGAATTTGCACATGTACTTTGTTATTATGGGAGTTAAACCAACATTAATAATCTGTTATCTCAACATTTTAAGAGAATAAGGCTCACTCCACAGTTCCAAAACTTTTCATCAGAATTTAATCTCCTGATATATTCATATATGCCCACTGCTCTCTCTGCCTCACTGCTTTGAATCCTGCCCATGAGTTTCCTTGAAGCCTTCTCCCTGTCAGATTTTAATCTGAGTCTTCCTTCTGGAAAACATGTAAGATGTTTCAGTCCCAGCCAAACTGACAACTGTCCTTTCCCACAGAAGCAGAACTTTAAACATTTAATTGCAAATTGTTGCTGTTCTCTGATCAGTTGGAAAGCTTCATGTTATCTCACTAGCTTATCCAATCACTGTCAAAGTTGTCGCTGTTACAAGGATGATGATGACGACGATGATGACAACAATGATGATGATATCCTATCTTTACAGGTAGTCCTCGTTTAGCAACTGCCTCGTTTAGCAACCATTCGCAGTTACAACAGTGATGAAAAAATAACTTTATGAACAATCCTCACATTTATGACCTTCGCAGGCCTGTAAAAAAAGGGAAAGCTGAAATAAGATCATAAGCACACTCATGGTTTCACTTAGCAACTGCTTCACTTAACCACCAAGTTGCTGGTCCCAATTATGGTTGCTAAACAAGGACTACCTGTATTTTGTACAATTCACTGAGGCATACGTAACACCTTTTCTTAGGCCAGTAATCTTAAAAGAGAGCTTTTTCAGCTTTGATACCATATCTAGGGAAATGCTCTCACCAGAGAAACACACACATACCCACACTAGTATTGGTGTCAGGCAAAGACATGCCTTTCCTACAGAACACTTTATATTTTTGGCTGATAATCGCTGGCATAGCTATTTTTATCCATTATGCTAATGATTGGCATTGCTGTTTATTGGGCACTGTGTTTTTATTCTTTATTTTATGTAATTCCCCCAGGGAACTTTTGTTATTGGGCAGACTAAAAGTACAATCAATTTTTAAAAGATAAATATTACAGAAACAAGCTACAGGTCAAAAGGCTGTAGCTGCAGGGTCAGCAAGTGCCTTCCACAACTGAAGGTCCAGGGCCCAGGTTACTCGCTATGCTGCAGAGCAAATGCCAGCCAGAGTAAGATACTGATGTGAGATACCAATGTGAGTTAATGTAAACAGGGGCATCCACAGAGAGGTCAGAAAGTCAAGCTGGTGGCTTTGACCACCACCAAAGCCCCACCCCTCTTTTAACATACATCACATGCACAACACACATAAAAAGGAGCAGGCTTTTGGCGGACCGTTGCAGCTGCCCTCTTGACTTTTTTGACTCCCTCCCTTTGGGAAGGGGGTCCAGGATGTAAGGCAGATTCCTATGAGTATCATTGCCACAAATCTTTAGCTTTCCTTTCTGTATCCCTATTGACTCTCCAGAAATATTTCTGAAACAAATTCGAAGGAGATTAAGGCCCAGAGAAAGAAAAATCACCTTGCCAAAACACTCCTTCAAATTCCCCAAATAACTCATTTTTTATTATTTAAACGACTGAGAGGTTCTAAAAATGCTCTTCATCCTGAAGAATACAATGTGTTGACAGTACCTTCCCACCAACATACATGTATGTAAGTAAAGCCACAGCAGATTCTTAACCAACCTTTCAGATGGACAATATAACTCTTTACAATGTCAACCCTGTGAAAGTTAAGGAGCAGACATGAAGGCAAAAAGTATTCCCATCATTTCCCTTGAGGAAAATCTGAAATTTACTTTTCACTTTGCAGCCAACATCTGCATATCCCAATATCCATTTGCATAACGAATGGAGCCAGAGGTTCCAAAGTATTGTTCTGAGAATTACAGAGTCAGATTAACTGCTGCTTATTTTTACCCCACCAAGAAGGAAAGAGAAAAAAATAGCTGCCCATTCTGTTGCCAATTTCATTAACTAAAACAAATCTCAGCTGAAAAAGAGAGAAAAGAACAGAAAATGTCATTTGCTGACATTGTCATTCCCGACTGCCCAGTAAATAAATGTAACATCTATTTGTCACCATGGAAACACCTTCTGTGGTCCAAAAGATGCAAAATAGAAGAATGTGTGAGCCTGAAAGCCAAAGCAATGAAGCAGGAAGCTGAATATTTGTTCATTTTGAATTCTTCTGCAGGTGTTAATGTTAATTATGTTTTGCACTTTAAAAAAAATCCAGTCTGTATCTTGGAGATATTTTGAAATGCTACCTATACAATCTCACATTTGTTTACTCGGAAGAAAATCCACTGCATTCATCAGGGTTTACCTGTTCTGAGTTTGGATGAGCAGAAAAATGGAGTAAGTTCAGGGGTTCTACCCATAGGAAACAGTCAATCAGAACAAGGCTCTTTATCTGCAAAATCTGGTGAATTAGATGGCAGCCAAGAGTTAGAATGTTATTTTATTTATTTATTTATTTATTTTATTTATTTATTTATTTATTTATACTTATATTTATACCCCGCCCATCCCCTCCCTAACGGAGGACTCTGAGCGGCTTACATACATTGTTATACATTATACTTTTATACATTTTTCATTATACAATCAGCGCATAAGGGGAGGGGGTAAGGGAACCGACTCTTCCTGGCTTTCTGGACTACATGTCCCACGATGCCTTGCGTCGGAGCCGGCTGCTGACGTCCTGTGGGTGTTGCTACTTCCGGGATCTGCCGCCATTTGAGGATCTTCCGTCCGGTGGAACCTGACCCCCGACAGGACAGGACGCCAGCATATTTTCCCACTTAAGGTGGTACCCAATTTATCTACTTGCTAAGCTTTTGAACTGTTGGGTCGACAGGAGCTGGGACTAGCAACGAGAGCTCACCTCGTTGCGCGGGGATTCGAACTGCCGATCTTCCGACCGGCAGCCCTACAGCTTCAGCGGTTTAACCCGCTGAGCCACCGCATCCCACTAATACAATATTATTGTATTGGGACAAGTCAAATCTCGGGGGGGGGGGTGTTATTCCAGAAAAGGGGAACAGTGGTTGAGAAGGTCATGCTTCCTCCCCTCCAGTCAGTGGGAACTGCCCTCCCTGGCATTTTTGGCTCGGGCCGTGGGACACACCAGACTCCTGGCTTCTGCAGAGGCATCTGTCATGTAATACCTGATTGGCACTAGGGAGCATTAGCTACACTGATCATCTGGACCTGAATTGGATGCAGATGTGAAAATCTTTGTGGATTTTAACTGGGTGCCAAAATCTGTCTCCCAATTTCCTGAAAGTTCTCCTCTACAAAAGAAGGTTCTCCTTCTCCTTCTCCTTCTCCTTCTCCTTCTCCTTCTCCTTCTCCTTCTCCTTCTCCTTCTTTTGGAATTTCTTTTGGTGGTATTTTGGAGCTTCCATCACAAACTCACATTGATCTACATTTTTTAAAAAAAATCTCTTAATGTACATATTTTATAGACAACTTAGCCTATATGTGACTATGCCCATATTTTCTTTAATATCTGCCATTTATATTTCCCTTAACATGCATATTTTTATATGCAGTTTTTTGTTCAGACGTGTCCACCTTGCCAAAGGGTTGGGAGAGGACAAGTGATTAAAGCAGCATCTAAACCAGTGTTTCTCAAACCTGGAAACTTTAAGATGTGTGGACTTCAACTCTACACATGGCTGGCTGGGGTATTCTGGGAGTTGAAGTCCACACATCTTAACATTGGCAAGTTGGAGAAACACTGGTCTAAACCAAAGTCTTTCCAAACACATGTCTGGTAAGCTCAAAAAGGGCAGTCAGCAAAGTGTGTAGGCAGCAACAGTAAAAATAAGCAGGAATTAGGAGGCTTCAGAAAATGGGCTTTGGATCCCTTGGAGAAGTCTAGGCCATGGCAATCACAACTACTCTTGACACCAGTGCTGGTATTTAACCATCTAGTTTCAGTGTACAGTATTAATTTGAGTGTATGTCCCAGGCACTAAACAGAACACAAATGTTCTATTCTACAGAGTAAAACATTCAGAAAACTGACAGACCTGACCCCTAATTTCCACATTCTTTTCAAAGAAGTCCTTCCCAGTAGGCTTCAGATTCTGTTATCCCTGACTTAAAAATGAAACTTAATTAACCCCCTTTTCTACTCTTTCCTATGTGTCTACAAACAATTGACTGACGACTCATCCACAAAGGTTTTATAATTCACTATAATGGGCAGTATGATTTTGTTTGACTTAAACAGCAGCCAAGCAATTCAGAGACCACCATTTTAGCTTACCCAAAGCGGACTTTTATGGAGAAAGCTTTGAAATTGGGGGAATTATTGCAAGGGTGTAACCTAGAAGAAAGGCAGTGCAAAGAACTTCTTTCTCTTGCATGATGGGGGACCAACGCTTTATGTAGCATAAGCATAAATTATATATGAAGTTCTCTTGGAGTTTTTGCAACTGTTACCATGATAAGCTTAATTATGAAGCATTAAATTTTAATTGCAAAAGTTACTGTTGCAGATTGAGGCCAAAGGTTTTTTTGAAAAAGTGTTTCTATTATTTTTCATACTTCTGCAATCATTATTTTTCTAATCCTTTACTGTCTTTATCTTACATTTTTACTTGATAGAGCTTTTTAGCCTGTGAATCACGAATAATGTTATCATAAATAAGGGGATGCATGAGTGAGATGATGATGGTACCCTATTGTCCGTTAAATTTTTGGCTGAAAATAATTTAACCATTAACCATTCATACTGGGTGAGGACAGTTGGGTTTTATCCACTGGAACTCATCAGCCCAAATTTTGGTTGTAGATTATCTGCAGATAATTAACCAGAATGTATCTGGAATTTTACATTTCTTCAAGAATAAATCTTTTTCCTGGAGTGCATGTTTCAAAGCAAAACTGTAAAAGCAAGACATGTGCAAAATAAAGTTTAGATGCTGAAAAAGCTGGAATATAGTGTCAGAGAAACTGAGTTTTGATGCAACATCTTTAAAATTGTTAAAATGGCATTTTATTTTAAAAAAGAAAGATATTTTATAATTGTTATTACATAACTGCTAAATTATTTGCATTTCTACTATAAAATCCCTGTATGTTCAATAAGTAATTATGTTGAGATCACAGAATATATTAATATTATTATTATGCAACACAATTGCTTCTTCTAGACTATTTTCTTACATTGATCGAAACAAGAAGTTTTGAAGATTAAGCCTTTTTTACTTGTGCAAATTTAAGCAATAACTTAAAGCAGGCATGTGTCATAAATTAAAATTCTGTTTATTTCAGAAATAAGCTCATTTGACCCAAGAATTTTCTGATCAGGTACATGCAATGAAATTTATTAAATGAAGTTATCTCCCATTTATTCATTTATATTGATGCAAGAAGGATGAAACAAAATTACTTCAAACAAGGCAAGATGTTCTGTACATATGGCAAGGTCATAGAATAACCAATTGCCTTGCAGAAAGTTCATGCTAGTCATATGGCTGCCTAAAATAAGAAAATAGCCTAATAATTACCTTATTTTAGGCAAGTCATAATATCAAGGAGATTTCAAAGTTTAATACTCATAACAGATCAAAGTAGCATATCTCAACTGTGGTCTTCCATTTCATAAAATTATTTTAGAGAGATGTTTGTTATAATTGAGAGCAGGGACAGTGGCTCTCCAGATGCTGCTGAATTGCAAATCCCAGCAGCCCTAGCCAATGTAGGAAAAGTTTAGAAATTCAGGGAGATGGAATTTATCAACATTTGAAATGCATATGGAATGATCATAGTGGTTGTTATGATCTCTTGCATTCATTTGTAGAAAGATCTTTAGGTGAGTATTTATGTTTGTGTGCTACAGTAGTTTCAGCTGGTGCTCATATATATACAGTATATCGCAAGGTAAGTTCATCCAATTGATCACAATGCAGAAATCATTCAGTGAAAATGCTAGCATGATAAGCAGAGTTTTTACTGTTGCTTCATAGAACTTCACTTATTCCTTTGGACATCGCAAGGAAGATACTGTATCTGGGGGTGGGTGGGTTCAAAAGATGCCCTGGGACCATATGACTGAAGCCCTGCCCCCTTTTTTATATGCATCACACATAGAAAAGGTCAGGGCTTCAATTGTATTCACATGGCCTCCATCTTGACTTTTTTGACACCCCCTCTTGCCTCTAGAAAAGCAAGATAAAACTTTCCAGGAAAACTTTTTGGACATCAACTTTTACTTTTCTAATAATTTAATCCCATTTTTGTTATAAAAATGAACTATGAAAAGACAGGGAGAACTGATCTCCCAAATTACATCTGTTTTTAAATAGTATTGATAATTGTCTCTGTTTTCATAGTTTATTGTGAGGTTTTTGCAAGAGAGACACCAGATCTCACTTTGTTGATCAATTAATACCACCTATATTTACCTGCGTGATACTAAGTTTGAACATTGTCTTCATATTTTCAGAAGTCAATCTCTTTTATTTAGTGGTGGTATGCCATTGACCTGAAAAGATTAGATGCAAGCATATGTTTTTCACATTTTAAATCCTAGATTGCTTCTCCACTAGGCCCTTTCACTTGGCAGAAGCGTTGCGTTTTTGAGGGGGGAATATTTGTTTCAGGACAAATTGGAAAACACGATGAATGGGACTCTTTCTCTCCATTCATCATTCGTCATGAGCTGAGTGACTCCCAAACGAGAAGTGTGATGGGAAATAGACTGACACTCTATTACTCTAACCTTCAGCTCAGACACATTTTACTCAAAATGTCTATCCAACCATCTCTTTGATAGATCGTCTTTCTACTCAGAACCTTTCAACTTCACAGTAATAAGCGGTGGGAAATAGAACTTATTCCTTATTCTAATTTGGTCCTGATGGTGAGAGAAAGAAGGAGAGAAGGGAAGCAACACAGTGTATTGCTTTTGTGCTCATCATTTTTTTTAATGTTGTAGAATTCTAGTTTAGTTCAACCTTCCCCTGTTGGCCAAAGTTACCCACATTCCATGTATGCCGGACTACAACTCCCATGAGTCCCAAACAGTATAGCCATTGTCCGATGAAGTTGTACTTGAATATGTTTAGAGGCCACCAAAAGATCACAGGTGTAATCTTCTCCCTCTTGTTTTACTGTATAGTCATACTAGAAATCAATTGTTACCAATCGAAGAGAATATTTGTAGCTCAGGGTTGAACTGTGGAGTCCATGGTGCTCTCTGAGCCTTGTTGTTTTCTTGCAGATGTTTCATTGTCAGGCTAGGCAACATCTTCAGTGCGAAAAGGGAGTGGAACTTATATTTATATACCAGGGTATATAAACAGAGAGCAAGTTCCACTCCCTTTTCGCACTGAAGATGTTGCCTAGCCTGGCAATGAAACGTCTGCAAGAAAACAAGGTTCAGAGAGCACCATGGACTCCACAAATCAATTTTTGCTTGCAGGGGCCAACTTAAGGCCAGTGTTCTAAACATATTAGGGCCCTGTTTCCTAGAACTATCAGAATTTTTTTTTGCTTTGAAGATTAATCAATATCAATCTTCATGGAAATTCATTTAGTGTACAGTATATTAATTCTATATTATTCCTATTAAATTCTTGTTTCTAACTTCTGTATTTTTAATTCTCAGTCTATTTGAGAAGTAGCAACTTACATTTTGGAATTTTTTAATGAAATGCTAGGTTATGGTTTAGCTTTTCCTATCTTTTCCCAATATACAAAGCATTTTCTCACTATTTATATTTGAAATAATCAGTTGGAGATGCTGTTGGTCAGGCCAATTCTTTTAAGCAAAGTAAAATGACTGCCTCATTCAGCAGATGCTGAAATAAGGTAGTCAGCAGTAGTGAGGGATGAAAGCAAGTTTTGTATGTCCCATGCATACATTCAATTGGATGAGCCACAAATTACTACAAATTCCTTGGGACTGTGGCTCCTAAATCCATTGAGGAATCTAGCTTAACATTAACAATACAAATATTTGTGTTGGGGATCTATATTTTATTAAAATAAATATATCACTTTGCAAAGGTTATTCACCCAAGGTAATTGCCTTGGGTAAAAAGAGTGGGATACGTGGAATAAATCAGTATCTCAACAGGTGTATCATCAACCTGGTAGATGGCTGAGAATTCTACCAGGTAATGAACAATCTGTCATCAACAGTGCAATGGATCGAATCCTAAGACAGAGTTTCCCAAATTCTAAAGTATACCATTCTTCTTTGACTTTCTACCTTTTAATCACAAAGACACATAATAATAAATAGACTTTAATAAAGCTGCAGATCACATAGAATCTTACAGACTGGCAAATGATCAATGCTCTGCATCAAATATGCAATTCATAATCAAATTACATTATGTATCATTCAGCCTGATGCATAGTTCTTTATGTCATTTTTTGAGCTCAGTCAATGCAGTCTTTTACAATTTTCAAAGTGAGAGACATCATATATATGAATACACACACACACACACACACACACACACACATACATATATACATATATGAGAGCCAGTTTGGTCTAGTGGTTAAGGTAACGGGCTAGAAACCAGGAGACTGAGAGTTCTAGTCCCACCTTAGGCATGAAAGCCGGCTGGGTGACCTTGGGCCAGTCACACACTCTCAGCCCAACTCATCTCACAGGGTTGCTGTTGTGGGGAAAATAGGAGGAGGAAGGAGTATGAGGTATGTTCGCCTATATACAGTATATATATATACACACACACACACAGTCTGATTATGGGAATTTTGGATAGAAGTTTATGACTTCTCATTAGATTCACACATCTATAATAAAAGAGCTGACCATGTATACTTAATACATGAAGTGCATGAGTCATGTGCCTGGTACTTCATTAATTGATAGAAGTCAAATAAGGGCACCAACAGACAAAGCAAGTTGACAATGTGCTTTTAACACTGAGATTCAGAGACACACCTGTATACAGCTGACATTCTGAGGGCATACTGAGTCAGATAGTCTTGCAGAATGAGGTTGAAACAGAGGAAAGCTTTAATAACTATATTAAATATATAACTCTTGCTAAGGGCAATAGGGCTATCTCTCATATAAGCATCATAGATGTGCAACCACAGGCAAGAATTTGAAGGCAGAAATCCAAGAACCATTATAGATATGCATTGTATGTTAGCAATAATGAGGCTAGATGTCAGCATTTTGCTAAATTTCATATGGTTAGGTCAGAGCAGAGATGGGATTTCACCATCAATTTTTAAACTTCAGGAACCATTCCTACTTACCATTCTGACTGCATTTCCTAATCTTTACTTCATTGTCAAGTGTTGATTAGACTCAAAATTTGGTCAACATATTCCATTTACAGTGGTCCATATGAACTATACTCAGATATTCACCCTCTTGCCTGATTAAAATAATGCAAGGGCAGAGCTGGCCCAGATTCACTGACCCTATTGCATTCTTATTATTAAGTACCATTATCCTCCATATACTGGTCAGATGACATTTGCCAAGAGGGTTTAACTGTTGCACAGTGGGTTCTATTGTGTAATGGTTAATAAAATATCCAGACAGTAGCTTCTCAAAGGCATTTCATTTGGTAAAAAGATAATAAAACTGGTGAAAAAGCAAGATTCAAACATATGCAGATCAGGTGGAGTTACAGGAAGCGGTAAAAAAGAGAAAAAATCAGAATATTCCATTTCCTCCCAGCTCTTAAAGCACACCTAGAAAAGAATGTAGAATGGGTGAGAAACAGCTTTGAGCAAAAACCCCGCCTCTTAAAGGAAAATAAATTTGATGCAATTATTGGGATTGAGTAGGTGAGGACGGGCTTATGAAATGCTTGCCCCTCTCCCCCCTACCCAACATCAGCAAATGCCACATCTCAGCCATATGTGCCGATTCCCCCAACAGGTGCAGGGGCACATAACATCCTGATAGACCAGCAGGGAGTAAACAAATGTCTTTATTCCCAAACAAAGTCCAGACAAAAGTTTATTCCCACAGCAGGAACTGGGTATCCAATTAATATATTTGGTTTGCTATTTGAAGGCACATATTTCTACTGTAATCAAACCAGCAATCTTAATTCAAGCTATCCACAATAAGCCTAAGATTTGAGGAATTAGTCTCAGGATCTCCTTCCTCAGTCTGGTACTCCACCCCCATGTATATTGGGAGTATAAATTTAATAATTCTCAGAGAGCAGGGTTCTTTTCACAATATAGTAGATGGTACCATGTTGGGGAAAAGAGTCCTAAAACTACTTTTCTTTTCAACTTTGTCACTCGCCTTGACTGGTCTAAGCTAAGTAGGCTCACGGGTTGTACTTGGATAGGGAACCAGCCGGAAATCCCAGAACTGCAGTCAGACTACTTCTATACTGTTGGAATGTTGATGAAGATTCTCAGTCATCCAGGTGGAATTGCCTGTAGGTTGAGTCATGATGGCCCAACACAGGAGGAGCAACACCACAGGACCAGAATCAGCAGTTTACCTTCATCTAAAAGAAAAAGGACATTCATTTGAGGACATTAATGTTCACATTTTGGACAGGGAAGGTAGGTGGTTTGAGAGAGGGGTTAAGGAAGCCATTCATGCCAAAGTGGAAAATCCTTCCCTCAATAGAGGTGGAGGCCTCAGGCACAACTTGTCCCCCATTTATCATGCTGCTCTTTCATTAGTCCCCAGGAAGATTAAGACCACTTCAAGTTCACCAGCAAGGCCACATTTAAAGATCCACTTGAGGATGAATAAAGGTTTTAGGAGTAAGACATCCCAAAGACTATCTACACCTCAATTGCCCAATTAACAAGCCATTCAGGTGTAAGGTCAATACAGCCACCCTGGAAGACATATATGGGGTCCCCTCACCAACTTTTGCCCAGACTGAAAAAGCTACTTGGACAAGCAGCGAAACGTTTCAACCAAAAGAAAGAAATCCAGTTGCCATGACTCAACCTACAGACATATACTGTTGGAAAGAAAATGAAATTGGCATAATTTGCCTTTGGGGGCATAGCTTATCTTTAGAGAGGCAGGTGAGACAAATCTCATAAGAGGATTGGACTCCAGCTTCCCACCCACCATTTTTGAGAATCAATGAGAATCCCCAGAGGGTATCTTCTGGGGCAAGGTGAAGCAGGAGCCAGGGAGATGTCCACAGTACATGGATTCTCACAGAACCACATTGCTTACCCTAAATATATTAATGAAGTGAGGGATCATGACACAGGCTACTTACTCAAATTATATGCACAAACTGCCACTCATGTGGAGGTTCTAATCATATTCTAATCAACAGACAAAAATTGGGGGGAAAGTCTTCTGCCACAATATCCTTTTCTCTCCCTCATTCACGGAGTTCTGTTCACTGAGCCATCTGACAAGGATTCACAGATATCTTCATGATGGCTTTCCACACATTTTCATATTATATTTCTAAAATGTTTCAAAGTTGCACCAGCTGACCTTGATTAGACATTTTAAAACAACACAGCCAGCAAAAAGAATGGGAGAAAAAAGGTAAACCAGAGAGTGGAATATTTTCAAATTATTCAAAGCCAGGTTTCAATAACAGTGAAGAAAGAAGAGAAAGACCAAGCAAAGCAAGGAAGACAGAGAGAGTTCCACAGATGCCACAGGTGTCTAAAAACATAACCGTCTTTGGATATTCAAACTTTATTCTAAGGCAGATCTTAGTTCATGTAAGAGAAGCAATCCTTCCGATATCTTGTTTCCATACCGTTTTGTACAAGAACTGGATAAATCGGACAAAGGTTCAACAGCACTTCATCAGCTCTACTCTTCCAAAGAAGGAGAAATATTTTATTTTAATGAAGCATTGCAGGAAAAAGGAATAACTTTCACCTTCTGTTTTAATTGATGAATGATGTGTGAACTAATCAGAATATTTGGCTGCGGCCCACCATTAAAGTCACCGATGTAAGCTGCTTAGGAGAGATTTGTTGAATAGCTTCAACCTTTAAGTGCACAGGATAAATGGATGGTGACATCATCATACCTTGACAAATCAAAATTATAGCATTCTCCTTCATTTCATTACTGAAGGATGATTTACTTCTAGGGCTTCCATTTTCATAAAACCATCCATTGTCTCACAAGTTATAACCTTTTAAAATTGTAATATGCAACTCAAGTGGCAAATAACATACCACATTATCATCTATTTTTGGTTTGCTCAAGGTTCAGGTGGAAATCAGTGTCAATAAGGCTGTGCAATCTTCCAGACGGTGTTCTACTTTAGTCCGGTCTTGAGCAGAGGAGTTCTGCAAAGCAACTTTGCACAACAACATGGGGCCCCTTTAATTTAATAGCAAGGAGCAGAGCAGCTCTGTTGCATCTCTGCATAGTGTTCCAAAGCCTCTGCTTCCTTAAACGGCACTGGCAAGAGCTGGAAGAGGCATTTGTACATTCAGTGTGTCTACCCAGAAAACACTTCTCACGCAGCTATAGAAAGCATGGCAAGAGCCTACACACTAGCCTCATCCAGCTTGTATCAGTGCCAGTTGAGACATTTATGCAACCACAAAGTCCTTTGTTGATGCAAATCATGTCACCTGGTTGAGGCAAATGAAACTTGTGTGGCACCAGCCTAGTCAATAACACTATCCTATACCTTGTATACAGGGGCGTGGTGGCTCAGCGGGTAAGACGCCAGGCTGGTCGATTAGAAGATCACAAGTTCGGAGGTTCGAATCCCTAGCCCCGCATGACGGAGTGAGCTCCCGCACTAGCCCCAGCTCTTGCCAACCTAGCAATTCGAAAGCATGCAAATGCAAGTAGATTAATAGGTACCACTTCGGTGGGAAGGTAACAGCGTTCCGCGCGCGTCATGCCGGCCACATGACCGTGGAAGCGTCTTTGGACAACGCTGGCTCTTTGGCTAACAAACGGAGATGAGCACCGGCCCCTAGAGTCAGACACGACTGCACAAATGTGCGGGGGGAACCTTATACCTTGTATAAATGTATGTTTCTCCTTTACTTGTGAATGGATGCAATTAACAGGATGGTGCCATTATGTAATGAAGTAAAAAATACCAGAACAGTTTTTAATCCATGGTGATCTGTTCAGGATAATGTTACTCTAATTAGAAGGATTTTTCAAATAACTACAAGTAATAATTATAGGGCATTTTTTTTGCCAATTCAGAACTGTCTGAAATCCTGTTGACAACAAACTGGCAGGAGAGAAGGAATAAAAGAATGTTGTTCACTGACATTCCTATCATTAAAGAAAAAAAAAGATTCCTTCCCATTGCTCACTCTACACCAACTCCAGGTCTACACTTCATAGAATTATGGTTGGCCATTTTGAAGGGCATTAAATCCCACAGAACCAGAAACTCCCATGTGACCCTCTTATTACCTTCTCGGTGTATGTCCCCAAGCTCCAACACAGGAGAACTAGAGCTGTGCGTAGAACGTATCACAGGGGAAGAAAGGGGAGGTCTGAAATCAGATCTCCTTCTGGGGAAGAAGTTTTCCTCTAATCTCAGAGAATAATTTCTGTCTATCCTGTAGCTGCTGGAAAACAATCCCAAAGGGCATAGAATTGCATTTGTAATAACTCTTAGCCATTATGAGCAACTCTGCTGATCCTAAACCTGTTGTCCAAACCAAACCAAAATCACTCCACAGTATTACAAATTGAATGTCAGGATATGTATATACAGTGAGACAAGTAGCTCAGGGCTGAACTCGACATTGGAGGATCAGGCTGGGGATGGGGTGCATTTGAAAAAGGAGGAGGAGGGATCAAGTCAGAAAACTCATTTTAAATTTATCTGAGTTAGATTTGAATTTCATGAGCATGAATATGAGTGATTCTGGCATTTAATAGGACTATGAAAGCATTCGAAGGGGCATTTCATAAAACATGCTGGCATGAACGAAGCACCCTTTATCAAAGTATTGAGGCATCCACCTCCTCTGGAGGGCTCAGTATAGCTGTTTTGAGGTTTTGTTCTGTTTTGTTTTGACTGAAGAAGCTACTTGGACAAGCAGCGAAACATTCCAACCAAAAGAAAGAAATCCAGTTGCCATGACTCAACCTACAGACAATTCTACCTGGATGACTGACATAGCTGTAACATCGACATGACATAACATTGACATAGCTGTTTTGAGGGTTTTCCCAGATGGTCTGGCATGAGTATGCATGAAGAGGCAACCCTTCCCCTGGGAGTGCCAGCACAGAGAAGCATAGGGCAAGCATGCCCTCAGCGAGATAGTCTGGAGAAGCCCTCAGAGCAGCTTCATCAAGCCTTCTAGAGGAGATGGCTGCCTCAGCACTTCACGGAAGGATGCTTTGCCCTTTCAAAAGCCTTCCACAGTCTTAGTATTTGATAGTTCAGCAAAGCTTTGAACATGTGCTTAGTTTCACTTATGTCCTGAGAGAAACACCTTTTCAACATTTCTTTGTGAGGCCTCCTGCTTTCAAGAAGCAAAGGAAAACTACCAGATTACTTCCCTTTGAGTTGCTCCAGAAGTAGCTTCTGATATGTGCTGCATGGATGCTTCTTTTGACTACTGGATGTGCCATCAGAGATGAGGTGCCTTGATGAAGCAATTAATATTGCCTCCATGCCTCAGTTAGATGAATAGCTGTGCTTCTGTGTCGTGAAGTGCCTCTATGAGGCAATTTAGGGCTCCTACATAGAGGTCTAGCATTTAATAACAAGTTAAGAGGTCGCTTGAGGACACAGAGAGGACTTTGGGAACTGCCATTCAGCCCTGGAGCCTCAGGATATGTGCCCCTGACATGGGCGTGTGGCGGCTTGTCGTCACAAGAATGGGATGCACTACAGAAGCACCACAATTCTTGTGCAGGCCAAGGGGCTAAGGTTCTTCTAGACAAGATGTTCTGTAACCGTAGAACGTGTGAGTGGGCCATTCTTCCATCTGCAGAAACTCTTGCCTCCCCCAGCTTCTTCTCTCCAGGATTCAAACATGCTATTCCATTTCAAAGCAGCCACTTGTTTTAAAAAATGGCAGCTTACCTCTGCAATAAGGAGAAACAGAACACCTGTCAATTTCACCTCTGCTTTCTCTGTCAGGAGAGGAAGATGTGCAGTCAAAACAGTCCAAAGCACCCTTTCCACATTTTAAAGTGGGATTCCTGGGACTGTATGCCCTGGAGTGGAGGCAGGAAGGAAGCAAGCTATAAAATTGCACACATGAAGGACAGAAAGAGCAACTTTCTTCATTTCCTTTTGGAGGATGCCGTGAGAGAGGTAGGATTTTTGTTGTTCCAGGACTGGATGTAGCTCAGGGCAGTGCACTGATTGGATGACATATTTGCACTCTCTATTGGTCAGCTGGAGGGAACCCTAATTGGCTGATTATGATCTCAACATGTTCCCTATATTTTGAAGCTGGGTATAGTTTCAAAGTGTTTTGGAGGGATTGCAGAATGAAAACTTTGATGGCATGGAAGAGGGCATTTGTTTTGTTTTTGTTTTGTTTTGTTTTTTTTAAAAAAAGAATATTAAACTGCAAATTCTTGAAATGTTTTCACATTAAAAAACCAGGTTCATACATTTGAAACACTTTTTTTCCACCTTGGCATCGGAGGCCTCTGCATATTCTGATGCTTTTGTTGTAAGCTCTGCCCCTTTTCTACATGCACGCAGCATCACAACACACCTGGAAAAGGAATGGAGCTTGTGTTGTAATGGTATGATTTGTTGCATCATTTGCCTTGACTCCATCTGCAGATGTGCTGCCTGGTGCTATCTCAGAATTCCCCAGCCAGCACTGCCAACGCTGAGCACTCTGGTAATTGAAGCCCACCCTAACCCATGAGCAATTTTGAGGGGGAGGGAGGGGAAGGCAGCCAATGATCCACAATGCAATACTCTACCTGTTGAATCAGAAGTAAACCTCACTGCATTCATTTGGATTTATTCACACGGAAAGTTGCTGATGAGTCTACAAATGGTCCAGAGAAATATAACTGACGGAGATGCCACATCATGAAACCATTCCTCTTTGAATTACTGAGCCAAGTTCCCAATTTTTTAATTGAAACACTGTTTTTCCCCAGCCCTAAAGCAACACTTGATAATTACATACTATATGAGCTGGCCAAAGTCATCTCAGGAAATGGAGAAACTCTTGTTCTTCCACAAAACAGATTGGGTTGTTAATGACTAGCAAAGAGAAGAAGGAGGGCTTTATAGCTCACTTCTGACAAGAAATGTACTGAAAAGCAGTCTCTGCTGCCTGTTGCCCACCTTGTATACTGTACCTACACATATTATTACTTTCCTACCAGAGAAAGTAATGGGGGCGCGATGGCTCAGTGGGTAAGACACCAGGCTTTTCGATCGGAAGGTCGGCGGTTTGAGACCCGAGCGCCACGTGATGGAGTGAGCTCCCGCACTCACCCCAGCTCTTGCCAACCTAGCAATTCGAAAGCATGCAAATGCAAGTAGATTAATAGGTACCACTTCGGTGGGATGGTAACAGCGTTCCGCGTGCGTCATGCCGGCCACATGACCGCAGAAGCATCTTCGGACAGCGCTGGCTTTTCGGCTAAGAAACGGAGATGAGCACTGGCCCCTAGAGTCGGACACGACTGTGCAGGGGAAAACCTTTACCTTTTTACCAGAGATGAGTCTTGCTTTGACTAAAGTCAGGTTTTATTTTCTCACAATGACTTTTCCCGTCCCTCCCCAAATTCAGGCTGTCACCAAAGCAGTTTGTGAAACAGAAATGTCTCGCATTGATCAGTCTGAACTTTCACAACACCCCCGGTGGTATGACATAAACTATTCACTGTTCCTAAATGGGGTGTTCTAACACTGATGGGATCTATTGTGTTGCCTATTGATTTGAATGACTTTGGCATAACTATGGTCAGTGTTAATAAATACTCCTTCCATGGAAGACAACTTTTTTTTTGTCTCCATGGGATGATGCAGGTTAAATAGTACACTCGATTTGAGCGTGAATATGCATTTACCCAGTTCATGAATTTTCAAAAAAGCTATAGGCAGAGGTTTGCTTGATAAGGGGAAAAAATACATTTTAGGAGCTGGCATTAAAGTTAATATGAAAGTTCAGAGGTGGGGAATAATTTAAATGCTCCAAAGAAGTAGCAATAACGTTTCTAAACCAAGGCAGTGAATTATATATACATGAAATATTAAAAATGTAAAGCTGGTTCTATTTGCATTTGGAATGCCCCCTAGCTGTTCCTGAAAAAGAGAAAATTGCTTTATGTTGAATTGAAGGACACACTACTTAGTGCTGTATTTAAGTCAAGAAGGGATATCATTCATTTTTATTTGACCACTTAACTTGTGCTTATGTAATCTGTCTGGACGCCAAGCCAGTTGTCTTATATTATTTTCAATCAGAGAAAGAGGATATAGAAATTCAGTCATTAAACCTTTATTTTCACTTGCCCAGAGAGCTATATTATTATATATAAATCAAGAGGTGTCAACAGCCTACTGTACAGAATTATTAGCAATGAGTTGGTATCTTTACTTACCCAGTTCCGTGTGTGTGTGTGTGTTTGTGTGTGTGTGTACGTATGTGTGTGTGTGTGTGTGTGTGTATGTATGTATGTGTATGTATGTATGTATGTGTGTGTGTATGTATGTATATATATATATATATATATATATATATATATCCAATGTTTTTTGATAACTAGCATTAAAGATAGTTATTTTCCTAGACAACTTCCTAGACAGGCTGAGACACAACCTGGCCTAATACTACAAAGACTGGTTTGGGCTATTGCCCTAACCCAGAATGGTTTATCAAATAACCCATGGAGGCCTTCAGCTGAATACAGAATTGTATTTGTCTAACTGCCCATGTCATTTTGCAAAGTTCAACATTAAATTCTTGAGATCATTTTCAGCAATATCTGGTTACTTTGTATTTTGTCTTTGTGCTTGTTTTAGTTTTCCAGGATCTCTTTTTGATGAGTTTGCCCATATCATTCACCACCTATTACTTTAAAATGAAACATTTAAAAAAAACATTAAAAAGTTGCCAGGCTCTCTCTCCACTCAGTAATAACACTAAATCAATATTAAATGAAGATTTTACAGTTTTGTCAGTAAAAACTCCTTAACAGCCACCTTTATAATCAAGGTCACATCTAAGCAGTACTGTGGTTGCTAATGTATAAGTCGACACAGTGGTTGCTTTTCTTTGAAATACAATTTAAAAAGCACCAGTGATGAAAAAATACTTTTTTATATATTTTGTTTTGTTTTTGGTACATATAATGCTGTCCTGGGCAGACAAGATTTCACCTTCTTTAGCTGCTGTTCTAAAAACAAACATCTATCTTTTGCATTATATGAACAACTTCAGGGCTTAAAAAATGTTTTTAGGCAAATTCAAACAAATGCTATGGTCTTTTATTTGTCTAAATGTTATTCATTCATAATAGCACATCCTAATATATTTTTATGTACTGTAGTTTCTTTGGAGCTCTTCTCCTTCAGAGCTTACTAGCAACAATAAGCAGGACCTGCAACAAAATATTCCTTTGAAGTGCTTAACTCTCTAGTTAAGGGTAAAACCAGCCAGCTATTGGCTAATAATCAGATGTGTCATTATCTTCATATTGCCTCTTGCTTTCTGTTATTTCCTCCTCTACCCTTAACAATTAGCTATCATTGTGTGGCCAGTCAGTAGAGTCAGCTTTTCACTGAACAGTTTAACTCTCCTTCTGAGAGCTTTCATCTCCAAAAATATGATGTTCCTGCTCTGCAGATCTTAGAATTCACAGAACCTAGTAATGTCTCTGTCTTGTGCTTGAATCACATTGATCTGACTATGAAAGTGTCCACTCTCAAAGAGCTCAGAATGCTGTAATTATATATCAAGGGTGCACAGTCCAAAACCTCAGACTCACAATCAATGTCCCAAAAGTTTTGCATCAAGTTCCGCAACAGAAGGAAGAACTGAATGAAAACATGAGAGCAATCCTATCAGCTGAATGGCATGAATTTAAGTTCAAATCAATTTAGTTTTTGTTATGGTTCTACCAACTTCTTTTTCCTAATGCTCTCTTCTTTGCGGGACTATATTTCCCCCCATCCCTCAAAAGCCAATTGAGCCTTTAGTACAAAAAAGATTGTGGATCCATGGTACATAGAATATCACTCTAAGGTGTTGAGGTGTAGGACATGATCCAGACAAAATAATGAGTGGTGGATTTAAAAACAGGAGCGAGAGCATCTTATTCCATAAGGAAGCCTAGTCTGGATGTTTTTGAGGGGTAAGCAGTCTACTTTGGCCTATCACTATGAAATAGCTCCTTGGCTGGTGTAACTACATTCTCGGAGGCTATCTCATTTGGCCAAACACTAAAAGTCGCATCACCTGACATTTAGAATTCACTGCAGTCACAATTCCTATCCAGTGTGGATTAAAAATAATTATAGCTTAATGTGATGTCTAGCCTACACATTCAATGTAGGTATCAATTGAGAGTGCAGAAATAAAATAAATTCAGACTGCTTTCAGACAGATGGCTCCTAGGACTAATAAATCATTGCTCTTCCCCTGAAAAGTGCAGGTGGAATTACAATTGATTATCTACACTATCAGAGGACATTCTATATAGCCCATCATGTTCTTCCACATCAGTGACCTTATTGCTATTCTTTTAAGGGACATAATTTTGATATTGGTAGCAAACCTATTAGGTAGCTGAATCTATCACAGTTCAGCACAAATTCATGATGCCTCTAGAAGTGGGTGCCATGTTTGTCACCAGTTCATTTTTTAAATTGAGCTTTTAAGAGGTACTGAAACACCTGTAAAAGCAGCACAACCACCTCAGCCCACAAGAAGAATAAGTCTCCCTTACATCAAGCACATCTAAGAACCCATCAGAGGCTATTACCAATACTTGGAATAACTGTAGCATATATGCAAATAAAACCCTTCCAAAGCATATTAAATAAATCCAAGGACCATGTATCCAAAGAAGATAAAGCCAGAGTCATTTACAAAATAAAATGCATGGAGTGGGAACACCACTACAAATGACAAACAGGTAGAAGGTTAGCAGAATGCATCCATGAGCACCAGTTGGCAGATTGAAGACACCATGAAACCCCTTAATTTCACAGACAACCTCCAAGTCAAAGAATACATACAAATTCCCAGAAGCATAGCTTTCTAACAAATTAGCAACCAACATTCAAAAGAAATACCCAAACAAAGGGTACCACAGTACAGAACACAAAATTAAATCACATTATCCCACAACTATTAACCTACACCCAGATAAGTGAGAGATGGCACTGCATCAGCATAGCAAGAACCAGATAACAGTGTGTCCATCAAAATACAAAACTCAATAGTGCTGCCCATACAATCACATACAAGCGTGGTATAACAGGCAACTATATATTCTACAACTAACCAACACACCTCCAAGATCATAGCACTGGAGATGGTACCTAAGGTGATTAAATGTCTGCCAAAAAAACAAGCTGAGAACCCCTATGATCCAACACTCTAACCCTCTGCTACATTGCAACACATGCACTTTTTTAAAAAGTAACTGGGCATGATGCGTTTTCAATATTCTCCATCAAAATGGTGAGTAGAGAACATAGATGGACAATTTTGCCTTGTTTCTCCATGAGAAAGAGATTTTCCTACCATTCCTCAAGGAGAGGGTTCTCTCTTAGCAGTGGCAGTAGCACCTCCATATGGAATGAATTCCCACAAAATGCAGGAATCTTGGAAAGTGCAGGCTGCCGAAGGGATAAAATAAAAAGCATGGCAATCACATACACCCCTTGACTACACTGAATTAAATAAGTGAGAGAATACTACATTCTACCCATAAGAATTTCATTGATTTTTTCTCTTCCTTTGAAAAAAAAATATCTGAAGCAAAATTCTAATCAGAGGGAAATTGCTAGGAAGAAAATGCAGGAGAAATGATCTGCCTAGGATGAAAAGTAACTTCATAGTTCTATAGCATCATATTCCTATAATTATTATTTAAAAATATGATGGGGGAGATGGAAAGTTTCTGAAGATATTGGGAAAATTACCCAACCATCTTTCTTAGTGAATTTTGTTGGTGATTCATTGTCCATCTTTTCTAAGGCATATTAACTGAAGCAACAGGGACTCAATTCTTCTGGATAGCTGCCAAGTTTGTTTTCACAAATTACTGGAAAACTAAAATACACATTTAATTGGATCAGTGGTATTTAAAAGTGTGGGAGATTGGTCTGGCTGAAAATTAACACAATAACAAACAGATTTCAAAATCCCTAAAATGAGGAATATATGTATTCAAACCTGATTACCACTTATCAGCTATTTTAGAAATAGTTTTCCAATTAGATTATCCTCATCTGTATAAATATCATTCTGGATATAATAATTGAATATAGACGTTTTAAATGTTTGTATTTCTTCTTTAGCACATTTGTGTACATACACACACCCATTTTTTTCTTTTAGTCCTTAATTTGTTTTTCTTTCTAACTCTTATAGATTTTGTTGTTTTCTACTTCTTACATACATTTTTCGAAATACCTTCCTAATCACTACCTCTAAAGATCTTGCTAAAATAGTGGTATATCAAACATTCTTCTTCTAGTTATTACTGCAAGTGTAGTTCTGGTAGGGTGGTGTGAACAAAGATCAGGACAATGGTTAGTGCCCATTGAGTTCACTTAATTCTGCTGGAAACTGATAGTCTTTGGAGATCCCACCTGATCTGGATGCTGAGAGTAATCCATGAAGAGCTGTTTGACTAGTTCTTTATTCTCATACAAGACTGAGAAACGGAAAACTCAGCATGGGAGGGAATGCAGAGAAAATGTTGAAAGTGGTTTTCATATGAATTGGTATGGAAATTATCTGAAACTGGGGCCTTTTCAGCGAAATGCTGCACTCAGAACCAAGGGGCATGAAGGCTACGATTTGTGGAATAAATGTAACTTGGGTGTGCAGTGCTTCAGCTGGAATGGCTCACCATCAGAATATTTGGTGGAATAAAAAGGGAAAGGATTGGTTTGATAGAAATTGTCTATCTTACTGCCTGATTTCGTACTGTTTACAAGGGCCCTGGGGATTTTTACGAGGAGGGAATTTGCCTGCATTCTGAATTATAGCTAATAATTATAGCTAATAATAATCCTACTCATTTATTAAATTCCTAAAATTATTATCTAACATGCCTCATTTCCAATGTTTTCAGACAACTGGCATATATTTAGTAGGGTTATGCATGTTTCAGAAATGATTCAAAAATTGCTCTGGATCACGCACAAGTACAGCATCTTTCCATTATTCATTAAAATCACCCATCTTTTTTAGAGCTTCATGCAAGACTGAAAAATAGGTGGCATTGCTTTAAGGAGTTGTTTCATAAAGGTTAATATGACTCCTAAAGCAACTCTAACTTTTTTTTCTAGGCTCATACAGAGGTATAAAAACCACTAACTATTTTAATGAATAACTGAGGAATGATTTGTTTATGCACAAATTTCAAAATATGCACCACTGACATTTAAATAATATTAGAATTTAGCATTTATGAAATGCTCATTTTCAGATAGATCAAATATGTTCAAATTAATATAATAAATTATATAATCCCTACTTTATTTCCCAGTCCAGCAGAAACTCTTAAAATAACAGAAAAAATAAGCAGGAGCCATAACAGATGCTTTAAATCCATTTCCTTAGCATAAATCACAATTTATTACATGTTTGGTTTTATGATTACATATTTATGATATAAATAACAAGATCACGCAGAGCTGATGAGATCTGAATAAGAGGATGAAGACAGAACGGTGAGTCTTACCTTATCTTTAGCTAGAATCTGCTATTCCTGGGCCAGACATGTGTGTGTGATTAATTCAGCTTCATGTTGTTTTGTGTCCTCCTCTTAATACTGTGAGATGCTGCTGTCCAGATCAGACCCATCACACTATTGCTGCAATAAATTGACATGGTAAGAAAAAAATTCTCCTGGTGAAACAGTGACTATTTATTGTGACTGAGTACTCACGTTGCACTACTATATTTTAACCCTGGTTTGTTCACTAAGCCACAATTGGTTGGGTTCACACCTCATGCTAAACCATAACCCATAGTTAACAAATGATTATCATGAGTTCAAATTCACATTAACCAAAACCAATTAAATGCATCATGCTAAGCCAGAGCTAAATTATATTTTTTATTAGTGTGTTATGCAAAACCCACTGGTGAGTTTGACACTGCTCAACCTGTGGCCAATGTTGCAGCTGGGGCTAGATTTCAGGCAGCAACACGGAGTCCCACAATCAATTCCTCCCCCAAAAAAAAATCTATCCAGGGATCACCAGGAAATGAAGGCAGCTCCAGCCTGGTGTTAACACACAAGCCAACCACAACAGGGTTGTCCCTATTCACCACTTTTTTTGTTGTTTATTCGTTCAGTCGCTTCCGACTCTTCGTGACTTCATGGACCAGCCCACGCCAGAGCTTCCTGTTGGCTGTTGCCATCCCCAGCTCCCCCACGGTTGAGTCCGTCACCTCCAGAATATCATCCATCCATCTTGCCCTTGGTTGGCCCCTCTTCCTTTGGCCTTCCACTTTCCCTAGCATCAGCATCTTCTCCAGGGTATCCTGTCTTCTCATTATGTGGCCAAAGTACTTCAGTTTTTCCTTTAATATCATTCCCTCAAGTGAGCAGTCTGGCTTTATTTCCTGGAGTATGGACTGGTTTGATCTTCTTGCAGTCCAAGGCACTCTCAGAATTTTCCTCCAACACCACAGTTTAAAAGCATCTATCTTCCTTCGCTCAGCCTTCCTTATGGTCCAGCTCTCGCAGCCATAGGTTACTATGGGGAATACCATTGCTTTAACTATGTGGACCATTCACCACTACTTCCTTTCTTTTCATCTTATTGTAAAGAACATTTTATTGTTAGGAGTGATTGTACATAACTATAGATACTATATATTACTTTTTAAAGGTCCCCACAACTCATAAGCCCATGAAGACCAAGGTTGATAATGGCTTAGCAGCACCACAGCCTAAGGTACTGTATTATTAATGGATCACACTGCATCAGTATACTTCCTCAGGATTAATGTTCTGTAAGTATTCCATGGAAAAAGAGCATGAATCTCAGGCTGGGGTCCCAAGAGTGGTGCCCATCATGGTCATTAATACACCTTTGGGGACTCATCAGGCCCCTTGCTCTATTTGACTTTTTAATCTTTGTTAGATTTGAGAGAGAATATACATATTCTCATATGAAAACAGCAGAATATGTTAATAACACAGAAGAAAAGTATGAGATTAAAGATATTAAAAAGCCACTATCTCAATATAACATGAGCTTTTAAAATCAAAACTAATTATAAAAATGCCTTTAGAGGATTTGAATCTGGGATCTTCTCCAACTAAAACATGAGCTCTTTAATTCAGCAATGGTCCCTCCCCATAAAAAAAAAGTAAGGTGTGATCCTGATTTTCCCTTCCACCACGTTCATTGTTAAAGTGGGGCCATATTTACACCAAAGTGAGTGAGAATATTGGGCAAAGCCTTTGCATGTTGTCACTTTCTACCTCCATAAAATTAAACTTTTTCCATGTCTGAGTGTTATGTATCTTTAATCTCTAGCATAACAAGGGTTGAAACTGGTTGATTAAAGCATTGGCACAAGGCAAGCAAACTGCTTTCATTAATCCTAAATCTTCATTCCTTGACATTTTAATCAAAATAATATAAAATTTTATTAAATAGTATATATAGTGCAATGACACTAGCCTGAATAAATAAATAAATAGTGCTAACAGGACTATATGGGGTAGAATGTACAGTTGAATTGCAAGCTTGCTAACTAAACTTATGCTGGCCTGCAAATTTGCTATTCACCTCAAGGTCAAAGTATATGTTACTTCGAGGACATAGCTCCCTCTATGTCTTGGGAGAGGAAGCAGGCCTATTGTCAGGAAGATAACTGGTGAAGAAGGAGGGGGCTCCCTCCAAGGGGATAAATGCATGCACAGTACTGAATCACTTTGCTTTCCTCCCAAGAGGCTAAAGAAGGCCCCGCCCTAGTTTCTTGGGCCTTTTCTCTGAGCATCACTAATTCATTTTAGTTTAGCTGGATTCTGTCTAGCAGAGTAGAACAATAAAACACTAGAGCTTTTACACCAAGTCTCAGCGTGCTCCTTTACTCGAAGTCAGGACACTTATGCAACTTTAGCAGAAGATTTATCACTCCCATGTGGGGTGAGTGACATAGATAGTCAAAGCCTGGTGTCCAGCATGCTACATCCTATCAGACTGGCAGGGAGTCAGAGAGCAAGTGTGCTGGGAGGACAAAGGAAGCCCCTTGAGATTAACAATTTCATGTACAAAAAGCAGGCAGAAGGAGAGAAGAAAGAAAGAAGGAACACAAGGGAAATGTCTAGTGATCTACACCTCGCTGCCCCTTATGGTCAGTAGATGTCAGCTCTTCAAGGTGAGCAAGGTCAAGAACCAGAAGCAGCACAGATTCCAGGTACATTATTTTTGTAAAGTAGGATATAACAGAATCTTGAAAGCCCGTCAAAGCTTTCTTCTGTCCTATCTTATACTAAACAATATCAAAGCAGGGTTATTTTGAGTTTCTTTCTCATCCTTTCCACTTTCTCAGCACTGAGTTGCTGTTTCTCCTCCCTTATTTTATTGTTCTCTTCCCTCTTCCCAAGGCCAGATATACTGTACATTATTTCACATGAATGGTGAGATGGTCACACTTCCAGCATGTCTACCCCCTACTTTTGGGTCACTTAAATGGAAGTACAGGTGACCAGCTCCTATTTGTGTTCCTATGTGAATATTAGATGAAACTTCACACACACACACACACACGTTGCAAAAATATGATCCATTAAAACAAATAGGTGGGTTGGGGGGACAGCCAAAGGGTGGGGGCTTGACAGGCTTTTTCCTGGAGCCCAGAGCTTTTTCATGTGAAGAAAATGCTCGGAATCACCCCATCTGTTCTCCTAAATGCCATCTTGTAGCCAGAGAATTGCAGAGCTCACGACGATCCAGTAACGGACGATGGGAGGCAGGGGACACCATCATTTCCTAGCCGCGTTTGCAGCCTTAAAGGGACAGTAGGTTGAGCCACCCATTTCTAAATCATCCAGTTTATATATATTTTTTAAGTTCATGTACCCCAAGAGAGGCTTTCTACATCAAGAAGAAGCGGACTCTCTTGGTGCTTATCGTTATTTCTGGATTAATTTTTTTAAAAAAATTTAAGTTTGGACTTGTTTTCCTGTTTAAAGAATTAGGATGACTGAGAATAATTGCTTTCCTGTCATTATTTTTGTACTGAATTTGAAGGATTGAGTATTTTCCTACACGCTGGATTTGTCGTTTTGAATCTTTAGCTTTCTGTTTACTTTTTTTGGGACCTGCTTGTTAGGGCACTTTCCCTTGCCAATTTCATTCGGATCTTTTCTATTAACTCCTATCTGCGCGAGTCAAGTATTTAGGGGGCACCATAATCTACTGCCTGAAAAATGGAGGATTTCAACGAGATTCTTTCAGAGCTCCGTTGTGAGCTTAAGGAGACTTTTAAAGAGACTCTCAGAGTGCCGTCAAGCTATTCTGCAGAATATTCGGGACATTGTGGAAGAGATTATTTCTAAAGTGTGTCATCTGGCTGAAGATGTTATGGAGGAAGATGGAGATTTTGGTAAAGATGGTGTTTTTACTGATAGTGAGATCGAAGTAACGCCAGGCGAAGATTACGTTTTGATGTTGAAGGGGTTAAAACAACAATCTGAGCTGCAGACTACACAGAATGTTGTTTTTCTGGGGGATTGTTATGGCTTTCTGGGGAAATGTTATGGGAGAGAAGAGAATTTGCTTTGTGGGAGTTTTGAGAAGGCTGAGTTTATAGGGGGGGCAGTTGGGCTGTTTGAGTACTGTATGAAAAATGTCTTGTTTGTAAAATGGAGATATGTAAATGTTTTGACATATTTCAAAGTGGGGTAAAAATTTGAGAATGCTTAATCAGATTGATAATGAGGTTTTTATGATTTCATGTCTTTTTAATGATTTGGATTAAGATTTACTGGTTTCTTTATAAGGTTTGTTTGATTTTAAGATTTATAAGGTATCTACTGTATAAGGTATAATAATAATTGCTTGGTTTTAGATTTAATAAGATTAAGATTAAAATTAAAATTAAGAAAATAATTGCTTGGTTTTAGGTTTAATAGGGTTAATATTATTGTAGTATTATTAATTATAAAAGTAGAGAATTTATATGTTTTTATAATTTGATTTTTATTATAGTAGACAGAAATATATAGGATAGTGTTAGGAAGAAAATAATTGAATAAAGGTTGTGTTTAGGGGAGGGAAGCTGGTTTAAACATTTATACTTTTTTTCTTTTTTAATATAAGGAGAAGGAGCAATTATTTAGTTATTTCTATGTGTGCTGATGGAGTGATATATAGAAATAAATGTGATCTTGGTTTGATATAGAGTAAGGGATTAATTATGGAAATTGCTATATATTCTTGTTGAAAGTTGGAAGTCACTTCTTATGTAATCTTTAAAATTCTTTTTCTTGTGTTTCTCACTTTTTTAGTTTTTTTTCTTTTTTTCTTTTTTTTCTTTTTTGTAGTTTTTATCTTTGCTTTAAACTTAATAAATTTCTTGTTTATTCGTTCAGTTGCTTCTGACTCTTCGTGACTTCATGGACCAGCCCACGCCAGAGCTTCCTGTCAGCCGTCGCCAACCCCAGCTCCCCCATGG
The DNA here is from genome assembly GCA_023362775.1 of Charina bottae. NCBI lineage: Eukaryota > Metazoa > Chordata > Lepidosauria > Squamata > Charinaidae > Charina > Charina bottae. The sequence goes on from JALMGJ010000007.1 coordinate 32,539,505, forward strand.
TCGAGTCCGTCACCTCCAGAATATCATCCATCCATCTTGCTCTTGGTTGGCCCCTCTTCCTTTTGCCTTCCACTTTCTTATTAAATTATTAATTAATTAATTAATTAACAATTATTTATTAATTTCTTATTAAATTTCTTATTTTTAAAAAAGGAAGATGGCCTTGATGGAGATAAAGGTAAAGGTTCTCCCCGCACATTTGTGCAGTTGTGTCCGACTCTAGGGGCCGGTGCTCATCCCCATTTATTAGCCAAAGAGCCAGCATTGTCCGAAGACGCTTCCACAGTCATGTGGCCGCATGACGCGCGCAGAACGCTGTTACCTACCCACCTAAGTGGTACCTATTAATCTACTTGCATTTGCATGCTTTCAAATTGCAAGGTTGGCAAGAGCTGGGGCGAGTGCAGGAGCTCACTCCGTCACGCGGGGCTAGGGATTCGAACCTCCGAACTTGTGATCCGATCGACAAGCCTGGCGTCTTACCCGCTGAGCCACCACGCCCTGTTTGATGGAGATATGCAGGGACTAAAGCATTTTTTAAGAACAGAACATCCAGATAATGTTCAGAAGTGGCTCAGACAGATGCCTCCTTAACCCGCCAACCTATAAGAAGGAGGATGAGGTATAACCCAATCAGACTTGCAAGATTCTGTTATTATAGCCAATCTCAATAAAAGTAGCTTTAGCCATCCTGTGGAGTGGATTTCACCTTCTACCTGATGGGGCTGCCATAACCCAACTGACTTCACAGGATTGTGGTAGTGGTAAAAAATAGAAGGATGGGAGTTCTGTGAGTGCCAGTTTGAATGATAGCTTGGACATAATTAATTAACAACCCACTTTATTTATTTGCAGCTTATAAATTCCTCAAAGAAGGCAAGGCAAGGCTGGCTGACAGACTGGCTCAAACCACCCCTGTTAGGAACTGACAGCTTGTTCTTGTCCATGAAAACAAGTGAATACACACCTTTTTGCTCCCTGTGATAATGTAAGTTGGGCTTCTTGTTAAACAAAAAACATAAGTGTATTAATATTCAAAAGGATTTCAAAATATTCCTGAAATCTCTATGTGGAAATTATGTACAGTAAACGTTATCTCACTGTGAAAGAATCACTGATGCAAATTGTGTGTTGCAGGAAAGGGGTTATTATAAAATTCCATATGGCGGATTCACATCAATCTCTACAGGGAATAGTATCATAAACTACTATTTTTGCTATAAAAATAACCATTAAAACCAAGACATGCACAAACAAGGTAATCTACCATAAATTTTGAGACAGCAAAATCCTAGAAATGTAAATTTATTCAACTCCCATTGCAATTGAGCAATTTCCATAGCATTATTAGAAATCCTGCAGTTGCCTTCATTTGGCAATAGCTTATAAATATCGAGGGTATGAGTCAGCATACAAATCCAGTCTGTGGTCGACAATCTGAAAGATTTTATAGCCCAAGGCTGTTTATTATTTGGTAAACTTGTAATGCAAGTTCACGTTTGGAAACTGCTGAGAGGACAACTTAACAACTCGTTCCGGAACAGAAGAAAAAAAATATATGAATATAGACACACGCACACACATATACATATACATATACATATACATATACATATACATATACATATACATATACATATACATATACATATACATATACATATACATATACATATACATATGGGAAGAACAAGAATATGACCTCTGCTGTCTTAGAATGTTCTACTTATTAGAGAGCCTCCTTAGTTATTAAGGGTGAAATATACTTCTGTTATAGTTCTGTTCTGTAGGGGCGTGGTGGCTCAGCGGGTAAGACGCCAGGCTTGTTGATCGGAAGATCGCAAGTTTGGAGGTTCGAATCCCTAGCCCTGCGTGCAGAGTGAGCTCCTGCACTAGCTCCAGCTCTTGTCAACCTAGCAATTAGAAAGCATGCAAATGCAAGTAGATGAATAGGTACCACTTCGGTGGGAAGGTAACAGCGTTCCGCGTGTGTCATGCTGGCCACATGACCGTGGAAGCGTCTTTGGACAACGCTGGCTCTTCGGCTAACAAACGGAGATGAGCACCGGCCCCTAGAGTCGGACACGACTGCACAAATGTGCGGGGGAAACCTTTACCTTTTTTATACTTCTGTTAGGAATACATCTCAAATATCTGAGATAATAAATAAACAAACAAATAACACCAATAATTTAGATTAAGATGCCATAATCAAAAATGCCTCAGTGTATCTAAGTTTTATATAATAGGTTGGGTTGAAGGGGCAGAGTCTAAGATGGCCTCAAAATGATGCTAAATACTATAAGCAGAGCTTTCCAAACTGTGTGTTGTGACACAAAAGTGTGTCGCCACACAGCGTGGTGTGTCGCCACACCACCCGGAAGCGGCGGTGCGCGCGTGCATGGCGGCAGCGGCAGCCACTGCCGCCGCCGCCACCGTGCACACACGTGCCACCGCACACACCCCGCGCCGCCACCGTGTACGCGCGCGCCGCTGCACGCCCCCCCGCGCCGCCGCCGTGCACGTGCGCCCCCCGCGCCGCCGCCGTGCGCACGTGCCGCCACCGCGCTGCCGCCGTCACCACTGCTCATATGTCGCCAGCGGCAGCACTTTGGAAAGCCCTGACTATAAGAGTGCCAAGCTTCCCAGCCTGTCATCTAGGGATCACTGATGGCCCTTGAGGATATTGCCTAAAGCTTTAACAAACAGACTTAAGAAATTACTGCTACCTTCATAAGAAAAAGCTTTATCCATTTCTTATCATCATTAAACATTAGCGTCAACAGTATCTAAATGAGGGTGACTTGATCCAGCCGGGTTGGCACCCTCCTGGTTCCTTCGATCTATTGGGAATCCAGAAGTGTGTCTTCTCTGCCATAGTGTCTGCCCTTTGGAATAAGGTTCCTCTAGAGATACGGCTCCTCCCTTACACCCCAGACCCCGCAGGTACTTCAGAGAGTCTTGAAGAACTGGCCCAAGCCTTTGACGAGGGAGATTGGAGCCCTCTTTTGTGTAGTGTGTGTTCCTGTCTTATTGTTGTGTTGTGTTGATATTTTATTTGTGCTTTTACTTTGTGAAATGTCCAGAGCCTCTGGGAGTAAGTAAGTAAATAATAAAACAGAAACTGTGAGTTATAATGGTTATGTTCTCTAATTGCTTTTAGAATTCTTTCAGACAGATCTACAGTTTAATACATTGACAAATCTGGATCTACCAAAATTCTTTTCTGTCTACTACCCAGACAAACCGGATTATCTGATCTCTGATAGTCTTGAAAAAAGCTTCCTCAGGGAAAGAAACACAAGTTTCCCCAAATATTTTTTGCTAATCATGGGTCATGTATAAGAAAGAGGACCATGGGCGGTGGGGGGTGGGGGAGCTGGGGAAGAATTGCTACCAGGTCTATTTCATTCCATTTTTACACTGATGGAATATACAGATACCAACATTGATGTGGTGGTCTGAACTGAATAATACTCCTTTTCACATTACTTGGCCTAGCTATTCTTGGCAAGCATCCTATCTGACATTTTCAGAGTGAGTTGAGTGTCCTAATTTTAACCCGTATACAGGGGCATTTGCAGAAAGGGACAAAAAAAGTCAAGATGGTAGTTGTGAATGTAGAATTGAAGCTGTGCTCCTCTTTAGTTGTGTGATATGACACACATAAAAAGAGGTGAGGCTTCAAATGTATGGTCATGACCATCCTCTTAACTTTTTTCATCCCACACAGAGCCTCCTGCCCACGTTTACAGTCTTACTAAATATAGGAGAAGGCATTCTAAACTGAAGGGGCGTGGTGGCTCAGCGGGTAAGACGCCAGGCTTGTCGATCAGAAGATCGCAAGTTCGGAGGTTCGAATCCCTAGCCCTGCGTGCGGAGTGAGCTCCCGCACTAGCTCCAGCTCTTGCCAACCTAGCAATTCGAAAGCATGCAAATGCAAGTAGATGAATAGGTACCACTTCGGTGGGTAGGTAACAGCGTTCCGCGCACATCATGCGGCCACATGACCATGGAAGCGTCTTCAGACAACGCTGGCTCCTCGGCTAACAAACGGAGATGAGCACCGGCCCCTAGAGTCGGACACGACTGCACAAATGTGCGGGGGGAACCTTTACCTTTTTATTCTAAACTGATGGAAGGAAGTCCAGCCTGTGCCTCATGCTATAACTGAGATTTAACCTCAATATTAAATAAGTCAGAGTTTCAGGAGGTTGCCATAAAAGCTATTTTTTCTTTGAGATGGGCCTTTAAGAGCCCCTGGAATTCGTTTCTAAGCCAGGCTTAGACAAACTCTGGTGGCTGTGTTTGTATTTCGCTTCAAACGTTAGGCAGGTTTCCATTTAACTACAAGTAAACATGACGCCTCTGAAATATGTGAATTCCATGTAAATCTGTCCCTTCATTCTACTCCCCACATATTTCATTTCCAGATTGAAAAACAACAAACTAATCTGTAATACATTTCTCTTTATGAATGCTTCAGCCTGCCCTTCAGAACTACATTGGGACTGACCTGTTCTCTCTTATCTCAGCCAGGTCTATCCATGAAAACCAAACCACGCCAAACTGGTGCTGATGTCCAGAAAGCAAGTGTCTTAATCTGTATCTCTGTAGATTTAGTCTGCCTATAAACCAGAATGAAGCAATGACACAGAGAGGGTGAAAGCAAATACTCCCACCCACCCCTGCTCCCACAAGTCATATCTGTGGAAAGAATTAAAAAAAAAGGAGTTAAGGGAAGCTTCCATTTTTTTTACTGAGGCAAACATTTCATTGTCGGCATCTGTGCAATTTATTTCTCCTTCTTGGAAAGAAAATCAGATTTCCACAGGTGTCTGATCAATAGCCAGAAACTGTTCCTTTTTAAAATCAGAACAGAACAGAAACTTGGCTATGGTGGGTGTTTCAGTCCAGGCTTGATTTTGTGGTAAAGCCAAATGACAAACAAAACAGTGTAAAAAAACAAAAACATAACTCGACTTAAACTGCTCATTTTTAACAAAAGCCAGGCTTGGATACATAATTTTCCTCTTCATTTTGTACCATCTGTACTTCCCCCACACTTTTCCCCCCATTAACCGCGAGTAATTATCAACTAGATGTTCACTTGTTTGTTGCAGAAATCCACATTCCAATGCTGTGTGACACAGAAGTTAGTATCCTGGAAAACCCGATTCTTCACTTAAAGAGAGAAAGAAATACTAGATTTGCATATATTATAATAAAAATTAAAATTAAAATTAAAATTAAAATTAAATTAAATTAAATTAAATTAAATTAAATTAAATTAAATTAAATTAAATTAAATTAAATTAAATTTAAATTTAATTTAATTAAAAATAAAAATAAAAAAAATAAAAATAAAAATAAAAATAAAAATAAAAATAAAAATAAAAATAATAAAAATAAAAATAAAAATAAAAATAAAAATAAAAATAATAAAAATAAAAATAAAAATAAAAAAGACCCTGATGCTGGGAAAGACTGAAGGCAAAAGGAGAAGGGGACGGCAGAGGATGAGATGGTTAGATAGCATCACCGATGTAACGAACATGAATTTGAGTAAACTCTGGGAGACAGTGGAGGACAGGAAGGCCTGGCATGCTATGGTCCATGAGGTCACGAAGGGTCGGACACAACTAAACGACTGAACAACAACAAATAATAAAAATGGATTTGAAATATCTCTAGGTTTCCATCTCTCGCCCCGTTCACCTCTGATGTGGACTAATATACAAGTCTGAAATAATTTAACCAAATAACTAAGACAATCCAAATATAACAATGTCTACTTTGCATTATTTAATACAAAAGACCTTTTACTTATTCTCTTATAAGAAATACTAAACAAGACTTGCTATTCAGACCACTAATATAAGACAATAACTTTTTCACTGGATCGTGCCCTACCAGGCACCGCAAAGTGATGTCAAAACATCACCAGAGTAGAAGGGGTCAACCTTTTCCATCTGGTTTTTTTTTAATCTTACAGAGACTTAATGTACCCATTTTGCCACTGCCCCTTCAAAAACAGGAAATTCAGTCTGTAATTTTTGAAGAGAATAAGATTTGTAATGGTGAAATTGGTTTCTAAAGCCTTTCCAAGGCTTAAAGCACTCATTTTGGCCTTAATCCTCCTTTTTTAAAAAAAATCCCTCCTGGGCTGAAATTTATATCTTGGATATGCCTGTAAAAATCATGTGAATTTTCCTATTCTTTCTTCCAACTCACTTCCCACATAAATGACAGAAGGGAAAGAATGTATGAATAAACACATGCAGAATTGATGTAGATCAGAAGCAGACTGAGAAACAGCTGTGAAATTTAGCTACCATTTTATAAATAATGAATATTCTAGCTCCCATTTGCAAAGAAAATACCAATTCGGTGTACATCCAAAATAATATTGTCCATGGTCAATTGCTCCTCAGCAAAAACAAAACAAAACAGCAGGAAGCTGGAGTTTAAGAGACACAACTTCACAGCCAAAGCAGTGAAAGGGAGTCAGCTGCTCATTCGGAATCAGTTTGCAAGCCGGGTTCCAGAATCATATAGCAGGATCAAAAACTTCAGGCTGATGGCATCCGCTTGGTCCAGGGCTGTCCACAGGGTATGGTCACAAAAACCAAGTTGGCAGCCATCATGGTGTGAACAAAGCTCTGCCCATCTTTTGAGGCTACCAAACATAAAAAACAAGCAGAGCTTCAATCGTACTGTCATGGCCACCATCTTATTTTTTCGATCACACCCTGAAGACACTCTGATTTGGTCCTTGAGTGGCAATGGCATTTCATTCCAAAAAGAACTATATTGGGTTGAATTAAAGTTGCAGTTAATTAATGCAATAGAGCTAACATTATTATTTATTTATTTACTTTTACGTATTTATTTATACCCATATATTTCCACCATTTTCCCTTTGTCTCATTTAAACATCTCAGTTTGGTGACCACTTTTGGAGGGGCACTAGGGTCTCGCTTATGGCTTGTGGAGCTCACATATGGCACCATGACTTCCAGTTTGGCATTCCTGGACTCTGCAATTGGAGAACAGGGCAAAGAGGAGCAAACCAAAGGGGATAATCAAGATGCTGGTGCAAAATGTCAAAGGGCTCTGAATGGCATGAAGTTGGGAACCCCAGGGACATGGGAATAAAAGTTAGAAACAAAGGTATCTTTGCTGCTTCATGAAAAATGAAAAGAATAAAAAAATTACTGTTGGACATCACTTTTTATTAGGATGGACCTAATAATAACCTACCTGAATAAGGTTCAGTTTGAGGCACCTGATTTTTTTTTATTGTTTTGGACCAAGGTAGATAAACCATGGATGTTTAGATAATAAGACTCTATAATGACCAACCAGCCAGCATGGAAAATTATGAGGGCTAACTGTAATTATAATGTAATAATCTCGGAATCATATATTTCTTCTGCTTATGCTTACATTTTCTCATTCTTGTTGGTATTCATAATCAAGTCTATGTACCTTCAGCCTTTTTTCTTTCTATTAAGTTTCCATTTTTCTGTTTTTCTAATTGCTATTTTTTCAGCACAGTCCGCTCATTCTTTGAACCATATTTTAAAGCACCCTTCCACTTTTAAAATAGAACTACACATTCAACCATTTTTAAAAGCTAAAAACAAAACTGCTAAAACACAAGCATTAAAGTAAGCCAGGGGATGCATCTAAAACTGAAAACACTGCATTAATTATTGAAAGCTTGGTGGAACAGCAAAGCCATCAATTGTTTTCCTCCAGCTTGTTTTGTTCCCATTTTTTGTTTTTCATTTATCTATAAAACTTGATGTCATCTGATATCTGATTAATCATTAATCTTCTTTTTTAAATGACTCAAAACTGAAGTTCTGCTTTTTGACCTTCTCCTTTTAACTTTCAGTCTTTACTTTTTGTCTGAATACAAACATATTGGACATGGCCTTCTACCTCTAGAACAGGGCTTTCCAAAGTTTTCCCGCGGCGACACACCAACCGGCGTTGGTGTGTCGCCGCGGGAAAACCCGGAAGTGCCGCCGTTGCGGCAGCACGCAAAAACCCGGAAGCGCTGCTGCCGCTTTCAGTTTTTGCGCACCGCCATTGGTGTGTTGCCGCGGGAAAACCCGGAAGTGCTGATGATGATCAGCGCTTCCGGGTTGTGTGGCGACACACCAGACTGTGTGTGGCGACACACTTTTGTGTCGCGACACACAGTTTGGAAAGCTCTGCTCTAGAAGATGTTCTTCTACATGGCTTTTTATATCAAATTGGAACATTTGTCGATAGTATTGTCTACAATGACTGGTAACATATTCTGAAGAGGGTTCTATTCAGCTATATCTGAAGATATCCATTATTGAAACTGAGACTATTTATATTACTACTAAACCACAGTCTTTTCCCAAGAAGGAGCTGCTACATCTCCATAGCCAGGAAATGCTCACAGACGATGGCTGAGAAAACTGGACAAGATGTTCTAAAGCACCAAGAGGTTGCTTTTGATTTCTCGTTGTCTTACTGTGTCTTACTATTCCCCTCAGCTGAAAGATGCTAATTTGTACATCAATGTTATCATATACCTGTTGACAAGAGCTTGAATTATAGTGGGTCCAAAGGAAAGAAGGTTAATGGTGATATTAAAATTGGAGTGGAAATAGGAAATGGGATTTGTGGGTTTCATTAAGATCTTTTTTTCTCCAGGTCTTTTCCCATCGTTTCAATGCTATTTCTTGCATGGATAAATCATCTGGATAGAGAATTCTGGGTGCTTCTGCCCATTTCTTACAAAAGAAATTTACATTCTATGTTGACTGATGGCCTTGAACATTCTACAGAAGGAGTGTGCAATCTTTTCTGGGCCAAGATATGGACTTGATGTTGGAACAGCACATCAGGGACTTAACTCCCCAAGGTGGCCAGGACCAATATGGACATACAATTGACCATACAATATGGTCAATTTGGTTATTGTCCATTTATTTAATTATATCTCATTTCCATCACAATAACAATTACAACCAGCAGCAGCTTTAGGAGATTTGGGGGGCACATCTAAGACAGAAGCAGCTCTCTCTCTCTCTCTCTCTCTCTCTCTCTCTCTCTCTCTCTCTCTCTCTCTCTCTCTCTCTCACACACACACACACACACACACACACACACACACACATTCAGTACACCCTAAATCCAGTCCTGAATATTACTGAGAAGAAACACAGCAGTCCAACAAAGCAAAGTTCCAAGAATTGTCACCACCACAATTTAAAGCAAGAATTACTGTAATTGCATTCTGAAACAACTGCATCATCTACCACTGAACTCTTATGGCTTCAGTACAGCCACTGTATCATCCCAAGCCACCATTTATCAGTACCTCATAATACAGTAGCTTTTCCAGTAGGACTGCTCTGATGGCAAAGAAGAATGATGTGCAAGGTTCTCTTGCCTTTAAGCTTCAGCTCCTTGGTGCACATGGTCATGTCCAGGTCCTGTAAGAGGGACAAATGGATTAGCAGCAAGAGTGATTGAAGACCAGGAAACCTTCTGTATCACAAGCAGACATCAGCAGCTAAAAAACCTGGACCCACAAGAAACATTTTTTTCAGGTCTCTATCAGGTAACAGCTGTCTGTAGGAAAAGATAAGCTCTGGAACAAAGTCAAAATAAATATATATATATAGCCAGATAATTATTTTGGCAATGTCTAGCAATTTCACTTCTTTTTAGCAAGATTAGTTTAGAAGTGAAAAGTCTGTCATGGAAAGGGGGGGGGAATATGCATTTAACTTGAGGAACATTTTTTCTTTCCTTCCTCTGATTTTGTTTTAATTAATATAACAGAGAGAAGTATATCCATGTCCTATTAATTTCTCCATGCCCAGGAAAACAATCAACTGAACCTCTCGGAGGTTTATACACATAAAATGAAGAGCAGAATAATTAACTTGTAACAAATCAGCCTTTTGAAACTGATGCCCTCCGAAGGGCTGGAGGATGGTGGTCTTAAGAGGGCCATCAGAACACCGTAGCATCCTCCTTTTTCTTCTAAGGTGCAGCCAGGCAAGAGATGAAACATGACAATGAGGCAGACTCCACTAGACAGTAGGAACACACACCAAATGTTCACGTCTATTCCTGTTCAGTCCCTTAAGAGAATCTTGAGACAGACTTTTATTACAGAGATTCACTAAAGAATAGGTAGGTCTTGGAACTGAGGTGTCCAGAACCATTAAAGCAAAAGAAAGATGTTTAAAATGTTAGAGCAATTCATAGCTAGTCACTAGATGACACAACATATCTTGGATTGGATTAGGATGACAATGGAATTACAGTGTACAGGGTAACACTACCATATATCAAAAACATCTCAGAAACAACCAACAATCTATTACAACCACATGGCATTGCCGTAGCACACAAACCAACTAAAGCCCTTCAAAACATTGTAAGTAAACCGAAAGACCCAGTAGCCCAAGAAGAAGAAAAAACAAGAGTCATCTACAACATACAGTGTAAGGACTGTAACAGCCACTATGTAGGACAGACAGGCAGAAGACTAGCAGAGCACATCCATGAACACTGTTGGGGTTTGTATATACCCAGGAATTTACAGTTAGATAAATTATACTGGAGAGGCTTGATATCTAGGTGAGAGGGGAATTATTCTGCAAGTCACCCAATTAGCAGCCATTGTTGTAGGGATGATGTGGCAGTGTATGACTCATACTACAGGTGCTAATAGTTTAGTTGGGTGTGGCAGATGATGAGAGTGACCTATAATGTGATTGGTCAGTTTATGTACATAAGCAGAGAATATCTGGTATTCTTTCTTCTCGTTGCTGATTGAAACTTCTCATCGCTGTATTGCTGTATCATTTGTTACTGCTGTTGGATGTATTTGGACTACGTATGTATATAAAGTAAATAGGCTATTTTATCTAATCTCTGCTTGAGTGTCTATTTACTGCATAGAATGAGGATCACTGGTGTCTTGGAAAAAGGAGCAGGCCGCCCCACGGTGCGCACTCTGACAAACACCAACTAGCAATCAGAAGACACGATGAAAACTCCTTAATCTCACAACACATGGACAGACTCAACCATAGTTTCAACTGGGAAATTGTGAGCATCCTTGACTAAGTTAAATCCAAAAATGAAAGGGAATTCCTGGACGCCTGGCATTCAGACAAATCAGCCATCAATACACACATAGAGATAAACCACATTTGCACACAATTCAAAAGAGAAAATAAAAAAAACTAAGAAGGAAACAAAAAGATCAGAACACATCCTGTCCAGCAGCCTACACCCAGATAAGCAGGGATTAACACCAGGCAAACAATCAAGCAGAAAAAATACCCTAATCAAGGAACTACCAAGGAGAAAACCACACCCCCACCAACACTGGCAGGGCAAGCTACTCTATATAAACAGGGAGCAAACTCCACACTCAACAGCATTGATGATGTTACCTAGTCGGGTAATGAAACGTCTGCAAGAAAACAACCAAGCTCAGAGAGTACCAAGGACTCCACAATGATAATTGAGCATTACTGTTTTCCAGAGGTTTTGTGGCAGTGTATTCAGCAGGAGTAAGTGGCACTCAGCCTAATGTCATGTCTACTCTGAAGACTCTGTGGACCTGTTCCTATGCTCATGAGAATGGCATTTTATTCCACTTTGGGTGCGTAATACAGAAAAAGACCACAATAGGGATGGAGATTCTCCAGCCTAATCTACTTTTAGACTTGCAAGATTGATGTCAGCCTTGTGAGGTAGTCCAGAAAAGAAGCATTTTCTGCAGGACTGAATTTGGGGCTTTTACTCCAGAAGAAATCTTCCTAAAACATACACTGTTAGACTACCACTGGATTCTCATTGGGATGAATAAAATGAGCCAGAATGACTTACCTTTTCCCCCCATTACTCTGCAACCAAAAAAACCCTGTGTGAGGGACCTAAACATGTTTAACAGTAAAGAACTCTTTAGAGAGCTTTGTGCAACTTTAGACATGCCAGATTTTTTTTTCAGGGTTAAAAGAAAGAAAAAAAGAGCCTCTTGATTACTTGTTTAATTTCTAGTGTAAAAAAGCTCCTTCCCCTGCCCTTGGGTCCAATCCACAGAATTTCCAGCCAGCTTTTTAATTAAAAAGTGGATCAGAACTTGGCCAGATCAAAGCCATAGCTAAAAGGAAAAAGGAAAACAGAAGGGATTTACCATGGTCTCTTCATCCTTGTTAATTTCCAGTATGACACACAGACCTCATTATGAGATGTTTGTGGGTTTTCCCCTGGATTTCAGTGGGGGAAGGGATTAGCTGGTATTGGTTTATTTCCACACACACACACCCAATTTCCCTCCTTGCGTGTTCCAGCAGATTTGCCCCTCCAAATTTTAAAAAGGTGGGTGGGAGAACGTGAAACGGACAGACTGGTCCATCCAAGCTGCTCACAAATGCATTTCAGGATTCAAGAAGATGCATGACCAACCTGAATGTTTTGAAACGACAAACCCCCTTTCCCTTCTCAGCCCCCAGTTTGGCTTTGCAGTGGAGAAACGTTCTGTTTGAACACCCCCATGTGAAAATTCAGTCCCAGGGATAAAAATGCAACTTTTCACTTTGGCTTGCTTCCCTTGTGTTTTTCTTTTCTCCAAAACATTGCTGAAGGATAAAGGGGTTCCCTTCTTTCTCTGTAGGTTGTGCTTTTCGGATCACTAAACGGACTGGGAAGGAGGCTTAGCAGAGCCTCGTTTTTGGGGAGTCCACAGCACTGGCTTCTTCTGCTCAGACCTACCAATCAGACCATTCTTCAGTTGTCAACCAGCGTTCACCATTGTGTGCCTCCCCCACCCCCAGCCATACAAATGCGGCACCGTGGAATGTTTTTAGAAAGAAACAAAGGAAAATCCCAACACATACTTCTTTTGCTTTCTCTGCATATACGATGCAGGGACCGAAAGGCAGCGTTCCTTTAATGAAAACATGTTTCTTTTTGACAGCAAAGAGGTTACAGGGCCTTGTCTGACTGCAAGAAAAAGATCTATGCCTTGCATTGTGCCGTGTTGATACAGACATAAACATAGACCTGTCTTAACAAAAAACAGCACCAAGCCGCTTCCACTTCCTTATACAAATGCCACAATTGGTCCTCTAGAGCCTTTTCTCTGAGCTTAAATAAATCACAAGATTTAATGCCGGGTTATTTATTATTTTTATACTGTATTCTTTATCACATTCTGCATACCTACTTGGCCATACCGTTTTCCCCAAAGAAAGAGTCATTCTTTGCTAATACAGCTTATAATATCTGGAGGCAGGGGGACCACCTCACTATTTATAGCAGACCATCAACAGTTCTTAAGTTCTAGCAAATCCAATGTATGTTCAATTTCTTTTCTCGTTGCATTATTCTCTCCATAAAAGATTAGCAATATTTTCATGGGGGGTGGGGAGAAGAGAGAAATAATAAATTACAGAATTTGGAAACAGAAGGCTGTGATGGTGGCAAAGCACAGCTGGAGTGTTGAAAGTGACAGTTTTCTTCCGGGCCATCATTTTGCTCATCTGATGGGAATGCACAACTAAATGTAGCCATAGCTAATGCCGGGATGGATCCATGAAAATCTCAAATAAAGAATTGGGTGTCTGACTTCCTGCAGACAAATAGGAGCCCTTCCTCCTGTTCTGGTTGGATCTCTTCATATATGCAGACACTCACTTTAGTAGTTCAGATGCCATTAGGCAGCCGTGTACTTCAGATTTTTACATTTTTCATTTTGATTCAAGCAAACGCTATGTGCTCACTCTCATTTGGCTGAATAATGTGCCACCTGCTTGGAGTTTTAATATTCAGGTTGGTACATCCTGGGAGAGACGTGTTATTAATGGCTTCATTCCACAGATGGCTCCATTTTCTTAGTCCAGACTGGGTAATTTTGATTACTTAGAGATTCTTCTAGGGGATTGTCCAGCTCAATGGAAACTTGTGGTTGCTTTGTCATGAGTGACATGTACTCTCTTCCATGTCTCTCCTTGTGTGTCACAAGGCAGAGGTAACTAAAAGTCTCTGATTCCATTTTAAATTAGACAGTTTAACACATTATCTAACCGTGACACAGCAGTTAACCTTAATGCTAGTTTATGAAAACAAAACAGTTTAATAAGCCATGGTTTAGAGTCAGCTTGTTTCAAACAACCATTGTCATGATTCATCATATTTGGTTGACATACATTGGTAGCCTAGTACATTAAGTTTCTTATGTTTACAGATATAGAGGATCCTAACTAATATCTACATACTGTATATCTAAGAACCTAATATGTAATTAGGGAGCACTATGGCTCAGTGGTTAAGATGCCAGGCTTGTCGATTGGAAGGTTGGCGGTTCGAGACCAGAGCGCCGCGTGACGGAGTGAGCTCCTGCACTCGCCCCAGCTCTTGCCAACCTAGCAATTCGAAAGCATCAAATGCAAGTAGATAAATAGGTACCAATTCAGTGGGATGGTAACAGCGTTCCGGCGCATCATGCCGGCCATATGACTGCGGAAGCGTCTTCGGACAGCGCTGGCTCTTCGGCTAAGAAACAGAGATGAGCACTGCCCCCTAGAGTCAGACACAACTGTGCAGGGGAAAACCTTTACCTTTACCTAATATGTAATGAGGGGTAGGTGGGTCATAATTACATCATATAATGGTACAGCTAGATAAAAACATGATATTAATTTCTATAGAAAAGCCTTGCTTGATCAAGCTATGTGATCTGTCTCAACCAGTGGATTCAACAGAACTGAGAGAATATACTTGGATGTGTTAAATCCTCTCCAAGGCAATTAATTTGTAGTTCAAGAGTGTGAAATAAAACATCAGCTGCAGGATGTCCAAGATCCAGCCAAGCCAAATAATCAGAGTTCCAGTCCAGAAGTCACAAGAAAAATCGAAGTACAAATCATGTCAGAATCCAAAAATTCAAGCCAAGGGCCCAGAGTAAAATTCAAGGTCATAGAAACAGATAAGGTAAGAACATGGTTTCCAGTAATCGGTTACTTCAGAATGGAGAGCTCTATAGAAAAAGCTTCAGGCTTTTGTCTCTAACACAGCTAGCATGTGCATAACGTGTTCAAGAGACATGGTGACTTGGGAGCAACACTGATTACTGAATGAGCCCACATCTGGGCCCCAAAAACTGAGGCGACCTCAAGATGCCAGCAAAGAGGTACAGAGCCTTGCTGCCATCTAGTGGTCATCTGGATTTTTGTACCCCATATGTTATATGCTTATCCTGTGTGCATTCTTCAGAAGGTTTTCTTTAGAATCTCATAGTTCTGCACATCTCAGCCTTTCAACTCTCTACCTCATAATGCTGGCCATTCTGAAGGCCTGGAGATCATTCTAAGGACTCCGGGTCAGAGTTCTGGGATGCAGAACTCCTGCCTACTTGTCCCTACTTGCTGTGTTGGGGCTTGGGTCAGTTACTTTATCAGCTTGCGAGGTCTACTCTGATGCTCTTCATCTTCTGAGGATGAGTCATCCACAAGGACTAGGACACTATATGAATCTGCTCAGGTAAACATTTATGCCAGGAACTGAGGAATAAAGAAGATGTTTGCTCAGCAGTCAGGCTTAAAAATTACTCCGGTTATGTAAATTGAGGACAAATGAACAAAATATACCCAGAATGTATAGCTAAAATCAGAATGGCCTTGAGCAGAATATTGAGGGGGTTTGCTGAAAATTGAGTGACTTAACAACTATGTAGGCAAAGCAAACATTCATTAATATTAACATGATTTATTAAGTCAAAGCTTAGAAAACCAATAAAAATATGATACTTAAATAACATCATATACAGTACAAACAATGGTATATAGCCTGAAAATGGGATTTGTGGAGATTCTGGGAAGTTCTTTCACTTTGTGGTACAGTATTTTTTTAAATCGATTTAAGAATAGTTTTGTGACAAAGTTTACGTTTTGGAGTTCCTAAGGATCCAGATTGTGTTTTGGACACAAATTGAAGAAAAAAAATACAAGCATAAATCCTATATACTATAGATTGTCAGTGAACTTAACTTAAAAGAAAAATTATAAATACACTTCCTGTATTTGGTCATATGTAACTTCATGTTTCTTATGAGTCTGTGTATGTTTTAATTCCTAACATTTTTTATTCTAATTGTTTCCCAGCCATTTCATATGGAAATGATCACGCAGTTCTAAATCTTACATACTGTGTATGTATGTATGTGTATACATACAGTATACCGTAAGTCAGGCCCCACAGACAATTTATTACATAAATTACATTAAATGCTCAGTTGGTTGCTATTTTCTTCTAAACACTTCCTTATTCATTTGACACATGACCTTTGAACATTCCTAAGTACAGTAACAATTTCTCTGGGGAAAAAAATAATAAAACATATTGCAATTGGTCTATGGGGCCTTACTTTTGGTACACCCTGGAGAGAGAGGGGGGGTGTATACTTACTGTAACCAGTGGGATAGTATAGTATTGTGGGAGTAGTTCTGAACAGGTGACTAGTCTTTTCTTTCCCTATTTTTTTCCTATACATAACAAACCATGGTTAATCAAGAACTCAAGTGAACACTTTGAAATGCTTCCTTGTGTCCATGCCAGAAGAGAAAAGAGGAAGTGCATAACTAAACACTTCAAGGCAGTGAGACATACTACTTATGGTTATATAAGCAGCAGTCCAGAGTTAACCTGTCAGCCTTGGAAGGTAGTCCAGACAAGAAGCACACCCAGAAGTACTAGCTCTAACTTTACTGTAAGGCTACATTAACAGAATCTTGCAAGTCTGAAAGTACATCTCTCCCCCCTCACCTTTACAGTCCAAAGGGACTTAGAAGCAGAATCAAAAGAGCAAACTGAGTATTAGAAGCCAACATCTCAGCCCCAAGAATAGATACAAGAATGTGGTACAAGGTCAGTCAAAGCCAGGAATTGAGGAACACAAGGTTTCAAATTAGATAGCAAAATATCTGTGATGCCAGTGCTCTTGAGAGCCACATAACTGCTGCAGTATAGGTCCTTAAACATACTGCACATCAACAATCCCTCCTTGAGACAAGGCTGTTTCTGTCAAGTACCCTTATGTTCAAGATGACCTGAAAGACTGACTTGATGCTGGGCCTACATTCACAAGTTCCTTGCTGTGACCTGGGGATCCTTCTGTAGTTCAGGGGAGGAACCTTCTGTTTTGGAACCAACCCAAATATGTCAAGGGGGTCCAGAGAGATTCTGATGAGTCCATCCAAAGGGGAAGTCGTGGTAAGGAATATTCAGAGAAGCCAGAGCAGCCAGTAATGTTTTTTACTTGGTTGAATTGTTTTATTCAAAATTTGCTGTTATGGATATGGAAGAAGAGATCGTTTTTCTATTGGAGGACTCTTCTTTATAATGGTTACCTTCAAAGAATTACTGATACATTTACAATGCTTCACTGATTCTGTTCAGCTGTTTTCAAGAGCTTCTGAGCCCATCTGCCAAGAATCCCCTCTCCCCCATATCTTTGCCCCGCTCATGGGAAACATAAAATGGATAGGACTTGCTCAGAAAAGCAAAACTTAACAAAAATCTTTTGATCTTAATAAATATGACATTTAAAAAAAACAATTCCTTCACAACTCTAGCTACAAAAACAGAATTTATTTGGAAGAAGGAAAAATGAAGAAAAGGAAAGCAACAGTTGATAAAATCAATTTATTTACAAGCAGTACTAAAATTTTCTTTGTAAACTTATAATGTATCCTCTAACACAGAGGTCCAGGACAAACCATGATGATGAGAAAATGACATGGTTTTGTCTTCCAATAAACTCTGTTCCCTGTTAATATAAAACTACATTTTCACCATAGATAAAGAATGCTCCTTATGTTTCCAGTTATTTGGATCCTGGCCTCTCCCTTTAAATGGAAATACGACCAACTCTGATTCATACATGTATTTTCATGCTACACAAGTCAAAACATTATACTTTTGCAGTTATGTGTTGTATATATTGAAGCGCAATGGAATATGTGTAGAGCTCAGAGAAGGAGAACTTTAGAAACATCTGAACACCAAAAAATTCTAGTTCTTCCTCTAAATCTTGATATATCAATAAGACATAGTGCATAGAAGTATTATATCTATATAGTTGATAAATGTTCTGTTTCATTTTGAACCTGTTTTTTTAGTTTTTTCATCACAGAATATTGCTAGATTTAAAATAAAAAGCTAGCTTGAGGTTATAACTTAAATTTTGAATAATCAAAAAAGTCATGAAGATTGTATAGCCAAAAGTCCCATTTTTTCTGGTTGCGTTTCTCTGGAAATACGTGAAAAACTATGTAAAACAGCTTCAATTTTCTTGAAAGAGACTTAGGAGTAAATCTGGGCTATGCCAAAGCTAAAATATTGAGCTGAAATATATTCAAACGCCATTCAAGTTTAATGCATAACGTCTGGTTGTTCAATCAGAAGTCTCTTTGAATCAGGTCCCAGGGCTCAGGCTTCTTAAAAAGCTGTTGCAATGGAGAAAGCTGGAGTTTATGCATGTAATTTGACAATCAACTCATCAACTGCTGCCTTCTGGAATGAGAAAAGCAGTTTGGCATTGTGCTTTGCTGTTTTCCAGGATGTTAAGTATATTTGTCACTTGCATTTCAAAAGAAACTTTGCTGAAACCTTAATGGAAAGTGGGAAAGAATAACACTGCAAATATAAGGAAAAACAGAATCATTCCCCGCAATGGAAGGGTCCCAAGTAGATGACACAAAACAGTTTCACAAACAGCTACACTGTGGAATATTTCAACATTTACATCAGGAAAAAAAAATATCCTAAGTATATAAACCTGCTGTAACCATAGAAATGCATTCTCTAGCTATTATTCAACTATTTGGTTTCATATCGCCATCCATCGACCCATGACATTTTCATGGATGAAAAGTTGTGTGCTACGAAAGTGTTCCGGGGGGTGGTGGAAACATGCTATAAATTCACAAATATCTCCACCTCCCATCCTCACTAGGTATTTATGTATATTGGAAAATGTTGTTTTGGCTCCCCAAGTACCTCGTGAGGGCAAGAGCTAGGGCATTGCCACAAGCATACATTTTCCATTGGCTCAAAAAGCTTTGGAAATTAATGCTGTATTAGTGATAATTGGCTGTCTAAAAATGCAAGCAGGTAGCACATTTACTTTTTCTTCATGGGCTTCCTAAAGAGTAACAGTATCTCATTTCACTTCAGCTTATTCCAATTTAAACACTTCTCGTTTTCTGTTTGTCCTTCTATGTGCACATTTGATAAGTAAGCAGTCCTTCAGGGACTTTCAGATTTCTCCTGAGCTGACCTAGCAAAGCTGCACCCCTTCTTGGCACAAAGTTAGGCATATCATACCGGTTTTTCAAAACTCTGAACAGCAAATCAGATACAATATTCCTAGAAAAAGCTCCACTGAAATCAGTTAAATTTACTTTCAAGTAATCATGCATATATTTGTTGCATAGGATATCTCATTAAACCCCTTTGCCTCAGATGAAGCAAGATAAAAAAACAGTACAACAGAAATGATATTAAACAATGTAGCTGGGTTCACGTACAATACTCAAGGCCATCAGGTTCATAGAAATATTCAATCCTGGCACCTCTAAGATTGATAAAAAAACCTGCAAGTTGTAAATATAAACAGAGTACTATTAGAATACTATTCTGATCACCAAAATGTACTCTCCCACCACCTGTAAATCAGGAAGAATAAATTTTAGAAATAAAGAGGATTTTTTTTTACAGTATTTGGACCCTTGGTGATTACAATTATGGGGTTGGAACTTCAGCAGTAACATCCCAAAGAGACCACAGTCAGAGCTGTTTACTTATAGTCTTAAATCTTCCTGCTTCTTCCCCGTTCTGATAGCCTTCTTTGCCACTGAGAATTACAGGAAATCTCTTTATAATTTCATGTTACCTACCAGGCAAAGAGTAAATGTGAAGTATTTCTTAATGTGAGAATTCCAAAGAATCAAAATTCAAGATGTTGAACTCAGATGCACATTTGCATGCCATGGAGAAAGTAAATGAAATGTGGGATGCTTGTGATCAGATTTTATTTTAACTCCTGAAAAATTGTATTATTTGAGAAAGCCTTCTCTTTGGTCATGTCCCTCCCTGTTTTCTTGTAGACTCCCTTTTTTAAAAATTGAGAAAAAAAACATCTTGATTCTCTCCCTCTGGCACTGCATAAATAACTGTGCCTCAGTGTAATTTACTTTTTCTTTCATAGCTAAAGGTTATTATTATTATTATTATTTCTTGACATTAATTGAATAGCTTATGGAAAATATGTGCAGCTCTTACGGTTCTCTTCTCCAAAGGGAAAGTCAAAACAGCAAATGCTGATGTATTTATATTGACTGGGTCAGAACTGACAGGCCTTAATAGAATTGGACATTCCAAAGCCGTGTGTCAGTCTGTCAAATCTACCTCACTAACACCAATTAACTGCAAAATAGACTTTGATCCAAATGTTAAGATCACCTTTCTTGTCTAGATGAAAGCTTGTGTCAGCTTTGAAAGAAAGCTCCAGATGTCTTTGGGAAAATAGCTTTTGGTTTTCAGTGAGCTTTGATTCAAGAAATGAAAGAGTATCTCCATGGAAAACTGGTTTACTCATATGGAGGAGACCAACTTCTACCTATTGACTTCAGATTAATTCTCAACAGAATTCAGTGGGACTTACTGTTAAGTAAATATGCATAAGCTTGGGCTACAGGTGACGATATGCTAATATATATGAAGGGCTCTTTTCTTTGTATTCACCAGTTCTTATATACTGTACAAAGTTAAATTACTCTTGCTAAGCAGTTTTCAGTGGCAAAAAATAAGCTATATTTAATATTGCCATTGCTATTCCAATATGAAGCAACTTAAAAACATAACCAGGAATAATGATTTCACTACTGCTATAGAACATTGTAAATGTTACAACACAGTTATCATCAAGAGCAACAAGCTGGTTTAATAGCATTCCATAAAACATTATATAAATCTTGGAATTCAAGGGCATTCAGTGTATTAACAAAGCACAAACAGGCTCTCAGCTGTGTTCATTGCACCATAATTTTCAGACACTGTAAATGAGATGATGGTTTACAGGCAAATTGTTTATTGCCAAGAAATATATGAAAGAAACATGGCCAAATCGGGTCCCACTCACTAGCTTGCAGAAATATTAGCAAAAACAATACTCTTAATAATTATTGTGAGGAGTGGTGATCAGGGTTGATATAACTGGTTGGGTGGAGTCAACCTGCATAAATTACCTGATCCGTTCTGATATCACTAAAGGAGGAGAGTTTGCCCAAGTTGAATATGGGCTTGGAACGGCAATTCTAAGCCTTGAGCTGTACTTCTGACCACTACAGAGACTAGAGAAGCAATCCATTACAAATGCTTCAATGAAATGACACAAGTATTACCTGTATTTTCTGGGCTTTCAGCACAATTGTCATCCAAGGAAGACAGCAAGGCGGGAAGTGATGTCATGATGTCACCATACAAATGGTATGAGTGACATAAGGTATATCATTTGCATCACAACATGAATGATGCAAATTACATCATTCATGTCATTTGAGCAATGATGTAATGATCTAATGAGGATGCAATGATATGCTTGAAGTCACTGTGGCTTCTACTAAATGCCTTTGGTCAAAACAACATTACTGCATGGAGTGCCTGAACACTTTTAGCGTTATTTTGGGGAAGCAGACAGATTCTTCTTCTTGTTATCTAGCTAGCTATAATGTTGCACACCTACTATGTTAGAGTTCTCTAGGAGGCTCACCATAATACAACATTCAAGTAATTTAACAATTTAAATACATAAAAGAATACAAAGACAATTGAAAGCAATGTAAAATGCAACCTCTAAACCAAACTCAGAGTTACACAAACAATATTACAAATTAGTGCCAATGCTCCTTTCAATCATTCAGCTGTTTCTGTTAAGTGAAGGCACTAGTTTTTTGTTTTGTTTTTTTTTGCTATGAAAGGAAGAGTTTGTAGTAAAAATGTGGAGCCCTAAGGAATTTCAACACTACCAGGAAAGAGGCAACAAAGGATAGGAGAAACACAAGGTCATACCAAAACTGAAGTAGATGAGTAGAAAGGGCTGAGTTAAGAGCTGTACTGGAGCATCTGTTGCTTTCGGTGGTGTGTCCCACCCTTCTAGTTCATGGGAAGATATAGTGTGCAGCAGGACCAGACAGTTCCAAGAGAGAGTACATTTTTGTTGTAAGAAAAATCTATGAGTCTAAATTCCAGCTACTGCTCTGGGGGAGGATCACACAAAGGGCTTACTGCACATTAGGGACAGTCAGTATGGCAGGATGCTATGTTCTAGATCAATCTCAGCAAATAAATGATAATACCTCAAAGAAGCGCTGCCCGACTCTGGCGAAAGTTGGAAGGCTCCCGAGGGCGGGAGGAGGAAGAATCAATCGCCCTCCTCCAGCGCCGGCCATCAGAGTTTGGGGGCGGGATCCAATCGCGTGGAAGGGGCGGGGGTGAGTTCAGCTGCGGAAGAGCCACATTCAAGGGGCCAAAGAGCCGCATCTGGCTCGCGAGCCGCCATTTCCGACCCTTGTTCTAGATCAATCTCAGCAAATAAATGATAATACTGGGAGTAGAGATTACAGTGAAGCCAAGATTTCTTTAAAGTCCTTGAGCATTTGTCTGTCATAGACATCTGACTTGATTGTCTTGATCTGTGGTAGGGATGAACTCATAGTCAACTTCCCTGGCACTTCAGCATCAATGGAAAATTAAATCAAAGCCATTTAGATCAGCTTTCCCCAAACTTGTACACTGCAAATTTGTTGGGCATCAACTCCCATAATCCCTAATCAGCTTGGTCTTGATCATGTTGATTAGGAGTTGAAGTATAACATATTTGACAGGTAACAAATAACTAGAAAGCTGAAACAAGGCTTAAGATGATTTTAATTCATTTAAATTTGATTTAAATGAAATCTGTTGAAGTAAAATTGTAGAAACCCTTTGTACAACACAATCCAATATGTTCTCTTCTCTAGGAATCCTAAAACCAAATGGTTACATTCACAATGCAACTATCAAGGACGATGGTGATGTTACCTGCCACAGTAAAATAACAAACTACAGTAGGTTCAAAAATCTTCTTTTCTCTCTCTTTTAAACTCATGTTCCGAATTTTAAGTGAAGCAGGCTCAGGGTTAATGTTCAAATTATTCAGAATAAAACAGCATTTAATGTAATCTGAATTCTACTTTTTTGTATTCCTGCCAGGATTCCTTTTTTATCATGCCATTATTCTTTCCCCAACTATTTTTTATGCAAAACAGCCATTGGAGAAACTGCTTAATTGGGAGAGAGATTGCTTAACCCTCTCATTTCTGATCCCCACAGCTTTCCTGTCACAAAGAAAGGCTTCTTAAAGTACAAACTGAAAGCTACCCACAGTTGTTTTCGCTAAAAAAAACTTGATTTTTTTAGTACCACATGTACTGTAAAGTTTATCTCTTAATCAGAGATAGCTAAATATAAATACTTTTCTACAGCTATTCTTAAAAAGGACAGTTCTGTATTTTATTGCACGGACTGAAATACTTGGAAAAAATAACCTTCAAATGGTTAAAGTCAACCAGTAAAATAAATGGACAAATTTAGAGAGGAAGCAAAGCAAACTATCCAGTCATACCCACATCCACTTAAGCAGATAAATAGGTTTCATATTTGTTCTCTCAGAAGGGATTCCTGAACAAGTATTTTTCTTAACACAAATCACAAAGGAATATTGCAATTCAAATTCCATTGGAAGCTCTTTTAAAGGATATTTATTTATTTATTTTTATTTATTTATTTATGCCTGCCTGCCTGCCTGCCTTTTAATTAGGAAATAAAATGCAAGGTACAGCATCCTAGAAGCATCATCAGCTCTGAAAGTATGGCTAAAATTATTCTAAGTCAATTAAAATGAGCAGTTAACTACAGTCAGTGCAATATACTGTACATGCCATGCATAAAGGCATTTTTTCCACATTGGAATAATATTAGTAATAGTGGTTCAATTAAATAATGTATTAATATGTCCATTTTATATTGGTCTAACCTGAAGTGTAGCCGAAACTGCATAGGTTAAACACACTCAGGAATGTATTTTTAATATTTAAGATCCTTTGGGATACTGTAATGTATTACAAGAAAATTCTGATATTTAGAAACCAGATAGATTAAGCAGGATTTTCTATATCTCCTCTCCCAAACAAAGCTATGTTTTGTAACTGAGTTTAGATTTATTTCACGTAAAGTTCATTTTGCAATAGTTTTCAGTCATGCATTATTTGTAGGCAAATTAGTAAGCACTAGGTGATAACCAAGCCTCCAAGTCACAGTAAAGGGCAACAATCCTGGGTGATTCTTCTGAGCTAATAAAACTGATTTTACGCAAACATCTTGTGCCCCCATGTGGTCAAACTGAAAAGTTGCCGAAAATATCCTTCCTTTTTAAACTGCGCAGCAAGATTGTATAGCTAACTGTTTTTAGAAAACAAAACAAAGGTGATTAAAGATGATGTTTCCGTGGAAAGGAAATTGACCATCTTCGTTATTAATTGCTTTTGGAAAGTGAAAAAATCTGAAACTGATTATATTTTATTAAACATCGAAAAAGTACTTGTTAGATTTGCTAGATTATGGTGCCATGGTGCCATCACAATCCGTTGCTAGAGATGGAAAAGCTCTGCATGGCTCTCATCAGACTGGCTTCGAAATAAACTGACTTAGTTCCACAAAAGGATGCCATGTTTCTTAACTAATTCAAATTCCTGAGTGAAACTGATGTCTCCATTCATTCCAGCACAGAGATGAGAGTGGCTGATACAGAAGCAAGCAAGCCACTGCTAAAGATCAGGATGGGGGAAGAGGGTTTGTGTAGTAGGATGGTTTTGAAACATCTGGCATCCATTTGGGATACTTTTCTCTCCATGAACAGCATGGGATTCAGGGATATCTGCATATGTCATGTCAGCTTTCGTTGGTAGTTTTTTTTTTTTTTTTTTTTTTGCTACAAAGCTAGTGGATGATTAACTCTATCTATCTATCTATCTATCTATCTATCTATCTATCTATCTATCTATCATCTATCTATCTATCTATCTATTTATCTATCATCTATCTATCACCACCCATCTCCCCTGAGGGGGGGACTCTGGGCGGTTTACAAACAAATATAACACATTAAAATACAATTATAAATAGACTAAAATACCTCTTAAGGTGGCTTTGCACGTAAAGATGAGGAGTTGTGGAATGGAAGCTTCTTATGTTAAACCTCATCATAGATTTCTGTTTGGGGCCTAAGCCCATCAAACATTGCTAGAATCCCTATTATAATGGAAAGAAGAAAAAACTGCAAGTTTTAGTATCCCAGAGGCATCTTTTCATCCGGTAGACACCATAACACAATCTTATATAACACTGTGGTTGCCAAAAGGTATTTTTTTTAAAAATTAAATATTTCATCATACTCGTCCCTGAGATCTCACATAGTGAGAGAGAGAGAATGCCAAAATATTTATGACCTCATAAGCAATCTCTGCAATCCCATGGGCATTTAGATGTTTTCAAATCTGTTTTTATTTAATTTTGGGGTGCAGATATCCTGGCTCCCACAGATGCTAGCTTAACAATCCCTGCAGGAAACAATGGAGCCAATATGACAGAACTTTGGAGCAAAGAGGTCCAGACTTTCAATCCATTCAATTAGCAGGACAGCCCCCCAAAATAGCATGGATAGCTTGCTGAGTGTGGAGGCAAGAAATGAGTTATACAGGACTTAAGTCCAACATTTCCTAACTACTGTTGTAAGAGATGGTTGAAAAACATCAGGGTACGACGATCATAGAAGAGGAGGCTTAATCAGGCAAGATAGACATGCAGTCTTTTAATTGTGGCTAGATATCTTTTTTCATGGAAGAAGAGGTTAAACTATAGAAAAAGCTATCCACGTGTTTGTATAAAGAACTAAAATCTGATCCAACTAGAATACATCTGCTCATGGCATAGAATTACAGAAAGAATGCAGAACACATCATATGACATGCTGGGCTTGATGAATCCAAGGCTGGAGTTAAAATCACTGCAAGAAACATTAACAATCTCAGATATGCACATGATACCACTTTGATGGCTGAAAGTGAGGAGGAGCTGAGGAGCCTTATGAGAAGGTGAAAGAAGAAAGTGCAAAAGCTGGGTTGCAGTTAAACCTCAAAAAAACCAAGATTATGGCAACCAGCTTGATTGATAACTGGCAAATAGAGGGAGAAAAAGTGGAGGCAGTGACAGACTTTGTATTTCTAGGCGCAAAGATTATTGCAGACGCTGACTGCAGCCAGGAAATCAGAAGACGTCTACTTCTTGGGAGGAGAGCAATGGCAAATCTTGATAAAATAGTTAAGAGCAGAGACATCACACTGACAACAAAGGTCCGCATAGTTAAAGCAATGGTATTCCCCGTAGTAACCTATGGCTGTGAGAGCTGGACCATAAGGAAGGCTGAGCAAAGGAAGATAGATGCTTTTGAACTGTGATGTTGGAGGAAAATTCTGAGAGTGCCTTGGACTGCAAGAAGATCAAACCAGTCAATACTCCAGGAAATAAAGCCAGACTGCTCACTTGAGGGAATGATATTAAAGTCAAAACTGAAGTACTTTGGCCACATAATGAGAAGACAGGATACCCTGGAGAAGATGCTGATGCTAAGGAAAGTGGAAGGCAAAAGGAAGAGGGGCCGACCAAGGGCAAGATGGATGGATGACATTCTGGAGGTGACGGAGTCAACCTTGGGGGAGCTGGGAGTGGCGACGGCCAACAGGAAGCTCTGGCGTGGGCTGGTCCATGAAGTCAGGAAGAGTTGGAAGCGACTGAACAAATAAACAACAAAACAGAACTCCCTTCATGACCCTCACATTTAGAAAGCTTGGAAGGCTAAAAGCTGCATGGAGGTGCTAATTCAAGACATCTCTCCATTTGCACATGGCAGGAAAGGGGGGGGGGAAGGGGAGGCAGCAGGAAAGAAAAGTTCTGAGTAGAGAATTGAGAAGGAAATCCTGATTTATTGATAGAAGTGCTGCTCTGGACAGTTAGGGGCTGCCATTCTTCTCCCAGAAATCCCCTAGAAACTACAATACCCTTGAAGTCCTTTGCATGTATTTGAAGAAGAAAGGAAAACATCAAATGAAGGAACGAGCATGAGCAGAAGGGCTTGTGCTGATGAAACCACGCGAGCTGGAAATATGGTTTGGGGCCACTTGTCAACTCCACCCTCAAATTTTGAGTCAACCTTCCTTCCAGGGAAAAAGGAGCTTTATCCGATTTTCCCAACATTCAAAGTATAATTGCCAATTGTGTGTGAAATTTGTGACTAATGTTTCATCATGAAGCAGGCAAGCTGTGAGCCACAACTCAATGAAAGCGATTTGGATCTAGAGGCAAAGTTTCCGGTCTGCCAAATGAACAGTTAAATGGCAGATGGCAGTCAACAATCCCACTGGAATTGAATGTCCCTTTGCCCAAACAAAGCAGCTGTTTGTGTGACAGAGTGTATATGCACATGTCAAGAAAAATGTCCAATGTATTTCCCTTTCTCTCCCCCCAATCAAACCAATGGGACAAGATCCTAACATTACAGTTTTTTTCAATAAAAGTATCAGCTGGCAAAACAACCATGTACTGTATGTATATGTTCAAGCTTGCCACACAGTGTGGTAAAAGTGGCTGTGATGGTGTGATCAAAGCTCCGCCCAGTTTTTATGTGCAAAACTGAAATGGCACGATGCACGTGCACCTATTTTTTATGCGCAAGACATGAGCTGTCCCAGTTAGCCATTTGATTATCACAATGTGCTATAAACTTCTAACTGAGCTGTTGAACATCAAAATCTCATCTATGCTAGCATATACACGTCAAGTTACTTCCCATCTTCATATTAATAATAATTAGAACATGAATAATTAGAATTTATGCACAGCTTTTCCTAAATGTTGTCTCAGCTACCATTATAATAACACTGTGAGTTTGCTGCTGCCAATAATAATAATAATAATAATAATAATAATAATAATAATAATTGCCCTTAGTGAAGGCAGACATGGAATGCTACAAGTGCAGCAAAGAGTTGAAGAAGAAAAAGGAGTGTTGGCTGACTACGCTAAGGGTAAGCAAAAATATATACTAAATGACTTAATAAGGGGAGGTGAATTGAAAAACAATGAAACCAAGCATAGATGAAAGAATGGTAAGGTAAGGTAAGCTGCAGAGGGCCCTGAATGAAGAGGATTGTCTAAACCTTTTTCAGTCAGGGTTTAGGCTAGGTACTGAGATGGCATTGGTTACACTTGTGAATGACTTCTGGAGGCCTTAACATGGAAGTTATATGTCCGTCTTTGCCCTCCTGGATCTCTCAGCAGTTTTTGATACCATCAACCATTGTATCCTTCTGGATCAGCTCTGGGGGTTGGGGCTGGGGAGCACCCCATGGTTTGCTCACGTTACACTGTTGTTGAGTGGACTGTATTGGCTCCCAGTTTCAATTCAAGGTTATTTGTGGGACTGCCTTTCCCTGAGGGTATTTGCCCATCCCACCAGATCAGATAGGGTAGGCACGCTTCAGGTTCCTTCTCTCAAGAGTTGTCATCTGGTGGGACTTTGAATATGTGACTTCTCCACAGTTGGTCTGGCCCTTTGCAACAGCCACCCCACTGATATCCAGAGGGCCATTACCCTCTTAGTTTCTGGAAGGCCTTGAAGACCTGGCTCTTCCTCCAGGCACTTGGCTAGGATGGGACTGAGCCCAATAAATGTGGAGTTGATGGGATGTGGTGGCTATTCTTCTGTCTTACTGGATGTTATTGTGAGCTGCCTAGGACTATGTTGTATAAAATAGGCGGCCATATAAGCTTAATAAATAAACAAACAGACATCCAACGAAAGGTTAATAATGAAAAAATACAGCAATGCTTAAAAAAAGACACATTAAAGAAGGCATGGAAGGGCTGCTCATTTTAGCTGCTCAAGCACAGTTGTTACATACAAATGTAATAAAAGCTAAAATTGAGAAAACTTAGCCTGATAGTAAATGCTGGTTATTCAAAGAGCAGAAGACTGTTAAACACCTTATATATGGAAATAAGAAGATTGTGCAGAATTATTATTTAGAAAGACACAGTAAAATGGTCACCTTGATTCATTAGAATCTTAGCAGTTTTGGTATGACATCCAGTGCAACAACCACTATTGGGTTGCAACTTCTTTCTTTTTCCACATTCACTCAATTTCTATTTGGAGGTCTTTACATTTCCCTATTTTTTTCTAGTGCTTTCTCCATGGTTTCCTACTTCATGGTTTCCTACTTCAGAGCTAAATTATGACTTAATAGGGTTTTTAGTCTCTGCTTTTTTGGTGGGGGACAGGGACTTAAGGCCATCTCTGGAAGCAGCAGTCAGGAGTTAAGGAAAGCAATAGCTGGAAGAAAAAGTTGATTTAATTTTTTTCCTTCTCAACATCAAAACCAGATTCTTTGTTTGTGTGTGTATATATATACATGTGGATTTGGAGGGTGGATGGGATTTGTTCTTTTATTTTTCAGACACCGCGGCTCCATTTTCCCACATGAGGGAACCAACTTACCCCTTTTCCTGGTCCTAAAATTCAGACCCTATAAAGGAACAATAGTTTGATTGCCTAGAAAAAATCCACTGAAGTTGACAGAAATGTTGTTGGTTTGTGCTTTCTCTTCAGCACTCCACAAGCCAGCATGGAAAGGGGCAAATGTCTGGATTTCTCCCTTGTTTTTCTTTTCCTTTTGTGTGGAGAATGAAGTGTTATATATTAAAAAAAAGAACTATTTCCAAATGGAAGCAAATATTAAACCCAGTGTTTTGACATTGGGTGTATGTGTGAGTCTGTGTGTGTGTGTGTGTGTGTGTGTGCGTGTGTGTGTGGCCCAAGTAGTTGGGAAATTACTCCTGTATGTACAGTGACCATATTTTCTTGGAAAAAATAATGGACTAACCTGAAAAAGGGGCAAATCAGAAAGAGGTTCATAAGGATTTTTAAAAAAATTAATTCTTTATGTTTATAACTTTGCTTTACAAAACAAAATTCAAGAGCAAAACCAAGAAAATAAATAATTAAATTAAATAAATCGAAAGGACAGCTTTCTGAAATAAAGGGCATATGGTCATGTACCTATATGTAAACTGAGAGCCACCATTTCTATTCTCCATCCTTCAAAAGGAGTTTGAAAATGACTCTCACATTAGTCTTTGTTTTTCTTAACCTCAAAACACTGAATGGTGTTTTTTTTTTAAAAAAAAACTTATTCAATCAGGGCTCTACTCAGAGCTATGACTGAACTTTGAAAACAAAAATCTCCTCTCCATTCAACATGAAATAAATTACTAGTGCCCTCCTCCCTGTAATGGATGGAGGTTCGTAACATTGTACAGGAGGCAGCAACTAAAACCATCCCAAAGAAAAAGAAATGCAAGAAAGCAAAGTGGCTGACTGATGAGGCTTTACAAATAGCTGAGGAAAGAAGGGAAGCAAAAGGCAAGGGAGAAAGGGAAAGATATAAACAACTGAATGCAGAATTCCAGAGAATAGCAAGGAGAGATAAGAAGGCCTTCTTAAATGAACAATGCAAAGAAATCGAGGAAAACAATAGAATGGGGAAGACTAGAGATCTCTTCAAGAAAATTGGAGATATCAAGGGAACATTTTGTGCAAAGATGGGCATGATAAAGGACAAAAAAGGCAGGGACCTAACAGAAGCAGAAGAGATTAAGAAGAGGTGGCAAGAATACACAGAAGAACTATACAAGAAAGATCTTAATATCCCTGATAAATACGATGGTGTGGTCACTGACCTTGAGCCGGACATCCTAGAGAGTGAAGTCAAGTGGGCCTTAGGAAGCATTACTAACAACAAAGCTAGCGGAGAAGACAGTATCCCAGCTGAGCTATTTAAAATCCTAAAAGATGATGCTGTTAAAGTGCTGCACTCAATATGCCAACAAATTTGGAAAACTCAACAGTGGCCACAGGATTGGAAAAGGTCAGTTTACGTTCCAATTCCAAAGAAAGGCAATGCCAAAGAATGTTCAAACTACCGTACAATTGCGCTCATTTCACATGCCAGCAAGTTTATGCTCAAAATCCTACAAGCTAGGCTTCAGCAGCATGTGAACCGAGAACTACCAGAAGTGCAAGCTGGGTTTCGAAGAGGCAGAGGAACTAGAGATCAGATTGCCAACATTCGCTGGATCATGGAAAAAGCAAGAGAGTTCCAGAAAAACATCTACTTCTGCTTCATTGACTACGCTAAAGCCTTTGATTGTGTGGATCACAACAAACTGTGGCAAAGTCT
Organism: Charina bottae; assembly: GCA_023362775.1. Classification (NCBI taxonomy): domain Eukaryota; kingdom Metazoa; phylum Chordata; class Lepidosauria; order Squamata; family Charinaidae; genus Charina; species Charina bottae. The sequence continues at coordinate 32,570,977 of JALMGJ010000007.1, forward strand.
TAAAGAGATGGGAGTACCAGACCACCTTACCTGTCTCCTGAGAAACCTGTATGTGGGTCAAGAAGCAACAGTTAGAACCGGACATGGAACAACCGACTGGTTCAAAATTGGGAAAGGAGTACGACAAGGCTGTATATTATCACCCTGCTTATTTAACTTATATGCAGAGTACATCATGAGAAATGCCGGGCTGGATGAATCACAAGCCGGAGTTAAGATTGCCGGGAAAAATATCAACAACCTCAGATATGCAGACGATACCACCCTAATGGCAGAAAGTGAAGAGGAACTAAAGAGCCTCTTGATGAGGGTGAAAGAGGAGAGTGCAAAAGCTGGTTTGAAACTCAACATTAAAAAAACCCAGATCATGGCATCTGGTCCCATCACTTCCTGGCAAATAGAAGGGGAAGAAATGGAAGCAGTGACAGATTTTATTTTCTTGGGCTCCAAGATCACCGCAGACGGTGACTGCAGCCATGAAATTAAAAGACGCTTGCTCCTTGGAAGGAAAGCTATGGCAAACCTAGACAGCATATTAAAAAGCAGAGACATCACCTTGCCGACAAAGGTCCGTATAGTTAAAGCTATGGTTTTTCCAGTAGCAATGTATGGCTGTGAGAGTTGGACCATAAGGAAGGCTGAGCACCGAAGAATTGATGCTTTCGAGCTGTGGTGCTGGAGAAGACTCTTGAGAGTCCCTTGGACTGCAAGGAGGTCAAACCAGTCAATCCTAAAGGAAATCAACCCTGACTGCTCATTGGAAGGACAGATGCTGAAGCTGAAGCTCAAATACTTTGGCCACCTAATGAGAAGAGAGGACTCACTGGAAAAGACCCTGATGCTGGGAAAGACTGAAGGCAAAAGGAGAAGGGGACGGCAGAGGATGAGATGGTTAGATAGCATCACCGATGTAATGAACATGAATTTGAGTAAACTCCGAGAGACAGTGGAGGACAGGAAGGCCTGGCGTGCTATGGTCCATGAGGTCACGAAGAGTCGGACACGACTGAACGACTGAACAACAACAACAACCTCCCTGTAAATGTCCTTAGTTCACACCATGTTCATCTGTATAGTTGTGTGCAAAATATTAAATAAATATTGAATAATGATGGTTGTTGTGGGTTTTCCGGGCTGTGTGGCCGTGTTCTGGCAGATTTGGTTCCTAACGTTTCGCCAGTAGCTGTGGCTGGCATCTTCAGAGGACAGGAGCACAGCTAGAAGATTCTCTCTGTGCTTGGGCTTTACTCCCAGAGTGACAACAAAAGATCGTACAGATCTGGAGAGGTTTCTGAATAGCAGCAAATGCTGAGTGTGGCAGTAACTGCTCTATAAACTATATAATCGAAATTATATAGACATATAATAGAAATACACAAAAAATAAGGGGAAAAAAATTCTATGCTAATCTAAATGAGAGATTTAAATAGAGAACATTTTTAAAAGTTATGGGCATTTACACTGAAAGGTTTTTGGTTAATATTTAACATTAATACCCCTTTAACATTCTAGAAAGTCTTTATAAATATAAATTAATGGAACTTTTCTTTTATTTCATGTCCTTCATTATTATTATCTCTGATAATAATTCAGAGATATTCTCTCTTGATCTTATAAGCTGTTATGAAGGCTGTTGATTTGCAGCCAATTCAAGCCCTTTTAATAATTAAGTTTTTGTAATTATTAATAGAAAAATAATGAGTTGGAGACAGTACATGCTTCAGTACATTTGTAACTACAGCATTGTTCTTTTCAAAAGATTTAGTAAAAACCTATGAGTGTATTTATAACCCAGACATGTTTGTTTTATTGCCAAAAATCAAATGCATAATTGATGAACCTGTCTAACTTAAAATTATTAGTTTCTTCTTACTAAGAAGGTATAATTGTCTTTGGTCTCTTGCTATAATATTGCCAACCCCCTGATGGTTTTCTGACTTCTGTATTGCTTCTGCTATGCCCGCCTTCAGGGGAAAAAAGACTTAATAAACTATACTGTTAGATATATATTTGCAATATTTACTTCATTAGAGGAAAAATTAAAGATTGATAGATCCTTACAAATGACACAATTCTCTGAATCCATTCTTCTTTGCATAAATCAATTTCCCCAAACTTAGCCAAAGTTATCATATCATATAATAGTGACACAAAGAAAGATCATATAGAGCATTGTAATGTTTAAGTTCTGTCTCTACTATTTATTTGTTTGCTGTTTTATATGTAAAAAGAAAGAGGAAATAGGAAAAAAGAAAAAAACTTCACAAATACTTTCATATATTAATGAAAATCAGATGTTTCATGTCATGTTCTACAATTAAGTGATTAATATTTAAGTCGGTTTACATAGTAATTGGGAAAAATGGAAATGAAACATATAAATTAATACATACAGTATAGTCCAAATTTTTAAACAGTTCTCCAGTCAGGACTTCTGGCAGTGAAATGCCTGCTGAAGAAGAGAGAGTTCTGTGTATGAATGACCAAGAATGTATGTCTTATAACCTTTGTATTAATTTGTTTGCAATAAAAAAACATGCAGCATAGATTTATATTGTCATTCTATCAAGCTTCAAAGCACTAGTACTGTATGTAATTCAACAGAAGAATAGATTTACATTTTCCTCCTATCAAGTTTCAAACCATTAGTATGTAATTCAAAAGAAGATGAGCATCTAAAAAATCCAATGAGTCTTAAAGGTCAGGACAAAATTAATAGGGAAAATTAATAAGTGCAATAATCCAAAAGGGAACGACTATAAAACTAGATCACAGACCTGCTCTTATATTGCCCAGGCTATCCATCCAAATCCACTCACTTCAAGAAGAATTTTGGATACTTTAGACAAAAACATTTTTTCCAGAAACCTCAAAAATGCAATGCAAACTAATATTGAAAAGATACCAATAAAATAAACAGTCTTTAGCTTATTTAGAAAATCTATGTTAGTCTTTGATTTTATCCTAATATAAGTTAAGCAGTTCCTTTTGATTTTAGTCAGACAAATTCTGAGACTACACAATTTCTTTTATCTGATTACTGTTACTAGATTTATTTGCTGGTCTTAAGACTCTTCTTTTAAAAATCCTTTATTTTATTTATATATTTATAAAATTGATTACCAGGTGTTATTATAACTAGAATCCCAAAGTGGGATATGAAATAGAGTTATAACCATAAAATGACAACAGCATATTAAAAACGTAACATTACAAGATATTAAAATCATAACAGTACAACAATTTAAAACCATAACATTACAGCTCTGTATTACAAATTTAACTCTGGGGCAACAAGTTTATTTAATTTATCTTGTTTGATGTACACACCAAAGGAAAGGCAAGATACTACAGTATATTTACACTTAATCAAGGATGACAGACTGAGGAATTTATTAAAGGATACACAATTAGTAAATATGTTTATCAAGATAACTATACTGCTAAATGTTCAATGGGAATGGTGCAGATGTTGGCAACTCTTCTGTTGATCTTGAATAACCTTGTCAGCTAAGTGAAGGAAGATAATATTCTCCTTACCAGATTCATCCTGTCTGTTAATTAAGAAAGGCATTATAAGGGCTTTCTCTTTCTCAGGAATATTTATTTACTTATTTTCTTATGTACTTACTTATTTATCATTTATTTATTATTTGTATGCCAACCAACTCCCAATTACTCTGGGCAGCTATTGTTCAATTATTATTAGATTTATATCTCATCTTTATTTTGTACAACTCAAAGCAGAGTACATATTGTTCCTTTCTTCTATTTCCCCCAGCATACCAACCCTGTGAGATGAGTTGGGCTGAAAGAGAGACCAGACCAAAGTCATCCAGCCAGCTTTCATACCTAAGGGAGGACTAGAATTCAGTCTCTCCGTTTCTAGTCCAGCACCTTAACTGGCTCTCATTCTTCCCTCCAGCAACAAAGATGGTAAAACTTTGAATCAAGTGAGTGGAGGGCTCTCCTATGAGTTAAGCATAAGAAATTGGGTAGAAAATAGTCATAGGGGAGGGGTCCTCCAAGCAGACTCATCCTATGCAAAGTTGAAGAAGTACTTAAAAGTTTCCAGGAGCCCACTGCTTCAGTTTTATGAGGGCTCCTTGGAGGGAAACTGAGATCATATATTGTACTGATAACCCACATTATTTTAGATCTGGATTGATACTTGCCTTTCACAATGACAAATAACTATCCTGTACAATCACAGAAGCCAGCAGCTGTCAGGAAAAAAGCTAGTTTAAGCTAGTATTTCAGACAGCAAAGCCACGCTTATGCCCCAACGGAGATTCAGTCAAATTACAGTCTCCACAGGAAACTTGTAATAAGGCTCTTGGAAATTTGGACTGAACCGTTTCAGAAGGTATCAGAGCAAAATAATTTACAGATCTGTGTGCCATGTACATTGGAGAGCCACTTTGGGGTAGTGGTGAAGGTGCTAAATTAGAGGCTGTGAGTTCTAGTCCTCCCTTAGGTATGAAATGTGGGTGGCTAACTTTGTGCCAGTCACTCTCTCTCAGCCCAGTCCACCCCACAGGGTTGTTTTTGTGGAGAAAACAGAAGATGGAAATCTTTTGTGCACTCCCTTGAGTTGAAGAAAATGAAGGTATGGTATAATAACAACAACAACAACAACTGGCTGACGCAGGTGGGACATAATTACTGCCATTATGATTGCATAGCACAGAAAATATTTGCTGATTTGTGGGCTTGGATAGTGATGGTCCTTGTTGTTCTTTCCAGATCACTCAGGCTTGAAAAGGAAACACTCCAGTATTTGAATACCTGATCAAAAGTGGACTCATTGATTTTCCAAGAATAACAACAAATGACATGCCTTTTGGAGAAAAGGATAATTTTGGCTTTATCAGAGTTGATGACTAGTCTTTTCTCTCTACGATAGAAGGCAAGGGCTAAGAAGCTCAATTTTTCATCCACTTGTGTAATTGAACAGACAGCTGCATCTTTGGCATACAAGAGAACTGAAAGAGGACTGTTAGTAGATCTGCACTTAATTATTTTTGTACAATTTCCTAATCAGCAAAAGGAGTTGTTGACCAACAGTGAAAGTGGTTTTCTCCCATAGCCGAAGCTTGGGGATCAAATCAAAACTAAAAAGTAAGTATAAAAAATACCTAACGTTTCGCCAGCATCTGTGGCCAGCATCTTCAGAGGGCAGGAGCACAGATAGAAGCAAAATCTCTGTGCCCAGGTAGAGTGGCAATGTTCTATTTATAGAGCTAAATTATAGGAGATTAGGTGGGGTTTTTTGTTGTGTTGAAATGTTAACGAGTGGCTGATGAGCGTGATTAGCATGTTCATTGTGAGAAGTATTCCCATGACCTGGTGGTTGGACTGAGTTCGTTGACCTTTTGCAGGCTGTGTTTTTCAGGACTGGTAGCCAGGTTTTGCTAATTTTTAAACTTTCTTCCTTTTTATTGTAACTGTGCTGGTGTTTGTGAATTTCAATGGCTTCTCTGTATAATCTGGTGTAGTGTCTTTTGGTGTTGTCCAGTATTTCTGTGTTTTCAAATAGGATTTTGTGTCCTGTTTGCTTGAGAGCATGTTCAGCTACTGAAGATTTTTCCGGTTGCTGTAGTCTGCAGTGTCTTTTGTGTTCTTTTATCCTGGTGTGAATGCTTCGTTTTGTGGTTCCGATGTATACTTGTCCGCAGCTGCATGGTATGCGGTATACTCCTGCAGCGGTGCGGGGGTCCCTTTTGTCTTTTGCTGATTTTAGCATTTGTTGTATTTTTCTGGTGTGTCTGAAAACTGTTTGAAAGTTGTGTTTTTCCATCAGTTTTCCCATGCGGTCAGTGACTCCTTTGATGTAGGGCAGGAATACTTTGTTTGTGTGGGGCTGTTTTTCTTCAGTTGGATGTTGTTTTCTTGGTTTGATGGCTCTTTTTATTTCATTCTTGGAATAGCCATTCGCCTGTAGGACCCAATTCAGGTGGTTAAGTTCATTGTTGAGAAATTGGGTTTCACAGTTTCGATTAGCACGATCCACCAAGGTTTTGATCATGCCTCTCTTTTGTCGTGGGTGGTGATTGGAACTTTTGTGTAGATACCGGTCTGTATGGGTGGGTTTTCTGTATACTTTGTGTCCTAGTTTGAGGTCCGGTTTGCGTATGACCAGCGTATCTAAAAATGGAAGTTTGCCGTCAGTTTCTTTTTCCATAGTGAATTGTATATTGGGGTGGATGCCGTTTAGGTGGTCCAAAAATTTCTCCAGTTCTTCTTCAGTATGACTCCAAATTGCGAAGGTGTCATCCACGAACCGGAACCAGACTGTTGGTGTAATGGGTGCCGATTCCAAAGCCTGTTTTTCAAAGTGTTCCATGTAAAAGTTTGCTATGACTGGGCTCAGGGGGCTTCCCATGGCAACGCCATCCATCTGTTCGTAGAACTCATTCTCCCATTGAAAGTAACTAGTTGTTAGGCAGTGTTGAAGTGTTTCAATGGGAGAATGAGTTCTACGAACAGATGGATGGCGTTGCCATGGGAAACCCCCTGAGCCCAGTCATAGCAAACTTTTACATGGAACACTTTGAAAAACAGGCTTTGGAATCGGCACCCATTACACCAACAGTCTGGTTCCGGTTCGTGGATGACACCTTCGCAATTTGGAGTCATACTGAAGAAGAACTGGAGAAATTTTTGGACCACCTAAACGGCATCCACCCCAATATACAATTCACTATGGAAAAAGAAACTGATGGCAAACTTCCATTTTTAGATACACTGGTCATACGCAAACCGGAAGACCCACAACAGCCATCGAACTCCGGCCGTGAAAGCCTTCGACAATACATAAAAAATACCCTTAAGACTCCCTCTGGTCTTCCCTTTTATATATTCTAACTGTGATAGATCGGCTTCAATCAGTTCCAATCCTCTAGAACAGAGATTTCCAAACTCTGTGTCGGACACGTTAGTGTGTCGGCTGCAGTGTCTGGGTGTGTCGCGGCTGCTGCTGCCTCCGAGCCCTGCCAGGATTCCACACAGGTCCTAGTGCTTGCCTTGTGCCTTGCTGCCTCCAAACCTGCTGTGATTCCACGCAGGTCCTAGTGCCTGCCTTATGCCCTGCTGTAAGTGTGTTGCGAAATGATGCATGTCTAAAAAGTGTGTCACCAACATGAAAAGTTTGGAAAGCTCTGCTCTAGAACATTATTAAATAGTGTTTTTCAACCTCTTCAAGTTTAAGATGTGTGGACTTCAACTCCCAGAATTCCCAGCCAGCATGCTGGTTGGGAAATTCTGGGAGTTGAAGTCTACACATCTTTTTTTATATATATAAAATAAATTTTATTTACATTCTTTTTTTTTATAAATTTTATTGAATTTTGATTATACACAGTTAAAAGTTAGAAACAGAAAAAGAAATAGAAATACAAATCAAAGAGAGAAGAAAAAAAGTGTAGTAAAGCAAAGAAAAAAAGAAAAAGATGAAACATAGAAAATAGTCAACTTCCAACTTATCTCTGGTCATGGTTATATAAAGAATTTATCTTACTTGCTAGGTCTATATATAATATTAAAAAACATTTCTTGTCTAATATATCCATTTATACTGTATATATTTTGATCTTCCAATCCTCCTACAAGCTTTGCCCCTCCTGCATTTTGCAAATATATTAATAATTTCCACTCATTAAGAAAATCATAGTATATATTTTAGTCTTCATAACCCCATATAGGCTTTACCCCCCCTGTAAGTCGCAAATAGTCCATCGGTAGTTTACATGCAATCTTATATCCTTGATAAAATCCAATTTTCCCAATTTTTAAGAAGTCCTTATAGGTCATTTACCTCTATTTCTTACTTTTATCTATGAAATGCTTCTTATGTTCTCCTGGTGCATCCTTCATATCTGTCTTGTATCCTTTAAACACTTTTTTTTCTCTAGCATGCCATGGATTAACTCTAAAAGTTTTATCTATTTCCAAATCCACACCTTGTTCTCTTATTTCTAGAAATTTAACTAATTCAAAGATAGTCCTTTCTCTTGCTTTTTCATTTAGTTGTTCTAGGGATGCACTCAATCTCCTAACATGTACCTTTTCTATCATTTCTACAAGGACAATAATATCTGAGTTGTATTCAACTTCTTTAATAAAACTTTCTGAGTTGACCTCTAATTTCTGCATCTGACCTTGCATCTCTTTAAATTCCCCTGATAAGGTATTAACCACTTCCTTAACTATTTGCTCATCTTTTTCAAATTCTTGTTCTATTTCCTGGGTTGGATCTTCTTTCATCTCTTCCTTCTTCTTAACTATTTGTTGTCCCAATAAATCCATCTTTTTGTCCATCTTTTTTTCTAAAGTAAATAAATTTTCTATCTGCTTGTTGATTAGTTGGCCCAAGTCATCCATTTTTTTATTTAATACAGTAATTGCATCCAGTATTGCATCCATAATTCTTTCTTCTTCTGCAGGTAGAGTTTCCATAGATGCACTTCCAGTTCCTTTTTTTTCTCTTTGTCTCTCTTCATCCTCAATGCCATATTCGTCATAATGTAGATAATATTCCTGTAAAAAGAAAAAAGGGGGAGGAGAGAGGGGGGAAAATAAAAAAAGGAAAAAAGAGATAATAATTGTTGCAATAATTATTTACAAAAAGGAGAGAGTAAGAAAAATACCAAAAATAAGAACAATCCTTTAAAAAAATAGTTGTCATAACACCAGGATTGTAATCCATACAAAAGTCAAAAACAGTCCTTTAAAAATAATTGACATCATAATTCATTTGTATTCCATTAGATATGTAAATAATCCATTAGATATGTAAGTCCATGTAAAATCAGGAACAAAAAATAAAAAGGCAGATGTAAACTTTCCCCCCCCTACTATAGTCAAAATAATAATAAAAATGATAGGCAGTAGCAAGATTTCTCACGCCCACTTATAGCTCTTCAATCCAGCCAAAAGTAACTGAAGAGAAAAAGAAGCAAAAAAAAGAAAAAAATATATAAAATATGTAAAGAAAAGCTGCAATAATCTAAATAACTTCTTCACCCAAAGTACATATTGAACAATCAAATTTCTATATAAAAAGAGTCCAAACAAAGTATAAAAATTTAAAAGAAGCTTATAAAAGAAAGGAGGGGTAAATTCTTTCCCAGTAGTAATCACCAAAAAAAAGCTTAAAAGGCAAAATGTTAATTATCCATATAAAGTCAAAATCCAAGTAAATATATAAATCCACGGTATTTCAAACACCCAAAATAAAAAGCCAGTAGGGACTTTTTGTTCTCCTGAAGTCAAAATCAAAGATAAGAATAGTAAATATTCCCAGGTTTCACCTTCCCACTTGTAATTCTTCAATCCAACCACAAGTCACAAAGGGAAGATGTTACCAGAAACATAAAAAAAAACCCTCTACATTCCAAATAATAATCCAAGTTGAATGTTAAACAACTTAGCTTCTTCCAAAAAAGCAAGTCCAAACAGAATTCAAAGTTCAAAGAAAAAAAGAGAAACTATATATATATATATATATATATATATATATATATATATATATTAATAAGGTTTTCTTCTTTCAGGCAGCAATCTCAACATAAAAGTCATAAAAAACAAAGTATTAATCACTCCATTTATGTCCAAACTTTAGTATAATAATTCCACAAAACGAAAAGAAAAATACCAACAATTGTCCATAGGTAGGAAACTCAGACCAAACTGCAGGTAATAACGAAAGTCACTTTCATTTTTAGCAAAGTCAATTAACCTTCTTTTCCCACCATTTAATCATCCTTTAACAAGAAGGGAGTAACACACCAGCAAATATAAATCAAGTCCAGAGACAAATCTTAGCACTTAATAGGAATATTAATGTTTAAAAGTAAAAAAAAAAAGTGTCTAAAAGGCTGATCGGGCAGCTACTTATCTTTTCCAGATTCACAGCTGCTGTAGAGTTTCGTTCCTCTTCCAGTCGCCTTTCGCCGCTTCAATCTCCCATCCCCCGCGGTGGAAATACGGGGGTTGGGGGAGAGCAGCTACTTCAGCGACCCTTGTGGTTTATCTTCTGATCACCCTCTCTTCGAGGGTGATTTTTCGGCGATTTTTCTTCTTCCAAATCGCCGCAGACAGCTAACTGCGGAATCAAGGCTAAGAGCCTTGGTTCTTCGCTGCACTCCGATCAACGCCCGGAAGTGAATTTTATTTACATTCAACACAGACATTTACATAACATATATCACATACCCACATTCCATCAAGTTGCATATATCCATAATTCAATCTATAATTCAATTCAATCAATCAATTCTAATCCATACCTAATATCTATTTTTCCATTTTTATCTCATTCTTCTTTCCTTTTCCCTCTTTCTTTCCTCCCTCTCTGCTTACCATCTCCTACTTTCCTCCTAACCCACTAATTCTCTTCCTGATCTCTTTTTGTCTATTTCTGCTTCGTTAATTATTTTCCTTCCTTCTTATATTTTTATTATTATTCTCTTAAGTATTTTTCCCTCTTGATTTATACAACTTAACCACACAATACAAACATATATATACATCTTTAAAATTACTTCCAGCTTTCTTAACTTAGAACTTAAATGTAACTGTTTAGCATACATTTTCTCTCTTACTTCTTCTAGATTGTTATTATTTCCCCCCCCCTTACTATATCTATTAATCTGTTTGTATTTTTTTTTAGTCTCTATTTTATATCATATTCTTTTTAAATATATTCTGTAAAGGGGTCCCATATTTCCTTATACTTCCCTGTTTCTTTCCCTTTTATTAAATTAGTCAATTTGTCAGCTTGCATCAATTCCATTATTTTTATAACCCATTCTTCTTTAGTTGGTATATTTTCTTTTTTCCAATATTGGGCATATTTTATTCTTGCAGCAGTACTTAGATACAGAAATAAAATCTTTTGTCTTTTATACATATTATCCTCCATTTTGCCTATCAAGTAGAGTTCTGGTTTCATCTTTATATTATTACCTAATATTTCACATATATATTTGTGCATTTTACTCCAATATTTTTTGCTTTCGCGCATGGCCACCAAATGTGGTAAAAAGACCCACTTTTGTTTTTACATTTCCAGCAAACGTTCGTATTTCTAATTTTTGATTTGAATAATACCTCAGGAGACAGGTACCATCTGAAAATCATTTTATACATATTTTCCCTCAAATTATTACTTAAAGTAAATTTTATATTTTTTGTCCAGATTTTTTGCCATTGATCATATGTAATTTCTATTCCTAAATTTTCTTTCCATTTACTCATATATTTTTTGATTTTTATGTCCTTGGTTTTCATCTCCAGCAATATTTTATATATTTTTGAAATTAAGTGATCATTTTCTTTATCTAATATATTATCCCAGTTATTTTCAACTTTTGTAAATTGATAGTTCTTTTTGTCTATTTTGTATTGCTCCTTCAATTGGAAATATGTAAACCAGTGACATATTATGTTTTCATTTTCTAATTCCTCTCTTGTTTTAATTCTGTAATTATTTCCTTCCATTTTTAACAAATTTTTATATCTTATATATTCTTTATTATTTTGATTCACAATTCTGGCACCTGCCTCCTGAGTTGATACCCACAATGGAAGATTGGGTGATAACGTTTTTTTATATTTATTCCAAATTTTCAATAGTGATTTTCTTATTATGTGGTTATTGAATGCCTTGTGTACTTTACATCTATTATACCACATATAGCCATGCCATCCATATCTATTGTCATGTCCTTCCAAATTTATTATTTTTTCATTTTCTAATTTTATTTATTTATTTATTTATTGTGATATTTATACCCCGCCTATCCCCTCCCTAATGGAGGACTCTAGGCGGCTTACATCCACAATCCTTTATACAATTATACAATTCACCGTGCGTGAGGGGAGGGGGTAAGGGAACCGACTCTTCTAAGGCTCCGGACTACAATTCCCAAGATGCCTTGAGCCGGCTGCTGACTTCCTGTAGATGTTACTTCCGGGTCCGTCGTCACCGCCGCCATTCGATCTTCCTCTGATCTTTTCTCCTCCAGTAGAACCGACTTCCCGACAGGAGGCCAGCAAATTTCCCCACTTAAGGTGGTACCCATTTATCTACTTGCTAGGCTTTCAAACTGTTGGGTTGACAGGAGCTGGGACTAGCAACGAGAGCTCACCTTGTTGCGCGGGGGGTTCGAACTGCCAACCTTCCGATTGGCAATCTACAGCTCAGCGGTTTAACCCGCTGAGCCACCGCGTCCCATAAAAGATTTATCCAATCTCTAATCCAAATTAGTCCACATGTTTCATAGTATAGTTTTAGGTCAGGCATTGCTTATCCCCCTCTATTTTTTGTATCTTGTAGATATTTTAGCTTGATTCTGGGTTTCTTTTTTTGCCATATAAATTTTGTTATTTTCCTTTGCATTTCATAAAAATTTGGTCTTTTATCATGATTGGAATCATTTGGAACAAATATAAAAATCTTGGCAGAATATTCATTTTTATTGTGGCTATCCTACCTAGTAAAGATAATTGTAAATTTACCCATTTCTCCAAATCTTTTTTATTTCTTTCCATAGACTTTCATAATTATTTTATATAAATGTAAATTGTTATTTGTTATTTGTATTCCTAGGTATTTTACTTTTTTAACATTTTGAAATCCTGATAATTGTTCTATTTTAGTTATCTCTTCTTTGGTCATATTTAGATTAATCATTTTGGTTTTCTGCTTACTTGTTTTAAATCCTGATACATCCCCATATTTTTGCAACTTAGAGATTAATTTTGTTATTGAATTCTTTGGATTTTGTAGTGTTATTACCAGGTCATCGGCAAATGCCTTTAATTTATATTCTTCCTGTTTTATCTTGATCCCCTCTAAGATTTGGTCTTTCCTAATTTCTTCTAATAACACCTCTAGCACCAAGATAAATAATAAGGGAGAGATAGGGCATCCTTGCCTAGTACCTTTTAATATATTACATTCCTGTGTTTCATCATCATTTACTATTATTCTTGCTTTTTGAGTCTTGTATATTGCTTTTATTGCATTTATAAATTTGTCGCCAAAATTTCTATTTTCTAATACTTTATACATAAAATTCCAATTAACATTATCAAAGGCTTTTTCTGCATCTAGAAATAATAGCATCATTGGCTTTTCATTGTGTACATTGGCATATTCTATTAAGTCAATTACGTTTCTTATGTTATCTTTTATTTGTCTGTTCAGTAGAAATCCATTCTGGTCTTGATTAATTATTTTCTGTAAGATTTTTTTAAGTCTTTCAGCAAGAACAATAGTAAATATTTTATAATCATTATTTAATAATGAAATTGGTCTATAATTTTTGCAGTCTGTTGGATCTTGGTTTTCTTTTGGAATTAATACTATATTGGCCTCTTTCCATGATTGTGGTATTTCTGATCCTTGTAATATTGAATTAAACATTATTTTTAGTGGATTAATCAGATGTTCTTGGAATTTTTTATAATAATCTGCTGTAAGACCATCGGTTCCGGGTGTTTTATTTATTTTCAATTTTTTAATTGCGTCTTTGATTTCTTGAGTTGTAATACTATTATTTGTAAATTCCTTATCCTCTTCTGTTAATTTTCCTAGATTACAATTTTTAATATATTTGTCAATTTTATTTATTGATGTTTGTTTTTCTTGATATAGATTTACATAATATTCAAAAAAAGCACCCTTAATATCTTCGTTATACGTTAATTCCATATTCTTATCTTTGATTTTAGTAATAATTCTTTTTTCTTTCTCTTTTCTCAATTTATACATTAGCCATTTTCCTGGTTTATTTGCCTGTTCAAAATTTCTTTGTTTTATAAATTTTAATTTTTTGTCTAATTCTTCTGTTAATTCAATCTTAACCTGGAGCTGCAATAGTTTTATTTGGTTTATTATTTCTTCCTTTTCTTTTCTTTTTTTTTTTTTTGATTCTTTTGCAGTTCTAATTCCTTTTCTTTTATCTGTTTCATTAATGTTTCTATTTTTTTCCTTGAACTATTTTTAGATAATTATTTATTGATATCAGATGACCTCTCATAAATGCTTTACTTGCCTCCCATACAGTTTCTATTTTTACTTGATTGTCCATATTCCAATTTAAGAACTCTTGTAGTTTTTTCCCTAGTTCATCTACATTTTTTTATCTTTTAGTATACTTTCATTCTCCATCTATATATTTTTTTATTTATACTTAAGCTCATTTGAACGGGATTGTGATCTGAAACTGTTTTTGCAATTATTGATATATCTCTGATTTTATTTTCTAAATTTTTTTGAAACCCAAATCATATCAATCCTAGAAAAGGAATTAAATCTATTGGAGTAGTAGGTATATTCTTTCTTATTTCCTTTAATATGTCTCCATGCATCTATTAACATTAAATTCTTTGCCATATTAAAAAATTATTTTGGTAATTTTCCTTGGTTTTTATTGATATGGTTTTCTGACTTTCTATCAATCTCAGGTTCCACTACCCCATTCAAATTACCCATCAATATCCAGTTACTAATCCTATTTTCTGAGGTCATATCTGATAAATCTTTAAAGAATTTTTTCTGATTAGTGTTTGGAGCGTAAATTCCAATTATCATTATTTTCATATTTTGACTTTCTATTTCTACTAATATAAATCTTCCTTCCTGGTCTTTTGCCACTAATTGGGGTTTAAGCGAAGGCTTAATATATATTACAATCCCATTTTTCTTTTTTTCATTTGTCGTTCTAAAAGATATTCCCAGTTTTTTATTTTCTAAATATTTTTCATCTTTCTTTTTGATATGTGTCTCTTGAAGACAAATAATGTCTAAGTCTAGTTTCTTTAAAAAATGAAATATTCTGTATCTTTTGACTGGGGAATTGAGACCATTCACATTCCACGTTATATTATTTAATTTACTCATTTTCTATATATTTCCAATTTTGCCTATTTTTCATGCTTTATACTCTTTTAACCTTATTCCTGTTCTTTTGGTTGCTCCTTCTTATTTCCCAATTCTTTCTCTAATTTTTTATAAAATTCCTTTGCCTTAAATATGGAATTTAACCTATATCTTTGTCCTTTGTACAAGTTTAGTCCTTCAATGTTTTCCCATCTGAAATTTATTTCATTCTTCTTCAATATATCTGTAAGGAATTTATATTCTTTTCTCTTTTTTAGAATTTTCCCCGGGATCTCTTTAAATATAGTTACTGCTTCACCTTCCACTTCAATTTTTTTATTAAATGCAGCCTGGATTACCATATCTCTGTATTTTTTTTTTTTTTAGAATTCTATGAGTATATCTCTTGGTTTTTTATTAACTTTGGCATATTGTGAGTTTACTCTATATATTTTTTCGATTTCTTCATCTATTTTTTCCTCTTCCCACTCAACCAAATCTGCAATCATTTGTACTAATAACCCTTTTATATTTTCCTCTTTATCCTCCGCCACCCCTCTTATTCTTATATAATGTTCTTTTTCCTTCAATTCTAATAAGACTATACGTTCCTCTTCTTCTTCTCTTCTGTTTTCACAAATATCAGTCTGTTTCTTGACTTCTTGAATTTCAGTCTTAAGTCTTCTTTCTATTATATCCAGCTTTTGGTCCAATTTTTTTTCTAGTCCATCTAGTTTTTCTTCAAGTACTTTTTTCACAGTTTGTGTTATAGTCTCTGTTGTTCTTGCAGTAAATTCATCAAATAAAGCCTTGAGACCTTCTCCTTCTAACGTGTCTGATCCTTTTCTTAACATCCTTTTTGTGGCCATAATTGTCTTATCAAATAACAGAGAAAAGGAAACTTCTATTTTTTATCTATATTTTTATCTATATATTTCCACACCAAAAGCTATGATCTATTTTATCTACAGTATTTTAAATCTATATTTTTTCTTAACAATCTATTCTTTAATCCTATAACATACAATTACCTAAGGCAAAGAAAAAGAAGAAAATAATTAGTTACAATATTTTCCTCTACTTATATATATTATTTATATTTCTAGTCTAATGTTAGTACTGTTACATTGTATTCAAAATGGCCATGTTTATTAATTAATTAATTAAGTCTCAGTTTTATAGGAAGCAAATCAGTCTTTACTGAGTCTTTTATTTGTCCTTCGTTAAGGAATTTCTGCTTTTTTTCTTTTATTTATTCACTATAGTTTGTGGCTAGGATAGCAAACCCGTTAGACCAGAGCTTTCCAAACTGTGTGTCGTGACACAAAAGTGTGTCGCCACACACAGCGTGGTGTGTCGCCACACCACCCGGAAGTGGCGGCGCGCACGTGCACGGTGCCGCACACACCCCCGCGCCGCCACACGCCCCCCGCGCCGCCACTGTGCACACGCGTGCCACCGCACGCCCCCCCACGCCGCCGCCATGCACGCGCGTGCCGCCGCATGCCCCCCACTGCCGCCGTGCAAGTGCGCGCCGCCGCACAGCCCCCACGACGCCGCCGTGCACGTGCGCCCCCCACACCGCCACCGTGCGCGCGCACGCCACCGCCGCGCTGTCACCGCCGCCGCCGTTTTGTCGCAAGCGGCGGAACTTTGGAAAGCCCTGCGTTAGACACTTTGTCCAACTTCGCCCGTTGGTTAGTTTTCTTCTTTCATGTCACTCGGTTTCACGTGCCTCCATATATCTCCGACAAGGACTCACACTAAGACAAGACAAAACGTACACTTGCCCGACTCGCTCCCCTCCGTGACAGCCGAAATTCTTTTCAGAAGAGTTTTCCTTCACTCTTCTGTGCGGTCTCGCTTCTCTTTCCTTCGGCGAGATCGTCACTTTCAACGGTGCGTTTTCCCTTTCAGCGGAGCTCGTCCTTTCCACGTCTGTTCACCATCATAGCTCACCCGGAAGTCCTCCGAAGTCTACACATCTTAAACTTGCAGAGGTAGAGAAACACTGCTCTAAAATCTGGGAAGAGTGGTGCATGTGTATACAGGTAGTCTTCACTTAATGACGGTAATTGGAACCAGAATTTCTGTTGCTAAGCAACACAGTCATAAAGCACAATGTCACGTGACTGTGGCACTTAGCGACAGCAGCTTTGGCACTTCCAGTTGCTGTCATTAAGTGAATCACTGCAGGTCGTTAAGCGAGGACATCACGTGGTCATCATTTGTGACCTTCTGCCAGCTTCCCCATTGACTTTGCTTGTAGAAAACTGGCAAAGAAGGTCATAAATGTCAATCATGTGACCGCAGGGATGCTGCAAACGACGTAAGTATGAAGACCAGTCGTAACTACCATTTGTTCAGCACTCTCGTAAGTTTGAACAGTCGCTGAATGAGTGGTCGTTAAGTGAGGATCACCTGTAAACAAGGTTTCCAGAGCTGAGGCTCATCTATTTACATTTGCTTTTTATAATTTGGCAGAGATCAAGTCTTCTGGGATTGTTTTGCTATTTCTCAATTTTAAAATGAGTTTAAAAGTCTCAGAAGGAGGCAGAAACCCAATTTATGGTAGGTTCAAGTAGAAGCTCTGTAGGAATTAGGACATTTGGAGCGTCACTGAGCAAGCCACAACAATATTTAATTCCAACTCCAGGGAATAGAGCAGAATGGCTGCACAAAGACTAGCAGGAAAGTGGGACTCCAAAATTCTGGGAGTTGAAGTCCACACGTCTTAAACT
Organism: Charina bottae; assembly: GCA_023362775.1. NCBI lineage: Eukaryota > Metazoa > Chordata > Lepidosauria > Squamata > Charinaidae > Charina > Charina bottae. The sequence goes on from JALMGJ010000007.1 coordinate 32,588,608, forward strand.
TGCAGAGGTAGAGAAACATTGTTCTAGGATCTGGGAAGAGTGGTCCATGTGTATACAGGTAGCCTTCACTTAATGACGGTAATTAGAAATGGAATTTCTGTTGCTAAGCCTGTTCTGTTAAAATTCCATGCCCTGAAATAACTTTAAACTCAGTAGTGGTAAGGAGCAGCCAAACATCCCACTCCTACCTTCCCAATATGCCCAAGGTAGGTGTGTTTTAATGACATGCTAACCCGTAATCATGGTTTGCTGAATTAACCCAATTGGTAGCTGGGTTCACACAATGTACACTCCATAAGCTAATTATACTGGCTGGGTTTGTACAGCACTGAGCCACAGACTCATATTGGATGAACCCAAGCCATAAAGTCCCCATTGAGAGCCAGATTGGTGTAGTGGTGAAGGTGCTGGCCTAGAAACCAGGAGACTGAGAGTTCTAGTCCCGCCTTAGGCATGAAAGCCGGCTGGGTGACTTTGGGCCAGTCCCTCTCTCTCAGTCCAACCCACCTTACAGGGTTGTTGTTGTGGGGAAAATAGGAGCAGGAGTATTGGTATGTTTGCTGCCTTGAGTTGACCAAATATAAAAAAGGTAGAAAATAATGATAACAATAACAACAACAACAACCCTCAAAAGATTATCAGCAACCACAGGTCCTAAGAGGATGCGATTTGTTTGAGCCCCAATAATGTGAGTCATTTTTATGTTTCTCCCCCTTCTCTCTAGCAAGATCCCTTTTTCCCAGTGACAGCACTTATAAGGTTGACATTTACTGGGTGAGGAACCAACAGATTACACCCTGCATGAATTGTTAACATAACCTTTATCGCAGACTTCCAAACCAAATGTCTATTAGGAATGTTGGGAATTCAATTTCCAGGGTTTCCTGTTATGCTCGCTGGAAATTCTGGGAATTGTAGATCCAATATATCTGGAGCATGCCCAGCTGGGGAAGACCAAATCGGAAAAGGCCATTTTATATATAGCAGCATTTTTTAGACTAAGGAACTGTCTCAGAGTTCAGCCAGAAGGCTGTATAATTCACAGAATGTTTAAAAAAATCACTGGGCAATTTCTCAACTAAAAAATGTATGCATTTTTAAATCATGCTATTTCAAAATGAGCCATAAAATAGGTCATTATATGCTGGGGCAAAATGAATATGCCATGAATTATTCATCTATATGGAAATCCTTTGATACTTATTGGTGACATGAGTCATAGAACACATTGCATTTTTGCATGATGTGTTGTTAATAATAAATAAGGATTTATCATTATATTATTATAGGAAATGCAACAGAAAATATTAAAACTTCTTCTTCTACTGGTATCAAATGATTTACAGCCCACCAACTGATTCACTTAGGAGATGAAGGTGCTCTTTTCATTACTCCTTATCCTATTTCCATACCATCCAATATATGAAAGCATGTGTATGCAGTAAGCCAAGACTGTACTGCAGCTTCTCTGATTCCTGTATGACCCTGAGCGTTCCAACTGAACTTGCATTGGATGCTGTGCTGTGGCAGGGCTGACATTATTAAACAGAGATTGCCACTCATGGTAAGGTAAAGGTAAAGGTTCCCCCCGCACATTTGTGCAGTCGTGTCCAACTCTAGGGGCCGGTGCTCATCTCCCGTTTGTTAGCCAAAGAGCCAGCATTGTCCGAAGACGCTTCCACGGTCATGTGGCCACATGACGCGTGCGGAACGCTGTTACCTACCCACTGAAGTGGTACCTATTAATCTACCTGCATTTGCATGCTTTCGAATTGCTAGGTTGGCAAGAGCTGGAGCTAGTGCGGGAGCTCACTCCGCATGCAGGGCTAGGGATTCGAACCTCCGAACTTGTGATCTTCCAATCAACAAGCCTGGCGTCTTACCCGCTGAGCCACCATGCCCCCTTACCATGGTATGCAACCACTATAGTTAAAGAAGGTTTAACTAACGTATATTATACTTTGAACTAAAATAGCATTATACAGTATGTTGCCTCTAATAAAGCTGAAACTAAAACTGGCAGTCAAAATACTAAAATTCTAAAGTTCTGCAGGCAATATTCTTTTATTAGCTGATACTAAAGAAGACATAGAAGAACTCATTAATAAATTAAGGACATTTCAGTAACAACAAAGATCAGAATAGTTAAACAATGGTGGTAATATATGGGTGTGGAAGCTTGACTCTGAGAAAGAATAGGAAAAAATTAGTCATCTTCAGATTATGGATTTGGATATGGTTACAGGTAGTCCTCAACTTATGACCACAATTGGGACCAGAACTTCGGTCACTTAATTATGTGGTCATTAAGTGAGGCATCACGTGACCGTGACCGATTTTACCACCTTTTTGCCACGGTTGTTAAGCAACTCACATGGTCGTTAAGTGAATCCGGCTTCTCCCATTAATTTTGCTTGTTGGAAACTGGCTGGGAAGGTCGCAAATGGTGATCATGTGACCCTGGGACACTGCAACCATCATAAATACATGCCAGTTGCCAAGCACCCAAATTTTGATCACGTGACTGTGGGGACGCTGCAACGGTCGTAAGTGCAAGGACCGGTCATAAGTCACTTTTTCAGTGCTGTCATAACTTCAAATGGTCGCTAAATGAATGGTCGTAAGTCAAGGACTACCTGTATTAAGAATACTATAGACTGTAAGAACATATCAATCATTCTGGGATCAGATAAAAACTGGTTGCTCACTTGATCAGCAAGATAAAACACACACTTTGGGCAAGTGATGTCAACGAAGGATGGACACTAGAAAATTATTATGTTCTCTTCTATTATTATATTCTCATCTATTGACTCTGGGAAGTAGAAGTACTGTAGGAGATGAGATGTCAACTGATGATGAACAGAATCAGGGAAATTTCAGAAATGTCAGAGGAGCTATGATGGCAGGCATTTGTCCCTATGGTCACCTGGAACTAAGCCTGACTCCTTGGTAGTTAAACATTTTCTATAATTACATATTTATGCTGAAAACACATTGACATTTTGGGTAGTGTTGGGCTTCAGGGTTTAGTGACTATGGTCTAGACACTGACATTTTGTTTCAAGGTACTAATGACGAGCCTGATGCAAACAATATAAGATGCTTTTGTTTAAAATGTAATTAAACATAATTAGTCAATATTAGTAACCCTAATTAACAGGCAAGAAAATATTTGGAAAGTCATCTGCATTTTTGACAGGAAGCTCTTTTGTTTAATCAGGTTATCAAAACAAATTCTCCGCATTATTGCCATATATAATTAACAGTGCCTTTCTATTTGGTATTAAAATTAAGGTATTTGATATTGACGTCATGGTAAGAGATTCTGTTGTTGTCTCTTGGTATAAAATGGTGCTGCTTTCTGTGTATTGAGATTTTGATCTCTTATGTAAGTACAATTTAAGAGAAATGAAAGTTATGCCAGTGAGAAGGGCGATCATAGTTACTTTAGCTACATGTCTGCTTTTAGCTTCAAAAACCATCTGCCACGATGAATTATTAATGAGCAGCTTGCAGAGTAGAGAAGAAAACAGTGAGAAAAACTCTTCTGAGGTAAGATCTTTACTGGCATGATGTTTTCTGTGAAGACTGAATTATCAATATTATGATGAATGTGTGAAATCTGTCCTCCATTTTGCTGAAAGTTTTTTTTTCTCCCTCCTGCAATAGGGGCTTCGGTTTTCCTGCCTCTTTTAGCCTTGTCGTTCTTCGGTAGAGGCACAGGCTGCTGTTTTTGGTTGTCTTGATCTACTCGGCAGCCTCTCTCTAACTGCTTTTGAAATTCCTCTGGCCTGTGAAAAGTGACAAGATTCACTTCAGTGAAACATTTTGGGCCATGGAAGCAATTAAGATTCTTTTTTGCTGAAGAGAAGATGCCACCTCAACAAAGCAATTTGAGTGGCATCCGATCACTCTCAGCCTTCTCCCACAGTGCTGGCCAAAGTGCTTCCAGGGTGGGGTGCTTCAGGACTGTGTGAGCTGCAGCCGCCTAGCTTGGACAACCTTTAATGCAGAGCTTTCCAAACTGTGTGTCGGGACACGTTAGTGTGTCGGCTGCAGTGTCTGGGTGTGTCGCGGCTGCTGCTGCCTCCAAGCCCTGCCAGGATTCCGCGCAGGTCCTAGTGCCTGCCTTGTGCCTGGCTGCCTCCAAACCTGCTGTGATTCTGCACAGGTCCTAGTGCCTGCCTTGTGCCTGCCTTGTGCCCTGCTGTAAGAGTGTGTCGCGAAATGATGCCCTGCTGTAAGAGAGTGTCGCGAAATGATGCATATCTAAAAAGTGTGTCACCAACATGAAAAGTTTGGAAAGCTCTGCTTTAATGTAAGGCAGATGCCTTCATCCAACAGGAGGAGAAGATTCCTCCCAGCCTTCTCCGCAGAGCTCATTGAAGAAGCTTCTCTCATAGCATGAGCTCCGTGGGAAAAGGCAGAGAGGGGCTCCAGATCACAGCAAAGTGAAGCAACGTGGTGGTTTCATCCTTAGAAGCAAAGGGACTACGTTGCTTCATGAAGCAGCGGGGAAGGGTTGCCTGGGTCAAAGCTTTATACCACCCTACAATTTATAGGCCGCAGGAGGAGTTCTTTATGACTTAATGGAAGTATTGGAAGCAAGGGACCCTCCATTCGTTGGAGAGAGGACTGACCAAAGAAAGAGCAGGACATTCACATATATCCTGGGGCCAAATCATTTGTGAGAGAAGCACTAGAACTGCTCCCCACCCACGAGGATTTCAGTCAAATACTCTTCTTTTTTAAAAAAAAATAACCAAAAGCATTGAATCCACATCAAATTAAAAAAATAATGCCCCCCCCCACACCAATGGCAGAAGGAACCTGTTCCATTGAGAAAATTGTACAGATTGTATAAGGATCAAGGTAGATTAAACTCAAATTAGTGTTTGTAGTTTCATGAACTAAAGCCTGTTGATCTGAGTGTCAGGTTGAAGTTGGCTTTCTTTCTTCATAAAATGGAACTTTTCATTACATTCCACTTTTGGAAAGCAAGAAGAGTCATTTCTAAGTAGAGCTGATTTTTGTTTCTCCCAGGGGTTTCCCCCCACTATTAGATCTATTTGTTAAATTTGCCCCCCACCCCAAAATGTAATAATAACTCATAATGCTTTCATGTGCACATTTCTCCTACTGTCTGCTCTTCCCTTCGATACACATTTCTGTAACTATGTCTTTGTTGTTCAGAAGAGCAATGCTTAACTACATTTCATTTATTAAAAAGATTTATTTCTAAATTTGCCAGCTAAATATTGATTGGGAAAGTACAAATTGGATAGGTTCACTTTAAACTCTACAAAGTTATCTTCTTTACCCTTTCTCCCAAAATTTAGAGGAAATATTTTCTTTGTGCAACTAATTGGATAAGACTTCTCCCAAGGTCTAGTCTGATCAAAATCACACACTTCTAGAATGCCCATGCTACAATTTATATTTTCTTAGTTACCCTTTTATATACAGCATTACCCCCAGTGTAGTGAAACTGGAAACTCTTCTAACAGCACAAATCCCATTTCTTGTTCCACACACCTGCTCAGGGCATTGGTGCCAAGGATCATTTGCAACCCTTCAAGGAGTTACGTGAAACCCCACATGCCACTTGTTCTAGTCTGGTTTCTGTCACCTTTGCTATATTTTTTAAATAACATGTTTTTCCCTTCCAGTCTAGTGAAGACCTTATAGAAGAAAAACAGAGAAGTGTGAATCTTGAAGAACTGAAAGACTGGGAGCTGAAGAACATAGTTAAGATGAGTAGACCGGCTGGGAAGGTAGTGCCAAGTTCAACGGCTAATTTGCCACTGAGATTTGGCCGGAACTTTCTGGAAAGAAGAAACATCAAACCTGCAGTCAACCTGCCCCTCAGGTTTGGAAGGGCTATTAGACATTTCTCACACAGTTTTGAGGAAGCTCCTTCAGTTCAAAGTTTCTTCCATTCGCTGGCCAACCTACCACAAAAATTTGGAAGATCCCTTCTTTTCAGCTTGATTCAAGGCACCCAGGATTGTGACCAAATCAAAAATAGGTGAATAGTTTAAAGCTTGCTTGATTTAATTGTCATCTCAGTCAGTACTGAAGGTTTTAAGTGTTATTCCAATGATCAACAAGAAGAATGACTTTACTCTTAGTCGAGTTGGCACAACAGATTTATTTCTAAATTTGCCAGCTAAATGTAAAGGTAGCTTTGCATATCAGTTCATATGATTACTCCCCCACCCCCCATTTAATCATTTTCCCCTTCTGTCACATTAAAAAGTACAATTCAGTGGCTACTTTTGGAGTGGAAGAGGGAATTAGCAGAGGATGGGGAATGCATCATTAAGAGTCTGCCAATGGTGGAGATGGGCAGTGATAAATCCAAATAATAATAATAATAATAATAATAATAATAATAATAAATAAAATATTAATTGGGCTTAAATGTTCAAACTTTACAGTTGGAGAAAAACTTTTGAGGGTTTTTTTAAAAGATTGTATTTAGAACACTATTCAATTAATTTACATAGTGAATTAAACAGTCAAGGCTAGTCAATGACTGAAATAAAGTGTTTACATTAATAATCAGTTAAGTTCTTTCTTTCTTTCTTTCTTTCTTTCTTTCTTTCTTTCTTTCTTTCTTTCAGACTTGGCCATTTGAGCAAACTTTTGAAAAGGGATTTTGGTAACGAAGAGGCAAGCCATTGGAATATGCAGGACCAGCTACACATGCCAGTGTGGTAGAAAGAAAAAAAAATGGAAAAAGAGAAATGTCTGCTGTCAAATTGTGATTCAATTGCATTTGTCCTTAGCTAAGCATAAATAAGTTGTCATGATAACTTCAGTAATAGTTTATTCCCACAGCTATGCTGCCAATACAAATTCTTCTGAATTCCATACAATTGATATCCAGTCAGTTGTAAACAACATTTTGAAAAATATTATCTGTATAAGCAAAATAAACACAAATATACGTAACTACTTGGTGTCTACCTTGTATATAGATGCTAAAAGTAAGGGCGTCAGGGGGATCAAAAAAGTGAAAATGGCATTTGCAACTGCTGGATTGAAGCCCTCCTCTTTCTTATGTGTGGTATCACAAAGACAGGACTTCAATCCTCACACTGCCATCTTCACTTTTTTGACCCCCGCTCACTCACAGGTGGCTCTCCCTGTCCACTTCGCAAATACACATACATGGCCCTTTATTCCCCCCTTGAAATGATAGGATGCTATGCATTGGGGGGGGGTGTTTTCTTTTTGCTTTTTCAGCATAAGTCAAGAAAAGAGTAATTGTCTAATGTGTGTAAAAATGTGACAATCCAGGCAGGATGGACAAAGAAGGCAATTGGTAGTTTATTTATTACCTGAACACAGATATTGTTCATGAGCTGGAAAAGGGCAGGATTAGGAATGAAATAATAAGCATGATATTCAGGAAGGGTTCAAGAGTTCAACCCCTGTTTTGCTTCTTCACCCAAAATGGCGTTTGTGACTGAAATCTTCATTAAAACAAGTGTTTTAAAATGTCATCTTCATTGGCGATCACTCGTAGCCGAGTAAGATTGTCTTCCAAAGGTAAAATTTTATTTAAAATGTAGACTGAGATTAGACTGAGCCAACACCATCCTGGCGATTGTTAGGGGAGTTTATTACACGGTTGCAAAAATATCTCATGACTGTTTTCCATGTATAATTCAGGATCCAGTACGGGTGTGTGTGTGCATGTTAATACTTTTTAAATCAGCCACAGTCTGCAAACATGCAGCCTGCCCATTGCGATACATCTCAGAAGGAAAAAAGCTTCTTCTTTTTTCATTTGAGGCTTACAATACTTAAAGGAAGGGGAAGATGCTGCAGCTGTCCTTCCCACATGTTGCAGTCCTTCCCTCTGGCAATAATTGCTATTAATGTTTTGAAGAGCCTGACATGATACAACTGTTATTTTGAATAAAAATCAGGAGTCTTTTCAGCACCTTTTCTGACCAACAAATATTTAATAAATTTATGCTACCAGACTCCTGATTTTTTGCCACTATAGACTAAAATGGTTCTCCTCCTAAAACATTTTGAATAAGTAACCCAGAATTGCTACCTGGGGTTGACAAAGCAGGAAGTTTAGTAGGAAAGGCCGGCAAGATGAGTTCACACACACAACTTTGCTGTTGATTAGCAGATACACAATTGCAGAAGACACATTAAGTACCAGAAACAGAACCTGCTCATATCAACTTCAATGAAAAAATAATGAAAGTATTATGATTAGCACCATTCTACCACTTGTTCTTCCCTGTGAGAGAACTGAAAGTTTAAGAATCTTTTTGTGGCAGGCCTCAAGACCTTGTTGCAGCATGTTTACATCTCACTTCCGGTCTTGCTTTTGTGGTATAGACACTGCACAGTTTTCAAGATCCAGCTGTTCAGCAGCAGCAGCAGCTAGCCCACAAGATGCATGTGACCTGTGGCGCCTTGGCAAGCTTCTTCTCGCCCAGAGTGGAAGGGGAACAAGGGGAACATAAGCATTGCATGAGATGCCTCTGCTGTCCAACCCCACCCAAAGAAGGAGAGGGGGAAAAAAAGATTAAAGCATAGATTCAGCTGGATCTCTGCTGTTAAAGGATTTCTATGCCCAGGTGAAAAGGAAGCAGATCCTTCCTCATCCAAGCAAAAAATGAGAAGTACTTTCAAAGGTGCTTCTACCCAGGCATGGGAGAAGATAACATTTTATGTCCTTTTCAGATTCTAATATTAAAAGTCTGAAGTGAAGGATAGAATAGATGAGCACCTCAGGCACAGGGTTGTTAAGGACGGCAATCCAGCTTTCCGACACAGTACTTCACATTTAGCCCTCATGTATTCAGATTTCAGTCTCTCCCAAAGATTGAATACCTCTCATTAAGGCCACATTTGTTTTAACCCTGGCTTGACAAGCTATAATAGTATGGCTCCCATATAACATTAATTCATAAACCATCATTTGCAACCCACAATGGCTGGGTTCATCTATCACAACCACCCAAGCCAAGCAATCAACATTGTGGTTTAATGCATAATGGGCTAGGCCATTTTCTCCCCTCCATATACAGAAAAGACTCATCATCCACAAATGTCCTCCAGACAGCCTTCTCCACTATGGTACGTGGTATATTTTAATTTAAATCATGGACAACCCATGTCTAAGGGGTCAGAGCAGCATCCCAACTCCCAACCTTCTGGATAATCACAGGTGATTATCCTGTGATAATCACACGTGATGCTATGATGTCACTGAGAGAGCAGAGCCAAAGATTTTGGCCCTTTGTCTTTTGGAAGCTACACTAGGAAAGGAGCAGTTTTGGGGACCCATCCCCCCCCTTAACCCCCCTCCAACCCCCCCCCCCTCAAATGATCTGAAATTGTGCCTCTGAAATGTGGCCATTTTAATACTGAATTTTAATGGTGAAGTCTGGGAGTCACGTGTAGCCTATGAGCTCCAGAATGCTCACTGCTGATTTGAATGGTAACAACTCTTTCTATTCATAGTCTCCCATCATAAATTAAGCAAACAGACAAATCAACTGGGCCATAAACAGTCAACATATTGGCATCATTATTTTATGGCCTCAAAGAAACACTGTATCTATGAAATTGTTCTTCTTAACCTATCTTTAGGTTAACATTGAATAAACCATACTTTCACCTCTTGTTAATATGACAAAGTAGAAATTGTTTCCAAGTGTATTTCTTTATTCCTTTTCTAATATTGAGAAAAGAATAATTTCAAAGTTACGAGTGAATTTGAAACTAGAGTTGGATCTGAGTTTTTACAGTATTATCCTACCGCCACTAGAGTGCAGAAGCTGTCTACTGAAGCTTAAAAGTGATGTTTAAAATGCTAGATAAAACAGATTATTTTCTTTTATGTGGGAATGGAATCAAAATCTAGTTCCACTGAAACATACCAATCCTTCTGCTTTATCATTTCCAGCAAGATTATAGTTTGGCTGCAAAAGGCTTTTCCTTCTCTTAGCTAACTTAACTTTCATTCCTGTCTGAGTAAATCAGTCACTGATATTTTCTTCCCCTACTGTATAGCAAGTATGTTTCACTCTTCAGCATCATTTGCAAATCCAGTCATTCCTTTTTTAATCTGGAAACAAGAGTGAGGACAATCTCCTCTATTTCACAAGGAGTCAATGACCAAGTCATTGTGATGTCAGATACAACTTGGAGGACTGGCCAAGAAAGTAATACAGTACCCTGCACAGCACTTAAATGGAAAGGTAGGTGGATGTAAGGCTACAACAGAAAAGAGAACATAAACTGAATCATAGTCCCCAGCAGCCAACGCAGCCAATGGGAATTTAGTTTAGCCCCAGTTGGAAGGCCATAGATTTCTCTGTCCTTAAAGTTCAAAGACATTTCCCCAACTGAACACCTTCTAATTGTATTGAAATTGCTCCCATAATTCCTAGGAACCATGTCTCTTTCCTATGGTAGCTGAGTATCATGGGGATTGAGCTTCAGTACATTTGGAGGGCACCAAGTTTGAGAAGGCTGAAATAGCTAGTAATTGCAAGATATATCATTTAACAGTTGCAAATGCTGTATGATCATCTGGACAAACACCGTTTGCATGTGTGAGCGTGTTGTGCTTTTCTGCCATGAACTAAGGGAAATCAAAATATGTTTTATTGCTCATGATATGACCACTATATGCAGAATGATTTAAATTATCTCCGTAATGGGCATATTCCACTCAATCCAATGCACAATAGTAAAAAAGATCATCACTACCACCACAAGTCCATTTTTTGTGATTGCTTATTTATGTGACTTCTGACAAATCAAACTCTTGTTTTGAATTAGAAACCCTGAACTACTGAAAAATGCAAAATCAGTGCTTCTCTATTTTAGAAATCTTCCCTCCTTTTTAACCTTCCCTTCCCTCTTACCAACTTTATTTGTCCAAACTTATTTAGTTTGCCAATGCAATCTGAAAATGTATTCAAATGTAAATTATTTGTTTGATTTCAGAACTAGACCATTGAAATTGTCTGTTTTCAGGTCCTCTCCATAGCAGTTAAAGATGGAGGTGCACCCAAGAATGTCCTATTACGATGATATACAAGATGGAACAGCCGTAGTAATAAAAACCTTGGAATCTACTGATCACCTTACTCCGCTGCATATCCCTCCAGGCCCACCTATGTTCCCAGAAAGGTAAAAATTCACTACTAACTGCTTTCGTCTGTATCATCGGTAGCTTCAATCTAGATTTTCAAATATTTATACAATGGGATGTATCTGCACCAATGCAAAGATCAGGGCTTAGGTTGGTGTGTTCTTGCTTCTTTGGGATAAGCATTGTTTAATTCCCTGTATTTGGAATAATATTTATTTATTTGTATGGATTGTATTAATTATTTGTGAAAATGTCATTTGGACTAAATGGAAGATCATGTTCTGTACTTCCTTCACCATCACCAACATCAAATGGAGTATACCTTTTAAAATTAATTCTATAGGGCAAAGAGGTAATGGTGTCAGCTCACCAACTGGAAAGCCAAAGACACACAAGATTTTTTAAACACTTCTCTTGCTTTCATCCTACTCACTGCACTGCAATAATGTTTACATTTGGTTCAGAACAAAGTCCACCAAAGCCAGCCAGTCAGGGAGCTGTCAAAAGGCAAGATGGTGGTTGTGGCAGTGAAATCAAAACCCAACTCTTTTTATATGTGCATCAATGTCACTATGTATACAAAGAGACAGGGTTTTGATCATGCTGTCTTGACCAAGATCTTGTCTGTTTAGCTCCCTCCAGCCCCTGCAGAAACCAGTGGCTAGCATGCTAGTACCAACACTGTTCAAATAGTCTCAGCATAAGAAATGTAAAAAGAAACTTAATACACATCTGGAATGCTTAAACTTGAAAAAGAAATACTTTCTAGTGGCCCCAATAACCTGTTATTCTAGAGTTGGTTAGACACATTTATTTATTTATTATTTAAATTTCTATCACCGCCCATCTCCCCCAACGGGAGATATATATTGGTTTGCTATGAGTTTTTCATCTGAATTGTTGGAATGAAAGAGATTAGAAATACTGACAAGTGTTAAATAACACTCTTTCTAGAAGCCTGATGTGGTCATTTGCAGTCGAGTTATGAAATTAGACTGAAGCCTTTTGTTTACCTACAGCAGTGCTTTCCAAACTGCCGCTGTTGGCGACACACCAATGGCAGCAGCGGTGCAGGGGTGCGCGCGGAGGCAGGGGCGTGCACAGAAGCTGCACGGGGGGGCACGGCAGCGGCGGTGTGCACAGTGGCGGCGGCAGCGGTGGTCTCGTGTTTTCCACTAAAACGCGGAAGCACCGCCGCCGCCGTACACACCGCCGCCCCTGTGTGCGCCCCCGCGCCACCACCATGCACACCCCCGCTGCCGCTTCTGGGTTGTGTTGCGACACACTAAACTGTGTGTTGTGACACACTAAAGTGTTGCGACACACAGTTTGGAAAGCTATGACCTACAGGTTATGGACAATGAGAGAATTTCAGATATTGCTAAACTTCAGTTGGGTTCACACAGTACAGTAAATCATAATGTCCTTGTCTATGGTTTAGAACAGAGCTTTCCAAACTGTGTGTCGCGACACAAAAGTGTGTCGCCACACACAGTCTGGTGTGTCGCCACACAACCCGGAAGCGCTGATCATCATCAGCATTTCCGGGTTTTCCCGCAGCGACACACCAACGGCGGCATGCAAAAACCTGAAAGCGGCAGCAGCGCTTCCGGGTTTTTGCGCGCTGCCGCAACAGTGGCACTTCCGGGTTTTCCCGCGGCGACACACCAACAGCGGTGTGTCGCCGCGGGAAAACTTTGGAAAGCCCTGGTTTAGAATATGGTTTAGAATGTTGTGTAAATCCTGCCAATTGTGGTTTATTCAATAAACCCTGATTAAGCAAGCCATGGCTTAGTGTGATGTGTGAACACATTCTTCAGATCCTAGCTGTTACAAGAATTGTAAGCATTAGTGAGAGAAATTGGGAGCTGTAATTCAGCAACAACTGGAGAATCATAAGCTGTCACCCCGGCTTAGAATGCTACAGCTACAGCTGTTCTATCATAATGTTTGATCTCATTTCAGATATGAAGAACTAAGGAAAACATTTCAGCTGTGCAAACCAGTCTTTAAAGCAGGCCAAGAAGCTGGAGGGAGTGAGCCTATGCTGCCTGAATCTCACAGAATCTACGAGCCACCTTACACGTTTACTCATGGACCCTGCTATGAGGAAGACACCAAAAATGTCCCACTAAGGTAGGAGACCTCCATTCTTTGCTTTTGATTGATTAGCATTACATTTTAATCCTCAAGCCAATTCCCAGGGTTTAGACTGTTTTCACCAGTTAAAAAAACGAGTGTTGGAGGGTGAGTCCAGATAAGAATGAAACCAGACACACACCCAGCTAGCAAGTGAATACAGTGCTATTTATTGCTATACAAGCTTAGCGTATAATGTATTTGCAAGAATTCTAGCGAATAAGAATGTGTTTGTGTGAATAAAACAAAAACTATAAGGTATACTAACCTTACAGTTAGTATACCTTATAGTTAATTATGACTCCATTTAGCTAAATGACTTAAACTTCTACTCCTTTACTTTATAATACAAAATGCTTAGCTGCTGTGTTTTCCTCCTCTCATATTTACTTTACAACACAGGCTTAGGAAAGCTAACAACTTCACACCTTCTTAGCACACACTTGTCCGATTACCCAGCATTCAGAGTTTGCTCTGCCACCGTCTACAGTCCAAGGCTGTGTTTTCCTTTCCGCTGCTGGCTCTTTTTACAGATTCCTTCTTTGGCTTCACCTGCTTCAGCTTTCTTCCTGGTCTCTCTTTCCTGACTGTGGATCATCCAGTTCCTAACTCTCTCAGCTGTGACTTCCACTGTTCCCTATTCTGCCTGGGCACCTTTCACTCTAGCATCATCTCCTGCCACACCTAGGAGGGAAAAGATTTTGTCTACCTGCTTTGGCTTCTCTTACACTTCTTACATGCCAGCTTGCAGGTGAGTTTTAACTCTTCCCCCCCCCCCCCCGTTCATCCTTCAGAATGAGGAAATTTAAGAGAAAAAAGGGATCAGGCTAGAAACCGGGACACCATGAGTCACCATGAGTTCTAGCCCCACCTTAGGCACAAAGCCAGCTGGGTGACCTTGGGCCAGTCACTCTATCAGCCCTAGGAAGCAGGCAATGACAAGCCACTTCCGAAATCTTGCCATGAAAACTGCAAGGACTTGTCCAGGCAGTCACTAGGAGTCAAGACTGACTCAAAGGCTCAAAAAAGTCTATTAAAGTACAAAATCTGGGTTACAAAAATGTGAATTGCCACTAGAGGCCAACAAAGAGAAACTCTTTTCTGCCACCTAGTGGAGAACTCAAACCCTAATTTTGTGTAAAAAAAAAACACACACACACATTCGTGAGGGGTTGTTTTTATTTAATTAAACCACGGCTTTCCCAACTGTGTGTTGCGACATAATACTGTGTCACCTGGGGGCCCCAAGTGTCTCACGCAAGAACCCGGAAGCGCTGATGGTTCGCTGATGGCGCACCGCCGCCGCGCGCAGTACCGCGCCTAGTGGCTGCCGCGCCAAGTCATCAGCGCTTCCGGGTTCCAGGACGCCGCCGCACAGCTGATCGGCACGGATATTTTCCACCCTGGGGCGTCCCCTCCCACCGTTACTTTTTGCATGATCCGAGGCTTTTTCGCCTCGCGACAGTGGCGCTCTGCCAAGAAAAGCTGCAGTCGCAAGGCGAAAAAGCCTCAGAGCACCGCAAAAAGTGATGGTGGGGGGGGGCGCCCCAGGGTGGAAAATATCTGCGCCGATCAGCTGTGCGGCCAGGAGGCAGAGGCGCACCTCCTCCCCGCCGCACAGCTGATCGGCACGGATATTTTCCACCCCGGGGCGCCCCCCCACCATTACTTTTTGCATGATCCAAGACTTTTTCACCTCGCGACAGTGGCGCTCTGCCAAGAAAAGCTGCGGTCGTGAGGCGAAAAAGCCTCGGATCACTGCAAAAAGTGACGGTGGGGGGAGCGGGGTGGAAAATATGATAAAGAATTGTTTTGGAAATCTCTTAAAACATGGGTTTTTCAGCAGGCTTGGGGATCCCATGGTAATAGGGGGCCCGCGAGATGGTTGTATTGTGTGTGAGTTTTTGCTGCATTCTCCCATGATCTTATTTATGTTTTATGTTGTTCTTAATGGATACTTAAGATTTGTTTTAATTATTTGTTTTATTGTATGCTGCCTAGAGTCACATCAGTGAGATGAGTGGCTATATAAATTTGATAAACAAATAAAAGAATATGTTTTGAATACTTTTTTATTCTATTTACAGACTACCTGAGTTGCCAGAAAATTCAAGCAAGTAAGCCTATATCTTTTATTTTTCTCTGCCCAAATAGCATCACTCCATTAAGTTCTACCCATTGGTACCACCTGAGTGTTGGCAGGTGGGGACATATATCTGGGCTTTCTGAACTGGTTTCAGTTCTCCACAGCTGCTTTACATATGAGCTGCACTGGAATCTAGTTCCGTTATGTTTGCAATGGGAATATATAACCATCAAATGTCATTGAACTCCAGCTTCCAGCAACCACAGTCAGCATGGCCAGTGGTGAAAGAGTTGTAGATCAGCAACATCTGGAGGTTGACATGCTCCCCATCCTTGCTTTAAATGCATACAAAATCTGTGGTGGTGGTAAAAACTGAATTTGTGTGATCAGAACGTGTGAGATCTTATTTTTTTTTAAAGAAAATATATTTATTTGTAGTTGGAGTTAAATTCTTAATAATAATATAAAGAATATAGTGAAATGTAGGCATAGGACAGGTACAGCTATGTAAAAAAGTAGGAGGAGACTTATTCAAATATTCCATTGTGAGTTCAAGTTTGAGTTCATAATCCGCAGCACAATTAATAGATTCCAAGTTTCCTGCATGTCCAGTCTTGATTCTTAACTCATGTGGCTTTGGTATGATGAGTAATGAGGTTACTAAAGAGTGAGTAAGCAAGGGAAAGGCAGTAGCAAGGAGTTCAGCATTCTCTGCACTTCCAAAGATGAGCTATTGTTTTTCTTGTGTGTGAAGCTCATTTAGCAGTCTGTTAGAACTACTGAAATGGAGCAGAGCTGCAACGTTCATGTACAGAAAAAGAATATTGTTTAAAAACAGAGCCCATGAGCATATTAGAGAGATCCAGGTTAGTCTTACACCTTTAGCCCACCTTAGCATAAAGAAACAAGCGCTTAGACATGGCAGTTATGAAAAGTAAGTACAAAAGAGTCCTTACGTTTATTCATTGCAGGTACAGCATTTTTGGTAGATAAATGATGTTCCATTTCTTCTTTCTGTTCACTAAACTTTATACAGTACCTCTTGCCCTGTTTGTTGCAAGAGATGCGTGTAGAAAGGGGGGAAAATCTCCTAGGCCCATCCATGGCCTAGGATGGGGCAGCACACAGCCATGTGCTTGCTCCCAGTCCAAGGAGAAGAGAGAGAGAGGAAGTGGGAGTGGCCACAAACAGCTTCCTCAAAAGCATGGAGAGCTTGGATCCTAGAGCAGCCATCCATATGTTGATGAGGCATGCTGAATTTGCCAGAATCTCCAACAGTGTGCAGAAGCCAGTAGCAAGGCCCTCCATATAGTCATACTGTAGGACAATACAGGATGTACATTGTGAAAATATATTGACCTATGAAGGACTCAAGAACACATTGTGAAAAGGTGCAAATCCTTTGCCACCTATAGTCAATAGCAAGGTTGATCACATGGTTTATAGGATCTATATTATTATTTTTGATAAAGAGAGATCAGTACACACAGGACTTAAAATTAAGGAAACCAATGAGATACACTGTTAGGTAGCCCTACTTGTTGTATTTTCTTGCCAAATCCTTATAAAATCTGCTCTGCTGTTTAGATGTGCAAGGTATCTAAAATATAAGACACCAGGGACTCTACTCATTGAGGGCCGATATCGTCCTTTTCATCCTTATGTCCATGGCAACATGGATATCCAAGGTAAAGCGTGCTTCTCTTTTTATAGGGTGGTGTTTTAAATATTCAGTATTTAAATATTCAGAATTAAATATTCAGTGGCGATCAGGCAAAGTGCTTCACTGGAAATTCCAGCAGAAGTGCTCTCTGTTCACGCACATGTGCAGAAAACCAGGGATTGTTTTCAAAGCAGCTGTGCAAATGTTCCAGAGAGCAGAGTTCCTTTGGTACTTTATGCACAGCCCTAGTTATACAACAACAACAACAACATGTATTATTCTTCAAGGCACACTGACTTCAGTTATCTTTGCAACTATCCATGCAACGTGAACATGATTTGCTGAAAGCAATGCTTGGAGAGCTGTGTATGATGTCTCAGGCAAAACACTTTTTAAAACCTAGCCTTTTGGGATTTCTTCTCATAAAGATGCTTTTGAGTGACCTACAGTACTGTATATACCTGTGTTTCTCAACCTTAGCAATTTTAAGATGTGTGGACTTCAATTCCCAGAATTCCCCAGCCAACATGCTGGCTGAGGAATTCTGGGAGTTGAAGTCCACACATTTTAAAATTGCCAAGGCTGAGAAACACTGGTATATACACTTAGTGTTCATTGATTTTGCTGTAGTTTAGTTTCTTCCCTCCCCTAAAATGTTTTGATTGTAGATTTAAAAAGTGGTATAGAGAAAAAACACAATTTGGATTATAGACAAGCTTGGTAACTGTTATAGCCAGCAGTTAGTAACAGTTAGTAATACTGGAAAGTCTAAAACTAGTTTATTTATTTTTATTTATTTATTTATCAAATTTTGCCACTGCCCATCTCCCCACAAAAGAGGGACTCTGGGCGGTTTACAATAAAACTAAAAAATTAAAATACAATAAAACCACAATTAATACATAAAATATAAATATAGATATAAATACAAACTATAAATATAAAATAGAATCCAGATGGCAGTAAAAAGTTCTAAATCAGTTCATGTATATATGAGGACCGCTTTAGGGCACCAGCCATCCCCAAGAATGACTACTCCCCTTCCCGCCCAAAGCGAGATGGCAAAGCCAAGTCTTCAACTTTTTCCGGAAGGTCAGGAGAAAGAGGGCTTGCCTCACCTCTGGGGGAAGAAAGTTCCAAAGGGCAGGAGCCACTGCAGAGAAGGCCCACTTCCTGGGACCCGCCAGATGACATTCTCTTGTAGACGGGGTCCGTAACATGTCCTCTCTGCATGATCAGGTGGGACGGGTCGATGTAATGGGGATGAGACGGTCCCTCAGGTAACCTGGACCCATGCCATGTAGGGCTTTAAAGGTGATAACCAACACCTTGAATTGGACCCGGAAGCAAACTGGTACCCAATGCAGCTCTCATAGCAAAGGTGTTACATGTGCCGATCTTGGGACACCTAAAATTGCCCACGCAGCTGCATTGTGGACCAGCTGTAGCTTCTGGATACTCTTCAAGGGTAGCTCCATGTAGAGCGCATTGCAATAGTCTATATAGGAGATGACTAGGGCATGAGTGACTGTTCAAAGGGCTTCCCGATCCAGGAAAGGGCGTAACTGGCGCACAACATGAAGTTGAGCAAAGGCCCTCCTGGTCACGACTGCCACCTGCTCTTCGAGCAGGAGTCATGAGTACAGGAGGACCCCCAGATTCCGCACCGGGTCTGTTTGGGGCAGTGCAACCCCATCCAGAGCTAAAGATGGTAAATTCTTGGATACAGAGGAGCCATTAACCCACAGCCACTCCATCTTACCAGGGTTCAGCTGAAGCCTGTTGTTCCCCATCCAGACCCCCACAGCCCCCAGGCACCGAGAAAAGGTGGTCACAGCATCACTTACATCACCCGGAACGGAGATGTATAATTGGGTATCATCAGCATACTGATGATAACTCATCCCGTGGTGATGGATGATCTCACCCAGTGGTTTCATGTAGATGTTGAAGATGAGCAGAGAGAGTACCGAACCCTGAGGCCCCCCGCAAAGGAGGGGCCATGGGTCGGATCTCTAGCTCCCTATCACCACTGACTGGGACCAGCCCCGGAGGAAGGAGGTGAACCAGCGCAAAACCATGCCGCCCACCCCCAAATCCCTGATTTGCCCTAAAAGGATACCATGGTCGACAGTATCGAAAGCTGCTGAGAGGTCAAGAAGAGCAAGGATGGATGCACTGCCCCCATCCCACTCCCGCCAGAGATCATCCATAAGTGCGACCAATGCTGTTTCCGTCCCATATCCAGGCCTGAAACCTGACTGGAAGGGGTCTAGATAATCCATTTCATCCAGAATCCTCTGGAGCTGCAACGCCACCACTTTATCTACCACCTTCCCTAAAAAGGGGAGGTGGGAGACTGGACGAAAATTGTCCAGTACAGTAGGGTCCAGTGATGGTTTCTGGAAGAGGGGGTGCACCAGCGCCTCCTTAAAGGCAGCCGGGAACACCCCCACTCCCAAGGATGTATTTACCATCACCTGGACCCCACCACACGTCACCTCTCGAGCTGCCTTCACCAGCCAGGAGGGGCATGGATCTAATTGACACGTGGTGGCATTTACAGTCCGGAGGACCCTGTCCACTTCCTCAGGCCCAACACAATCAAACCATTCCCAGATAACCAGGTAAGTACGTGCCCCAGGCATCTCCACAGACCATGCCTCACAC
This sequence comes from Charina bottae, assembly GCA_023362775.1. Lineage (NCBI taxonomy): Eukaryota > Metazoa > Chordata > Lepidosauria > Squamata > Charinaidae > Charina > Charina bottae. The sequence goes on from JALMGJ010000007.1 coordinate 32,608,312, forward strand.
TTGGAGTCCAACTTGGAACAGATCCGAGCGATTTTATCCTGCAGATGCCCAGAAAATTCCTCTGCGCAGCCCTGAAAGTGGGTCACTGGGCCCACCTTTCCCAAAAGGGATCAGGTGACCTTAAACAGGGCCGCTGGGCGTCATTCTGCGGATGCAATAAGAGTGGAGAAATATTGACATTTCGCCACACCACCACAAGATAGGCCTTAATAGCGGCTCTAGCTTGTTTTCGGTCAGGTTCAGTCCTTGTTTTCTTCCAGCAGCACTCTAGACATCTCTTAATCCTCTTCAGAACCCTCAGCTCCTCCGTAAACCACGGGGAGTGTCGGGCTCGATAGGGCAAGAAAGGTTGCACAGGCGCGATCCTGTCCAAGGCCCCTGCCACCTCCCTATTCCAGGCAGCAGCCAGGGCCTCCGCTGGACCATGCAGCAGATCCTCGGGTATAACCCCCAGCTCCCTCTAAAATCCCTTCGATTCCATCAGTCGCCAAGGGCGGACCAATCGAATGGGTCCTGCCTCCCTGCGGAGGGGGGTGGCATAAGAGAAACTCAAAGCCACCAGGGTGTGATCTGACCACGACAGAGGGGACAGATGTAACTCTCCCTTCAGATTGCATTGCCACTGTTCTGACAAGAAGACCAAGTCCAGGGTGAGGCCGCTGTCCCAAGTTGGGTCCCGAATAATCTGGAACAGGCCCATGGTAGCCATGAACTCCCGTGCCGTCTCCAAGACATGCCCCAGGGATGGCAGGTTGAAGTCCCCCAGAACCGTAAGTCTGGGGAACTCCACCGCCAACCCCGAGACGGCCTCCAGTAGCTCAGGCAGGGAGGTTGCTACTCAGCAGAGAGGCTGGTACAGTAGCAACACTCCCAACTGTTCTCGGGAGCCCAACTTGAAAAACGGTCTCACAACCGGCCACTCATGGAGCAGTGCCCCTGAAGGCCACTAGAGATTCCCAGATGACAACAGCCACCCCTCCCCCCCCCCGCCCTGGAGTCTCGGCTGGTGCCATACCGTAAACCCAGCCGGGCACATCTCCGAAAGGGGCACCCCTCCTTCCGGGCCCAGCCAGGTCTCAGTAATACACACCAGGTCTGCCCCCTCCTCAGTGATCAAATCATATATGAGGGGGGCCTTGTTGTTGACCGACCTGGCGTTAAGGAGCAACAGCCGGAGACCAGGGCACCCACGAGTCTGCTGGCCAGGGCCTGGGTCTGAGCACAGAGGGCCCGAACACACCACAGGTATAAGCACTGGGGGTGTCTTCCCTGAAGATGGCCCGCCCTCTGACTCCCATCGTAGCATCCCCAGCCCGTCACCACCTGAATAACATGGCCCACCCTAAAAAACCCCAACTCTCCAAATCTATTTCTTCAAATACAGTAGTTGTGCGCAAAGCTCACTGACTGGGGCATGGACCACATGAAAAATTCCATGAACCATTTCCTGTATTTAGCTTATAGTAAAATGTCTTATTTTATTGAAAGGAAGTCATTCTCTCCCCGAAAAAAGAATAGAGAAACTAATCTTTCTCTATTACCATATTCTTAGTAAAGATGATGAAAGCAGGGGCTATCTTTCATTATTAAATATCCTAATAGTAGTCATTGCCTTGTCTTGCCTACTCTCAAGAGTATTTCTACGTCACCATGCAAAAACATCTCCAGTAACTTTACCTCCTTGTGTCTGCAGCAAAAGGGGTGATTTTGATATTCCTACAGAATCAGGATCAGAGAAATGGAACTTTCTCTGCAAAGCCAGAGAAATGGAACTTCCTTTGTTTTTATTTTCATTGCACTTTTAAAAACCACACAATGTAATGAAAGAATTCCGCAAGCAATGTCAATTCTGTGCTAATTTGGACAGAACTCATAAGGATTCTAAGCTGAATTCCATGAATTTCATGGTACAATAGAATGTTTTCATCTGACATTACAGTTGGCCCCGAGAGAAAGGAAGATGCCAATGAATCTATCAATATAGAAGCTATGGCACGTCATGTAAGTAATTACTACTAGTAGTCGAAAAATAGCATTAACGTGGTGGCAGAACACCTGGCATGCATGTTTTAGGTCTCGGGTTCAGTGTCTGACATCTAATAAGCCAGAGGAAGACCCCTGTCTGAGATCTCAAAGAGCTGCTATCTCTGGGAGGCATGGAAGCCAGCTGGGTGACTTGGGGGCAGACTCTCTCTCTCTTTCAGCCATAGAAAGAGGTTAATGGCAAACCATCTCTGAAATATTGCCAAGAAAACTGCATGGACTTGTCCATGTAGTCACCGGGAGTCAGGACTGACTCAAAGACACCAAAAAAAATAATAATAAAATCAACCACCAGCTACTAATTTCTACAACAACTGGAATATTATCAGTTGCAGTGACCAAGCCTTAAGCCACCCGAGAGATATTCAATAGGAGCTTCAAAAGGGCACTTAGCTTGGAAGAAGCTCTAAGAAAAACACCCCTGAAATTCAATGCAGGAGGTACTGTGGTGTCTAGTAGTAAACAGTCATGCATTCATCATCATCATCATCATCATCATCATCAATAATTCCATGCACAGAAGGCACTTCCTTTGGGACAAGACTTCCAGTCAAGGCAGATCCATCTGGCTGTATTGCTTTGTAGGTGTGAGAGTTAGTTCTCAGATAGTCAGAGGAAAACAGTCTAATATTAAATACGTTGTTGACTGTCAAAATAAGATACAGATGGAAACCAGGCCTCCTACCCAAAAGTGAAGTCTGTCCAGGCTGTTGTATAGCTCAGTTGGGAAAAAGAGGTGCAAAAATATGAACTTTGATTTCAATATAAATAGGGCTCGCTTTTGATGTACAGCAGTCCTTGGAATTCTTTTGTAAGGACTTCTTAGCTTTTCTATAGAAATTACTTATCAGAACTTTTTGTAGCCGTTTTAACTGGTTTCAGGCCAGCCTTGATAGGGGGAAGCCTGGCAGTGGGGCAGAACATATTGCCCTTGCCACGCAAAGCTCAGCATTAAACCAGACTTCCTCCACTGCATACACTTCTAGTATTCAACTTGGCACACTCCAGGTATCGAGGACTCCAATTCCCATCAGTCCCAACCAGCATGTTCCAGTGACAAGGAATTATAAGAGTTGTGGTCCAAAATACATGGAGGACACCAGGCTGTGTACCCTTGATCTAATGGGTATTTCAGTCTACAGTAAACAGACTTTTCATATAGCTATTAAAATCACTTTTATTTTATTTTGTCTTATTAAAAGATCTGAACTGGATCAGGAACTAGAAAGAAAGCTAGGGTGTTTTAACCTTTGATAAACTCTTTGGTCTTAATCCAAATCAGTTTCTGTATGTGTGGAACTAACATTCTCTAAAAAGTTAACACACTGGAGGACTCAAAAGTCCAATTTATTTAGGACAACAGCAGGGGCAAAAAGAAAAAAGAAAACACTTTCCATCGAACACTATCCCAATTTGTACTGACCTTATTCTAGAATAAAAAGGAAGAGAGGTACACATGAGATGGAAAATACACACAACATCCTGTTAGTTTTTTAATGTTTTAAATTTAATTTTAAAAACTACTACTTTCAATGAGGGAGCAGTACGCATTCCCAATATGGCTTCACATAAAGTCATTTGTCAACATGTTTTATTTATATTTTTATGCCAAATCTCAGTTCACTGAAGGAAATGGTCAGCGAAATGAAGCTCCTAAATCAACTTTCCAACCTCCAGCACTCGATATTTCACCTCGAGCTGCCAATATGCTAGAAAATGTAAAGAAGGCTCTTTGGCTGTCTACTTACAAGCGAGACTACACAGGTATACATTTTAAGCAAACTAAAGTGTTATAGTTCAAGCTAAGCATATACATCACAAACCCTTTCAGATAATCACGTGGTGTTCTGTATCTTCCTTAAAAACATACAGAGGATGAAAAAGAAAATTTAGGCAAAAAGAGATATTAAAGAGATATTACTTGTTTAACTTTAAAAATAATAAAAATAACATTTTAGTTCCTTCTTTTAAGGCAGAGGGCCTATGAACCCATTGCTGCTGGATGACTATAATGCCAAGTTAATTGGCAGAGCAACTGGAGAACTGGGCAAAGATGTGGAGCTTGTAAGTATGGAAAGTGGTGACATGATCTGGATTTCACAGATATTACCATCAGGCTCTTGTCATGGCAAAATCACATGTTAGCTTTGGAATTCTCTGTGACCACTCCCCACTGCAAGGCAGAAGGATTTACTTGATCAGTCCACCCCAAGCACCTAATGGACTGGTTGGATTTCAGAGGGAACTTGGGGTTGCCTTTGAAGCTCTGTTGCATGGAAGGCTGAGTCAGTGCTTGGAATGGTGGCCAGGAGGGCCTTTGCACAAATCCGTCTTGTCTGCCAGTTGTGCCCGTTCCTGAATCAGGAGGCACTGCTCATGATCGCTCATGCTTTAGTTACTTCTTGGCTGGACTACTGCAATGTGCTCTATATGGGGCTTGAAGAGCATTCAATAACTGCAACTGGTCCACCATGAAGCAATGTCTGTCATTTTAGGCACACCATGGTATGCCCATGAAACACCACTGCTTTGCCGCCAAAGCAACTAGCTCCCAATAGGTTTCCGAGTGCAATTCAAGATGATGGTTGCCACCTATAATGCCTTGCATTGCCAGACCACCTGTTTTTGTTGTTTCCACCCGTTCCCCCAGATCTGGCAGAATGGGCATGCTCTGGTGCCTTCTGTTAAACAATGTCATCTACTGGGACTCAGGAGGCCTGCCTACTTTATTGTGGCATCTGCACTGTGGAACAGCATCACCCGGGTTGGATGACCCTGACCCTATTAACCTTCCAGAAGGCCTTGAAGACCTGTTTTTTCCCTCAGGCGCTGGTGCCAGGATGTTAGTTGAGTCTTATTGTGATGATCTGTGAGACAGGTTATTAGAAGCCTTAGTTGCATTGTATTATTGTTTTATTTTATATTGTGTTATTCTATGTTTTATGTATTGTTAGCCACTAAGAATCACTGGATTGAGATGGGTGCTGATATGAAATAAATATATACAGTAGGTATATTTGGTCCTAGAAAATAGTATTTAGACCTGCATCATTGTAAATATAAATCTTGGGAATCAGTTCTATTCCATCTGTTCTTCAGAGAGAATCCTTTCATTCAACAATGTCTCAAGTAAGGCCCTTAGAAGGACGCGTTGCCCGTTTCCTTCAAGGCAGACCACAGGTCGCACATCCTCAACATCAGGATTCTACAGAGAACTACAAGCCGCCACTTCATTGGAGAGACCATTCCAGCATAAACATGTATTCAGAGGGAGTGCAGAATGGTGGGAAAGCATCACTGAGTCCCATTCAGCAGGATACGCAAAATGAAGCAAGTCAAAGGAACAAATGCTTGCTCTACAATTGGATTCAGCCTGAAACAGCTTACCAGGAAGAAAACAATCAAGATAAGAAAGTGCCCTGGAACAGATTTCGGAAAATTACGGATACCTGCAAAACAGATCAATTGTACCAAAGGCAACTTGCAGTATCACCTGAGCCACAGCCTCTTCTAAAGGCTGCAGAATCCATTTACTATGAAGATTTGCCACCCTCCCGTTTAAACAGATATATAGTGTGGCACAATCCTATCATCCTTAGTAAACCAACCTCGACACACATCAGGTTTGAAAGGTGTGCTAGCAAACCAGATCTCCAGGGTGCTTCCACTCCCAGAGAGATTGTAACAAGCTGCACTCCATCATGGATTCCTAATTGTGGGGTGGCTAGGCCTCAGACAAAATTACTTGATATCCAGGATTCCTTTACAAAGGGAGATGCCATCAAGTACTTGAATGATCTTACAAGGCGGGCACTAAGAGACTTGAGGGATCATGACAGGCAAGGCAGGAAGCATAACTTCCAGGGCATTCATGCTTTTTTTTTGTAATAACTCATCTTCTCAAACAGCAGAACTTATAAACATCTCAGCCACAGTCTCCCACTGAATTGGTCTTTTTATTTTTTTATATTTTACTCTCTTTGTTTAATAATTTATTCCTTATGGAATTATTTCAACATCCTCTAAGTCATCTCTCCTCTCCCTTCCCCATTTATCAGAAAGCATTTCTATCCACAGTGTATTCTGATGTGGATATTTGTGATTCTCTTTTCTGATGAGACAGATCAGAATAGGTAACCTAATGCCTTCACGTGCATTTTGAACAATAACATCATTAATCCTGATTACTGATCATCCTGGTTGGGCATATAAGAAATGCCATCTAAAACTCTAGAAGACACCAAGCTGCATACTTTTAAAGTAGACCACCATCCAGATGAAAATAAATTTCCTAGTGGCATGGAAACAATTGAGTCTGTACGCTGTCTTGAAGGGAAAATTCCTTTAGGCTGTAAAATGGAATTGCAAAGATCGTGAAATAGTGTATTTGACACACACTAGAATTGAAACCTGCCAAGAGATCAAGTGCCTTTCAGAGTTTCATATCAGGGTGGAGCCAAAGGCCTGCTTTTTCTTACTTGGGTATGAAAGCTTTCCAGAAAGAATTGCACAGCACAAGGCGTGTTTTATGGTCAGGATAAAATATATTGAATGCAGTGCATTTTACACAGTCGATTCTACTAAGCCTCTTACAAATATCCATTTAACAAGCAAGAAGACAAAAGGGCGGGAAACAGAAACAGTGTCAGAGTTGAGAATGAGCGTGGTGTAGTGATTAAGGTACTGAACTAGGAGCCGGGAGACCCAGGTTCTACTCTGCCCTCACCCATGAAGCTCACTGGGTGACTTTGGGCCAGTTGCTCTCTCTCAGTCCAACCTACCTCACAGGGTTGTTCTTGTGGGGCAAAATAGGAGGCAGGAGTATTAGGTATTTGCCAGCTTGAATTTTATATATATAAAATTTGAATTATATATATATATATATATAATTCAAGCTGGCAAATTTATCCCTTTTTAATATATATATATTAAAAAGGGATAAATAATAAGAAAGAGGAAGCACTATATCTGCTGTACTGAGCTTCCCTACAAGTGGCAGGATATAACTGTAATAAACAGAAACAAAGATGCATTGGTTTCAATTAATATGTTTAAATAAGGGCTGTTCTACATGTCCACCAATGGCAACTGGATGATGCCTCATTAACCATTCTTTACAGACATGTTGTCATGATGCAGCCTTCATCTCATCCCCTCCCAAACAGCTGAGGCTACCTAGCTTTGTAATTATCTGATCCAATGGAAAAGTAGTTTTCCAACTTCTCCCAACAAGCCTTGCTATATTTTATTTATATTTATTTATTTTTCACATTTCTATCTTGCCACAATCAAAAGACTCTTTGTGGCTATACAGGTAGTCCTCACTTAACAACAATAATTGGGACCAGATGATTTGTAAACCACCCAGAGTCCCTTGAGGGAGTTGGGCGGTGAGAAATCAAATAAATAAATAAATAAATAAATAAATAAATAACTGTCACTAAGCGACGTGGTCATAAAGCACGATGTCATATGACCACGCCACTTAGCGACAGAAACTCCAGTACTTCAGGTAGCCATCATTAAGCAAATCACCACGGGTCATTAAAGTGAGGACATCATGTGGTCACCATATGCGACTTCCTGCTCCCCATTGACTTTGCTTGGAGGAAGCTGGCAAAGAAAGTCACAAATGGCAATCATGTGACCGTGTGATGCTATATCATCATAATTGCAAGCTGGGCGCCATGCACCTGGATTGCAATCATGTGACTGCAGGGGCACTGCAACTGATGTAAGGTCAAGGACTGGTCGTAACTACCACTCGTTCAGCACAGTTGTAAGTTTGTACGGTTGCTGAATGAGTGGTCGTTAAGCGAGGACCATCTGTATGCACAATTTGTGGTGGTTCAGCAGTCACTGTGGTGGTGACACAGAAGGGGCTAGGATTGTCCATTCCTTTTCACTGCTGCAGATGTACCCTGTCCCTTCAAGTCATTGCGAACGTGCCTGGGGCCATTTTTACTTGGGCGGCAGGGGTGATCTCTGAGTGTGGGCTTCCAGATGTAACCGGAGAAATAGGAAGCCTCCTTTGAGTCAAGCTCAGCTTCTGGAGACTCCCAGCATATAACCACATCCACACAGTTTTCTTGGCAATATGTTCGTCATTGCTTTCCAGGATGTTTTTCTGACCTCCCACTGTAGCCCTGGTGGTCTCTCACCCCATTACTAGCAAGTTTAACCTTGCTTAGCTTTTTGAAGTCAGCCAAGGTCTTCTAAGGGCTGCCACCAATTTGGATCAAAAAACACTAACCACGATCCAGTGCTACAAAGCAGCTGTAGGTTTGTCCTTCCAATAAACCGAACTTTATAATTGACTCTGAATTGAATATGCAAGTTAACAGCAGCACTCCCATCTCAGCAGTTTGATAATTCCATCATCCGCTCCCCTCTGCACTATCAACCTCTTTACCGCCAAAGGAACAGGAAGTTACGGGCGGAATCCCCATTTACGTCACTTTCTGCTGGCAGCAGAGCTCACTCACATGACCCAAAAAAAAAATTGTGAAAGGCACAGCCACTTCAGGCAGTCTTGACCTTGTTAGAACGACCCCAACACGCATGCGTAGCTTCCTTCCGGCGTCCTTTCCCATTGCGCAAAGCGAGACCGGCTTATCAGACATCCCTCCAGGCTCAATCTACTTTGCTAGATAATGATAGGCACCAAGACTGCCCAATAGTCTTGCTTCTATCTAGCATCTGATTGGCCGATAGAGAGTAGGCGAGCAAGGAGTTTGGCTGTAGAGGCACCGGTTACAAAGTCTTGCGTACAGGGTGCCCTTGGGTAGAGACACTGCGGCTTGGAAGGGAAGAGCGGCGGGAGCGCGGTACAGCGACCTTCTTGCACGTAGTCCTCGACTTGGCCTGGTAATAAAGAGAACCCTCCCTACCCTAAGACTGCACGTGTTAGCGGAGCCCCCCGAATCTGGGAAAAGAGGCTTAGTGGGAAAAGCCGGAGCCGGCTCTGAGCGGGATGCGGATTGGCGGGTCACAGAACGAGGGCTCACGAGGGTCAGACCAGCAGGCTCGCGGGCGACGCCTGCGCAGAGCGGCAAGGGAGAAACCGTTCGCGGCTCCCATGTGGCTGTGGAATTAACGCACCTGGATTCTCGCAGCGTCGCTTGGACGGGAGGAACTGCCTTCTTCCCCGATCGGTCACTCCGTGGAGGTGTTGAACTACAATTCCCATCACCCCGGCCTGGGATAATGGGGGTTGTAGTGCAACGCGTCTGTAGGGTGACCGATGGGAGGGAGGGGGCTGGGTCCACGTCAAGCGCCCCCCCCCCCCCGCCAGGACTGCTGAGGAGCCAGGCCTTCCTTCCGGCAGAGGCCAAGGAAGCGCTCCCACGTTGCCTGTTGCGGCTCCGACCTTATATGGGACGAAGGAGGGATGTTAGGGCGGCGGCCCAACGTGGCTTTAACCCTGATAAAAATTTAAAAGAGAGCCGCTTTAACGTGCCCCCAATGGGTGCACTTCATTCCAGCGAGGCCAGTGGAGTCTTCCACTGAAGAGGAAGCGTCTCTGCTGCCTTTTAACCGTATTTGGGACTTGGCAGAAGGAGGAAGGAAGCTTCTCTTGGTGCTTCGGTATGAAGCTTGATTACCTGGAAATTAGATCCTTTCACAAGGAAGGGACGGAGTAAGCAGGTTTAGCCTGTGCTGCTGCCTGTTAGTAGAAGTAATGGTTTCTGTGCTGATTAGAGGTCATAGTCAGGGTCATTGAATAATTTATTGAAAAGTCGTCAGTATCAGGATTACTGGCAGATGGTGCTATGTAAGGGCCTGGTTGTGATGTCAAATGAGTTAATGTGCTTAATTCTGGTTATTTGCAGCAATCAGTCTTAATATTTTCTATAATGATGTATGCATTGATATATTTTTGGCACACTTTCTGTATGATATCCTAGGTGCATGCATTTACTTGGAAATAATTTCCAGTGAAAGTGCATATTCGTGCATCATGGAAGCACAATTTCAGCATTAGAGTTATTGATCATTTCACCTATTCAGATTATATTCTTTTGAGTGTGATGACAGTATGCTGCTGGATTGTCATCACATCCAAAGGCTGTAATTAGAACAGGGGTCTAGGACCAAGCTGCAAATGGGAAATGACCCTAACCCTAGTAATTCACTAAATAGTGAATTCTCTGACACTAACTTCATTTAGTTTGAGGACAAATGCTTACCAGATGTAGTTTGCAGCGTGAAGTATGATATTTATTTATTTATTTATTTATTTATTTATTTATTATTCAAATTTATTCCCCGCCCATCTATGCTTCCCCATTTAATTGTACTAAAGCATCTCATCCATCAGGAAAGCATAAGTTGTAGCAATTAGCTTCTAGTTTTAGTGCTTGATTGTACACATAGCATGCATGTGTGTGCGTGTTTTTTATGGAAGTGTTTCAGAGTGCCTCCTACTTTGCATTTCTATCCATTTTTGCATTTCTTTTTTATGAACCCAGCTGGCTTTGGACTACTTACATGTGTATATCTTTTCTTCAGCGTTTACAATGGGAGACGTTGAGAAGGGCAGGAAGATCTTTTCTATGAAATGCGGAACCTGCCACACTGTAGAAGAAGGAGGCAAACACAAGACTGGTCCCAATCTACATGGTCTGTTTGGCCGAAAAACTGGTCAAGCCGTTGGTTTCTCTTACACAGAAGCCAACAAAAACAAAGGTAAAATGGAATTGTTACACTCACCTTGCAAAGCAAATGCAACTAAGAACCTAGTAATGGGAGAGGAAGTATTATCAAAGGATTATTGTGTGTTTTAAAAAATCCATTGAAATAAAATGGATTCTCACTCCAGTGGATCACAGTATTTTAGTGTATGTTAGATATCACCTTCAGATTTAATACACTTTTTGGAATGTAATGGATCCTAATTCTGGCCTCTTAGGTGCCCCACTTCCCATACTTAGCCACTGAATAATCTCTAGAGCAGAGCTTTCCAAACTCTGTGTCGCGACACAAAAGTGTGTCGCCACACAGTCTGGTGTGTCGCCACACAACCCGGAAGCGTTGACCATCATCAGCGCTTCCGGGTTTTCCCGCGGCGACACACCAACTGCAGCGCACAAAACCCGAAAGCAGCAGCAGTGCTTCCGGGTTTTTGTGCGCTGCCACACTTCCGGGTTTTCCCGCGGCGACTCACCAACGCTGGTTGGTGAGTCGCCACGGGAAAAACTTTGGAAAGCACTGCTCTAGAGACAGTTGCATAATCTCATCCTTGTAAATTGCAACTTTGGGCTTACAGCAAGTTGTTGTGTACTGTGGGGCAATTTATTTTTTCTTTGTAGATTTGGCTTGCTTTTGCACAATGTAAATTATATGATAGGCTTAGGAACCATCATGTTACATCTGCACTGACAGATGGTTCAGAAAAGTAAATATTTCTTCAGGGCTTAAGTAGTATGTTTAGGCTTCCTTACGGCCTTCACTTGAACTACAGTAGCAATACCTAATTATTGGTCTAACATTTTAGCATCCACTATCAGTGAGATGATCCTAAAAAGATTTATGTTCTTAAATCTGTTTCTAACTGTAGTGCATTTTGCATGGAATTAAATTGATGGGAAAGAGGCAGTTCTGTGTTCCTCCCCATCTCTGCCTGTAACCTTAAACTATGGTGTTCTGTCCCTCTGCGGCAGATTTCGAGGTCAGATATTTGGGGGTACAGGGCCAACAGCCCACCCAATAATGTGGCAAGGATTGAGCTAGTTTTAGCTTAATATTATATGGATCTTTTTGTTCCTTTTCTGTTTTTTTTCTTTATTTTAATCATTATTATGTATAATTTTTATTATGCCATTCCTGTTTTTTATTAGATTTATATCCTGCCTTAATTTTGTACATCTCAAGGCAGTATATGTAATGCTTCCTCCTCCTATTTTCCTCACAGCAACCCTATGAGGGGGTTGGGCTGAGAGAGCATGACTGGCCCAAAGTCACCCAGCCATATGTGTGTTTTCCAGGCATAAGGCATTCACGGTCTTCTGATTTTTAGTCCAGCACCTTAACCACTATATCATACTGTTAAATTGTTTTTATTCAGCGATAAAAAAATTTAAAACTGTGGACACCTTGGAAAAGAATTACAGAGATTCTGATATACAGTATAAAATATTTTGAATCTAGATCTACAATGTTGTTGTAATAATATTCTCTCATAGGTATTATCTGGGGAGAAGATACATTGATGGAGTACCTGGAAAACCCGAAGAAGTATATTCCAGGAACTAAGATGGTCTTTACTGGCCTTAAGAATAAGAAAGAAAGGACAGACTTAATAGCATACCTTAAGGAAGCCACTTCTAAATAATGGCTGTCTATTGCCTTATTTATTTTGTCAAACAGAAACATTCTCTGTGATGAGATTAGATCTTAAACTTTCTATTTTTACATGCATTGTATCTAACACTTAAAAATATTTCTCATCAACCAGAGAACTTTGATCATGGGTGGTTGTCAAAACATATGTACTTGTCCTTGTCATAATTTATAGAACTGTGTAATCAGGTTTGAAGGAATATTGTCAGGATAACTACATTGCTACCTGAATCTTGTAATTAAAATCCTATCAATGTCTTTGTTGTTTTTGATTACTTTTTTATAAATGAGTTTTACTGTTTTGGAAGCAAAAAAAAATGGCTTTGAAGGAATGCTTTGATTTGATAATGCTTTAAAAAGATAATTACCTTGAAGTTGATTTGTGAAACATTGATGCTTCAAAGTTATAAAAAGCAAAGTAAAACGTTTATGTTGCTTCTGAGGCCTTCTCTGGTGGCATGTCCGGTAACTAGAAGAGGTTCTCTGCATGCTACTGGCCATGGGGGAGCGGGGAGGCTCAAAGCAGTGTTAAGTGGTTCAGACATGTAAATCATGTTATCACTGAGTCTCAGTGAGGGGACCTCCATGAAACAAAGCACCTCAAGAAGTCAAAGCAGAATTACTCACAAAAGTTTGGCTTATATAGATAAAACGTATCCTGAATCTCATCATTTGCGGCAGGGCTTTCCAAAGTTTTCCCATGGCGACACACCAACCGCCGTTGGTGTGTCACCGCAGGAAAACCCGGAAGCGCTGATGATGATCAGCGCTTCCGGGTTGTGTGGCGACACACCAGAAGTGTCGCCACACACAGTTTGGAAAGCTCTGATTTGCAGAACCAAGAGCATCCGCAGAATACCCATTTCAATCATTATTATGTAAACCTAAACAGAAGTGCATGTTCATGCACAAATACACATCTTTGATACCACTTCCCACATTTTACCACATATGTCAACCCACCTTGAAGTCCAGTTTTTGTACAGGAATCTTTACAAAAAACAATGGTAGCTTACCTTTTAGGCAGTCGGGCAATAGCATGATGAATGGGAAACAGAATAGTCCTCTTTTTTCTTTTGACTATGTGGTTTGTTGCTGGCCAGAATATTATCACCTTCATGCTGCAAATATGTGTGCTTTCAGTGTATGTGACCTTGAACTTGTGCACCTCATTTGACCTAGCTAAGTCAAGAATTAGGGCCCTGCAACATCCTTACTGTCCATGTGTGAAGGTAGATGGACTGTGTCAGTGGGCTTGAAGGAGTGTAGGGAGCCATGGATGGAATGGTGAATAAATCCCTCTGCAACTCACATGTGCAAGAACTAGATAATCCCATCTGGAGTTTTCTTCTGATGTGAATTTTATTCACATGTTATTCAGAGACAAAAGGGACAGCCAATAGGTGAGCTACATGGACTTGCATCTGGTGTAAGTGCTCACTGATGGCTCAGGGACTAAAGGACAACCAGATGAGCCAAGTGGGTCTCATTCAGGGTGCATCTCATGACTCATCTGAGTATGACTTGCTCCAGTGAGTGACTGGCTCAATGTGATTCAGATGATTTGTGTCTTCACCCCTCACCATTGGATGGGTATAGCTAGGCTGCTACCAGAAGTCTTGAAAGTGAGGTAAGAAACTTATTCCTCCTTCAGTGGCAGTTTAGGGAAGTCTGACAAGGGAAGGTTCATCTTCAAGGCTGGTAGCTCCACCAAGTCACCATCCAGGTGTGGGTGATGTAGTACCACATCACCTGCCCTGGGTCAAGTGGGTTGGTGGGCAAGAGCTGTTGCCAGGCAACTACAGCCTAGTCTCTCCTTCACCTGGGCTACTTCTGCAACCAGGAGTTCTCTGTACTGGAGGAAATTGTCATTGTGGGGAATTGTCCTCTTCATCTTTGGTCATAGAGACTGAGAAACATGCTTGGTTAGGACCCAAGTGCATAAGTGCTGCATGATTCCACTATGAAGTCAGGCCAGCAAGATTGTTTCATTCTCAGAGCTCAGCTTCTCGGGAGCTCAACCAAGGACTTTTGTAATAAAAACCAAAGATAGAAGCAGGCTCAGCATGACTGCCTACACTTTATTGCAAAACTTCAAGTGCAAAACTATCGCAGCCATGAGTTTCGACTCCTAGGAATGAAGGATAGCTAAAGGCCTTGCCACATGCACCTAGGTGAGTTGCTGTCTTAGGGACAAGAAAAGTTCCACAGGGTGGCAACATTCTGAGAAATTAGGGGAGAAAGTGCTCAACTTGAGACTGGTCTAGCACCCCCGCTTCCCTTTGCAATTCAGTCAAAATCACCACTGATACAGTACTTGTCTATAAGACACTGGTGACAACCTCTATGCCTGCTGGCATGATCCTGGTGCTGGCCCCCTCCAAACCAAAACTATCTCATTCAATTAGATGCATTTTGTGAGTAGTGCGGTTGATGCCAACAAACTGCCTAGTGCAGAGGTCGGCAAACCGCGGCTCACGAGCCACATGCGGCTCTTTGGCCCCTTGAGTGTGGCTCTTGTGTGGGTTCTCTTGGGAACATCAAAGGTCTGCAGAAGGGTAGGGCGCTGCCCACAGGCGGTCTTGGTCTTCCCGTACTGGATCAGGTCCTGAAAGAGCCCGGCGAGGTTGAGCGAGAGCCACGGGCGGAGCTTTCAGCGGCGGTGCTCGCAGAGCCAGCAGCGCGGCGAAGAAACAAGCGGACAAAGCCAGCCACACCTCGGCCAACATTTCCCCCACTGCGCAGACGCCGAGCCCACCAATCGTTCCCCTCCGCTCCCCGCTCAACTAAGTCAGAGCCATCTGCGGGAGCAGCCCCGGGAGAGGGTTCCACTCCGCCAGCCAATGGAAGGGCGGAGGAGGAGCTGCGGGGCCCATCAGGGCGGCAGAACTGTCCAATCCATTGAAAGCACGATGAGCCCGCCTCTAACTCGTCCTATCTCTGCCGGCATCACCTCGCGGAATTTTTGAGGACAATTTTGTCCAATCTAGTTATTACTTCCAGACCTGCTAATCTGAAGTGAACCCCTTGGCTCCCGCCCACAAACCCCGCCCCCTTCCGCGCGATTGGCCCCCGCCTGCAAACCCCACCCCCTTCCATGCGATTGGCTCCCACCCTCAAACCCCGCCCCCTGGCCCTCGAGTGATACTATAAATTTTATAAATGTCAAAATGGCTCCTGGCATAAAAAAGTTTGCCGACCCCTGGCCTAGTGGGTTGCCCCTTGTATGTTGGGCTGGTTGGAATTCAGCTTTTCATGCACCAGCTTTCTGCAGCTATTAATCTATTGACCGCTAGGGGCAGTAGATAGATAGTAGAGGGACTTTGCACTTTTATCTAATTTCCTTGTCTAAAAGCTTTTCCATGTCTACATAACATGCTGGACTGATACTCTCAAGGCTGTCATCGCTTTCTTACTCTCTCTTTAGACTGACCAGTGCAATTCAGGTGTTTACATGACTCATCCTCTCCATAATGGAGGAGAGCACACTGCAGGCTCTTAGCTGTAGGCAGACTTACGTAAGTAACTTAGGCTTTCCTGTCACCATGTTATTTCCTAAAAAAGACTTTATTTTCTTCTACACAACTGACAGCCTCAGGAATGGTTGCTTACAAAAGTTATATTCCCAACTTTAGTGTTTCTGTCTCCACACATATTTTCTACTGTACAAAGCTGCTATCCAACAGGGCCCATAGTCTGCAGTCATGAAATTTATTTATTTATTAATCAAATTTATCACCGCCCATCTCTACCACGGTAGACTCTGGGCGGTTTACAACAAATGTTAAAGTTAAAAATCAATAATCATTAAAATACAATAAACAGTACAATAAATAAGAATATAAAAATCCAGAGGATGGTAGGATCTTAAAAGGAGGTCATTATTAAACTAACCACCCCCAGGAGGAACTATCTCTACCTTTGTCCCACGCCAGGCGGCAGAACCAGGTTTTTAGGGACTTCCTAAAGGCCAAGAGGGAGGACGCCTGCCTCACCTCTGGGGGCAAGATGTTCCACAGGGCGGGCGCTATCGCAGAGAAGGCACGCCTCCTGGACCCCGCTAGATGGAATTCCTTTGTTGACGGGGTCCGCAGCATGCCCTCCCTGCATGACCGGGTGGGGCGGGTAGATGCAATTGGGATGAGACGGTCCCTCAGATAGCCTGGCCCCATGCCATGTAGGGCTTTAAAGGTGATAACCAACACCTTGAATTGGACCCGGAAGCAAACTGGTACCCAATGCAGCTCGCGGAGCAGTGGTGTTACATGTGCTGATCTTCTCGCACCCATAACCACTCGAGCGGCTGCATTTTGGACCAGCTGAAGCTTCCGGATACTCTTCAAGGGTAGCCCCATGTAGAGCGCATTGCAATAATCTATATGAGAGATGACAAGGGCATGAGTGACTATTCGGAGGGCCTCTCGATCCAGGAAGGGGCGCAACTGGCACACAAGCCGAAGCTGTGCAAAGGCCCTCCTGGCCACGACTGCCACCTGCTCTTCGAGCAGGAGTCGTGAGTCCAGGAGGACCCCCAAGCTCCGGACTGAGTCTGAATGGGGTAGTGCCACCCCATCCAGAATTAAAGATGATAACGTCCTGGAGGCCGAGGGGCCATCAATCCATAGCCACTCCGTCTTACCAGGGTTCAGTTGAAGCCTGTTGTTCCCCATCCAGGCCCCTACAGCCCCTAGGCACTGAGATAGGGTGTCCACTGCAACACTTACTTCACCCGGGATGGAGATATACAATTGAGTATCATCAGCATATTGGTGATACCTCATCCCGTGATGACGGATGATCTCACCCAGCGGCTTCATGGAGATGTTAAATAGGAGAGGAGAGAGAACCGAACCCTGCGGCACCCCACAAAGAAGGGCCCGTGGGTCGGATCTCTCCTCTCCTAGTACCACCGATTGCGAGCGACCCTGGAGGAAGGAGGTAAACCAGCGCAAAACTACACCGCCCACCCCCAACTCCCTGAGTCGCTCCAAAAGGATACCGTGGTCGACGGTATCGAAAGCCGCTGAGAGGTCCAAGAGAGCGAGAATGGATGCACTCCCTCCATCCCGCTCCCGCCAGAGATCATCCATAAGCGCGACCAATGCAGTCTCTGTCCCATATCCCAGCCTAAAACCTGACTGAAAGGGGTCTAGATAATCCGTTTCATCCAGAATCCTCTGGAGTTGCAGCGCCACCACCTTCTCAACCACCTTTCCCAAAAAGGGAAGGTGGGAGACAGGACGAAAATTGTTCAAAACAGTGGGGTCCAGGGAAGGTTTCTTGAGGAGGGGGTGCACCAGCGCCTCCTTAAAGACTGCTGGAAACGCCCCCTCCTCTAAGGATGCATTAATCATCCCCTGGACCCAACCACATGTAACCTCCTGAGCTGATTTCACCAGCCAGGAGGGACATGGGTCAAGATGGCACGTGGTGGCGTTTACAATCCGAAGGATCCTGTCTACTTCATCAGGCCCAACAGGATCAAACCGTTCCCAGATAACAGGGTAAGTATGAACCTCTGGCATCTCTCCAGATTGTGCTTCACGCTTAGAGTTAAATTTGGAATGAATCTGAGCGATTTTGTCCTGCAGATGCTCAGCAAATTCTTCCGATCGGCCCTGTAGATGGGTCACCGTATCTTCGTGACCCAAAAGAGATCTAGTAATCTTAAATAGGGCCGTCGGGCGGCAATCTGCGGACGCAATAAGAGCGGAGAAATAACTCTCAACCAAGCTTTTCATCACTGCATTCACCTCATCTGCCATGTGAGCCACACCCAGCTCTTTGGCATGCAGCAGCAGCCACCTATGCCTGGGTCCTGCATCATGGGATGTGCTGAGGCCTATAGTGGCCAACACACCCTCATTCTGACCCCATCCCACCAGTGAAAGAGAGGTAAGAAGCATGCATTCCATCTTGACTGGACCAAAAGTTAGATGAGAAGTAAATGTGTTAGGACCAGCTCTTTGCAGCAGTCCCAACCTTTCCACCCTGCATTAGTGATACAGGAAGGGCATCGCCTGTCTGCTGAAGGTGGTGTGTGAGGGGATCTAGTAGTCAGGGGCAACCAAATGGAGGAAGTGCTGGAATCTAGCATCTACCATGCTGAATGGCTGGTCATCTAAAGCAATCATCTTTACTGCAGACTGCATCAAACTGCAGACTGTACCCTGATGCTTGCTATTTAATGGCTGCTTCAACCATTATAGAGTTGCTCTGCTTGAGAGTGGGTGCCTTGCTACTAGTCAGCAACATTGGCTACCTACAGGTACAACTGGATGATGCCCTCAAGGCCCATACAGACTGGCAAAAAACATGCTTGCTTAAGCATCTCTGAGATTGAAAGATGCCTATTATCCTTCCACCATTGACTTGTGCCATGTAGTAGCTGCAGACAGCATAGCATGCATCTTCAAGTGCAAACTTCCTAGACCATGCTGCCCTCAGGCCTGCCACAAGCCCACTTTGATAGTTGTGAGCAATTGCTGCTGCTTCTGAATCACCACCACCACTACATGCCCATTCCAGGATGGGGCTGAATTTCCTCCTCCTAAACTTGTCCACGTTTGACAAAACGTGGTCCAAAACTGGAGGAGGGAATGGCAAACCACTCCAGTATCCTTGCCAAGAAAACCCATGGACAGTATCAAAAGGCTAAAAGATATGACGCCGGAAGATGAGCCCCTCAGGTCGGAAGGTGTCCAAAATGCTACTGGGGAAGAGCGGAGGGCAATTCCGAGTAGCTCCAGAAAGAGTGAAGCGGCTGGGCCAAAGCCGAAAGGACGCTCAGTTGTGGATGTGTCTGGAAGTGGAAGGAAAGTCCGATGCTGTAAAGAACAATATTGCATAGGAACCTGGAATGTAAGATCTATGAATCAAGGTAAGCTGGATGTGGTCAAACATGAGATGACAAGATTGAACATCGACATCTTGGGAATCAGCGAACTAAAATGGACAGGAATGGGCGAATTTAATTCAGGAGACCATTATATATACTACTGTGGGCAAGAATCCCTTAGTAGAAATGGAGTAGCTCTCATAGTCAATAAAAGAGTGGGAAAGGCAGTACTGGGGTACAACCGCAAAAACGACAGAATGCTTTCAGTTCAAATCCAAGGCAAACCATTCAACATCACAGTGATCCAAGTCTATGCCCCAACCACTGATGCCGAAGAAGCTGAAGTTGACCGGTTCTATGAAGACCTACAACACCTTCTAGAACTAACACCAAAAAAAAGATGTCCTTTTCATCATAGGGGACTGGAATGCTAAAGTAGGAAGTCAAAAAATAACCGGAATAACAGGCAAGTTCGGCCTCGGAGTACAAAATGAAGCAGGGCAAAGGCTAATAGAGTTTTGTCAAGAGAACACGCTGGTCATAGCAAACACTATTTTCCAACAACACAAGAGACGACTCTACACATGGACATCACCAGATGGTCAATACCGAAATAAGATTGATTATATACTTTGCAGCCAAAGATGGAGAAGCTCTATACAATCAGCAAAAACAAGACCTGGAGCTGACTGTGGCTCAGATCATGAGCTTCTTATCGCAAAATTTAGGCTTAAATTGAAGAACGTAGAGAAAACCACTAGACCAATCAGGTATGACCTAAATCATATCCCTTATGAATATACAGTGGAGGTGAGGAATAGATTTAAAGGATTAGACCTGGTAGGCAGAGTGCCTGAAGAACTATGGATGGAGGTTCGTAACATTGTACAGGAGGCAGCAACTAAAACCATCCCAAAGAAAAAGAAATGCAAGAAAGCAAAGTGGCTGACTGATGAGGCTTTACAAATAGCTGAGGAAAGAAGGGAAGCAAAAGGCAAGGGAGAAAGGGAAAGATATAACCAACTGAATGCAGAATTCCAGAGAATAGCAAGGAGAGATAAGAAGGCCTTCTTAAATGAACAATGCAAAGAAATCGAGGAAAACAATAGAATGGGGAAGACTAGAGATCTCTTCAAGAAAATCGGAGATATCAAGGGAACGTTTTGTGCAAATATGGGCATGATAAAGGACAAAAAAGGCAGGGACCTAACAGAAGCAGAAGAGATTAAGAAGAGGTGGCAAGAATACACAGAAGAACTATACAAGAAAGATCTTAATATCCCTGATAAATACGATGGTGTGGTCACTGACCTTGAGCCGGACATCCTAGAGAGTGAAGTCAAGTGGGCCTTAGGAAGCATTACTAACAACAAAGCTAGCGGAGAAGACAGTATCCCAGCTGAGCTATTTAAAATCCTAAAAGATGATGCTGTTAAAGTGCTGCACTCAATATGCCAACAAATTTGGAAAACTCAACAGTGGCCACAGGATTGGAAAAGGTCAGTTTACGTTCCAATTCCAAAGAAAGGCAATGCCAAAGAATGTTCAAACTACCATACAATTGCGCTCATTTCACATGCTAGCAAGGTTATGCTCAAAATCCTACAAGCTAGGCTTCAGCAGTATGTGAACCGAGAACTACCAGAAGTGCAAGCTGGGTTTCGAAGAGGCAGAGGAACTAGAGATCAGATTGCCAACATTCGCTGGATCATGGAAAAAGCAAGAGAGTTCCAGAAAAACATCTACTTCTGCTTCATTGACTACGCTAAAGCCTTTGATTGTGTGGATCACAACAAACTGTGGCAAATTCTTAAAGAGATGGGAGTACCAGACCACCTTACCTGTCTCCTGAGAAACCTGTATGCGGGTCAAGAAGCAACAGTTAGAACCGGACATGGAACAACCGACTGGTTCAAAATTGGGAAAGGAGTACGACAAGGCTGTATATTATCACCCTGCTTATTTAACTTATATGCAGAGTACATCATGAGAAATGCCAGGCTGGATGAATCACAAGCCGGAGTTAAGATTGCCGGGAGAAATATCAACAACCTCAGATATGCAGACGATACCACCCTAATGGCAGAAAGTGAAGAGGAACTAAAGAGCCTCTTGATGAGGGTGAAAGAGGAGAGTGCAAAAGCTGGCTTGAAACTCAACATTAAAAAAACCCAGATCATGGCATCTGGTCCCATCACTTCCTGGCAAATAGAAGGGGAAGAAATGGAAGCAGTGACAGATTTTATTTTCTTGGGCTCCAAGATCACCGCAGACGGTGACTGCAGCCATGAAATTAAAAGACGCTTGCTCCTTGGGAGGAAAGCTATGGCAAACCTAGACAGCATATTAAAAAGCAGAGACATCACCTTGCCGACAAAGGTCCGTATAGTTAAAGCTATGGTTTTTCCAGTAGTAATGTATGGCTGTGAGAGTTGGACCATAAGGAAGGCTGAGCGCCGAAGAATTGATGCTTTCAAACTGTGGTGCTGGAGAAGACTCTTAAGAGTCCCTTGGACTGCAAGGAGGTCAAACCAGTCAATCCTAAAGGAAATCAACCCTGACTGCTCATTGGAAGGACAGATACCGAAGCTGAAGCTCAAATACTTTAGCCACCGAATGCGAAGAGAGGACTCCCTGGAAAAGACCCTGATGCTGGGAAAGACTGAAGGCAAAAGGAGAAGGGGACGGCAGAGGATGAGATGGTTAGATAGCATCACCGATGTAACGAACATGACTTTGAGTAAACTATGGGAGACAGTGGAGGACAGGAAGGCCTGGCGTGCTATGGTCCATGAGGTCACGAAGAGTCGGACACGACTAAACGACTGAACAACAACAAACTTGTCCTCAGTCTGTGGACCACTAATGGAGGGGAGTGGGGCTGACTGCCTCAAGCATCAACATTACCGCCTCTACTTGGGTGGGGAAAAGAGCTCTTTCCATAGCATTCACTCTTCCTAAGCCTCACTCACTGTGATGCCAGCTGGGACACCATTGGTCCCTCAGAAGAAGAGGGCAGGTACTAAAATGCCTCCCCCTACCTTGACCCACAGACCTTGGCATTGTCCTCCGACTAGCCTTCAAACTGACCTAGCTATCCCAGCCATGCCTTGCTCAGTGGCGGTGGTTGTTTTTTAATTGTTTGGAGAATGTTCCTAGCTAACCCTAAACTGGAGATCGCTTTCCAATGTATATAATTGCGTTTTAGTGAAATAACCAGTTCAGTCTCAGAGCAATTTACATGAAAAAAATGCACAACTTGAGAGAAATTCCCAGTTTTAGCCAAAGCTGTCTCCAGTTCAGCTCTGCTATTTTTGTTAATACAGCAAGGGTCTGAATTAGGGTCCTAATCCAAAAACCTTGAAACTGACTCTCCAACCTTACTGGCCAGAACTAGTCTGACATTCTGATTACCGGAGTTGTACAAAACTCAGCAATTTGGAATGGAACTTGTGAAGCACTCCAAAATGCTCTGTTCCCTCTCTGGACCATGTCAGGCCTCCTCCAGATCATACCATTCCAGGTGTGATTGGTGGTTTTAGAAAGTTAATCCTCTAATCCAGTGTTTCTCAACCTTGGCAGCTTGAAGATGTGTGGACTTCAACTCCCAGAATTCCCTAGCCAGGCTGCTGGCTGGAGGATTCTGGGAGTTGAAGTCCACACATCTTCAAGTTGCCACAGTTGAGAAACACTGCTCTAATCCAGAAGTGGCTCAAGGTGTCTTAGACATAGAGTTGCTGATGAAACACTTCTGTTTTGGGGCTGGAGGACCCACAGGGCACACCAGACTGCTTCTGGTTCAGTAAATTTTCTGCTTACTCCCAGAATAGCATGGAATGGAGAGGGTTCAGCATTAGCCTGGGAGGAGAATGGAACATTCTGAAATTCTCCAGAACATTCCATTCCAAATCAATTAGTTTTTCATAACCCTACTAACCACTGCAGAACATTAGATCTCATGAATTAGAACAGAGCTTTCCAAACTGCGTGTCGGGACACATTAGTGTCCCGGCTGCAGTGTCTGGGTGTGTCCCGGCTGCTGCTGCCTCTGAGCCTAGTCCTAGTGCCTGCCTTGTGCCTTGCTGCCTGCAAACCTGCCCTGCCAGGATTCTGCGCAGGTCCTAGTGCCTGCCTTGTGCCTTGCTGCCTCCAGACCTGCCAGGATTCCACACAGGTCCTAGTGCCTGCCTTGTGCCTGGCTGCCTCCAAACCTGCTGTGATTCCGCACAGGTCCTAGTGCCTGCCTTGTGCCTGGCTGCCTCCAAACCTGCTGTGATTCCGCACAGGTCCTAGTGCCTGCCTTGTGCCTGGCTGCCTCCAAACCTGCTGTGATTCCGCACAGGTCCTAGTGCCTGCCTTGTGCCTGGCTGCCTCCAAACCTGCTGTGATTCCGCGCAGGTCCTAGTGCCTGCCTTGTGCCCTGCTGTAAGAGTGTGTCGCGAAATGATGCATGTCTAAAAAGTGTGTCACCAACATGAAAAGTTTGGAAAGCTCTGAATTAGAAGTAGGGAAAGTAATGTACAGTATTGTAGAGCAACAGGAAGGCTCAACTGTGTCCAGGACAGGTTTGCTCAGTTTCAGATGGTGAGTTGCAACCCTTCTTGGACAGGGAGGTCCCTTACAACTGTGACTTATCTATGCTTAGATTACTGCAATGTGTTTTCCATGGGTCTGACCTGGAAAATGACTCAGAAGCTTACAATTGGTCCAAAATGCAGCAGTTTAGCTACTATCGGGGAGGAGTAGGTTTAGTAGCATAACACCTGTCCTCCAGCCATTACATGGGTGTCAACAAGCTTCCAGGCCCACAGTTCTGGTTTTAACCTATGAAGCCATACATTCTTCTTTGGTCCTGTACCTACAGGATCATATTTCTTGACAGGAATCAACTGGTGGATTTATCTCAAAAAGGACTGATGAGGAATGAATGAATGAATGTTTGTTTATTCAGTCAATGACCAGCAACTTAAAATTAATAAAAATAACAATTAAAATCACACTAATCAATTAAATACAATTATACGTAAGTAACTATGGGATAAAATTTAGACAATTATAATATAATCTATAAAACCCTATTACAATAAAACCCTATTACAATAATGACATGTTTATTTATCTAAACCTTAATAGATCTATCATTTTAACAGTATGTTATAAAATACACTGCTCAAAAAAATAAAGGGAACACTGAAACAACACAATGTAAGTTCAAGTCAATCACACTTCTGTGAAATCAAACTGTCCACTTAGGTAGCAACACTGATTGACAATCAATTTCACATGCTGTTGTGCACATGGAATAGACAACAGGCGGAAAGCATAGGCAGTTAGCAAGACATCCCCAATAAAGGAGTGGATCTGCAGGTGGTGACCACAGACCACTTCTCCGTTCCTATGCTTTCTGGCTGATGGTTTGGTCACTTTTGAATGCTGGCGGTGCTTCCACTCTAGTGGTAGTATGAGACGGAGTCTACAACCCACACAAGTGGCTCAGGTAGTGCAGCTCATCCAGGATGGCACATCAATGCGAGCTGTGGCAAGAAGGTTTGCTGTGTCTGTCAGCGTAGTGTCCAGAGCATGGAGGCGCTACCAGGAGACAGGTCAGTACATCAGGAGACATGGAGGAGGCCGTAGGAGGGCAACAACCCAGCAGCAGGACCGCTACCTCCGCCTTTGTGCAAGGAGGGACAGGAGGAGCACTGCCAGAGCCCTGCAAAATGACCTCCAGTGGGCCACAAATGTGCGTGTGGCTGCTCAAACGGTCAGAAACAGACTCCATGAGGGTGGTATGAGGGCCCGATGTCCACAGGTGGGGGTTGTGCTTACAGCCCAACACCGTGCAGGACGTTTGGCATTTGCCAGAGAACACCAAGATTGGCAACTTCGCCACTGGCGCCCTGTGCTCTTCACAGATGAAAGCAGGTTCACACTGAGCACATGTGACAGACGTGACAGGGTCTGGAGACGCCGTAGAGAACGTTCTGCTGCCTGCAACATCCTCCAGCATGACCGGTTTGGCAGTGGGTCAGTAATGGTGTGGGGTGGCATTTCTTTAGGGGGCCGCACAGCCCTCCATGTGCTTGCCAGAGGTAGCCTGACTGCCATTAGGTACCGAGATGAGATCCTCAGACCCCTTGTGAGACCATATGCTGGTGCGGT
Source organism: Charina bottae (assembly GCA_023362775.1). Lineage (NCBI taxonomy): Eukaryota > Metazoa > Chordata > Lepidosauria > Squamata > Charinaidae > Charina > Charina bottae. The sequence continues at coordinate 32,633,696 of JALMGJ010000007.1, forward strand.
TGGCCCTGGGTTCCTCCTAATGCAAGACAATGCTAGACCTCATGTGGCTGGAGTGTGCCAGCAGTTCTTGCAAGACGAAGGCATTGATGCTATGGACTGGCCCGCCCATTCCCCATACCTGAATCCAATTGAGCACATCTGGGACATCATGTCTCGCTCCATCCACCAACGCCACGTTGCACCACAGACTGTCCAGGAGTTGGGGGATGCTTTAGTTCAGGTGTGGTCAGGAGACCATCCGCCACCTCATCAGGAGCATGCCCAGGCGTTGTAGGGAGGTCATACAGGCACGTGGAGGCCACACACACTACTGAGCCTCATTTTGACTTGTTTTAAGGACATTACATCAACGTTGGATCAGCCTGTAGTGTTCTTTTTCACTTTAATTTTTGAGTGTAACTCCACATCCAGACCTCCAGGGGTTGCTTACATTTGATTTCCATTGCTTTTTGTGTGATTTTTTTGTCAGCACATTCAACTATGTAATGAACAAAGTAATTAATACGAATATTTCATTCATTCAGATCTAGGATGTCTTATTTCAGTGTTCCCTTTATTTTTTTGAGCAGCCTTATATATCCTAAAAAAATTATTAAAAAATGGCTAAACAAAGTTTAAATAAGTTTAACACCACTTATTTCACATACAGAGGTGACTTTTACAAACAAAAACACGGCTGTGCCATGGGTTCTCCTGTGTCACCCATTGTGGCCAATTTATACATGGAAGAAGTGGAGAAGAAAGCACTCAACACATTCCAGGGAACAGCGCCCACCCACTGGTTTAGGTATGTGGATGACACCTGGGTCAAAATCAAGGCCCAGGAAGTACAGGCCTTCACGGACCATATAAACACTATAGATGCCAACATTAGCTTCACCAGAGAAGACACCAAGGACAACAGACTGGCATTCCTAGACTGTGAAGTCCTCATTGGGACCGGTGGCAAGCTAGAAATAGGGATCTACAGGAAACCCACACACACAGATCAATATCTGATGTTTGACTCCCACCATCCACTGCAGCACAAGCTAGGAGTCATCAGGACATTGTCACACAGAGCAGAAACCATCCCCACCTCTATGGATTCCAAAAAGAATGAAAATCAGCACCTGAGAACAGCCCTGAAGGCCTGTGGATATCCAATTTGGGCCTTCACCAAATCTAAGTCTACCAGACCTAAAACAGCGACAGATAGGGCTGAGACTCAGAGTAAACAGAAGAACCTGGTCATTCCCTACATGGCTGGCGTGTCTGAAAAGATAAAAAGGATATTTGGCAAACACCACATACCTGTATATTTCAAACCCACCAACACACTGAGACAGAGGCTTGTACACCCCAAAGATCAAACTCCAAAACACAAGAAAAGCAATGTAGTTTATGCAATCCAGTGCAGTGAGGAGTGCTCTGAACTCTACATTGGAGAAACCAAACAACTTTTGTACAGGAGGATGGCCCAACACAGGAGAAGTAACACCACAGGACCAGAGTCAGCAGTTTATCTTCATCTAAAGGAAAAAGGACACTCATTTGAGGACATTAATGTTCACATTTTAGACAGAGAAGATAGGTGGTTTGAGAGAGGGGTCAAGGAATCCATTTATGCCAACTTGGAAAATCCTTCCTTGAATAGAGGTGGGGGCCTCAGGCACAATCTTTCCCCCATCTTCCTCCCTGCTTTGTCTTCTGTGCCTAGGAAGATTAAGACCATTTCACAAGCTCAACAGCAGCATGGTGATCTTAACGATCCTCCTTTAAATGATAAAAGGACTCAAAATAACATCTCAATATAACCATGACCTAGCCCCAGGTGTAAGGTCACACAGCTACCTAGAAACATATTTAGGATTCCCTTACCAACTTTGCTCAGACTGAAGAAGCTCCTTGGATAAGGAGCGAAACGTTTCCACTGAGAAAATAGAAATCCAGTTGACATGATTCAAGCTACAGCTAAACAAAGTATTAATAAAAATAGAAAAATATACACAATTCCCTACTTCTTTAACCGGTTTTGCCTTATCATCATTGCGGCAGCACAGAAAGGACTGATGAGGATTCCCACTCCCTGTAAAGTGAAAGGAGTAGACCTGGGTTATTGTTGTAATGCTTACCCTTTGTGTGTGTGGTGGAGGGGGGCAGTAATGGCTTTATTTTGCTTTGCTCATAGTGTAATCTGCCTTAAGTCTTTGGAAGTTGGGAAATATAGAAATTATTGAATAAATAAATATTGTTTAATATATTAAAAATCTTTTGCATCCCACAATTCATAGGAATTATGTCCCTTAAAGCTCTCAGTAACAATGATCAAAATCTGCCTATTTCTGAATCTTACTGCAAAGAAGTTTTTGAAAGTATTTTTTTTAAAAAATCCTTCCCTCAGTTATCATGGATTATGGTTTTGAAAAATGCATACAGTACAGATCACCCTTTGACTTTTTTGCCCATCTCTACAGACACCCCTGCTGGTAAGACTGGCATAGCACTCTGACAAATTTCAAAAAAAATAGGATAAAAAAACCCACTCCTAGAGTGGTTTGAGTACATGTAGTATGCAGAGGATGAGATAGTTAGATAGCATCACCGATGTAATGAACATGAATTTGAGTCATTGGCGATCACTCGTAGCCGAGTAAGATTGTCTTCCAAAGGTAAAATTTTAACGGTGGATCCGTAAGTGGCTATAAAGGCCAATTCTGGATCCGCACAACCTCCCACAATGAGGGCATAGGTTTCCGGGTGGGAGACGGTCATGATGAGGGTTTGCCTGACGTGCCTTCCTTTTAGCTCTTTTCTCCTTTTCGCCCTGTACTCGTGCTTCTTCAAAGTCCATAGCGCCATTAATAAAGGATGACCTCCAATTGAAACGCTCATGAGTTAGGGCTTCCCAGTTCTCAATGCTGATATTACATTTTTTTAAATTAGCTTTGAGAGTATCTTTGAATCTCTTTTGCTGTCCACCAATATTCCGTTTTCCATTCTTAAGTTGGGAGTAAAGTAGCCGCTTTGGAAGACGATGGTCAGGCATTCGAACAACATGACCGGTCCAGCGAAGTTGATGTTGGATGATCATTGTTTCAATGCTGGTGGTTTTCGCTTCTTCTAATATGCTAACATTAGTCCGCCTATCTTCCCAAGTAATTTGCAGAATTTTTCGGAGGCAGCGTTGATGGAATCTTTCAAGAAGTTGGAGGTGGTGTTTGTAGAGGGTCCATGTTTCACAGGCGTACAGAAGGGTTGGTAGTACAATGGCTTTGTAAACAAGCATTTTGGTCTCCCTGCGAATGTCCCGATCCTCAAACACTCTACGCTTCATTCGGGAGAAAGCTACACTCGCAGAGCTCAGGCGATGCTGAATTTCAGCGTCAATGTCGGCTTTGTAGATAGATGGCTGCCGAGATAAGAAAAGTGATCAACATTTTCTAGTGACACACCTTTAAGCTGGATTGATGGCGCTGCAGAGGGATTGGTTCGAACTTGCTGGTAAAGCACTTTGGTTTTTTTTAATGTTAATCGAGAGGCCGAGTTTTTCATATGCTTCTGCAAAGATGTTTAGGATAGTTTGAAGATCTTCCTCGGAGTGTGCACAGACTACGTTATCATCAGCATATTGAAGTTCTATAACAGAAGTTGCAATTACCTTATTTTTTGCTTTCAGCCTACTAAGATTAAAAAGCTTTCCATCTGTTCGATATATAATTTCTACACCAGTAGGAAGTTTCTCTTCAACAAGGTGCATAATCATAGCGATGAAGATAGCGAATAAGGTTGGAGCAATAACACATCCCTGTTTAACGCCGGATTCCACTTTAAATGGATCGCTTTGAGAGCCATTGTTATTCAGGATTGTTGCCATCATGTCGTCATGGAATAACCGCAAGATGTTCACAAATTAATCAGGGCATCCGATTTTCAGAAGGATGGTCCAGAGAGCAGTACGATTTACAGTATCAAAAGCTTTAGTCAGATCAATAAACGCCATGTACAGAGGGCGGTTTTGCTCCTTGCATTTTTCTTGAAGCTGTCGTGCAGTGAAGATCATATCCACCGTTCCCCTGGAAGGGCGGAAGCCATTTTGCATTTCAGGGAGGATGTCTTCTGATACAGATAGGAGACGGTTTGCAATGATCTTTGCCAGGATTTTGCCTGCTGTGGCTAGAAGGGAGATGCCTCGATAGTTTCCACAGTCTGTTCTATCACCCTTTTTAAAGAGAGTGATAATTATGGCATCCCTAAAGTCTGCTGGAATCTCCTCCCTCATCCAGATTTTTTTGATGAGCTTATGAAGTTGTTGTGTAAGTTCAGGCCCGCCTTCTTTAAAGACTTCAGCAGGAATCCCATCAGGTCCACTAGCTTTGTTATTTTTCATTTGTTTAGTGGCTTTACTGACTTCCTCCAAACTAGGGGGTACTGCAAGCTCATTTCTTATTTGTTTTTGCGGGATTTGCAAGAAGACTTCATCAGCCACAGTAGAGTGACGATTAAGGAGATTGTAGTAATGCTCTTTCCAGCGGAGTGCAATAGACTCTTTGTCCTTTAGAAGTTTAGCACCATCTACTGAGCGTAAGGGATTTGTACCATGGTTTGTTGGTCCATAGATGGCCTTTATGGCATTAAAAAAGCCCCGTGCATCATGAGCATCTGCAAAATGTTGGGTTTCTTGGGCTTTTTTTATCCACCACATGTTCTTAAGTTCTCTAGTTCTTCTTTGGACTTCTGCTTTTGCACTGGCGTAGATTTTTTTCTTAATGGCACAGTTAATATCTTTTTGCCATATCTGGAAGGCTTTCCTTTTCTTGTCAATAATATGTTCAATCTCACTATCGTTCTCATCAAACCAGTCCTGATGTCTCTTAGTCTGGTATCCGATAGTTTGTTCACAGGCTGAAATAATGGAAGTCTTCAATTTAATCCAGTGTTCCTCAACATTTTCAGGAAGTTCCATAGGCAGATGTTCCTTGAGAGTTGATTGAAAGCAAGCTCGTTTAATAGGATCTTGAAGGGCCAGTGTATTCATTTTACGCCTTGGTTTTCTTCCTTGGAGCCTACGATGAGGGACAATCTTTATGGCCATCGTGGATCGAATTAATCGATGGTCTGTCCAGCAGTCATCGGCGCTCGTCATGGCTCTGGTGAGAAGTACATCACGGCGATCTCTAGCACGGACAATTACATAATCTAAAAGATGCCAGTGCTTCGACCGTGGGTGCTTCCATGATGTTTTAAATTTATTTTTCTGGCGAAAGAGTGTGTTAGTGATGACAAGGTTATGCTCTGCACATTTAGTCAGAAGTAAGATTCCATTCGTGTTGCTGTTGTCAACTCCTTCTTTCCCAATGATCCCTGGCCACAAATCAAAATCACGCCCAACTCTTGCATTGAAATCGCCCAGGAGGATAATTTTATCCTCCTTTGGTATCTCTGATAAGATGGTGTCCAGCTGGGTATAAAAATTTTCCTTGATATCCTCATCTGCATCTAGTGTTGGTGCGTAAGCACTTAGGATAGTTGCCTGTTGGTTTTTGGTGAGTTTTATTCGCAGAGTTGAGAGTCGTTCGTTAATCCCAGTGGGAACTTCTGACAAGAGCTTCACAATGTCGTTTTTGATAGCAAAGCCTACCCCATGTATTCGTCGTTCTTGTTCAGGCAGTCCTTTCCAAAAGAAGGTATAACCTCCTTTTTCTTCCTTCAACTGTCCTTCTCCTGCTCTTCGAGTTTCTTGGAGTGCTGCTATATCGATATTAAAACATCTCAGCTCCCTTGCAATAATGGCAGTCCTACGTTCAGGTCGTTCACTATCCATATTGTCTTGCAGTGTCTGTATATTCCATGTTCCAAAATTCATGTGTTTTTTACGACCGCTAGATGGTGACCCCACTGGTCGCGGTAATCCAGTCAGGGAGAAAATGAGGCAGACTATGTTTAGGGCACCTTTTCTAGCCCCCTCCCCATATGGGGTGAGCAGAGTGGATCCTAAATAGGGCTGCTCAGTCGTGGATACAGCTGCCGAACTACTCAACTGCCTCGATCCTTGAGTCAGGGCGACTGAATCCGTATCCACCGCCCATGTGCTGGTCCATGACTAGGAGCTTCCGGATTTCACAGTCCTGCCCCCGTTGCCATTCGTCAGTCGCCATGGGACTTTTGGTTGTTTTGGGTTTGGTGTGGTTGGAAGACCCCTGTGCGTGAATTTGTTTTATGTGTGGAGATCGGTGCACAACGATCAGCACACAACCTTCACAGAAAAAGGCTCTAATCCAATGGCATGGATACCATGACGATTGGTGACCTTTTGTCTGCTGCAGCCTTCATCCGCCTTCGCAGCCGTTGTAACAATACACCTTGTTATCTTCCGCCTGTTCTGCCGTTGAGGACTTTCTTGGATCGTTCTTTGTCTGGTTCCTCCCCCTGGACCTTACCGCCATGGGTGACCCTGCCAGGAGTACATGACTCCCGACGGCTTCGCTCACAGGGTTCATTGGGAACACACAAGCCCACTCACCACAACAAGGTGATGATCCAGCGAGTGAGATGAATTTGAGTAAACTCCGGGTGACAGTGGAGGACAGGAAGGCCTGGCGTGCTATGGTCCATGAGGTCATGAAGAGTCGGACACGACTAAACGACTGAACAACAACATCAAAGTATGCACTTACGTGTTTTTCCTGTTCAAATAATGAAATTGCTCAGTAAAGCCAGAAGAGGGAGCAAAGACATTGAAAAGCTCTGTCCTTCAAAGATAGGACATACTAATTTAAATTGTGGCCTCCATTCTTGCCAGGAGTTTGCCTTTGAGTTTCTTGTTTTGAAACTGTATAATCATGATCCTAAATATTTTTCCATCCTTGAAAAGTGAATGTTTTTCTATTAATGCACTTTCTGTCTATTAATCTGTTGGTATACCACCCTTTACAACAGAGCTTTCCAAACTGTGTGTCGCGACACAAAAGTGTGTCGCCACACACAGCGTGGTGTGTCGCCACACCACCCGGAAGCGGCGGTGCACGCGTGCACGGCGGCAGCAGCAGCGGCGCGGGATCCTGGTGCCGTTTCCGCACAGGTCCTAGTGCCTGCCTTGTGCCTTGCTGCCGCCAAACCTGCTGTGATTCCGTGCCCTGCTGTAAGCGGGGAGCTCTGTTTTCATGAGATATGTTGCGTCCCCATACATTTCGCTATTACAATTTATGTATGTGTCCATATCTCTTATAAGTTAGTTAGTTTAACCTCCGGTTTGCTAGTAAAACTGAATTACTGTGTCGCAAAATGATGCATTTCTAAAAAGTGTGTCACCAACATGAAAAGTTTGGAAAGCTCTGCCTTAGAATGTATCTTATTATATGGAATATTATTCTGTTCGGAACAAAACTTCTGCTCTGTCTATGCCCTGTGCTACAATGAAACAAATGTGGGATCTTTTGATCATTCTTATTACAGTCTCTTCAGTGTGCTCATGAGTAGCCCACCAGAGGGGAACCTTTTTCCATTCTGTTATTCAGTTACAGTTGAAATAAATTGGCTCCTTCCAAAGGGGACATCCAAAGGAGATCAAAGAAACATTTGTTTAAGTATATCTGCATCATATTAACACTGACCCTTTTTATGTTGTCCAAGGGTTGAAATGCAGAAAACCAAACATTTTGAATTTGTTCTTTAAAATATTTGGGCAGGATCATTTTTTTGTGTGATTTAGTGGCCACTATTGAACATGATTTGTCATTTGCCAATTTGCCAACCTAGCAATTCGAAAGCATGCAAATGCAAGTAGATTAATAGGTACCACTTCGGTGGGAAGGTAACAGTGTTCCGCGCGCGTCATGCTGGCCACATGACCGCGGAAGCGTCTTCAGACAACGCTGGCTCTTCGGCTAACAAACGGAGATGAGCACCGGCCCCTAGAGCCGGACACGACTGCACAAATGTGCGGGGGGAACCTTTACCTTTACCTTATTGAACATGATAGTTGAAGTTATTAGCTTTGCAAACTTTGGATAGTTTGTGGGCAATTGTTTAATATTTTGCAGACAACACTTAACTTTAATGTGTTCATGGGGCAAAGTAACAACTGCCATCCAACAAACAGTTAGGGTAAAGTTAGATATTTTAACTGGCTGAAACTATTGGCTTTAAGTAATCTAATTCTGTGCTGGATTGTGGCACAAAAACATACAATAATCCAGCCACTCAGGTTGCTGTACTGACAATTGGTTTAACAAAAATAGCTTAGGAACTGGGCCTGCTGAGCAGCAAGAAGGTGATCCAATCTATTTTGAAATGGACACAAGGAGCAGAAACTGTTGGCTGATTTGGTGGAACAAGATGTTTTAAAAGCATTGGCCCCAGAAGGGATGTCATTTGGGCTCTACTTAAAAAAAGCAAAATGTCTTTGGAAAAATACATTTCTACCCATCCTGAAAACAAATCTTCATTTTTAGATATAAAGGGACTCAGAATTTTATAACCAAAGTGTGCTGTACAACGTGCAATATGCCTTGATGCAACTATACATTTATTTTCAAATTAGGGCAAACACATTCTGGTATTTTTTTGTCGTGCACTGCTACAAAAACCAGTTAAGATGATTCATAACTTTCTGTTTTGGTGCAAAAGAACCAGATTCATCCACGACTCTCAGTAGATATCCTGAAGAGACCTATTCTTTGCTCAGTTTAACTCCAAAATTGTTGTGAAGTTAATAATCCTCTTAATAACTTTTCCCCAAATCTTAGGTGCAGCAGCTAAGGTACCCTTTGAGGTACCCTTAAAAAATAACTATTTTTCTTCTCCTTTTTTATCCATAGAATGGAACAAGAAAGGACCTAATATTCATAATGAATTTTCAGTACAAGGCTGATACTGTCATTTAGTAACGTAAGCATTTAAGAACCCTCCCTTTCGTGCCGCCACCCCCCCCCCTTTTTGGGTAAAAATCCCTTTTGCTTTAAAGATCTGAACAACATCTAGTCTGTACTATTAGTTCAAAATGCCTACTGTTAAGATGCTACAGATTAGGAAAGTAGTAGTTCTACTGCATGAATCATTTGATTCCTTGCCTTTGCTGCACAGTCTGGATTCCCAATTATCCACCATCCTTCCTTTCAAAGACATTTGAAAAATAACTTGGACTGGAGTGATGCTTAATGCACTCTACTCCTCTGTTCGGTTTGTTTTTCCAATAATAATGGCTTTTGCGATTGTTATACTCACTCCTACTGTTCTCCTAGGGCAATGTCTGGCATTGAGGTTTAATCTAAAATTTAAACATCGTGTAGGAACAGGAAGATATAGATTCCATTGGAAGATGAAAAGTGGTTGCTGCAAGAACAGGTCTGGAAATGCATTAGCAAGCAAGCCATTAGGTCATTTTAAGGCATTAAAAAGTTAGTGTTTATGGGAAGAAAAGAACTAGGTTGGCAAATGTGAATGAGTTTTCAATTATTTAGAAACTATTTATGACAAAGACAAGAGGACAAAATCAATGGTCCATTTCCATCTTTATCTCATTAAGACTGCTATTTAGAGAATACAGAGAATTTATTTGTTAGGGGTTGTTTATAATTAGAAACATAAATGAGAAAATTATACTGCAAAGAATCTTAAACTTTAAGAACAACGAGGAATGAAATGATAAAGATAGTAAGTAGAAAGATAAAGACCCCACTCAAATAAACAGAGGGGAAAATTCATTTAGGCACGCTGAAATCAAATGAATTAAGCAGCCTTCTCCACTGTGATCCCATTCAGATGTCTTGGGCCAGAAATCCTACAATTCCTTCAAAGGATGCTGGTTGGGCATAGTGGCCATTAAGAAGGCACTGAGTTGGGGAACTGTTTCTAATACGTTGATGGATTTTGACCCATCTGTCTTAACTTTTCAAGCCAGTGTTGACTCCTGGCAACTGCCTGGACAAGTCCCTGCAGTTTTCTTGGCAAGGTTTTGGAAGTGGTTTGCCATTGTCTCCTTCTTAGGGATGAGAAAAAGTGACTGGCCCAAGGTCACCCAGCTGGCTTTGTGCCTAAGGCAGGACGAGAACTCACGGTCTCCCAGTTTCTAGCCTGATGCCTTAACCACTACAACAAACTGACTCTCTATAGTTTACTTACTCAGGTATTTATTGACTATTTTTCTGCAATAAATTAAAAGCCTTGTCTGAATTCTTTAATATTCTGGGACATGTCTATCTGACCATGAGACTCACTGCACAGTCCTATAGTGTTGGGGGGGATACATTAGGCCCCACTACTAAATTGTCTTCCCAGTATACCCTTATACTCTCTCAGAATTTAATTTCTTTTTATATCTTAGCCTGGACTTGTTTCACATCAGCACTCATAAGAGAATGTTGATGTCATTTTTAAAGAAGCTGTCATAGGAGAATAGAGTGGTGAAGTAGTTTAGGTTGGGAGACAATGAGTGGCCCAATGTCTCCTGATGAGTTTTAGTTGTGGCTGAGAGTGGACTTGAAGTTCTCAGTTCTAGACCAGCACCTTCACCATTATACCACTCAATGTCTGGGCAATATAAGTTTCTTAACATTCTTCTTCTAAAGTAGCACCCACAGAAATTAGGGTAAATTTAAGTAGAGACACCTTACTCCACTTTATTTACTGGCCTTCTCTCCCCAGTTATACTACATCTACCTTCCCCATCAGGACTGGCAGAAGAGGTATGTTACAGGTCCCTTCTATAAAAGAGTGCTATCTGATGGGACCCAGGAGGAGACTTTTCTGCCAGAGCACCTGTCCTTTGGAACATCATCCCCTTGGAAGTTAGATTGGCCCCAACCTTACCTTACCGGCCTTTCGAAAGGCTCTAAAGACATGGAATCCATTTATGCCAACTTGGAAAATCCTTCCTTGAATAGAGGTGGGGGCCTCAGGCACAAACTCTCGCCCATCTTCCTCCCCATGTTGTCTTCTGTGCCTAGGAAGATTAAGACCATTTCAGAAGCTCAACAGCAGCATGGTGATTTTAACGACCCTCCATTAGATGATAAAAGGACTTAAAAATTACATCTCAATATAACCATGACCTAGCCCCAGGTGTAAGGTCACACAGCTACCTAGGAACATATTAGGATTCCCTTACCAATTTTGCTCAGACTGAAGAAGCTCCTTGGATAAGGAGCGAAACGTTTCCACTAAGAAAATAGAAATCCAGTTGACATGATTCAAGCTACAGACAATTCCACCTGGATGACTGAGAACCTTCATAGACATATCTAAAGACATGGTTTTGTCATTGTGCCTGGGAATCTGGTTATGGTATGGAGCTTCTAGATGGTTGTATTGATTTGACACATTACTTGTACTTTCCCGCTGATTACGTTTTACAGTTTTAATTCAGTTTTAATGGGGTTATTGTTTTATTGTTATCTGTATTTTGTTTACTGTTTCTTGTACTTTTAATTATGTGAGCCACTTAGTCACGAATGTGAGATGGGTGGCTATATAAGTTGAATTAAGAAATAAACAATAAATAAATAACTCAGTGTCTTCTCATACTGGCAAAAAGAGTGAAGTAAAGAAGTAATAGACATATGAGAAAGAAAAAAGAAACAGTTTTGTTTTATTTCAACAAAAATCCAGATGCAAGAGTGACATCTAATATTGCTGAATTTCTATTCATACCATGGTTTATGCTCCAATAAAGAGCTTTAGTACACTGTGATATTCCATTTTTAAATAAATCACACTAAATGGTTCATTTCAGAAATCTATCAAGTACATTATGTTAAACGTGTACTGGAGATCCATTGTGAAGAACTTTATTGTAGCTTTCAAAGGAATTATGTGATGCAAACAGAGTTTTATCTTATCTCATTTTTATAGCAGTACTTGGAGTGATGCAACTGCTTAGACATGTTTGCTTTAAAAATAAAATTAAATTCCCCCAAGTTCTTTTTTAAGCTGCTCCAGATAGATTGTTTTTTATGCAGCAAATGTATAAAATATGACAGGATCCAAATTTTTTCCTCCAATCAGTATATCTGAGAAAGAGATAATGAATTTTCTCTGCACTCAGACCATTTTATTGCTAGGGAAATTATAGCCCCCTTTTCTCCAAATGTTTGTTCTTGCTTTCAAATACCCCAGGACAAACGACATTCAGATGATATTAAATTACTGCTGCATCTCTCTGAGTTTTCTAACACCACAATACAATATTGTACAGAGGCATTAAAATTGTATAGCTATGCCATTGCCAGTGCAAACAAACGAACCAGAAAGGCAAACTTTTTGCATTTGATTCGTAAACAAGTAATAATTGAATTCAGTTGGGTTTACCTTGGGAATATAAAGAAATCCACCATAGTATTTATGACAGCAGATCAACAGTTCTGTGAAAATGGACTCACAATGTTATAACAGAGTGCAGGAAAAGTTGTATATTAAAAGCACTGAGTTAGTGTTATGCAGATTTACTTCTACAATTGTTGAGGAAAACAATCATGGAATGACTGATTCCGCAATTTTTGTAAAGCATGAAATCCAGATTTGTCTCCTATTTCAAGAAAAAGTAAATTTCAGGTTATGTGGTATGCAGCATTCAAAGGTTAGAAGTAATATACAGTTTTATATTTGTAAAGCTCTTGATTCATTTTGGATGGTATGCAAGCCAACAGAACTTAGCATGGTAAACTAAGTTAAAAAGAAAAAAAGATAAATCACTGAAAAATAAATTGGATAGTTGTGATGATGATGCATGATAATATACCCATTTTCCCCATTTTGTTGTTGTTCAATGTAATAGATGGAAATAGTATTACATTCTAATTCAATATCCTCCATCATTTGATTAAAGGATGTTTTTGCATATTTCTAAATAATAATAATAATTTATTAAACATGCATGCCACCCAACTCTCAAAGACTCTGTGGAAGCACAATTCCTTGTTTTCACTGAGGGCGGGGGGGGGGGACGATTTTAAACTTTTCTGGTGCTGGAGCTCAAAATTGCCATTATGCTGCACTAATAACCACATCTACTAACTTCGTAGAATTTCTTGAAAGGCAGCTGAACTGTGGATTGCGGGTCACTTCATGCCATAATAAGGGAAAGACTCTGCGGATTGTCAGGGACATATAAAAGCATTAATGTCTTCCCTCCCTCCCCTATTGCAATTTCCATAGTATTGCTAGGGATGGGGAGAGATGGCCAATTGGAATGGTTTATAAATTCAGATCTCTTCCCATCATCACTGCTGGAGATAAGTCCCTCCAGTCCCTAAATACTACAATCTGGAGTATCAAAATATAGTATCCATTTGTTCTCATTCATTACTCTGTGCATTTTCAGAATAGATAAAAATAGATCTGGATCCCTTCTGCTGTAGTCTTTAGCACATTCCAAATCAAGTGGGCAGCTTTTAACAGTCATCCCAGCTTCAGGATAAGACAATCTTACGTGAAGACAGAAGCAGCTGTATGCTTCAACATAAGCAGCCTTTCCCAGATGTATTGGACTGCAACACCTGGCTCAGCATTCCAAAGGTAGGCTGACCATACATCCCGTTTTGAACGGGACAGTCCCTTTTATTAAGCATTTTTCAACCATCCCGTCGTTTTCATAAAAATCTCAATTTTGTCCCCTTTTTCAAACCCGACGGGAATGGCACAGAAGGAGGATCCAAGCCGGAGCACGGACAAGGGGGTGGGGTTTGCAGGCAGGAGCCAATCGCGTGGACCAGAGGGCGGGGTTTGCAGGAATGAGCCAATTGCATGGACCGGGGGTGGGGTTTGCAGGCAGGAGCCAATCGCACAGACCGGGGGCAGGGTTTGCAGGCGGGAGCCAATCATGCGGACTGGAGGCGGGGTTTGCAGGCGGGAGCCAATCGTGCAGACCAGGCGGCGGGGTTTGCAGGCGGGAGCCAATCACGTGGACCGGGGGGTAGGGACCCCTGTCTTTTTCATGAATACGGAATATTACATAAGACCCCATCCCGTTTTGCCATTCTGAAATATGGTCAGCCTATCCAAAGGCAACTGGTGGGGTCTAGGTTGGAGAAAAATTGTGCATGGGTTTTAAAAGCATGAGCTCAAGGCCTGTGGTCCCTCAGTTTTTTCTCCTCTTTGTTTTGTTTGCTTTCCATCTGAGCTCCATTATCAAACTTAAACAAATATTAAAAACAGGCTATTAACCTTGGTGTTTTGCACCATGGATGTCAAAGCCAAAGTGACCTGATAATTTGAAACATGAATTAGAAATAGAATGGACCACACAGATCAGAGTTATAAGTAAAATGAACACCACGGATAAGACCTTAACAGAGAAAATAGCAGTTCCCCTCCTGATTGAAATCACCAAAATGTTTGATGATATTGTAATATCTGGAAGTATATTTTAAAAAGCCATTTTGTACAGGCTTTCAGCGATGTTCATGGAGAAAGAAGGTACTCCCCTGTGTAACTGGAGCCAAACATTTGGAGGAAGCAGACGATCAATCAACGGGCAAATACAATTTTAGATGCAGTACTGAAAACATGCCGTAGGACCTAAAATAACCCTTGGAAAACAGCTAAAAGATGGCTGGAGGTTGCCTTCCATTTATGGATAAAACTGGGGGAGAATGGGAGTGGTGAATTTTATGAACTCTGCAAATCCTAACACAGCATTTGAGAGGAATGGTTTGCATATCACTAGATAAATTTGCTTGCAAGGAGAGACTGACAGAAAAAGTAATATTTGCTCTATTGCTCTCTGTTAATTGATTTGTTCCTTTTTACCTGGTTTGCTTTTTACCTTTCTCTAAATCCACAACTTTTATCTTTCTCTCCCCCCCCCCCAAACCAAATAAATATAAATTTTTTTAGACTAAAGTATTGTTTAAAAATCTAATTTTGGGAAGTTAATTGTTATGTATAACACAGACTATTAGTTATAGTGCATTATACAGTATATGAAATAGTAATAATGCACACACTGCCCAACACTTTTTATCAAAAAAAGTGTTGCACAAGCAGTACATAACATACTGTTCCTGGAAGATGCTAACCTTGCCCATGAGCCAGGTCAATAAGCCTTCTAGTATGGTAGAATCAGGGCATGGTGAAATCTACATTATTTAGTAAGAACTTAAGTTTTACTTTATTTTTTTTTAAATTTATTTTTAAGTTGGAGTAGTACATTTTTTACGTTTGCTTAGCACATAGGATTCTGCTAGAACATTTGGAGGAACCTTTCTCTACTATGAAATGGATATGGGGGATTAATTGAAAATGTATTACAGTGAACTTCTTGAAGCTATTTGCCTGCAAGTTGGCATAATCTATTATCCTTAATATTTTTATCTCATTCTACCATAAAATGAAGCAGTGTTTTGATTTTTCCCATTATATTTAATGGTGAAACCTTTGATTAAACTAAATCGTGAATCTCAAGTGGGTTCATATCAGTTCATATTGCCTTCAAATCTTGAATCTGAATTGGAGAACCAATGTGCTACTGGACTAGAACTGGAAATCCCAGACTCAAATTTGCCATCAGCTGTGAAAACTTACTCGGTGCCTTTGGACCAGTTACGCTTTCTCAACTTAACAAATCTTCCAGGGTTACTTTTGTGAGGCTGTAATGAAGGAGATCCCAATGTAAACCACCTTGAACTCTTGGAGAGTTAGGGTATTAGCCTGCCCACTAGAATCCCCCGTCTTATTTATTACTAAAAATATATCTATAATAAATATGTGAAATAGAATCTTAGATGATTTGCACACCCCTAGCTTTTGACATATGCCATTACAGGTAGTCCTCACTCACCGACTGCAATTGGGACTGGCAACTCCATTGCTAAGCGATGTAGTTGTAAAGTGAAATGTCACATGACCATGCCCGACTTACAACATCAGTTTGTCAGTTCTGGCTGTGATCGGTAAGCAAATCCAGTCCTAGTCCAGTACCACATTGGTTCTCCAATTCAGATTCAAGATTTGAAGGCAATATGAACTGATATGAACCCACTTGAGATTCAAGATTTAGTTTAATCAAAGGTTTTACCATTAAATATAATGGGAAAAATCAAAACAGTGCTTCATTTTATGGTAGAATGAGATAAAAATATTAAGGATAATAGATTATGCCAACTTGCAGGCAGATAGCTTCAAGAAGTTATCTTGAAGAAGATTAAGCATGATGTCATGTGACAATTTGCGACCTCCTGCTGGCTTCCCCATTGACTTTGCTTGTCAGAAGTCGGCTGTGAAGGTCGCAAAGAACCATAGAACACTGCAACTGTCGTAAATGCATGCCAATTGCCAAGCACCTGAATCACAATTACGTGACCACAGGGATCTGTGATGACCACAACTTCGAGGAACGATCGTAAGTCTCCTTTTTCAGTGCCATGGTAACTTTGAATGGTCACTGAACAAGTTGTCAGTAATTGAGGGCTACCTGGTACTCATTTATCAATATCTTCATGCCCTACAGACGATAGTGCACATCATACTTGTACACTAAATACAGAATCAGAAGTGGAGAACATATTGCATAGCAGAAGTGTCAAGAAAACCATGAGGCTCTCATTCAGCAAACGTTGGTTTGCTAGTCTCCTTCATTGTTCCAGTAACAGATGAGAAGAACTTTTCCAATAGCTAGGTCCTAAACATATTTACAAAGGGGCGTGGTGGCTCAGCGGGTAAGACGCCAGGCTTGTTGATCGGAAGATTGCAAGTTTGGAAGTTCGAATCCCTAGCCCCGCGTGACGGAGTGAGCTCCCGCACTCGCCCCAGCTCTTGCCAACCTAGCAATTCGAAAGCATGCAAATTCAAGTAGATTAATAGGTACCACTTCGGTAGGTAGGTAACAGCATTCCGCGCGCGTCATGTTGGCCACATGACCGCGGAAGCATCTTCAGACAGCGCTGGCTCTTCGGCTACAAAACGGAGATGAGCACCGCACCCTAGAGTCGGACACGACTGCACAAATGTGTGGGGGGAACCTTTACCTTTCAACATATTTACTCCACCTACATTCAATCTACACTTAACCACACTTGGTCTTACAAAGATCAATTCATTATCAAATACTCCCAAAATGGCAACTAATTAATATTAGCTTATTAGCCTTACATAACTTTTCAAAGCAAACATTGTATAACACCAACAATTTGTCTTTTACCCTTGATCCACATCACTTGCTCAGACAATTGACAACTATCTATTATGAGCATGGTTTCAAACAGGAATGAGTCAATTTAAATTATTTGCTCAATAGATTTAGAAGGATGGAAACAATCCATGAAAATAAATTGCTAGGGAAAGACTGGTTATCAATTTATTCATGCAGAGCAAGTGGGTGGATTACAGCAGAGATTTTTTTTCAGTGACTGAAGATGCTGAAGTGGTGTTGGAAACAAACCCATGATACCTGAAGTATCCAAATGTTATGGTGAAGGCCTTCTGGAAAAATACTAAAAAATATATAAAATATAGGATTGAAGTTTAGAAATCTTGATGGAATCACATAGAGCTTTTGGTCACCAGTGTAACACATCCATCACTTATCTTCATTAACAAGCAGTCATTTAATGTCAACCATTGGCCTTCTGGGGGATTGGATAGAGTCAAGGGTCTAAATTAAATGAGTGCTTGTCAGTGTAAATCACTAATTTCATAAAAAGATAATGTCAGAGGCTTCTATATAATCTTCAACCTACAATTTTTCAAATCACCTACTGGTCTAGCTACCACTTTAGATTAAGAACTGTAGGCCATTCAGTTTACTAACTATTTACAGGAGAGATTTCCACTCTAATATATCTATCTTTGGATTTTTACTAAAAATAAAATCCAAACATCAGTTCACAGGAAAGGGAGTGTTTCTTACTTCTGAACATATATGAGGCGGCCAGGGCTGACAATTTGTACTTATTTTTCCAGAACACAATGGCCCTATACGCTCACAAAAGTTCAGGTCTCTCACGATGTATTGCTTCCTAGGCTGAGCAAATGGGACCTTTTTTGTGAAAACAAAGCAGAGAAACAGGAATTTTGTCCACTTTGTACATTTACAAATGTGAGTTAGATTTTTTTTTCTTTTCCACAAAAGACAACTTATTAATTAATTAATACCCTGCCTTTAGTTTTATAATTCAAGGTGACTTACATAATGCTCCCTCCTCCTATTTTCTCCTCCACAACAACCCTGTGAAATGAATTGGGCTGAGAGAGAGGGACTGGTTTCTCTGCCTATTTTATTCCAGCTCATATTCATTTCACCAAGGATCGACTGGGAGCAAAACCTCAAATAATCTCTTGGTGAGGTCTACAGGTAAATTATTTTCCACCCCTAGCAGAGCAGAATTGTCTGATGAGCAAGGCTTAATCTACACTAAACTTTAAGCTTCATTTATTTTCATGCTTCATACTGAAAATGGCGCAGACAGAAATATCACAAATAAAAGCTATATTAAAATGCACAGTGTTAGTGGGAACGCTAAGCTATACAATAAAATTAGGATTTGACATTCTGTGTGTGATGTTTTATGGGTTGGTTCCAAGAATGAGATTTCTTGTTTATCATCTAGTCACGACTAAAGTAATTCCAAACACTGAGAATATATGAGTCTGCACTCATTTATAGGAACATATGAGGAACGTGATTATCCAGCAGGCTTTCTTAACTCTCCAGGGCAGTTCTATTAATTCTGCTTAGCCTCAGCCACTTGCCATGAAACAGATTGATGGCTGTCATGATTTCCATGGTTTACCAAGGCAACCTGTATTTACATAAAGTAGCAGCTGTTGCATTATCAGAAACCATTTTATTCCTGTTAATAATCAACTTGAGTGTTGAGTGCTGAGAAGATTAGAAGTAAATGGGGCTACTGGAGGAAAAAAAGGATGTATTAGCCTGCTCACTAGAATCCCCAGACTTATATATATTACTAAGATATATATCTTTACTAAGGGACAAGAAATACCCTACCCCCCCCCCAAAAAAAAAATACAAAATTCAATCAGAGCTTGTTGAGTAGCCATGAAATGTTGGCAGTCAGATGGAAAAGAAAAAAGAAAATAAAATCTGGAATAGGGTTCTCCTTGTGGATAAATGCCCCGTTTGATTTCTTTATAACTTATAGGTGTTAATAACCTTTTTTTCAGTGCTGGATCTTAGAAGAATTTAGTAATCTCACTCAAGATAATAAAAATTATAGCTTAAACTGGAGAAAGGCAGCTTTTTTTTTGCTGCTTCTATGGTCTTTATTGGTTTTCTTTTGTTTGTTTGTTCATTTAAACAATTTAGATGCTGCCCAACTCCAAATGGAGTTTACGTTTAAAAAAGCAAGAACAATAAAAAAATAAACAGATCATAGGCATCCAGAAGACAAACAGTCTACTGTATAACAAATAAGATATCTTACTGGGGCTCAACCACCAATCTGCCCCAAGGCCTGGGAGAATAGTCAGGTTTTCAGTGGTTTTTTGAATATTATCAAGGTGGGAACCATATGGAGGGGGGGGGGAGTCTGTTCCAAGGGCAGGTGCTGCTATAGAGAAGGCATGCTTCCTAAGTCCCGAAAGATGATACTGTTTAATCAAAGGGAACTGAAGTGCTTCTACTCTGCCTGATCTCACAAACAGAACCAATCGGAGATAGGCAGTCCCTCAAAAAACCTTATCCATTGAAAGGCTTTATAGGTAGCAACCAGTACCTTGAATTGCACCCAGGAGCCAACTGGTAACCAGTGCAGCTTGCAGAGCAGTTGTAACACATCGGCAAATTGCAGGATGCCCTTAACTGCCCATGCCACTGCATTCTGGACCAGCTGTCTTCAGTGGCAGCTCCATGTATAGCTTGTTACTGTTATGTTGATCCTTCAGATCATTGTTTTCTCATGGTATGTCACAACCAAACATGGATTTCATGGATTTCAGGGAATGGTGCAGTTTGGCCTAGAAATATTAAATACTAAATGTTAGCAGCATGTTTCAGAACCTCTAACACCAACACTAAGCCTTTCAAAGTATAGTGACATAGTTCTAGGATTAAGGAACAATGATTCGCTTCTCAGAAAAGCATCTCCAGCACTCAAGGCTGCATTTAGCATTTACTTATTAGTTCTATACTAAAAAGGTAAAGGTTCCCCCTGCACATTTGTGCAGTCGTGTCCAACTCTAGGGGCCGGTGCTCATCTCTGTCTGTTGGCCGAAGAGCCAGCGCTGTCCGAAGACACTTCCACGGTCATGTGGCCGCATGACGCACGCGGAACACTGTTACCTACCCACCGAAGTGGTACCTATTAATCTACTTGCATTTGCATGCTTTCGAATTGCTAGGTTATATAACTAAGTTTATTACCATTTTGTTTTCTGTTCAGTTTCATTCATTATCACATTGTTTGGATTTATCATTCTCCAAAGTATTACATGGTTCCTCTTAAAAATTCAATTGAAGTAAAGGTAGCCCATCAATTTCTAATGACATTCTGGGGTTACTTAATTTGTTCACCAATTTCTTCTGTCATATTCTGTTAAATGTATCAGTTCTTTAGATTTTATTGGTCCTTATATTTTTATAAAAATGATGTGACTGATTGTGTCATAGTGTTTATTCTTTGGAGCCAAGATTATAGACTTTTACTGTCCTGACATCAACTTTTCACAGTACTTTCATCAAACACTAGAAATACCTAAGATTTCTTTGAATCTTTTTAACACTTTATCCCTTCAAGGAAATTTGCTGGGATGAATCAGATTCTCAATGAAAGAGATGATCTTTGGAACATTGTAATAATGTATGGACTGCAATGTGAAAGCTTTGTTGTTAATATTGCTCGAGAATCCCCAATTCTCATGAGAATCTAATTGAAATGTATTGATATTTTGTTTATCTTTTGTGCATCTTTATGAAATCTTACAGTACTTCAAAGATCTGGTGGGAGGATCATGGACCATTTATGCAATAAAGCACATGATTCCTGAGTGGGAGAAGAACTCTGCCTAAAAAACATTGAATATTTTGGTGAATTCATTTTTTTACATTTCTTAAAATATTATTTTTTTCTTTTCTCCTTGTGGTGACAGTTGCAAACATTGGTAAGTCCTTATTAAACTAGTGCTAGCCAGTAAATTTCTCCTGCATTTTAAAATACTTTCTCATTAAAGGAAAGAGAAAAAAAATGGAAATTGTTGGAGAAGTTCTTGTTTCTCTGCAGAAACCTACAGGAATAATCTACCCAATTATTTTTTTGCCCACAAACTCAATGGATAATTTGGAAGGCCATTTGTGCCCAGAACTACAAATCAACCAACCACATTATTTTGTTACCCATTCTTACTTATATATTAGCAGTTTCTTCAGAACTGCTTGTTATTTGGCACATTTCTGCAAAATAGCTCTCATAGAAAAATATTTACTCAGGCAAGTTTCTATATTGTCTAACTATAAAAAGGACTGAATTGATGCATGAATGCACAAATAGCCAATCTGTTTAGATTGTTTCTGTGTTTCTATGGAGTTTCCTAGCTCGTGTTGCCTTTTCTTATGTAAAGGCTTCCACTTGGCAATTCAAAAAACATATATTTTCCCTGCTGTGGAAGTGGTCTGAGGAGAAATAGAGATATCCTTCTCTGGTACAGGATTTCAATCAGGAAACCCAAATGGTTTTGCTTTGTATAATGTATTGTATGCTCTGAAGTAATCTCAGATTTCCTATATAAAAAATAAACCGGGAGTCAGCCTTGGCAATTAAGCGGGAGGGAAGGAGGGAGGGAAAGAAAAAGAAAAAGAAAAAAGAAAAAGAAAGACATATCCCATAAAGGTCTTTTAAACTAAAATTTGAATTACGGTGAAAATAGTAAATGGAATATAATTATATCCTACTAAGGTGAAATGAGATTGATCATAATCCTTTAGAAAGTACATTTGGGTCCATCTGTAACATCTTAAATGTTGTGGTGAATATGTACCAGTACACTATGGCAGAAAAGACTTAAATGTTTTATTTAAAGGAAAACTAATATAAAACCAATTAAGGCAAAGATCAGAATAGATAAAATAAATGTTTTTTCCAGCAGTAATGTATGCCTGCGAAAGCTGGACCCTGAGAAAGAATGAGGGAAAGAAGACAGGCTTCTTTGAAGTATAGATTTGGCAAACTTTACATTATGGACTTCAAGCACAATCAAGCAGTCGGTACTGGAAGAAATAAAGATTTACTGTTCCCTTGAGGTGATGATTAGCAAACAGAAACTCACATAATTCAGGCATGTGATGCAAACTAAAAGAAAAAAAATGCTTGGCAAGGTTGAAGGAAAGTCAATTGATCAGATATGGATGAAACATATAGATTCCTGACAGAACAGATCAGGTATATCACTGGAATGTCTCTGGAAGAGTGGCAAATTATTAGTGAGGACAGATGGACAACATTTTTCTATACAGTCAGCGAGTGTCAGATGTGATTCAATGGTACATAACTAAGCTTCATAACATCAGGCTTGCAAACACCATAAACCCTGTGCAAAGTTTTCTGGGCTGGGGAAGTACTTTGCTTTAAGGAAGGGTGTAGGTGGTAACATTGCCCCCAAATAAGGATGGCTAAGAACTCAATTTGATTTAATTTGAACCATATTTAAACTTGATACACATTATATGATTTCTACTATCTACTAATGTTTTAAATAATGTTCCGTCTGTCATATTAAATGACAGTGTGGCAACAGTTTCTGGTTCCAAGGCCAAATACAATTCTGGAGACTTAGATTGTATATCATTGCTGTAAACATCTTGAATCCATGTCCTATGGCCATATTGGAAAACATGGATTTCTTGGGGTATTGATGTTTTTTCATTTATGATGGAAGTTGTTTCTATGAAGTGCTTATCTAATGCAAAACATTTGACAAAACATTTCCTCATCATGAAGGTCCTTCAGTACCTTTTGAAGTGATAAAACAAGAGTCTCTTAGCACTTCAAAACCAATAAATTCATAATGACATCAGCTTTCATGGATCAGCTTCAGGGAGCCAGTTTGGTCTAGTGGTTAAGGCAACAGGCTAGAAACCAGGAGTCTGTGAGTTCTAGTCCCACCTTAGGCATGAAAGCCGGCTGGGTGACCTTGGGCCAGTCACTCACTCTCAGCCCAACTCACCTCACGGGGTTGCTGTTGTGGGGAAAATAGGAGGAGGAAGGAGTATTTGGTATGTTCGCCACCTTGAGTTATTTATAAAAAATAATAAAGGCGGGATAGAAAATAAATAAATGTCATGAAGTATTCATCTTACTTGATTGGTACAAAAATAGAGGGGTAAAGGGATAATAAATTGTATGGCCAAATGGCTAGGAAAAGTAAAAAATATGCAGAAAATGTGGCAGTAGGAGTATCATTAAGTAGGGCTATGGCCTGGGGAGATCCAAGATAAGCAAAGTTCCATTCACCACAGAAGAAACTATTCATAACTGAAGTACAGTAATAAACTCTGCAGGTTCACACCATAATTCCGAGATGGGTCCTATACATCTCAAAGACCAGCCAGGAATTTTCGGTCTTATAAGGAATCCCAATATGTTTTAGCATATTTAGTTTAGTTTTAAAGGAAATACTATTAAGGCACCCTTACCATGAGAACGGTATGTACTTTTTAGCATTTTAAATTATTTCAGTCCCTCAGGGCTGATTGTGCCAGTATCCTTCCTTTGCCTCTAAAAAACATGGTGGAAAATGTCAGAAATCCAGTTATTTGTTGGAATTGCTATTCACAATGGTATCATGACCTGATCATAGGAATTCTTGTTGTGTTTTGGAAATAACACACCATAGCACCAAAAATGCAATGACAGTAGGAAGTAAGAATAGGAGAAGGAAACACTCTGTACACAGTCTTGTGCTTCTGTCCTAAAGAAAAGATATATATCTAATAAATAAACTTTCACCTGTCTGGCACATTCCAGTTGTTTTGGACTACACACACTAGCAGAATTGACTGTGAATGATGAGAATTAATGACTGCACCAGTTGGGAAGGCTGAATTAATTAGTTGGTGAGTGTACTGAGTTGCTACTAGTATGTAGTGTTTAAACTATGGCTGGGTAATGTTTCAGAAGCCAGAGATCATCCCTTGGGGAGGGGTTAATTATTTTTTTTCAAGAGTTGGAGTAGTGGGGTAGTGATGCAAAGTGGGTGGAGCCTCATCACAACTTGCAGGGATGACATTTTCCCAAGATTGTTTGTGGGGGGAGAGGTTGGATTTCCCAATCCCATTTTATGAAACAGTGTAATTCTATTCTAAGGGACAAATTGTAATAGTATACTTCTGGCCTAAGAATAGTCAAAAACTTCCCTATTGATTTTTGGCTGTAAAATATTGGATTTCAGCTATATGGTACAAGGGAGCTCTGGACAGTGCTTTTTTAAAAAAATTCTCATCTTTTTCTCTGCTCTATCGCTATATTCCACTGGGGAAAAAGCTCTTTACTGCTGCATATTCAATCAATCCATTCTGAACTATTAATAATACATTGACTATTACTATGGAACACTGGTTCCAGTGTTGGAGCACCTCCTTATTAACTTCTTCCCATGCTGAAAATAGGTACTTTATTTCTCCTCTTTGTCCCCTATCTCCTTGCTAGTTTTAAATTAATGACTTACTGTGGCCCAAGTTGTAATGTTTCTTCTAAGGAGACTTATAGCCTCTAGAAAGCTTAAACAAGTTCTCCCAATTAATTTTGCTTTGCCTCCTATTCTATCTCATTAAAATTTATTATTTCTTTCCCTGGTTGGCTAACATCTTCCAATTACGCCTGGGTTGTTGTTGTTGTTGTTGTTTTAGAGAACT
Organism: Charina bottae; assembly: GCA_023362775.1. NCBI lineage: Eukaryota > Metazoa > Chordata > Lepidosauria > Squamata > Charinaidae > Charina > Charina bottae. The sequence continues at coordinate 32,658,474 of JALMGJ010000007.1, forward strand.
TTAACAGTATGAGGTGGAAAGGGAAATTTAAGTGGGAATAATCACACAGGAAAAAAGAATTAACTTTCAATGAATTGTATTTATTTATTTTAGCAGCCATATCACACTGCTGATTTACGTGCAGCTTGTGATCAACTACAACTCCAATATTTTTTTTCACAAATATTATTTTCTAAGCCAGCTAATATTTCTTGGTCATAAGTGACTTTTTCTTTCCAGCTGCTGCATCACTGCTACATTATTGAGCTTTTCTTTAGGCGGGGGGGGGGGGGGGGAACAGGGGAAGAAAGGGAGTAGATAAAGAAGCTGCCTCCCTACTAGGCAATCAGCAGTATCACAATTAACAGGGCAGAACATGTGGACAAATATGAGATTTTATGTGGGCAATTCATTTGCATCAGTTTTGATTTTGTTCTTAATTAGCCAACTTGATGTCCTTTGGGGAGACATAAGAAAGAGCTGATCAGACTGCCATAGGTATAAAACCAGCTCCTCTGTTTTAGTTGGTGATGGACAACCTAATCCAGGGCTTTCCAAACTTTTGCCGTTGGCGACACACCAACGGCCGGCATGCAAAAACCCGGACGCGCCGCGGCGGCACACAAAACCTCGGAAGCACCGGTAGCGGCGCTTCCGGGTTGCTACTGCTGCTGTGTTTTTGGGTTTTGCGGCGGCAGCGGCATCCTGGAACACGGAAGCGCTGATGGGCCGCTGCCGCGCACAGCGGCACACCATCAGCGCTTCCGGGTTGTCACGCAACACACTTGGGGCCTCCAGGCGACACAGTACTGTGTTGCAACACACAGTTTGGAAAGCCCTGACCTAATCCATGGTTAATAAGTGTTATTTAATTTGAAGAGGAATAGGTTTCAGTGTGGAATAGCTTTCACTCTTTCCTTAGCCTCTTTGTTTTTCTTGCCCACGTACTGTGTTAGTGGCAGAAATGTGTGGGAAGGTCCCCCAGCCCCTTTTGTGTTCACAATATCAGTTGAATCTCTTGGATTCTGGCACAGATCACTTACAGTATTGTTCCTAATGGCATGCCCAGATGGAGATGTCAAGGAGAAGATGTCTCTGCTGCTGTTTTTCCAGCTATAGGTGAATATTTCTATAATTTCTATAGCACCTAAGCTTGGTTGGTAAAACACCACCTTTTGAATGGCCATTTTTCAGCAAAACAAAAAACAAAAAAAACCCAGAATGGTCAGAAGCAGAAGAGCCAAGCAACTCTTCTACCACTACATTTCTCCAAACTTTCCAATCTTCCTCTTTCTCATAAAAAGGAGCCACTGGAGATTGGTTATAGACCTTGCAGATTATAGAGTTTTGCCTGTCTGTTTTATTTATTTCACTATACTACAAATTTCTTCATTTTGTGAAACTCAAGATAACACATCTGGATTTCCTGACAGTCTTCTATTGATATACGTACAGATGATATCATAGGAGAAGACCTTTTATTGAGTGAGTTTCCAGGCCCAATTCAAAGTGCTGGCGATGACTTTATTAATCTCTATACGGCATAGCATCAGATTACACCAGGCACCATTTGCCCACCTGGTGAGAACATCTTGGGAACCCGTATCAAGGGTGTCCCCTCTGTTTGAAGTGAGGGAGACATGGATTAGATGAGAGGCATAGACCCCTTCCAATATCTGTAGCTTGAATCATGTCAACTGGATTTCTATTTTCTCAGTGGAAACGTTTCACTCCTTATCCAAGGAGCTTCTTCAGTCTGAGCAAAGTTGGTAAGGGAATCCTAAATATGTTTCTAGGTAGCTGTGTGACCTTACACCTGGGGCTAGGTCATGGTTATTTTGAGATGTTATTTCTAAGTCCCTTTATCATCTAAAGGAGGATTCAAAGTTATCCTCCTTTAGATGATAAAAGGACTTAAAATAACATCTCAATATAACCATGACCTAGCCCCAGGTGCAAGGTCACACAGCTACCTAGAAACATATTTAGGATTCCCTTACCAACTTTGCTCAGACTGAAGAAGCTCCTTGGATAAGGAGTGAAACGTTTCCACTGAGAAAATAGAAATCCAGTTGACATGATTCAAGCTACAGACAATTCCACCTGGATGACTGAGAACCTTCATAGACATACCCCTTCCAATAACTCCACACTCTCCCACAACAGTCTGTGGCCCAGTTTGGGAGCTGCTGCTTCTGAGGACTGATGTTTGAATTTGGACAGAGGTCCCATTTGCATGCCTTTCCAAGAACAACATGCAACAGTGGTGCACACAAGCAACAAAATCCATTCCTGAAGGTTCTCCTGTGCTTGGAGTAGGATACATATTTCTATGTTGATTAAATTTGTTGTAATAAAGCTTAACTAATGTGTGTTACTAGTTGATGACTTTTAGTTCTGCATGGTGCTGTAATAAATTGCTCTTTTTTAAAAGTTTTTTTAGCATTATTTCACAGCTTAGGTCAGAGTCCATTTGCTGCAGTGAAATTCCATCTCCCTAAGCGAGGCTATAAAAAGACACTGTGAAAATGCCTTGAAATTAGCAATAATTAAACCAGCCCACTTGATTGTTCATGTGTCCCCGTTGTTAGTCAACCATCCCACTCATCCTCAGCACTTTGGAGTAAAGATTTTGCTCATGTTTGCACTCATCTCATGTTTTGAACACATTTTTTCCATGGGAATATGTTTTCCATATATATTTTCCATCCCATTCATTACAACCATAGCCTAAAACGTTACACATTAACAGATCTCATTGAAAACAACTTCCAAAAATATGCTGTGGACTACTAGATAAAACAGTCTGGTTTGGGCATGGGAATATTCCATTTATAATTTATAATTATTAATTTATAGTTTGAAATATAGAGGAGAACAGAAAAGGAGATAGAGGCAAGTACAGACAGAAATAATTTTATATCAATTTACTGTAGACCATGGAGTCTATGGTAGGCTGACCATACATCCCATTTTGAACGGGACAGTCCTGTTTTTTTTAGCATTTTTCAACCGTCCCGTCATTTGATAAAAATCTCAATTTTGTCCCGTTTTTTAAACCTGGCAGGAATGGCGCAGAAGGAGGATCCGAGCCGGAGCTGCCCGGAAGAGGAAGCCCTCCCGCCTATCAGCGCATGGCAAAGGAGGGACCGGGGGCGGGGTTTGCAGGCAGGAGCCAATCAAACGGACCGGGGGTGGGGTTTGCATGCGGGAGCCAATCACACGGACCGGGGGTGGGGTTTGCAGGCGGAGCCAATCACACGGACCGGGGGTGGGGTTTGCATGCGGGAGCCAATCACACGGACCGGGGGTGGGGTTTGCAGGCGGAGCCAATCACACGGACCGGGGGTGGGGTTTGCATGTGGGAGCCAATCACACGGACCGGGGGTGGGGTTTGCAGGTGGAGCCAATCACACGGACCGGGGGCGGGGACCCCTGTCTTTTTCATGAATACGGAATATTACATAAGACCCCGTCCTGTTTTGCCATTCCAATGTCCCGTTTTTGTCTCAAGCAAATATGGTCAGCCTAGTCTATGGGGCTGTGCCAAAGACCACTGTCTCTCTCTTTATCTAAAAGATATACAAGTCTTCTTTACACACCTTACAAAACATAAGCAAATTACAAACAATATTTCATAAAACAGTCACAAAGAGAATGGAATTATTTTTTTAAAAAAAAATCAGGGAAACTTTCACTAATGGATCACCGTAAATAATTTTTCAAAAGGGAGCCCCAATTGAAAAGGTTGTACTGTGGTAACTGATCATCATGCTTCACGAAAGGAATCTGAAGCAGAGTCTCTGATGTGCACCAGAATGTTAGAAAGGAATATATGGGGAAAGGAGGCTTTAATATAACCAGGACCAAACAATTAAGAATTTAAAAAGTTGAAACAGAACCTAGAACTGAGTCTTATAAGGTGTTACAGAATCATAGAATTGGAAGGAGCCTCTGCTTGATGCTGAAATTCAGGGGTATCCAAAGGGTGTGGTCAAAAAAGTCAAGATGGTGGCCAGGGTGGTGAGATCAAAGTTCCACCCATTTTATTATGTGCATTGTGTGTGCAACACACATAACAAACAGGCTGAGTTTTGATTGCATTGTCACAGCCACCATCTTGACTTTTTTTGACCATACCTTGGGGACACCCCCACTGAAACTGAAATTAAAGCATCCCCCGTCTAGTCTATCCTTGAATATATCTAGTGTAGAGGAGCCCACATCATCTCTGGATAATTATTTTCACTGTCAAACTGCTCTTTCTCTTAGGAAATTTTTTAACTAAAATTCTATCAGAAGTTAAATTCATGATTCCATGTCTTCCCCTCTGGTACAATAGAAAACATTCTTTCAGATATTTGAAACTCTGTCTTCTTGACTCAGCTAAATTTATCCAGCTACTTTACTCTTTTTTTTTCATGTTCCCTGATCATTGTTGATGCCATTGTCTGAAACTGCTCCAGCTTGTCTGAATCCTTTGTGCAGTGCTCAAAACTCAAAATGGGGTCTGACCAGTAAAGAGTAAAGTGAACTATTACTTCCCATGATTTGGAAACTATCTTTCTGCAGCCTAGTATAGCATTTGCCTTTTTTGCAGCTACATCTCACTGTTGACTCACATTCAGTTTGTCATCATAAATCAGTTTGTTTTCTGAAGAACTATTGCCAAGGTAAGTATTCTCTATCCTATACCCATGCATTTGATTTCTGTTCTTTAATGAAACAGAACCTTGTGTTTATCTTCATGATGTTTCATTCTGTTACTTACTACCCATTCTCTAACCTATCAAGGTTATTTTGAATTTTAACTATGGTTTGGTTTGGTTTTTGATGCCTTTGGGTCAGTGTTGACTCCTGGCAATTGCCTGGCAAGTCCCTGCAGTTTTCTTGGGAAGATTTTGGAAGTGGTTTGCCATTGCCTGCTTCCAAGGGCTGAGAGAGGGTGCCTGGCCCAAGGTAACCCAGTTGGCTTTGTGCCCATGGGACTAGAACTCACAGTCTCCCGGTTTGTAGCCTGATGCCTTAACCAATACAAATGACACATTTGATAATGCAAATTTGAAAAGCATTCCTTCTACTTTTTTATCCAAGTCATTAATAAAGACGTGGAAGAGCACAAGGCCCAGAACTGAACCTTGTGACACCTCCAAATTTATGAGAAACCATTACAATCCCTCTTTGAGTATGTTTTTTGAACCAGCTATATATTATTTGTCATGCCATCCAGTCCATACTTTAGTTTAGATGAGCAATATCTGCTGAGAATCCCCCTGAATAAACACATATCCTTGATATATTATCTTCAATCCACTTTTCCAGTTCAGTCCTTTTTTCCCCCTCAAAATAAAACTGGCTTGTCCTTTTGTTATAGAAGTTTGAATAAATTAGAAAAGTAGTACGATCAAAAATGGATCTTCTGACTGGCTTCATTCCTATCTCCATCAGAGATGGAATGTATTTCACCTTGAATTTAAAGCACACTCTATCACAGAAAGAAGGGAAGGCTTTCAAGTTCCACCAGTTTTTAATTTCCAATAAATATGAGAACATAGTTCCTGTGCTTGCTGAATTTGGGGACTTAAAGTTGAAGAAGAAAAAATTCAAAAATGTCTTAGCAACTGGGTTTGTAGTCACTAGATCACCTTCCATATGATTTTGGTTTCCATTCCCATCAGCCTTAAGCAACAGGGCCACTAGTAAAGGATCGTAAGACCTGCATTGCAAAATATTCTGGGAGTTGAAGTCCACACATCTTAAAGTTGCCAAGATTGAAAAACACTGATCTAAGTACTAGCTAGATCTGACCCTGCTTAGTTTTTCGGCTTATCTTTTCAATATCTGCCAAGGTCATCCAAGTGTTGCTGCAGCATCTTCAGTGGTTTTACATTCATTCTGTTACTAATTCTGAAGGCACTGAGTTTTACAACTAAACTTAAGCTATATTTTGCTTTATTTTCCAGAGCAGTGATTATGATTTTCAGCAGCTTGAGCCACAAACACAGACAATATTATTTTAACACAGAAGAATAAAAACTGAACCCTTAACAGCAACTTTTGAACACTGCCAATTTATAGGCTTATCCTAAATCAGCAAGAGACCAGCTTTTTGCCTGCACCCAACAAGAATGGCAAGCAAGGGTTTTTGAGAGAGAGAGATGGAGGGATACAGAGATACATATCCACATTAATATGTATTTGTTGTTGTTGTTTTGGTCCCTTCAAATCAGTGTTGACTCCTGGCGAATGCCTGGACTAGTCCCTGCAGTTTTCTGGGCAAGGTTTTCTGGAAATGATTTGCCATTGCCTTCTCCCTAGGGCTGAGAGAGTGACTGGCCCAATATCACTCAACTGGCTTTGTGCCTATGGCCAGACTAGAACTCACAGTCTCCCAGATTCTAGCCTGATGCCTTAACCCCTACTCCAAACTGGCTCTCTTAATATTTATTTAGACACCGACATTTTCATCCTCAGCCCGTCCCCCCACTTATACCTGTTGGAAGGAAATCTTACCAGGTCCGTTCTGAGCCGGGAATGAAAGTGCTTAGGCAATTGCTTGAACAGAGGTGATTTTATTTTCCAAGAGCATGTACAGACTATGCTGGTTGGAGGTGACCACACTTGTATTTATATAGGAGAGCTTGGCTGCTGTTATGTAAAAGTGTTCCTGCCCTCTAGGAACTTCTGAGAAAAGTGCAGATTACCGGATTTCAGAGAGGAGGCGCTCTGTGGTCAGGCCCCCTGCTGTTTGTGTTTCCTGTTCTGATAGTCCAGGTTCCTTGCGGGGCTGTGGCCTTGCCTACTAGCCTGGACTGTTCACCTTGGAAAGAATCTTTTGTTATTTGATTATGGAGGTCTGTTTGGCTGTTCACCTGAATGGGCTCCGCTAAATTCTGTGAATGAGCGACCTTTTGTCTTACAAGGGAATCTTTTGTCTAAACAGTTGGGGTTTCCTGTCATATTTTAATTTTCTGGCATCCCCTTTTGCATTGAACCCATTCTATTTTGTAACTTTTAACCTTTTACCTTGCTCAAGGGGAAGGAAATATTGTAGGAAGACAGTGTTCTGGGGGGAGACAACATGGTGGGCAGGGAGAGATCTTAATTTGTTCCAACATACCCAACTATTGCACAAACACGCCATGACAGTACCTTGTTTCTGCCATGTCCCCATGATGTTGTTTCGTCTTGCCCGCAATCCATTAATTTGTCTAAAGATGTCTTTACAACTGGTGTTTAATGGAATATTTTCCTCCAGGTTCCATCACTGTCCAAGGGAAGCCTCCAGAAATGTAAAATCTGTTATGCTTCGTAACCCACTTGTCTGGAGGGAGGACAGTGACTGGGAACAGAGGTATTAGAGCAGGGGTCTGTGGAGGGATCAAAAAAAAGTCCACACAAAGTCCAACCCCTTTTTTATATGCATGTCACTCATGTTTAAGACTCCCCTCTGGATACCTCTGCATCCCTTAGGCATGAAAGCCGGCTGGGTGACTGGGCCAGTCAGTCGCTCAGCCCAGCCCACCTCACAGGGTTGTTGTTGTGGGAAATAGGAGGCAGGAGTATTAAGTATGTTTGCCACCTTGAGTTATATATAAAAAAGGCAGGAAAGGAGGAGGAGGAGAACTATAGGAATAGCAAATTTCCTGCCACTAGCATTTTTGGTCTGCTCTAGGATGGATAGCCCTGTAACTTAGTATGGAGCCAGGCCCTTTCATGAACCCAAACCCTGTGCAAATTCTAGTATTTCCATAAGTGTTCTGTTTTCTGTGGTTTGGAAATAAACTTCGGTAATCAAAACCAAAACAATGCTTTGCATGGAGTAATGGCTGCTAAAAACCAATCGTGTATTACACTCGTTAGTTCCGCGGAGGGGTAAAGAGCTGCCAGAAGAAATCCGTCTGAACTGCTCTCCAGCCAAGACAAGGCTTGAATGGTGCCACAGCGTTGATGCGATTACTTGAAGAATGCAAGGCGAAACCCCGCCCCTTTTGAGAACAGCCAATAGCAACCGCAGCCTTAGCAGAATCTGGGCGGCGCTGGCGGAGCCTTCCTTTTGTTACTGCATTGAGGGAATCCATAGAAAGAGAAGGGGACACCGAAGCAAGTATTCAGAACTTTGAAACGAGCCCGGAGCGATCTGAGCATGTCTGGGGCTGTTTCCTGCTTCTTAATAAAAAAAATAAGGTACACCTCCTGAAACCTTTTCTGCATTTTTCCTCTTTCCCTCGGTTTATCTGCGGAATGGTTTTAAGATAACGAACGGCTATTTTGGTCCAATTGGCCATGCTTGTCTCGTCACTGCATACAATTTCCTTGGGGTATGGAAGTGAAGGAAGGCTTGTTTTTCTCAGACTCTTTTTAGCTTTTCAGCCGTTTAAGGTCTTCTCCTAGTGGTTAAGGCAACGGGCTAGAAACCAGGAGACTGAGAGTTCTAGTCCCGCCTTAGGCATGAAAGCCGGCTGGGTGACCTTGGGCCAGTCACTCACTCTCAGCCCAACTCACCTCACAGGGTTGTTGTTGTGGGGGAAATAGGAGGAGGAAGGACTATTTGGTATGTTCGTCGCCTTGAGTTATTTATAAAGATGATAAAGGCGGGATAAAAATGAAATAAATAAATAAATATTCCTCCACTAAAACGCGTTTTCCTTTTTGCCTCATGCTAGAGACCATTGCTGTTTAGTGGTGCTACGTATTCCTTGCTTGTAGTGAAGTAAGTTACCTTGGATGCCGTTCGGGGAGGACACCGGGCGAGGGCGAGGTATTCTGGAACCGCGTGTTTCTTAAAACCTGACTCTTCTTTTACATTAAAAGAATAAGAAGTTTGCATGTGTTTGTGGCAAAGCCCAAGTAATTATGGAAACTAAATCATAATTAGATCATAAGATAAGGAAGAGATGCAGGGAATAGTTTGTTGAACTGAAATTCAGTTCAGTTGACTTTGACACAAGGCGCAACCGCTCTTCTCCTATATTTAAATTATCTGGGTCTCTTTGGGCTTAAATGTAAACCTACCCACGGTTTAGGCTAAGCATCTTTTCTTCTTAACTTTGGAAAAGGCGGCGCCGTTAGGGTGAAGCGTCGTTGCACACTTAACCCCGCCTGCAGGTTCACAGGTTCTTTGATTTGCTGTCAATGGGTGTCTGCCCGCCCGCATCATATCGCCTCTTGGCACCTGCCCTAGAAACGCTGCTTGCTGACATCATGGAAACACCCCGCCGTCCGGGAAAGCGCGTGCAAACACTCCGTTGCGCTATTCGCTTTAACGATTAAATTTGGTCAAAGCAACGGTCAATCAATGGAAACGATTCTCTGGCCCCTCTGAAGACCCCCTTGGAACCGAAATGGGACGAGCTTAGAGGCTCCACCCTTTTTCTGGTGGGTAACAAGTCCACAGGTAGCGCTGCTTAAAGTGAATATCTTTCCGTTTGTCGCTCCCGCCCGCCCTGTTGTTGCGGGAGGCTTCCCACCAGTACTTCTTTGCTTTTTAGCTTTGGCAGGTTACTCAGAGGTGGTGAAAAGCCTCTTGGGTGTTACTCTTTCCGCGCTAAAGATACAACAGCTTGGAGAAAGGTTATACTCGTCCAACCTATGTTTCAGGTTGCTGGCAGATCTCAGGTAAGGATAAAATTCTGCTTCAGGAAAGCTCGTTACTTCTTCTGGTAGATTTTTAAAAATGATATAGGAGGCGGCAGGAAAGGAACTTTTAGCATTCTGAATTTTGCTACAACTCTGACATATTTCTCTTTCCTGTTCAGTTGCATTTTCTTGCTTCCCTCTGTTTATTCATTTTGTTTGGCAAATGTAGTTTTATAAATAGCTTTGTTCATGCCTAGATAATTTTACCTATATAGCTATAAACGGGGAGGCCAAAAACTAAAGTGGATTCCTGTAGATTAATAAGGGGGTACCTCCAAATGCAAGAGGCAGATCACATCCATGACTGTTCTTTAACTGTCCTAGTTAGTGAATGGGGTGGTTAAGAATCTCAGGGCTGAAAATCATCCCCTCACCCCCAATAACCATGAAGAGACTGATTGTCAACCAGGATAGCAGCTAATAGGACAGATAGCTGTTACAGGACTGACCTTACCCTACAGAGATCCATCCTTCAAGCAGTAATTTAAAAATCTTTATAGTCAGCAACCAGCTGGGTATATGTGGTTCATTTTTTAACTGAATGCATTACTTTTTTCAGAAAGAAAACAATGCTTATTTCCTGGTAACATCTAACTATCTAACCATATCATCTCATAAAGCCACTCCCAAAGTACATCATTGAGGGGCATTAGTATTTATCTCAGTGGCTTCTCATTTCTTGGCTGCAAAAAATAGGCTGGGTGCAGTTTTAAAGGGCTTAATGCAGGTAAAATTGTATAGATGAGGCCTGAATGACCCACACCGACAAAGCCACTTCTGAGCTGTATTACGTATCATCAGGAATCTTTGAAATGGGTCTACATGCACTGAGAACTAGCTGTGTTGTTTACCTGCCAAAGAGTTCTATGTGGTTGATATTTCTGTACTCCTTCACAGTGTAAACTGGTCCATCAAAAGATAGAACCTTATTTATTTTTGTGCACCTTTTTTTCTTAACGCCACTTTACATCAAACTGTTGCTGCTTTACAGCAAATATGTAACTTCAAAATGGAAAAGAGAACTTTCCCTTTAAAAAGGCTTTGGGAAATAGCTTTTGGTAACAGAGGACCTGGGAATTTGTTGAAATTTCAGGAGGTCTAAGCCTGAACAGAGGCCTTCAAAGTATCCAACCAGATGATCTGTGTATCTGCTGTGTCTGTAAGATCATAGAGGAGTTGGCAATTTCTATTCAAATTTCTTCTAACCCAAATAGTAGGCTGGGGTTAGCAGAATCGCAAGATGGGTGGCACTTTTCACATTGGGCCTTACACTGAGAAATGTGTATGCCTCTTTATATTATTCCACAGATTAAGAGTAAGACACTTTCAAGTATGGTTCAAATTGCCATTCTGATTCAGTCTAAACTTTTTCTTCACTTTATTGCAGTTCTGTATAGCAAGCATGGATGAGTTCATTTAGTAAATACAAGACTAAATCACTAACCCATGAACAATATCCCTATCACCAAAATTTGAGTGCAGTGTTTTGAGGATCAAGATTGTCCAAACAAGAAGAAACCATGTGTTTTGTTAGGCTTAATACACCCTTTTTGCTTCAAAACTCTTTTTTGAATGTTCCTCCCTTCAGAGATGTCACCATCATGCTCCTGAGAGCTCTTACAGGCTAGGTAAAAAAAAATTGACTCAAAGTCACAAAAAGATTGCCCACCAAGATGCAGAAATATGGACATTCAGTTTCCCTGGTTTGCTTTTAGCTAGAATTGAAACTCATGAGCTTCAATAAACATGAGCAGTTGTTCCGGTTTATTTGCATTCCCTTAACGGGTATAGATTTTGAACATCATCTCTGCAATTCATAGGATTATTAGAGAACATCTGACATTGCCTTATTTCATCTGCTGCTTCATGCATATATTTTCAGTCTTTTTGAAAGCATTATATTTTGGGGGTTTTAATAAATTGCTCCTAGAAGATCATAATATATATATTTTTCTTTGTACTGAAATGCAGCTGATATTAGATTAATTGCTTTATTAAGCCTGTGTTTCTAAAAATTAATCTTACATTGCCTGATACATTGGGTGGGGGTGTGTGGAAAGGTGAATTTCCTTGGGAGAATTCAGCAGGGAACCACTTCAGATGTTGGCCTCTGACTGTGTGCCTTGGAAATAACAATGGGTAGCCAGCTGGCTATTGATTGTAACTTCAGAGGCTTTGAGAATAATTGTATTTTTCCTGCTTGCTGAAAGTGCTGGTTCTCCATTTGGGGGTTAGATACATTATTCCCTTCTCTTCACTTGGTTCTATATTATGGGGGGTGGGAATTAAGAGGTAATTAAATCCAATTATTTGGCTATGGTTCACAAAGCAGTATAGAATAATTTCCTAGTCACTTGTAAATTCTGGGAATGTGGGCTGATCCCACAGTTCAGCTAACCATGGCACCTCTGAAGTGTTTCAAGCTGATTGGTATTGGGTGCTTACTTTGCACAATACCAGTTCAGAAAGGGCAGTAGTGTCAAATACAACTATGACACTCACTACAATGGAAATGAAAAAAAAGGAACAAGAAGGGCTAGAACTTCTGCTTTGAATGTTAAAGATCCCAGCATTTCCAGGGAGAACTAGGGGAAAATAACTGTCTCAAAACTTTGAAAAGTTGCTGCTAATTCTTATAGGGAAGTAGAACAATGAATTCAGTGTAAGGCAGTTTCTAGTTTTCATATGCGCTTGGATCAAATGACAAATCCCAGGCAATAAATTTTACTTGCTTCTGGATTATTAACACGTGTCTCAGATTATAGCAATATTGTGTTGATGAGAAAACTCATTATCTGCTTTCTTGAGTAGGAAAGTTGTAGGAGGAAATGCTTACCTTTTGACTTCTATTGATTGCCTGTAGATTTCCAAAACACAGATTCTAATTTCTCTTTGTTTCAGAAGAGTTTATAAATCAGTCTGGGTGTTTACTGCCAAAGGGATGACTAAATGAAGTATAAAGGCTGTGGTGATCATGAGTCTATTTCTAGTTGTGCTTGAAATGACTTAATCACCATATTACCCAGCTTAAACTTTGTTTCTCCCTGTATAACTCTCAACAGCTCTAGTGCATCATTTATTTTGGTCAAAATTCTATGTGACATAAGCCCCCAATATATTTACACCTCAAGTTGTGAAAAAAGATCTAAACATTGTGCAGTTCATGTAGCCTGGATCTTTTAGCCTTGTCATCTGTTTGTGGTCCTTGCCCATCACAGTTGCGTTCTTTCAAAAACGTTTGTGGATGCCATGTAATTTCCTCTAAAATCCATTCTTCGACCTGCTGCGTTTCAGATGTGTTTAGATTGCAGATTGTAACAAGTTGATGAAAGCTGCCTATCTCTTCTAGTTCTCCAGCCTTTACAGTCCTCAGAGAGAGATTATTTTGCAAAACTAGCCTAAGAAATGAGCTGTAGAAGCTAATGGTCACATCGAGCCCCACCAAGACTCTTGTATTGAAAGGCAGGCAATTTGTTTTAGTATCAAAACATATCACAATCACCTCTCCTCCTTCCTGTCATAAAAGTATAACAAAGAATTTGCTTCTGTTTCTTGACCACCAGAACCAGCTGGATGTAGCTTCCACTCTTCCTATTAGTAGGGCTGGTCTTGTGGGATACATGCACAAAAGAATTATATTGTTTGAGCTGAACTACTTCTAGTTAGTACTTGTCACACCTTTGTGCCTGAACTTTAATGATTATCTGGCACTTTCATAATGCCAGATTTTATTTCCTAGGTTTGTATAGCATTATTGCCTGTGCTGTAATGGAGAAATTGCTCAATGAAAAAGCTATTACTCTTGAGAATAAATTAATCCAAGGAAGGGCAAGAAAAGCTTTTGCAACTGTGGTAAACCCAGGAACTTGCTGACTGCTTGCAAAGCACAGGAAATATAGATGACGTCTGAAATGAAGCTCAATTTTTTTTAAAAAAAATGCTTTACACGTTCTGCTTAAGAGACTGACAAAACATTTACAAATTATAGTACTATTTGTAAGACAGGGTTTGTCTGTTTTAAAAAATGTTATCTCAATAAAGCTGTGAGCCTGCATGTCAAAAAATAAAAGTTATGCATCAGTAATGTGTACAGTATTTCCTAGACTTATTGGCATGCTGTTTATGAGGTAGATGAAAATGTAACAATATTCAATCATGTATAGATTTTTTTTTCAATAACTTAACATCCCAAGTTGTGAAGGGAGAGAGAAGCATACATATTGGTGGCTTTTCCTGACTTCTTTAAACCGAATTTCATAACATGTAACACAACCTTCCTTGATCTTGTGCCCTGCGGATGTGTGCTGGCTGGGATTTATGTTGCAGTGCAATAGCTCTGTAAAGCTGTGATGTGGAAGATGACTTTATGAATAGTCACCATAGTGAATGACAATTTGCTATATATTCATCCTGCTTCCAAATTCCAGTTGCGTGGAGGATTGTAGTAATGTTACTTCTAGTATTTGTAATCTACCCTTCCTCTATGGAGCTCAATAATTACAGCAGTATCCATAACAAATCTCAGTGACACCAAAATGACAACTTGTTCATCATGACATCATTATGCAAAGGATGCAGCTTAGTACTTGCATCACAACTTCTGATACAAGTACATAAATTGCATCATTTGTATCATTTTATTTGTTTCTACACTATCCACCTCTATAGATTTGAGACAATGTTCAGTCGGAGCAACAATGAAGTCGATTAGTCTGACCTAAACTAACCCAAGACAGCTGTCGTATGATCAGCACTCATATCTCTGTGAAATAAATACATTTTCAGAGCCGCTAAGAGGTTGAGGGCATTATGTATCTCTGGAGGCCAGGTGTTCCAAAGGGTGGGGGCAGCCCTTGAGAAGTGTCCCAACAAGCCCCAACTTCTCTCTCCTTCTATGTGGTTGGGACCCTCAGCATAACCAACACTCTGAATTGGATGTGCAAACAACCAATGATTCATGCAGCAACATGCCACACTTGGCCCCTTATGGATGTGCGGTCATAAAAGTAGTTCTTCCATTTAATTTATCCAACAGACCTGTGAGTTGAATTCAATGAAGGTGAGAGGAGAGGTACACGTGGAATACAATAGATGTATGCCAGAGTATGATATGCTTGTTTATAACATAGTGTGTTGTATGGACAGCCATTTATGGATTATTCACTCAGCCATGGTTTTAAAAAAAGTGATTTGTGGATCTACCTATACTGTTATTACACAGTGAACTTTATAGATGAACTGGACTTGAAATGACATCTCCATAATCCAAGTCAAAACTACAGCCAGTCCAGTATAATGTCTGTCATGACATTATTTTTATCATGTTAGTTAGGATAACATAGAAGAGGAGACATGTATAGATCTTTTTGTGTAGTTGAAAGGATTTGGCTGGAACTGTCTTATCTTCCAGCTTTATCATTTCAGTGTTTAATTTGCAAATGAGTGTAGCATCTCAGGTGCCCTTCAGCAGCAGTCCTTGGCTGCCCCAGAGGCACTATTTCATGATGCACTCCCATGTGGTCACCTTCATGGGAGTGCATTACAAAAAAGCAGCTACCATGTGACTGAGGGTGGCCTCTTTATAAGGTACATATCTGATACTTCAGCTGTTATTTTGCTGCCCGTTAAGATACTCATCTTTCGTGTATTTAGGTCTTTGCTATTTATCTCTAGTTTTCCAAGCACATTCCTGGCTTGGGAAAACTTTTAATCATGGCACTGGCAGTGATTTAGTTAAATCACTTGATATAGGTAAGTAACAGCCAGCATATAATTTATGGTGTTCTGCCTAATTTCTGGCTATATCTTTAAAAGCAACTACTAAGAGCCAGTATATAATTTATGGTGTTCTGCCTAATTTCTGGCTATATCTTTAAAAGCAGCTACTGTAAATCCAACAAATGAAAGTCAATTAGAGCAGAAATGTTCCATGCCATAAATATATCCTGAAATGACACACACCTAAAAGGTCATTTGTATTACTACTTGAGCCTAGTGCAGTTCCTGTGATTTTAATTGGGCTGATCTGGAATAAATGGGTTGTGATTGGAGCTCAGATTTGCAGGACCACTTCTTATGAGTTGTTGAAGTTAAGCCAACACTCTTTCATAGGCAGATGGAACAAAGCACTGAGTTTCTGGTCCACTTGGCATTGAAAAGTGGTACAAACTCTTTAGAAAGAAAACACAAAACTGCAGTAGTGTACTATTAACTTGGGGCCACTCTGTTAATGGTGAATGAGTACTTTTCTTGATCATGTGGAATGGTGTAGTGAAAACAAAGAATTAAATGTGTAGTTCCAAAACACAGGATTGAAAATGAAGATAACGATGCAGGCTTATCACCATAATCTGTAGCATGTCTAATAAAACTGCATGATTCTCAGAAGGGGTAGTAGTGTTTTAGTTGCAGGGGAACTATTAGAAAATCTGTGTTTGGGAACTTTCATCATTGTTTCTCCATTTTCCATCACTACTTTATGAGAGTTGCAGCTGTGCTAAAACAGTGAAAGAGCTTGCATACCATTGGCTAACATGTGCTGTTAGATTTTAGCTGTGTCCGTTCTACCTTGCAGCCCATAAGACATCTTACTTCAATAAACCATTTCTAAGAGAAGATTCAGTATTTTGCTGAATTTGGGCAGACACAGACCTGCAGAATTATCTTTCCCCAAATAACAAAGACATCAAAACACAATATAAGTTATAAGTAAAGAGTTTGCAAAGTGGATGTTCCTTAAAATTAGGATGTAGAGGACTGGTGGAATAAAAAACTGGGTCTGCAGTTACTAGTGCTGACTGCAAAATAGATTTCTTACTGCTGCCTTAACTCACATTCCTAGTTGGAATCAATAGTGCCTCCTACCTTTCAGGCTTGGGCTAATATTCCAAAATGCCTACACACTTTGGAAGGGCAATTTAGGAAAGGACGCTTCTGAACCACATGCTGAATCAAAATGAATCCAGAGCAGGGTTTTTCGAAATTGTTGCAGCCATGGAATTAAAAAAAATGTCCTGTTATCCCTGATCAAAAGGAATAGGGCTTCTGAATGTCAGCTGACAAGCCCGCAAGGGATTAAGCCTTAGTCCCATGCAGAGAGTTTTTCCCCCCTTTAGTCCTGCAGAACCCATTCAACAGTTCTGCAGAATCCAGTTTGAAAAACCCCATCTAGGACATTTTCCTATTGAAACAAGTCTGTGAATAAATCTTGTTCCACCATTACAGGCTGGCATATTTCTTGTGGCATCAGCTTTCTTATACAAGAACTTACGTGCTGAATACATGGAAAGAAAGTGAAAAAGGTTGATGTTTATGGAAGGCTAATCTACTAGCTCAATGCCGTTTTAGTTTTTTCCATCAACATTTCTTTCTTATGGAAAAACAAAGTTAGAGTTTTTCGCAAAAACTATAATTCCATAGGAAGGAACAATATTTTAGGAATGTGTCCCTATAAAAATAAATCAATAATTTGATTATGATGATGATAATGATTCCAAAATATTGGTAGCTTGCTCAGACACTGAGCAACTGTCTTTCAGAGTCATTGATTACTCAAACCAAAACTTCTTTTCTAAAGGATTATACAAAAAATAAATAAAATACAATGGAAGAGTGCATACATATAAAGAAAAGGGTATCTCACAACATCCCTACTCTGCAAGAGGTAGCTGTGGTTGTGAACTAGGTTCTCACCCCTTCTAGTTTTGTTCTTGTAACAAGTACTATATTTATATAAACGGAGGGTTTTTTTTCCTCCCATATTGTTTACCTTTATAACTGAAGGTATTCTAGATGTGCTGAGATACAGAAAAGACCTGCAAAATCAGTAAGATAAACTAATGGTTTTTTCTGCCTAATCTCCTGGGCATAGGTTATCTTAAATTCAGGGTTTTCTCGTTTTGGGGGTGGGGGTTATTAAGGCTATGCAAAGATTTGATGATGGTTTTGTTGAATCACCTCTTCCATATGAGCTACTGAATTGGTTTGGTGCATCAAACTGAATCTGGTGCCCTCAAATGAATTGGGAGAATCTATGGACCTTTGTGCATTCATATACACACTTCTTTTCAGTTTGATACTGTTCTTTTCAAATTCCGATCATAGCTGATTCTCACAACCCTAGTGAAATACTGGATGGGTAGTTCAAGAAGTGAGTGAAATGCCCCTCCACATATCTTTGCACAGCCACAATAGATACAGTGCTATCAGAGGCGTCTGCAGAGGTGATCGAGGGAGGGTAAATTATGAAAGCAGTGTCACACCGACACAATGCAAATTCTTTCCTTTTTGTATGGGCCAGGGCTTTCCAAAGTGCCGCCGCTGGTGACACGTCAGCGGCGGTGGTGGTGCGGGGGGCGTGCGGCGGCGCGTGCGTGCATGGCGGCCGCCGTGCACGCGTGCACCGCCGCTTCCGGGTGGTGTGGCAACACACTTTTGTGTCGCGACACACAGTTTGGAAAGCTCTGGTATGGGCATTACCAGAGCTTACGCTGCAACATTGCTTTTGTCATTTTGCCTCTGAATAAAGGTTTGTGTTAAAGTACAAATTACTTGATGATATCTACAGGTAGTCCTTGCTTAACGACCCTAATTGGGACCGGAATTTCCATCGCTAAGCAAAGGGGTCATTAGGTTGGAAACATCACGTGACCGCACCACAGAGCGATGGCACTTCCAGTAGCCCTGGTTGTGAGGCTTCTGCCCTGCTGTGCTGGCCTCCGCTCCCACTCCCCCGCCACCTGCCCTTTTGGCTGCCCTGCTTTCTGCCACCGCTGCCCCCCGACCTTTGCCATCTTCTTCCCCCCACTGCTGACAAGGTGCACCCAGCCTGGCCCTTCACGAGGCAGCTACTGGGAGGAAGAAGATGGCAAAGATCAGCCGGGGGTGGCAGAGGGTGGGGCGGCCAAAAGGGCAGAGATGGGGGGAAGACAGGCCGGGAGTTGAAGTGCACCCGTGGTTGTAAATGCGGGCGGGATGCCAAGTGCCCAAATTTTGATCATGTGACCACCAGGGTGCTGCAAGGCTGTAACTTTGAGGACCGGTCATAAGTACCATTCGTTCAGCACTGTCATAAGTTCCAATGGTCACTGAGGAATGTTCATTAAGTGAGGACTACCTGTATCTGTATTTAAAGGTTGTAAGTTTGTGGGCATGTGAAAATAACTGATTGGGTATTTTATTTAGTTTTAGTTTTATATTAATTTATTTTCATAATGTATCTGGGCCTTTAATTTGTGCTGGGCCCCAAGATGGCTTTGCTAAGTATTGTGGAAATCTCACTAGATGCCTTCTTTTAAGCATATTGCTCTAGAGCTCCTTTAAAAATGAACAAGCTAAAACAAAATTTGCTATCAGAATTTTGTAATATTTGCAGAAGTTGTAACTTCTGACATGGATGGAAATATAGAAAGGAAATATTACGCTTCAGATACTGAATGATTCTTTTAGTTTAGATTTTATACAATGAAATGTATTTATTATTTATTAATCATGATTTAAGTAACCTAATTTTCACTTGGTCATCTTTAGTAGGATATCTGTGGGACTTGCACAGTCCAAACATGCTTTGAATTATCTGTATTTTTTGGTCTGGTTCTATGTTTATCAGTGCCCATGATAATGCCACAATGTAACTTTGATTTTCTTTCTCAAATTTTATAATTTTGTTTTTTTTATTTTCCAATAGCAAGTTATTGTTAACATACCTATCTTTAGTTTCAGATATTACAATATTCCATTGATCCTACTTGTGGTTTGATGCAAATCATTGTTAATAAAATAATAACATTGCTGATACTTCCCCCCTCCCTTTCTTCATCTTCATGAGAACTAGAGAGGGTGTTGTCTGAGATGTTTACTCAGGTTGCATTCCTGCCCCAGATTCAGACTTCTTTTATCTGACTGTTGTCTTGGTAGTGGCTCTTTCTCCTGTCCCTTAAGGTCATTCCCTCTGCCCTAAGTATAGATGTTGAGGTTCTGGATGGGACTTTTATCTGCTGGAACATTATATAAAATGCAAGGCCAGCTTTCTAAACTTCTGTCTTATAAATCCCTCGTATCATGAATTAGTGCTAATTTATACCTCATTTCTAGAATTGTCTCTCTTCATGCCAGAGTTTTTTTTGGGACCTAATTGTAATACCACAGTCTTTTCCAACCAGATAATATCCTATACATGTGCTAAGATTACAACCATCAGAATAGCAGTGCTTTTATAGAATTACAGGACTTGTACATCTCAACACATCTGGAAGGCATCACATGCAGGCTTTACTACTGCAGCAACCTAGCTCTTGCATTATATTTCTCTGGATCATAATGTATTATAGGTTAAGCATAGCGAAAGGAAAGGAAAGGAAAGGAAAGGAATGGAAAGGAAAGGAAAGGAAAGGAAAGGAAAGGAAAGGGTGCTGTTGCTATGAATTCTATTTCTTATGCAAGAACATTTCTGTCGTCTTCCTACTTAGAACGTTAAAAAAGTACACTGGGACCTAAAATAACTTTTGAGACCTTTAAATATTGAGATCAGGTAACCTTTCATTCAAGTCTTGGCTTGGGTATAAGGCTAAATAATAACATTATAAAGGATAAAATGAAGGGATGTCTCTCCCTTCCCCACAGTTTGTCACATCAGTTTTAACTATGATTTAATAAAGAAAATCAGCTTCAAAGGATAGTTTATGAAGGTGGATTGGCTTTGCTAACTATAAAATTATAGTTGAGTACGATTCAGAATTCAGATTACATTGGCACAATAATTCTAAAAGTGAGTTGGAAAGCCATGACTACAAAGTGATCAATAACTCATGTTAATTGAACAATGAGAATGAAGGCAGTTATATGCTTTCTTCCCCCCCCCCCCATTTTTGTTGTTGTTGTTAGCCTTCCAATACAGACATGGAGCAGGCATGTGAAATGAGCAGTCAAATTTTCCCCAGGTTGGGAAATGAAGAGAGGTAGGGATATTTTAGGACACGACTGCACAAATGTGTGGGGGGAACCTTTACCTTTATCTTAGAGTTATACCATGGTTGATTTCTGAAATACTAAATGCTATTTTCAAAAGAGTTATTGTAATAATGTTTCTGTAAAGAAATCATTAAGGACTAAGAGTGTATCTCTTAAATATATTTGTACTTGTCTTCCAGAGGCTTGGTGGCTCAGCGGGTAAGACACCAGGCTTGTCGATCGGAAGATCGCAAGTTCGGAGGTATGAATCTCTAGTCCCGCATGAGCTCCCGCACTAGCCCCAGCTCTTGCCAACCTAGCAATTCGAAAGCATGCAAATGCAAGTAGATTAATAGGTACCACTTTGGTGGGTAGGTAACAGCGTTCCCCGCGCGTCATGCTGACCACATAACCGTGGAAGTGTCTTCGGACAACGCTGGCTCTTCGGCTAACAAACTGAGATGAGCACCGGCTCCTAGAGTCGGACACGACTGCACAAATGTGCGGGGGGGGGGGGGACCTTTACTTTTACTTGTCTTCCTTTCTTTCAATTTTAATTGAACAGATTTGTTGTTTATTTGTTCAATCGCTTCTGACACTTCGTGACTTCATGGACCAGCCCACACCAGAGCTTCCTGTCAGCCGTTGCCATCCCCAGCTCCCCCACGGTAGAGTCTGTCACCTCCAGAATATCATCCATCCATCTTGCCCTTGGTCAGCCCCTCTTCCTTTTTAACAGATACTAATGTACATTAGGTGTTGCTATGATGAAGTAAGATATGGGCAAATACGGCCTTGGAAACCCAAGGCAGATTTCGGGGGAAAATAAGGATTTTTTATGATATCCATTCAGATCAAATGGAAAAAAAATCAGAAAACTTGCTTTGGGATCATGGATAAAGTGAGCTGAGAGAAAGAAAAACTAGGATTTATATCCGGAATCATATATGAATTAGTGGAAAGTTGGAGATCGTTAGATCTTCAGTCCATTGTAAGTCACACAAAATTAATAATATTAAAGGAAGCTCCAGAGTCTTGTCCTGTAAAACAGTGTCTTAGCGTTTGTGCAATTTCTTTTTCTTGAAACTTGGATCAGTTACTCATTGGTGAAACTTCTTTTAATAATGTTCTTAAGCCTGGGCAATAAAGTCCACCTAAATTCCAGTTAGGCTTGAGAAATAATTTTACTCAATTCCAGGAAGCTAATTTATAGTGTCATGAAATTTTCCCTCAGCTGAGACAATTTTCTAACTTCTGTGTCTTTCTCACCTACAAAATATGCACTTTGATTGCATTAATAATTTCTCTATTGCTTTATTTAAAAAAGGAAAGGAAAGGAAAAAACCCAGTGTTCTAAATTTTCCTAATCAGTTTTTAGAAATATGACAATGAGGAATAGGGATAATTTATAAGTGCATAACTAATTACACGGTTCCTATTTTAAAGTTCTAATATTGCAAAGGCAGAGGTTTTTATTTATTTACTGTGACCAAAGCCCAAAGTGCAGTACAATGGTAAAAATCAGAGAGATTTAAGTTTAAAATCTTCCTTAGCTATGAAAGTCAGTCACCAAGTTTTTACCTTAATGTACCTGTCCAAAGAAAAGGGGAGGTTATTGTCATAGTTTAATTTGTGTATTTGATTTATTCTCCTTTTCTACTCAAGGCAGTTGACCATTTTTTAAAGAAACAAAAGGAACAAAATATTAAGAACATAAAATAATACTAGAATCAACTAACAGTTAAAATCGTACAGAAAGAGATGTACACTGAAAAATTGGGGCTAAGTGCATCTCCTAAGGCAGGGCTTTCCAAAGTTTTCCCGCGGCGACACACCAACCGCCGTTGGTGTGTCGCCGCGGGAAAACCCGGAAGTGCCACCATTGCAGCAGCGCGCAAAGACCCGAAAGCGCTGCTGCCGCTTTCAGGTTTTTGCGCGCCGCCGTTGGTGTGTCGCCGCGGGAAAACCCAGAAGCGCTGATGATGATCAGCGCTTCCGGGTTGTGTGGCAACACACCAGACTGTGTGTGGCGACACACTTTTGTGTTGTGACACACAGTTTGGAAAGCTCTGTCCTAAGGGAACATGTTCCATTGCCTGAAGTCAACACAGGAAAAGGCCAGAAAGATGGTGACACTACAATTTAGCATCTTCACTGGCAGTCAGTGCAGATCATTCAGTACAGATTGTTTGATCCCTATATCTTACTTTGTTTAGAAGCTTACCTTTTTGTATCAGCTGCAACTGCTAGACACTTTTTGAGACAAGCCCCAGCCAGAAGGGTTGCAACTGGTGCATAGGCATAATTGTGTGAAGGCATTTCTCACCAGAGCTACCATCTAGTGATATTGGAGTATCGGGGAGTGTTCTAGACTGTGAATCTACTCTTTCATGGGGAATGAAATTCAAATTAGTTTCCTGTTTCCTAACAGCATATCTCTCTTTCTAGATTTAATTTCAGTTTGTTCTCTCATCCAGCCCATCATCAAAGTTAGTCAACATTCAGGGCATCATTTTCTTCAAGTTGGATATAAGGTCCAAAAGGTCTGGGTGTCTTCAGTATACTGTGGTTTCATGTAGAGGTTGAACAGAACAAGAGACAAGATGGGAACCTGTGAGCACTTTGGGTCAGTTGCCTAGATGTATAACTAAAGACCCCAATACTACCTTTTGAACATGGTGCATCAGGAACGAGTGCTCCCAAGGCCCAGTCCTGCCAGAAGAATACCTGGCCTTGCTTCTTTTTGGAGCGTAGCCCCCTGCATGTCATGGAAAGGCCAAGTGCAACCCAGACTGCCTCAAAGGTTTGGGTCCTTTTGCTTTTAGAGAAGGTATATTGTTCATTGGAACCATCTGTTCCTTAGCTTATATGTGAGAGAGCAAACTTGAAGAGTTCCTGAAATGCTTGCCTTTTTTTGGTGATTCACTTCCCTGTGCTACTCCAGTACACACAACCCCATCTTTTTAGTGTATTAACCTCATTTTAAGATCAAAAGAGGCTAATTTTACATTCTTCAAAGTAGACTTCTACTGATTTACATGAATGGTCCAACTGCATATGAATGTTCATATGAAAATTACTTTAAGGATGTGCTGAATTTGAAAAGGGTGTTTCACTTTGACAAGGTTTAGCGCAGTGCACCTCCTTGAAGTTTCTTTGTGAAGTAACATGGGCCCTGCATCTCTGAAGAGCAAAACTAAACTCCTGGTGGCTTCACTTTGTGTCTCTCCAGCTGCAGTCACCAGAAAGTATGAGGCACATTTGTGCTCTGGTGGTGCCAGAGGAGGCAGTTGGAGCACTGAGAAACCCAGGGTCAAGGCAAACAGGGTTGCTTCTGCTGCTCCTAGCACGTGGTTGAGGCAAACGGTGACTCCCTCAGCCAGGACTACTCTTAAGCAGCCTGGAAGAGTTATACCACCCCATTGGGCTATGTAATACAAACAATAAAAATCAATAAAAATAACAATGAGATGTAAAGCCAGTAGGCCAAAAGTAAAATTAATGACAGAAAATATATGGAATTGAAAGTATGTACATTTTTTGTTCATTGAACCAATTTGTACATCCTGCTTTCAGGAAATAGGAAATAATTTATTGAATCTGATATTATTTGGAGTTTATATTTTTATGTGCAAATGTAATTTTTCTTTTTGGGGGGAACTTTCTAGTTGTTGTCTTCCTTAATGCGTATGGGACTACCAACCTAACAATCATTTGGAAGTTTCATTATATAACTAAATGTTTATACTGTATTTAGTGATCTTTCTCCTTTGAACTGTTTCCCTCCTAGTAAATTTATACCAGCCTCGTGAAATGTTAAGCTGACCTCTGATGCCAAGTACAAAAGAATTAAAGATCCAGAAGAGCTAAATAACTGAGTGGTAATTTTTGTCAGATGTCCAAATTAATACACTAGCTAAATCAGCACATTAGATCCTTATGAACCTTCTAGGTATTTGGAAATTCCAAGAGATAGGAGAGAGAAAATGCAGGAGGAGAGAGTATATAAATATGTTAACCAGTGCATTTCTTAAGAAGGTACAACAGTGAATCCATTGGACCACTGCCTGGAGAAAAGCTTCTACTGCTGTAAGTAGGTGATATTCTTGAGCTGGAGAGTGCATTACAAAATGTCATGAGGCAGGCTTGCCAATTCTTAAGTTGAATAGGCACTAATTTACCAGAAGAGAGACTGCTGAGAATGTTTGCTGCCACCCACTTAATCTCCCAAGAAAGTCTCTGCCCTTTATATAACTTTTTTTTAATATATGAGTCCACCTCCAAACAAATGAGGGGGCTCCAGCCACTCATTATTTCCATATTTTAAGAATGCCTATGTTGAACCCTCTAATACATTGAGGTTTTGCTTTGTAGCATGCTAGCTTCCTACTTTTAAAATCAATAGAATATAAAAATAAAGTCAGGCAGGTGGGAGGATTAGCGTAAGATGGCTATGGTGAAATATTGGATTGACTCAGGGAACGAGGAACAGAATGCCAAGCCATTACACAAAAGGTATTTGAGTTTTGTGAAAGTAGCAAGCACGAGGAAGAAACTCAGAACAACTCTACCTTGATTGTGTTAGGTATAAGTCGAAGTAGAGAGGGGATTTGACAGGCTTTCAGGATTCTGTTACAGTATCATAACTACATAAAAGTACATTCCAAGACTCCTCGTGACTCCTGTTTCCTGACCTTGCCTACCTTGAAGGACTGACAGCAGATAAAGCGCCCATGGCACCACAGGACCAACTCCTGGTATTCAAGATCTTCCTTTAGAGCAAATGCATTTCTCCCTGGTTTTTAATTTTTGGGCTTCCCTTTGATATTGCAAGTGACCAGGGAAGTGAAGGGCAGATCATCTGCATTTCCTTTCACTTCATTTAGAAATCTCAAAACATATAGTTTCTATGAAACTACCACAGCAGAACTTGTTTGACAACTTCCAAGGTGTGGAAGAAAAGGGAATTAATTTTGTTTCTTCTCCTTCCAAGAGAGTGTGCTTTCCATTTGTGTCTGGAACTTAATATTTGTGTTTTGGGGAAAATATTTTTGCAATGAATATATGAATATTTGCCTAACAAAATATGGTACATATAATCCAGCCTCCACAATCCTTTTTTAAAAGTATTTTATTTGATGTCAATAAAGAAGTTGAGCTAATATCTTCCTTGGAGGTATGAGGGTGTGAGTTACTTGTATAGATTGTTTTTGGAACACTGTGTTGCAAATAATTAGGCTTGTGTAACATTTACTGAGGCTTGATCATCTAAGCCTGGACAGTTCAGTGGTTTCATATAGATATCTACCATGTATTTGTATTTGACATTTGTCCTCCATTAAATTTCCTAAAACTCATTGGTTTACAAAGATATTTGAGGGAAAGATTATATCTACATATTGGATTATGACCTATTTTGATCATTTATTGGATATTACTAGCAGGGCCGCAACTAGGGGGGCAAGCGGGGCATGTGCCCTGGGCGCCGCACTGGGGGGGTGCCAAAATGACAAAATAACCCATGGGGGGGTGGAATCCATGTTTGCCCCAGGTGACACAGACCCTAGCTCCATCCCTGATTACTAGACAGAGATGCAGTTATCTAGCATGAGATGTTTGGGATCATTTAGGCCCATGGAACAGCTTTTCACAAGCTCCTGCATTGTCGTGTTTGGTAACAGCAGTGTTCATGATGTTGGAAAGGATAACAGTGGACATGGAAGATGCCATTGATGATCATGGGTTATGCTTAATAATGTTGTTGTTTTACAATTTTGAGGATATTTTGTAGACTTTTTCTTTTTTTAAATGTGTGAAGAATTTGCACAAATGTTTACTGTATTTTCAATAACTAAAATAGTGGGATCCCACAACATCAATTCTCAGCAATTTTGTGGTTAAAGAGGATCACAGAGGAGGGATTTAGAGGTTGCAGGTTGCCTGCCCATGCTCTGGTTACAAGTTACTGGTGTTCAGGACATACACAGTACAGTCCTTTCTATGTTTATTTACAGTAGGATTGGGCAATAAGTGATTCTTGAGATACTGTTGAACACCACTCCTCTTGGTCCCAACCAACCCCATCAGTGGTGAATAGTAATGGGAGTCACAGTCAAACAG
Organism: Charina bottae; assembly: GCA_023362775.1. NCBI lineage: Eukaryota > Metazoa > Chordata > Lepidosauria > Squamata > Charinaidae > Charina > Charina bottae. The sequence goes on from JALMGJ010000007.1 coordinate 32,685,159, forward strand.
CATCTGGAGAATGACCTGTTCCCCACCCTTGACTTAGAAGTGGGGCCTATTTCAGTAAAAGAGTGCGTAAGATTTCAGCCTGCATTACAGATGGAGGTACAGCTGAGGATAAAGTTTGTTTTCTGGAGCTTTTCTTTCAGACAAAATGTGTTTGAGAAAATAGGAGAATGGTTTTGAGATTCTAATAAATTGTTCGCAAAATTGACATTTAGTCATCGAATCCTGTAACTGTGCAAACATTACATTTTCCCTTTCATACACCCTATAGGAAAAAATGCATGCTCTCCAATAGAAATCTAATTGATTGATTGATTGATTGATTGATTGCTGTGTTTCAGTGCCTTGTTGTTCTGATTTCCAATCAACCCTAAATCTGAACAGCATTAAACTGCATTTTGATGATGATTCTGCCTTTCTGTGTAAACCACACTCTGTTTTGCTTCTTCTTAAAATAGGCACCCAGAGTCATATAGGACTGAGAAGCAGTAGAAATTGAAATGATAGATAGACAGACAGATCATTTAGGACAATTCCAAATATCTTAATGGCAGGTATAAGTATTTTCAAAAGTATGAATTAGTTTAGAACTGTTTATTTTAACTTCACCTCTTAATTTTTATTTCCAGGATGGGATTTTGACTTGCTATTTGGAGTGATAGTTACCAGATCTGAGCTAATGAAATCCAGACAACCATTAGACAACAGCACAAAGTTAGAGTGTTGTGCATCTCTCTGGATATCTCGTGGCCATCTGGATTTTTGCAGTCCAGATCTGGTAGTCCTAGTGATGGTAATGATTGTCACTGCTGGAAACCAGATGCAGTAATAATCAAGAAAAGAGATTAAAAAGTTCTTCATTGATCCAGGGTAGCTTATAGGAATAAAGTAGTTCCTATCAAGTTCAAAAGCATGTAACCTTCAGTGGGTGAACTTACAGCAATGACCCGCCTATCATATCTTAGGCAGGTGATGACTGTAGTTTGTTTTGGATCTAGGAATACTTGTTTAATATTTTGTCTTAAATAGGCCTTGGGTAAAAAAGAACTCTAACAATGCAAGTATTTTACATACCTGTGGCTGGGCATGCTAGTCTGTTGCAACATACAGAGTGGTAAATTCTATTTTGGTTAAGAGTTCATTGTCTGCAGTGCTAGAAGTTTCTTTATTTCTAGAAATTGGAAGTGAAGGCAAAATAAAAACAAATAAATCCAAGCAAGCTTCCTTTAAAATAAATACACACATACACACCATATATATCCTATTGGTTTTGTCTGTTTGTTTATCAGGATTATTGAGTTCTTTGCAGGAAGAAAACAATAAAGTGATAAGTTAAAGTGTAATAATAATAAGCACCACAGCATCAAAAATGAGAAGAGACCAGCAGTAATTAAAAAAAAACAACAATAGTTTTTTCATCTTGGCTTCTTTCCTCGTCTCTCATAATCTGTTGTTGCAGCTTGAAGTAAAGCCCTGCCATTTTGCCTGTGGTATTGATGGCCTATGTGATTCCACATAGTAGCTAGTTTGTTCTATAGAAATGCTTAATGGTACATATTGACTATGGCTTTGCTGTAGTTTGTCATGTCACAGCTGGACATAAATTACCACACAAGTCCTTTTTCCTCTAGCATTTTCTGTGTGTTTCAGGTCTATGTTTCTTATTTTACTTGGTGAAATAGGACTGCAGGTAGCTGTGTTGATGAAAATGACCTGTCAAGGCATAGTTAAAATCCATTAGCATCTCCTCAGTGTGCCCTTCCCCAGCCTTCTCCAGTTTGGCCCCTCCAGTTGTTTTGGGACCGCATTTTCTAGAATTTCTTGCCATGTGAACAACCTTATTTGTTAGGAATTTTGAGAGTTTCAGTCCCAGTATATTTGAGAGGAGTCAGTCTCTATCCAAAGTGGCCTTTTGTGATAATTGATTGCTGGTATTAATCTGCACAAACATACAATCTTGTTTTCATGTATGGAATCCCATATTTCACTCTTCTGAAGGGACATGATATAAAACTCTACTTTTCAAATAATCAGACATTTACTTTTCTTTAAGATTGCAAACAGAGGATTCTGTAATAAGTGCACTCTGAGATCTAAAATAGCATTTAACTGCCATCGTCTTTAGCATTTTTTAAAATTTGTGGCAATTTAGAGAGAGCCAGTTTGGTATAGCGGTTAAAGGCACCAGTTTAGGAGTTGGGAAACTGTGAGGTCTATTCCTGCCTTAGGCAGCTTTGGGCCAGCCACTCTCTCTCAGCCCTAGGAAGAAGGCAATAGCAAATCACTTCTGAAAATCTTGCCAAGAAAACAGCATTGACTAGTCCAGGCAGTCTCCAGGAGCCAAGACTGACTCGAAAGCAACAACAGTAAATTAAAAGCACTATAAATCAACATGAGAGAAACAGTATCCACTTCTTAGACATTAGACATAGATGCTTCTTGTCCAAATGATATCTCTTTCTTACTAATCCAGATTTTTGCAGCAGCAAACTTCATTCCTACTCTATGCAAAAAGAAAAAAAGAGAAAAGAGAGAGTTTATAGAGCTACTACTCTGCTGAAGAAGTGGGAAGAAATGGATCAAATTATTGCTTTGTCTGAGCTGTTGAGAAGGAGCTGCAAAGCAATGAAACTGGTGCTTCCTTTAGAGCAGGGGTCCCCAACCTGTTAGGAAGTGGGCCGTGGGGCTCCTGCCTGCAAACCCCGCCCCCCCGGTGGGCGCAATTGGCTCCCGCCTGCAAACCCCGCCCCGGTGTGCGCAATTGGCTCCCACCTGCAAAACCCGCCCCCCCCCCGGTCCGTGGAAAAATTTTCTTCCACGACCGGTCCCTGGTGCCAAAAAGGTTGGGGACCACTGCTTTAGAGGTACTAAAGGAAGAAGGCTGAGACGAGTTTCCTTCTATGGAGAAATGGAGCCACAACCTCTCAACAAACAAAACCCTAATTTTACAGTGGTTTCAGATACCACAGTTGAGCAAAAATATTTCAGCTCAGTAATGCAGCCTTCTCCAGCCTTCCTGGAGAAGTACCCTGGGTTAAGCTAAGAGTGTATGTTCATACAGACCTGGAAAGCTACCTATGGGATTGCCTTGACTCTCAGTAAAAAGCTACTCTAAAAAAAACATGTATCTTCAATGGGGGGTGGGTGTTTAAGTCAAAATAAATCTATATCCCTTCCCTTCAAAATTGGAAGCAGCAGAATACAGCACTGCTAAACCTGAAACAAATAATGTACAGTCATCAGAGAAATTATTATGCTCTATAACTGCTATTGAAGTTGTGTTTTTAAAAAACTGTAATTACAACTCTTGAAAATTTCAAGGGAGGAGTTCTCCTTTTAAAATCCCATTAAACTTCTTTTCCTCTCTAACACAGGTTTTTGCTTCAGAGTTCAGACTTACATCTTATATAAACGTTAGCTTCCATTCAGTCATCCTGCTCCTACTTGGTACCACTTTGACTGCAGGGCTGAAGATAGTAATTCTTGTTTATTCACTTATGATCATTAGCAATGTGTTATGAAAGCTGTCAGATTGGCAAGCATGATAGTGTGAAATGGGGGAAGGTGCTTGAAGGAAGCAATCAGCAGAGTTGGGCAAGTTGTTTGGAGTCGACTGCAAGCCCATACTTACAGGTAGGGATTTCAAATGCTAGTCTTTATGATGTGTCGTCTTATGTCACAACTGATGTGGAGATAAACTACTTTAACAGTCTTGCAAAATATTAATAATCTATTCTGTTTAAAAGTGAGGTGATCCAGAATCAAGAATGCATGGGCAGGACAATTTTTCTGGAATGGGCTGAAGAGGTATCAGTTAATTAGGGCTTTTCATTAAAGTCCTTTCACAATGGATGCTACAGCATGAGTGATATGTGCATTTGTATGCCCCAAAGACTTGCAGTAGTTATTAATGAAACAGAGAAATCCTATCATGATAGTCTCCTTAGAAAATCTGAATGTATGTCTTGGCCTCCTTCTTTCAGGAGGTCACGTAGAAGCTGTAGTAATGTGATAAGAGAACTGGATTTGCCACTTCCTTGGTATTTGGAGGATGTAGTTCAAGGCATGCTCACGTGGCAAGGAATCCTAGTAAATTGGATAGAATGTTCTTCCTGGGCAACATTGTTTTATATATTTAAAGCATTTTATCCCACTCTTTAAGCTGCTAGATCAGTGTTTCTGAACCTTGACAACTTGAAATTGTGTGGACTTCAGCTCCCAGATTTCCCCAGCCAGTCTTGCTGGTTCAATTCTGGGAGTTGAAGTCCACACATCTTCAAGTTGCTAAGGTTGAGAAACACTGTGCAAGATAGTAAATATAGATAGTGAGAAATGTCCCTGTTTTTACGTTTACCGTAGAAAATGGCTGACACCCAGGAAAAGAAAATGATGGGAAGAAGGAGGCACAAGTTAATTAATTTCAATTTTTATTGCAACTGGCTTGCATTAAAATATAATAAGGTAGCATGTTAGGTAGGTGACGGCTGGGAGAAGCCAAAGGCAGGTAGCCACTCTTCATAAGTCAGCCTTGTTTATCTTTTCCCCCTTCTGCCGTTATTCAGCTCTTAAACTAGCTGCAGTTAGATGGAATTGTTACACATGCACACACACATGCACACACCCAGGGTTGGACAGTACTGTATATGATCCGGATTATACAGTATGTACTAAAAGATTGTTTCCAAGCTTTCCTTGATCATCATGGGTTTTGCTGTCAGTAAAGACTAGTTTCCCACATGCAATATAGTCCCAGTGATTACGTTTTCATCAGTTATTTCCTTATGCTCAAAATGCCTCTGAAATCTGCATGAGAATCTTCCTGTCTTTGTCATTTTTGAAAGAGTACTGGGCATTAACCTCAAGGAATGCTGTCCAACCTTAGGGAAGCTCTTGAATGAGCACGTAGGGCATGGGACCCTGCAAATTTGGAGGAATTTTGTTTTTGTTTGGTTTTAGTGGGTCATCTGAAGAATTGGATTGGTGTATTTCCTTTCAAGTAATGTTGCTTTCTAGGAGGCACCCTGCCTTGCTTACTTGGATATTTTACTTTTGAATAAAGTTTATTTGCATGTATCTTTCTCAGTTTTCTTCCTTTTTCCTGAAACTAGACAAAGAAAGAAGACATAAGACTGTTAATTTTTTTCCTCTGCTTGTTGATTTAAGTTGCAGGCAAGGTGGAAGTGGATAAGCAGAAAAAGAAAGATAAGATGGGGTGGATGGAAAGATAAGATGGGGTGGAAAGTACATAGGGATGGATTTACAATTTTAAGCAAAGTGATCTAAATCACATTTCCTGGATTCCTTCCTCCTCATAATCAGTTCTCTAAATTTTGTGAAGCAACATTTCACTCAAAAATCGCAACAAAATGTATGCATCAGGAAAAATTGCAAACAAAAATGTATATATTAGGGAAAGTTGAGTACAAAAAGTAAATGTGCTTTTGTGTGTGAGTGAAAGCTGGCTGGGTGACCTTGGGCCAGTCACTCTCTCTCAGCCCAACTCACCTCACAGGGTGGTGGTTGTGGGGAAAATAGGAGGAGGGAGGAGTATTAGGTATGTTTGTCGCCTTGAGTTATTTATAAAGATGATAAAGGTGGGGTAGAAAATAAATAAAATAAAAATAAATAAATACTGTAACATGTAGGTTGCTTAATAGAGCCATGCAGGTATTTGAAGGGCCCTTCTCAAGGTAAAGTGGCCATACCACACTACTTCACTCACTATCAGAAGTTTCTGTGTATATACAACAATGAATGAGTAAGGTGGAGTGGCTGTTTGAAATAGATTAGCCCCAATTCAACACTTTATGAAGTATCTCACCAAGACAGAGATTATAGGCAACCTACACAGACCTACAGATTTCTGTATACCCATTATTGCATAATAGAGGTTATTTGGATCAAAAGGTATGGTTAAACATATTGAGAATCATGGGGAGCAATGAAGGAAACCTTTTCCTCTTTTCCATAGTATGTGTATCTGTTAAAAAAAACCTGCTAAGTCTTTATTATGCCAATATTGCGTCATTTATTATCTCATTAGGTATATAGATTCTGAAAGTTTTGTTTCCATTTCATAAATATACAAAAATAATGTGTAACTATACTGTCTTTTAGAATAAAATCACAAGTAAAAATACCTTTATTAGAATCAACTAAAGTGTTAAATAGTGAACAAGCTTTGAGTTCTCCTTCAGGTTTGATATTAAGCACTCAAGAGGTGAGACAGGAAGAGAGAAAGCCAGCTATGATTATTTGTTAATTGTATGTATTATTTTGTTTCTATCATTTACATGCTGCCCTTCAACATCACTATCTAAATCAGAGCTTTCCAAACTGTACGTCGCGACACAAAAGTGTGTCGCCACACACAGTCTGGTGTGTCGCCACACAACCCGGAAGCGCTGATCATCATCAGCGCTTCCGGGTTTTCCCGCGGCGACACACCAACGGCAAAAACCAAAAGCGGCAGCAGCGCTTCCGGGTTTTTGCGCGCTGCCGCAATGGCGGCACTTTCGGGTTTTCCCGCGGCAACACACCAACGGCAGTTGGTGTGTCGCTGCGGGAAAACTTTGGAAAGCCCTGATCTAAATTTACATTAAGAATAAAAAAAAACATCCCCTAAATCTGGTTAAAAATTGGTTTGCACAAAGTACAGAAAAGTAAGATGGATTCACTTCGGCAAAGCAGTTTCTGCTATAGAGGCAGGATAATTGCTTTTGCTGAAGCAGAGGCTACCCAGTTGCCTTGCATGAAGCAAGCAGTGTCTAAAACCATTTGGGGCCAGTAAGCACTCCTCTCAGCCAACCCCCATAATTCTGGCTGAAGTGCTTCTAGGCTGGGTGGCTTTGGGATTGCTCACAGTGAACAATGGCATGCTTAGCCTGAAAGACCTTCAAAATGCTAAGGGGGTTCTTTGGTGTGCTGTGGGATTTCCAGAAGACTTTGGGTGAGCACTCCAGAGGAGACTCCAAGCTGGCTGCCTTTGAAACTCACTGAAGACATATACTCAGCATACCCGAAAGCTGCCCAGTGTAAAAACACTTCAACTAGTGCTAGAGAAGAAGGTTTATCTCTACCATCTCTCACAGCACTTGCCCACAAAGGTTCTTTCAGCTTTCTCGCATAGCTGAAACACTACAGGAAGAGGCTGAGAGGGGCTCTGAAGGAGAGTGAGGTAAAGAAGCTGTGATGGAATGTGAGGAGGAGGAGGGGGAGGAGGATGATTTCGGTGCAGAAGGGGGGGGGCACATTCCATCAGGGAGATAAGGGTTCTCACAGCATTGAGAGCCTAAACAGGCCGAAGAAGAAAGGCTGGCCCCGCCCTAGGGTCCCAGGAGTATTTTCCCCCTTGGATCAGTTAGGGTACCTTTAGTCTGGCAAGATTCTGTATCTGGTAGGATCAATAAAGTAAACTAGAGCGGCAATTCCGGCTCAGCGTGGTCTTTTGCCAGTTTTTCCTGACAGAAGCTGAGTCACTTCACTTCACTCATAAAAGCAAGGAGATCTGCTTGCTTTGTGAAGCACCCCTTTGAAACTTTTCACAGACCTGGTTAAGAATACATCACATAGAAGCAGAAATAAAAACAAATGTAGCATATTTTTTATAATCCACATGAGAGTATTTTTAACTGGCACTCTGCAAAGCTTCAGAGGGATGCTTCACTTTGAAGGAGTGAACAAGCTGCCTCCAAGCTGCTACAAGTTCCATTGTAGCATGATGTGTACTATGCAAAAAAGGATCCCCCTCTCCCCCCCCCACGACAATGTCCAAAGCCCATAAAAATCACAAAATGGAAGGCTGGAAATATTATATAGACTAAATTGGATTGGAGCACACCAGATGCATTATGGATTCCTTAAATAAGAATGCTTGGATTAAATATTTAATGTGGCAACTGAAATTAAAGATACTGGTTTTGCCATCAATGTATTCTTTCTTGTGAGATACAATGCCATTGTGTATCCTAAACATAATGCAGGATGTATAACCTTTTTCATAGCCTCTGTATGTTATCTTGACATTCTCAGTAAGTCATCTTCACAAGTGAGAGCTTAACAGTCAAAACAATTCCTCATTGTTAAAAAGGACATTAAGTCTGATTCAGTTTTTATTTTTTCACATCACTTGACTGACATGTAAATACACTGATAAAGTGGAGTGCTGTTTATTATACTTAGGACAAACTAGATTAGATAATAAAGCTGCATCATTTTCTTCCCTTCCTCGTGTAGTGCTGTGCTTCAACCAGATGGTTGAAAATGTATGTCTGCTGCCAATCTGGAGCCAGATATAATTTGATTTATATAACATTTCTGGTGGATAAGCTATTTAGTGCAGAGGTTTGTGGGAAGTATTCCATAATGTAACTGCAACCTCTTGTTTTTTGTCAGCTTCGAAACAACTGTAGAACATAAGAAGCCATTTTATAGATCAATTCTATTATGGACCCGCTCAGTTTTACCCCACCGTGGGTTTAAAAATTGTACAAAGAGAAGAGGAAGGCTGGACCTAGACCCTCATCCCTATGTGTTTAAGATGATACTTCTACAGAGGAGAGTTTTATCTGCACATGTAGGCTCCTTGTTCGATGTGGTACCATCTATGACTTTATTTCCTCTCCTACAAGTCCAAAAAATCCCAGATATATTGACCAGGAACTAGGAGAGTTGCACTCCAAAGCACTGGAAAGTACCAAACATATGCCCCACTTCCCAAAAAGCATAGGTCTGCCATCTGCTACGCATGATTTGTTAACAGGCGAGGGGATATCATACTCGGGGAAAGGATGATGCCGATAGGATCAGGAGATATAATTCCATTGGAAACCTTCACGTACAGTTTCAAAATGGTAGTTCTCATTTGAGACTGAAGGAAATACAGCTCACTGCAGTGATGGAACGTCTGCTGACTTTAACCAAGAGTTAAAATGGAAGGGAGGTGGGAAGGAAAAAGAAAGGCAGTGAGAAGAAAAGAGCAGAATTAAAACAAGATGAGGAGGTAGCTTTCTCCCCTGCTTCTTGCTGTGTTTTCAGCTGTCATTCCTTATGGAAGCGGGTGCTTCATTCCAGTATGTTGAATTCAAGCTGTTTTTCAATACTCCAAATCAGAGTATGCACATTTCTTCCAGACTGCAGCACACATTGCCACATTCTCTCAAGGGTGCAATGAGTCAGCTTTGCTGGAAGATGAATTTGGGGTTAAGTAATTTTGATTGCACTTCCTTTGGATATTCCAGACCATTTTGTTTTGTATGATAGTTCATTGCTTGCTTCTGATGTGTCTCTGGTGGCTTTTGCTGTTCGCACAAGACACCTAAGCCAAATGTTGGGCATGAGAGAGGAGAGAGGCTTGACTATCTGTCGCTTTTTAAAATCAGTGGGCCTGGCACAAAGAGCCAAAACGTTTTCGAAGTCATGCCGCAAGGAACCCAATCCCAGCTTTCCCTCCAGCACCTACTCGATAGAAAATATGTCCCATTTCATACTTCTAACACTTATCAACAACTAATTTCCTTCTGTGTGTATGGTGGATTTGCCATGCCCAAGAGTTTTCAGGAGAAAGAAAGAAAAAAAACCACCACCTCATTAGGCCAACAGTGGTCAAATCAATCCATCTTTCTCATGGTTAGGGAAAACAATCAGGACGCTGGTTGTTAAAATAGAAATATACAGTAATGTCAGTAAAGGTAAAGGTTCCCCCCGCACATTTGTGCAGTCGTGTCCGACTCTAGGGGCCGGTGCTCATCTCCGTTTGTTAGCCGAAGAGCCAGCGCTGTCTGAAGACGCTTCCACGGTCATGTGGCCGTCATGACGCTGTTACCTTCCCACCGAAGTGGTACCTATTAATCTACTTGCATTTGCATGCTTTCGAATTGCTAGGTTGGCAAGAGCTGGGGTGAGTGCTGGAGCTCACTCTGTCACCCGGGGCTAGGGTCTCGAACCTCCAAACTTGCGATCAACAAGCCTGGCGTCTTACCCGCTGAGCCACCACGTCCCCTGTAATGTCAGTATGCTATGATAATATAAATAGGCTGATTCTCACTAGAAGTATCTCTCTGCCTGCTATTGTTATCCCTGATTGGTGGGTCTCCTGTCATTTTCCTTTTGAAAGCTCCCCAGAGACTTATTTCTAAGGGCTGGGAGAATGCAGACCAAATGCATCACCCAGTCTAGGAGCAATGCATGAAAAAACCCTCCCTTATGTGCCTCCCATGCATATCTTCATGGCCAGATAATTTTGTAACGAGGTGGCCATTCTAATAGGTGTAGCAGATTTCCCACTGATAAACGTTCTTTGTTTCTTACAATTAACTTTCCAGTGCTTATTTTGAGATGGTGTAATGCCGGTAAATTAGAGAACAAGCTCTTTTAAATTCTCCCATATCTTTTATCTGAATAACATCTGCATATTTTGGTACCTGGATATAATGAGCAGTAAGAATAACCTTGAGGAACAGGAGGAAGAGCCACAACCAAGGCAACAGTCAGATAAGAGAAATCTGGGCCCAAAGTGGGAATGTAATTTGAGAAAGGGTCTGAGACTTGACCCTCCCTAGTTTTCTTGAAGATGGAGGGAGGGAGGGGGGAGGCGCATTCAGACTTGCAAGATTCTGTTACTGAAACCTTAAATAAAAGTAGTGTTTAGTATTTAGTATTTACTAAAAGTAACTTTAGTTTCCTGGTCTGGACTACCTCAAAGGGCTGACATTGCATATTTCTCATCTCTCCCCTCCCATCACCATGTATGTTAAACCTCTTTTATGTTAAATGTGTTGGTCATGGGGAGGTAAGGGGAGAACAGCATAGACCAAAGATGGCCAAATTTTTGTGGCCAGAGCCACGCTTAAGGAAGACAAGAGCTGCATTGAGCAGAGTAGTAGTGTCATCCACAGGATTGTTGTTTTTGTTTTTCTCAATTTATAGAGGATTTGTGGGGTGGGTTTTTTTGCTTTGTTTTTTAAATGATTAATGGGGAATCAGTAGGTTGTTGCACTTTCTGTGGGCAATTCATCCAAATTATTGGGGTTGTCTTGCCCAGAAATTGGTAAATCAAAACCTGAGGGCAGCAATAAAGTTTTGCAGACTGGCCTTACATTCAAGACAGTTACTCACTTCTTCACAGTGGAATCACAAGACTTGTAAAATTAAGCATCATCTTCATTTACATCTCATGCTCATGAGCCATTAACCTCTTCCTCTGCTTAAGTCATATTCTACTGATGAATTACATAGGTAATTCTGTTACTTTTTGTGTAGGTTGCTGTAAAAGGGCTGATTTCCGCAGGAAAAGTAGTTGCACAATAGGATTCCTTCCTGTATTTGAGAGTGAAGAGTTATCAGTCAAAATCACTTTGCAATGTTTTCTTTGAGGAGTAGCTCAGAACACTTTTGTGCTGACAGTTTTATGTCTGTAAATTACTGAAAATGTACCTTTTTAGTCTGCTGTATGGATGAGTAATGTTGTGTCTTGTTACTTAAATATAATTACTGGAATTTGAGCATGAAAACTCTGTACTATATTGCTAAGAATCCTTTTCCTTTGGGGGGAGGAGGGAGGAAAAAGAAACATTGAGACTTTTTTTTTTGCATTGAGAGAGAGTAAGGGGGAAAATGGTTGCTGAAAACCTTTTCTCCAAATGGTCAGTGGCCCTTTAGAGCAGGGTTTCTCAACCAGGGTTCCGTGGAACCCTAGGGTTCCATGAGAGGTCAGTAGGGGTTCCCTGGGAGATCACGATTTATTTTAAAAATTATTTCAAATTCAGGCAACTTCACATTGAAGAGGTAAGTTCCATTCTTTATTTTTAGTTTAAGAACACTGTTAATGCATATATACAGGCCTGCACATGAAACGAATATAATAATTTTGTAACTTCTGGCCTATATTTGATCCTGAATGTGCAGGGGTTCCCCGAGGCCTGAAAAATATTTCAAGGGTTCCTGCAGGGTCAAAAAATTGAGAAAGGCTGCTTTAGAGTGTAGCTCTTCAACTTGCCATGCAAAGCTTGATGCTACTGTCAAAATGTTGGAAATTGCAGAGCCTTCCCTAGACCCAGAACATTAAAATAAATATAACTGAAATTATTTTCTGTTTCATTCTCCTTCTGTTGTTCCTCTTGTGTCTATTTTTAGATTAGCCTTTTCTTTGTAAAATGCTATGAAAGGAGCATCTTTAGTGTCAAAGCATGCTGTTAATAACTCTTAACAGCTGTCCATCTATAATGTTACACTTAATCTGTAATGTTACAGAGGGGAAAAATTGAAACTGAAAGGGACTAGCTGCAATCATTTTATTTATTTATTTATTTATTTATTTATTTATAGTGATATTTATACCCCGCCTATCCCCTCCCTAATGGAGGACTCTAGGCAGCTTACATTCATATATATACAATTCAAATTATACAATTCACCAAATTCAATTATACAAATCACCGCGTGTGAAGGGAGGGGGGTGAGGGAACCGACTCTACTAGGCTCCGGACTACAATTCCCAGGATGCCTTGAGCCGGCTGCTGACGTCCTGTAGCTGTCACATCTGGGTCCGTCGTCACCACTGCCATTTGATCTCTCCGATCCTCTCCTCCGGTGGAGCTGACTTCCCGACAGGACGCCAGCAAATTAGCCCACTTAAGGTGGTACCCATTTTATCTACTTGCTAGGCTTTCGAACTGCTGGGTTGACAGGATGACACAATCATGTGATCCATATCTCAATTAGGTAAGATACAAATAAGACATGTGTCTACATATATAAAAATATCACTTTCATGGATGCCACAGCTCATCCTAGAAGCTTTAAATTAAACATTACATCAGAGCCATAACCATAATCAAGTTCTTACATCAACACTGAATCACAGTTTAAGGTGCTGACTCTTTCCAAACCTGTTAAACATAGTTTTGTAGTTAAGAAATGAATAGGAAATTATGGTTAATTGGAAATTGAGGGGTCCCCCAAGCTTCATGGATATGGGGAGTAACTAGCAATGTATTTTCTTTGCTTTTTGTGGAATGAGAAGTGTAGGGATTTTTATTCTTCTAAAACTCTCTATTTCCTCTCTACACACACACACAGCCCAAAGATAACCTTCAGTGTCTCTTTCATGGTGCTTGTCCATAGACATCATTGAGAGTCAGAGAATACCCTCTCTTCTCTGCTCCAGCCACCACTGCATCTTGCAAGCATGTGCACAGCTATCTGGGAAAAGCAGCTTCAGGGAGGGAACTGTTTAGAATAGAGCAGTGTTTCTCAACCTTGGCAGCTTGAAGATGTGTGGACTTCAAATCCTAGAATTCCCCAGCCAGCCATGCTCTCTGGGGAGTTCTGGGTGTTGAAGTCCACACATCTTCAAGCTGCCAAGGTTGAGAAACACTGGAATAGAGGGTTGCTCAATGGAAACATTGCTTAACTCCTTACCTGACTGCTGTTCTTACTCAACTCACCCTCAAATTGCTTCCCTTTCCTATATTTTCAGTCCCTTGGCTCTGCTCAGAATCCTTGCATTGCTTCTCTTTTTAAATGCAATGTATGCAACTTGCCCAGAATAACTGGAAACTAATTGATTTGTAAATAAATCAGTCTACCATCTTGTCTCTGTCTGGATTTCCTGAATCTAATTATTTTTGAGAAGTGATGCTACCTGAGTTTTCATCCCTTTCAGACTAACGAGGGAAGACAGCAGGCTATAAAATATTCAAAGGCTTCAGCAACACAACTAACAGTAACTACTGAATAAAAGAAAGAGCTGATTGCTTTATTCATGAGCAGTAAAGGGTACAAAATGTTTTTCAAAGGAAGTTTTTAATGCAAGAGATGAGGGGCAGTTATCGGTATGTTTTGAGGAAACATGCTTGATTAAAGGACTCTGGTATATACAGATAACCCAAGTACAGCAAAGAGGCTCATTATTCTGGCAAACAGCTGGCTTGAATACCTGATCTTGACCTTTGCTCTCCGTCAAGAGAGCATTCTAGCTTTAATAATGAATATGCAATAATCGAGTATGTATTTTTTAGGAGTTTAGAAAGTGATAGGTTTCTAGGGTTTCATATCTCACAGCACTTTTGACAAATATCCTCATAGATCATGGTTGATGAACTGGCAATATGCATTTCTTCTCTTTCAGAACTTTAAATTATTTCAGAATGTTACTTCTTTAATACATTAAATTTATATTAAATTAAAATTATTTCAAATAGTCTTTTCTTTTCTTTTTTTTATAAATTTTATTAAGATTTTCAAATATACAAAGTTAAGTTGAAAATGAAACAGAAATAGAAATACAAATCAACAAGAAAAGAAAAGAAAAGAAAAGTGTAGTAAAGTAAAAGAAAGAAAAAAGAAACAAACATAGAAATTAGATAACTTCCGATCTGTCCATGGTCATAAGAATAAAAAAGATAGTTCATTCTTACGTGCTGGCTATTCATATAACATTCATATACATTTCTTGTCTAATATATACTATTTATATATAATCTAATCATCAAAACCCCATGCAAGCTTTACTCCTCCTGCTTTTTGCAAATAGTCCATCAAAGGCTTCCACTCTTTAAGAAAATAACAGTGCGTTTTCTTTTAATAAGCATGTCAATTTGTCATTTTCTGCCATGTCTAGTAATTTCAACATCCATTCCTGTATTGTTGGTACACTTTGGTTTTTCCAGTTTTGTGCATATAAAAGTCTTGCTGCCGTAATCATGTATTGTATTATTCTAAAAAAATGTTTTTCTATTTGTACATCCCAAATTCCAAGTAAAAAAAATTCTGGTTTAAATGGTATTCGTATTTGTAATATATTTTGCATCAGTGAATGTATCTCAAACCAAAATTTCTTTGCTATTTTACATGTCCACCACATATGATAGAAAGACCCCTCTTGTTTTTTACATTTCCAACATAAGTTGGAAATATTCCCGTACATTTTTGAAAGTTTTTGTGGGGTCATATACCATCGGTACATCATCTTGTAAAAGTTTTCTTTTAAGTTTATTTATTTATTTATTTATTTTATTAAATTTATATTACCGCCCATCTCCCCCAACAAGGACCCTGGGCGGTGCACAACAAAATAGTGATTAAAAAATATATAAAATTACATAAATACAAAATATAAATTCCAAGAAAAATATTAAAATAGGTCACTGGGAGGCTTCAAGGGGCCAGCCATCCCCAAGAGGAACTGTTGACGTTTCCCTCCCAGGCAAGACGGCAGAACCAGGTCTTTAAGCCTTTCCGGAAGGCTGGGAGCGAGGACATCAGCCTCAGCTCCAGGGGTAAGATATTCCAAAGGGCGGGCGCCACTGCAGAGAAGGCCCGCTTCCTAGACCCCGCTAGGTGAAACTCTTTAAGCGATGGGGTCCGTAGCAAGCCCTCTCTAGCTGAACGGGTGGGACGGGTCGATGTTCTGGGGATGAGACGGTCCCTCAAGTAACCTGGTCCTATGCCATGTAGGGCTTTAAAGGTGATAACCAACACCTTGAATTGTACCCGGAAGCAAACTGGCACCCAATGCAGCTCGCGTAACAACGGTGTCACATGGGCCGATCTTCTGGCCCCAATAATTGTCCTCGCAGCTGCATTCTGGACCAGCTGAAGCTTCCGGATACTCCTCAAGGGTAGCCCCATGTAGAGTGCATTACAATAGTCTATGTGGGAGATGACGAGGGCATGAGTGACTGTTATTGCACAAAGTAAATTTTAATCCTTTAGTCCACATGTCTTCCCATTGTTGAAGTTGTATATTGTGGCCAATATTTTTTGCCCATTGAATCATACAGTCTTTAACTTGTTCCTCCACCATTTCTCCTTTTAATAATAATTTGTACATTTTAGCAATTAAGTGTTCATCAGTTTCACATAATTGTATTTCAAATTCTGATTTAGTTTGTTCAAATTCCAATTTTTTTATCTAACTTAAATTTCTCTATAAGTTGCATATATGAAAGCCATTGAAAAGTATATCCTTCTTGAGCAAGTTCATCTTTTGATTTAATTACATAATGTCCTTGTTCTTTTTTTAAAAAGTCCTTATATGTCAGCCACTTGTCCTTATTTCTTATTTCTGTTCTATAGAATGCTTCTTGCGTAGAAATCCATAAAGGTCTCTTATAACATAAAGTTGATTTATATTTATTCCAAATTCTCAACAAAGATCTTCTAATATAATGATTTTTAAAGTCCACATTAACTGTAGCCTTGTCGTACCACAAATATCCATGCCATCCAAATCTTAATTCATGTCCTTCCAAATTTAATAATTTTTCATTTTTTAAAACAATCCATTCCTTAAGCCATACCAAACCACAGGCTGCATGGTATAATTTCAAATCCGGGAGTCCTAGACCTCCTCTTTCTTTTGAATCTTGCAAGACCTTGTATTTTATTCTTGGTTTTTTCCCTTGCCAAATAAATTTAGAAATATCTTTCTGCCACTGTTTAAATGGTTCCTCTGATGTCAATACAGGTAGTGTTTGAAAAAGATATAGAATTCGTGGTAATATATTCATTTTAATCGCTGATATTCTGCCCAATAATGATAATTGTAACTTTCCCCATCGATCTAAATCTTTTTTGATATCTGTCCAAAGTGGAGTATAGTTATTTTGAAATAATTTAACATTCTTCGATGTTAAATAAACTCCCAAATATTTTACTTTTTTCTCCATAGAATATCCTGTCATTTCTCTCTGTTTCTCTTGTTGATGGTAATTCATATTCTTAGTCAAAACTTTTGTTTTCTGTAAGTTAACTTTGAACCCTGCTAACGACCCAAAGTCTTTCAGTTTCTGCATCAATAAATCAATTCCATCCAGTGGATTCTCTAAAGTAATGACTAGATCGTCAGCAAAGGCTCTTAACTTATAAACTTCCTTTTTAACTCTAATGCCGTGGATACCATTATCTTGTCTAATATCTCTAAGTAAAACTTCTAAAACCAATATAAACAAGAGTGGCGATAAAGGACATCCTTGTCTTGTACCTTTTTGTATTTCACATGGTTTACTAAATTCTCCGTTAACAATTATTTTTGCATGTTGAGGTGTATATATTGATTTAATCCACTTAATAAAATTTCCTCCAAAATTCATAGTCTCCAATACTTTAAACATAAAGGACCAGTTTAAATTGTCAAACGCTTTTTCCGCATCTATAAATATCAAAGCGGCTTGTTTTTCCTTATGTTGTTCTAAATACTCCAGGACATCCAAAACATTTCTAATATTATCTCTAATTTGTCTTTTAGGTAAAAATCCTGCTTGATCTTGATGAATAAAATTTCCAAGAATATTTTTCAATCTTTCCGCCAATATTGTTGTAAATATCTTGTAGTCATTATTCAAAAGTGATATTGGTCTATAATTCTTTGTTGAATTCAAATTTAGCTGTTCCTTCGGAATCAATGTAATATGGGCCTCTTTCCATGTTTCTGGCATAATTCCTGTTTTCAAAATCGAAATTTCTCATTTTGTCTCTCATAGTTGAGGTCTACCTATGATGTCAATTACAGGCCTCTCTCATCTTTTTAAGTGGGAGAACTTGCACAATTGGTGGCTGACTAAATACTTTTTTGCCCCACTGTATACATAGTTCATCTTCAAAGTATTTATAATAAGCTGCCGATAAGCCATACGGTCCTGGCGCTTTTCCACTATTAATTTTCTTAAAAGCCATTGTCATTTCTTTTGTTGTTATAGGATTATTAAGTATTATTCTTTGTTCATCATTTAAAGCAGTTAATCTTTGCTTACTCATATATTCATCAATTTCAGCTAGTTGAACATCCTGTTTTTTATACAATGCTGTGTAGTAGGAATGAAAAGCTTCTTGTATATCCACATTATTCACTAAAGTTTTCCCTTCATGTTGTATATTAGAAATTATGTTTTTTTGTCTTTGTTTTCTTAATTTATAGGCTAACCATCTTCCTGGTTTATTTGCAGATTCAAAGTATTTCTGTTTCGTAAATCTCATTTGAGTCTCTATTTCCTGTACCAAAATCATCGATATTTGTTTTTGTAAAAATTTAATTTGAGTTATCAATGTATTATCCATTGGTTTATCCCTCAGACATTTCTCTTTACTTTTAATTTCATCCAAAATCAATTGAATTTTTTCTCACTTCTTTCTCCTCATTTGAGCATTATATTGAATAAAGTAACCCCTCATATAGGCTTTACTTGCATCCCAAACTATTTGAGTACTAGTGTCCTTGTTTAAGTTCAGTAAAAAATATTCTCTTAGTCTTTTCTTACATATATCAACAACAACTTCTTTCTGAAAAATTGACTCATTTAACCTCCATTGGAATATATTCCTTTTCCCTTTAATAATTAACAATACAGGGTTATGATCTGATAAAATTTTAGGTAATATTTCAACCTTATTAGCATCCATCATTAAAGTTTTAGAAATCAAAAACATGTCTATTCTAGAAAATGATTTATATCTCTCTGAGTAGTATGTATATTCTTTAGAATTCCCATTCATAAGCCTCCAAATATCTTGTAAATCCAACATGTCTTTCAAATCAAAAAAAGTTTGGGGTAGTTTTCCCTGAGTGGGTTTCACATTTTTTTGCGAATGTCTATCTTCCATTGGGAGAATCACCCCATTCCAGTCACCCATAAAACACCAATTCTCATATGATAAGTCCAAAAGTTTATCCATCAAATTCTTGTAGAATAGTCCTTTATCAAAATTTGGAGCGTAAAGCCCTACCATCAATGTTTTAGTCCCTTGTATCCACTCCAGAAGCTCCCATCTCCGATAAATCTTCACTCTTTTCCTTATCTTTAGATGTCTCTCTCTTTTCTTCCAAAACCTTGGATGGATCACTCATATCTGTCTTATATTTCTCTAAGAATGCTTTTGCTTTCAAGATGGAAGTTATTTTAAATCTTTGCTCTTTAAAAGTAAAAGATACTCCCTCTACTCTTTCCCATCTAAATGGTATATTATTTTGCTTTAATTTATCTGTGAGGAAGGAGTATTCTTTTCTTTTTCTTAATATTCTTAGTGGGACTTCTTTTAAGACAATTATATCCTTCCCTACTATATTCAGTCTGGTATTATGATGTTTCTTCAGGATTTGCTCTTTTGTAACTTTCCTCACAAAATATATCAATATATCTCTTGGCACTTTCTTCTCTCTAGCATAACGTGAGTTAACTCTAAAGATTTTATCTATTTCAGAGTCTAGATCTTCTACTACTATCTCTAAAAATTGGGCTAAAGCACCAACTATATATTCTCTCGTATTCTCATTTGATTTTTCTGGAACTCCTCTCAATCTCAAAATAAATTCTTTCTCTCTCATTTCTACTAGTGCGATAGCATCTAAATTATATTCCATATCTTTGGTAATAGATTCTGATTTAGTCTCTAGTTTTTGAATCTGTCCTTGTGTCTCTTTAAGTTCCCCTGACAGATTATTCACTACCTCCTTGACATTCTGTATTTCTTTTCTGAAGTCCAGTTTTAAGTCTTCTTTCATAGCTTCCATTTTTTTGTCTACTTGTTGGCCTAAATTGTCTATTTTTTTGTCCATTTTTTTATCTAGGGAATCAATTGAATCTTCCATCTTTTTCTCTAAGGTAACAATAGAGTCTTCCATCTTTTTCTCTAAAGTAGCAGTTGAGTCATCTATTTTTTTATTCAGTACTGTAATCGCATCCAATATTTTTTTCATATCTGAAGTTGGTAGTTCTGAAGATGTTGCAGTGGAGTCTGTGGACATCCTTCCGGTCTCTTTCTCCTTTTCCTTATCTCTGTCTCTCTTCACCCTGGCAGCCACAGTAGCCATACTGTATGTAGTATTCCTGTAAATAAAAAAAAAAGACAGGAGGAAAAGGGAAACAACAGCAAACAACAAAAAAGAAAAAAAAGGGGGGGGGAAGGGGAAAGAGGAATAGGGATTATTCAAAAGAGGGAAAAAAAAGAGAGAAAAAAATAGTCTTTGCTTTTCCAGTGAATGAAGTAGGGCAAGATGAACCTGGCTAGGGGAGGCATTCCAAACCTCAGATTCCGCTGTTGAGAAAATCCTGTTCCTGATTGCTCTCTCTCTTCTTGGATGGCAGAGACATATATTGAAACACATACCCCAATTCAGAGTAATAAACAGCTTTTTATTCAGAACTAGCTGTAGTCTCTGAACTATCTTCAGAAGTCTTCAACTGTGTGTTAATCATGGCTGGCTGAGGAATTCTGGGAGTTGAAGTCCACACATCTTCAAGCTACCAAGGTTGAGAAACACTGATCTGGAGGTTGTCATGCATCAATCACCAAAGTTACATACCTTGGCAAAAGTTGCCCATAGAAGCAAATTAATGCCAACGATGGGTCCAGGAAGATCCTAAAGCCAGAAACGTGTTTTTTTTAGTTAGAGCATAAGTAATCCTGTACAATATAAGAACCAGGCTCCCTGCTTCCAATTACAAAGTGTGTGTTATAATGCTGCCTCTCACTAATTTGTTATGTGAAACAGAATGCTGTATTGACCCTGGATTAGGGCGAGTATGAAATCCTAATGACTTCTATGATTTGGAAAATCCCTTATCCTCTAGTATTCTCTTCAGGTTAATTTATCTTGCTTTACATGGAGGAAAGAAGCCACAGAATTTCTTTGTTGCTTTTTCCTGGTTGGATCTTATGTCAGAATCTTTGAACAAAATATTTTTATGGTTGTCATCATGTGGATCACATGAGAGATCTATTGTTGAAGAATAGTTAAAAATCTTGCTCCAAGTACTTAAAATACTTGCACAGACAATGATAGAAAATTAGCTTCTTTTTTTCTTTTCTTTTCTTTTCTTTTCTTTTTTTTTTTTTTTGGTGGTTAGGGAAGAATTGCTTGAATGATAAAGTAGGTGGTATTTATAGGCACTGTTTTGTATATTCTAAAAATAAAATGGCTAACTACTAGGTTAGAGATGAGCCATAATTTATAAAGAACCATAGAAAGTGCTAAGCAACAGCAAAATGTATAAATGCTCCATGGCAACTCTGCTGCCCGCTTTTTCTAATATTTCTTTCCAAGAAGATGAATGTGGAGTTGGGAGTAAAATCACATCATTGCTATGTAATAATAGTGTAATGGATTGTAGAGATCAGATATTGCTACAGTAAAGGCAAGGAGATTCTGGAATAGTGTAAATGTCTTACTGAAATTACTGAAGTAATACACACACACACACACACACACTCCAATAGAAGAGAATATATGTAGCTCAGGGTTGAACTGTGGAATCCTTGGTGCACTCTCTGCTTGGTTGTTTGCTTGCAGATATTTCATTACCTAACTAGGTAAACTAGGTAACATCATCAGTGGTGGTGAGTGTGGGGTTTGCTCCCTTGGTCTAAATACTGATGTAGAATCATCATCATCAACATACAATATAAGGACTGTAACAGCCACTATGTAGGACAGGCAGGCAGAAGATTAGCAGAGCACATCCATGAACACCAACTAGCAGTCAGAAGACACAATGAAAACTCCATCTCACAACACATGGACAGACGCAATCATAGTTTCAACTGGGAAACTGTGAGCATCATAGACTAAGCAAAATCCAAAAATACTAAGGAACTCCTGGAATTCAGACAAATCAGCCATCAGTAAACACATAGAGATAAACCACATTTACACACTATTCAAAAGAGACAATAAAAAAGCTAAGAAGGAAACAAAAGACCAGAACACATCCTTTCCAGGAGCCAACACCCAGACAAGCAGGGATTAACACCAGACAAACAATCAAGCAGAAAATAATACCTTAATCAAGGAGCTACCAAGGAGAAAACCACACTCCCACCAACACTGGCAGGGAAAGCTACTGTATATAAACGGGGAGCAAACCCCACACTCACCAGCACTGATGATGTTACCTACTTGGGTAATTAAATGTCTGCAAGCAAACAACCAAGCTCAGAGAGCACCAAGGACTCCATACACTCTCTCTGTGTGTGTTTGTATGCTTATTCATTCAGGACATCTCAGTATGATGCTTCAATTCTTAAATGCTTCTAACCACCTCAGTTCCCTCCCCTCCAAGCAATATAGTTATATATAGTAAACTAAAATGTAAAGCATATCTCCTATCACAACTGAAAGTTTATTTGGAGGACAATTTCTGTGAATTACTCCTGACTTGGACTCTTATTGTTTCATGTGCTTACAGAATAAATCCCAGCACCACCTAATACTTCTTTACAAAACAAAACAAAAAATCTTTCTTGGCTGTCCAAAATTTCTAGCTGCAGGTTTAGATACTTTTTTACCCCTTCACACAGCTTTCCTGTTTCAAGAACAATTAATAAACACAGAAAGGCAATGGGGTTTTGTTACTGTTGTTATTAAACATTCAGAAGCAGTCATGCAAATTGTCATTAAATGAAGTTTAAACAAGTTTAGAGTTTTGACAGTGATTTATCTGTGACTGCCTAGAACAGCCTCTCTCCACCAGCCAGTCTTGAGATGTGTACAATATCCATTACTCCCAGTTTGCTTGTCTGAATCCCATGTGATTAGAGATGACTGGAGCTGTACTCCCACATATCTGGAAATTGTTAGGTGGGGATAGTTTGCCCTAGGCCAAATGCCAAGGGCTGAAGATGGATGCAAAGTTTGTTGACATCTGCCTCACTCACCACTTATGGCAAATGGCAATTAAGCATGTTCCATCAGGCCTTGATAAAGGACATAACAAAGAAATAGAGAAATTGTGCTGCTGTTCTAAAATAGCCCTTGAGAATGACAGTTTTTAGAGTAACTAGGAAAGCAGAATCAAGACATAAAAATAAGACTTGGAGAGTATAGAAGTTGATCAATTAACTGAGAATAAGTTGTCATCTGCACTTGGGTGAATTCTCATACATAGGCTTTTAAAAGAATCCTTTGTGTGCTTGGAGGTACAGGGTCTTGAGCAAAGATCATGAACTCAGTTGTCCATTATACACATAGATTAGTTTTACTGGATGCTGAGCTACAAATATATGTCATTAAGCTTTTCTTTATTTAGGATTGTATTGCAAGCCTACCAGGCAAGTTATAACATTATTGAATACTCTGTGTGTGTGTTCTTCCCTAACCATCACATATGAAAGAAAGAAAATATTACACATGTAATATTACATGTGTAAAGAACCTGTTGCTAGCCTTATGAAGATCCTGTTGCAGATTGTTTCATTCAAGGCATCATATAATTATAATAATTAAATCTTAGTCTTTTTGTGCTATACCCAGTTGAAAGTAGAGGGAGACAAGTGGAACATATAATAAAATACAGCAGTAGTCCATCCTCATCTCCTCAGGGGAACTTTTTCTATTTTTCTTTGTCAACTCTCAGTATTCCTTGGCTCATCAAAGCAATTGAACATATTCATCCTCATTAAACTATTTGGGAACATTGATGCTCCTTCAGAGGCCTTCTTTTTTTCTTCTTCCTGGCATTCAGCCACCTAAGTGCATTAGAGGAGAGGATCGTATAGTTGATTTCAGATTAATTGATAGAGTATATGCATGTTGATAGAGTATATTCATTCAGGTGACATATCCGTAGATGTGGCAGTATTTCCTACTTGCCATAAATATATTGTCATTTACTATGGATGACATGATTGTTGGGGGATCAAAGGAAAAATGTGTTAAAAAGTAAAGTTGACCAGCAAAAGATGTTCTCCTTTTCTATTGAGCAAATGCAAAGATGATAAATAATTCCCGCATTTAAAGAAAACCAACTTTAATGAATAAATTAGATGTTAGCGCATGACAAATTAAAAAGAGCTGTAGAAAGGTATGAGAATTTGAAACACTATTTAATAATGAACATTCATAGTGGCTTCTGGAAAGTGGGGTAAGAAAATAACTCCTTTTTGTAGGTAAATGCAGCTGAACTACAACAGGAGCTTCCTAGAATGTTATAATTAAAAGGGAAATTATAAAATAACATTTTATAAAATTATAACAATTTTGAGCTCATAACTGGCTTTGTTGTGGTAACCAATAAACCACAGCAGAATAAATAAAGTAATAAAATAAGAGTTTTCATTCAGTTCCCTCAAACAAATTGTGTCAGAATAATAGGCCCAGAATCCAAAGTGTTTCAAAACATCTATCTGGAAATTCCCAATGCACCTGACTTCCCTTTTTATGTAGTACAGTAGTAAAACAACTTCTTTCCCCTTTGAGTTGTGAATTGCTTTTTAATGTTGATTTTATACAGTAGCCAGAATCTGTTTCTATGGTTACAGTACTATAGTTCACATAATCCTCGGAGGAAAGAGGAGTCTTCTAGCAAAGTTTCTGTTTCTGATACAGACTGCAGTGCTTGGTTACTATTAGTATTTTCCTACCAGACTTAATAGGAAATGTAAACTGAAACATCCAGCCATATCATGCAACAGATCTGATATTTTATGGCAGTTACGTGTGTGTGTGCGTGTGTGCACTCACACAACTGTATGAAATTTATCTGAATGAGCTTTTCACCATTCATTATGACACTTTAATACTTCCATATTATTCCATAGGTTTAAGATTCAGTAAATGAATATCCATAAATATCCTTATTCAGCATTTTGATGAAGCCCTGTCCCTAATATGCTCTGGTTCCCACAACTTTTCTTCATATATCTTCAAACAAAGAAATAAAAGTATTGTTACAACATATAATTTTTCATTGAAATCTTCTCTCACAGCTTCTTCAAATATATTTTGTCATTATTTCTCAAAACTTGGGGGTTACCTATTACCACAGATTAATTTTCAGTTGCATGACAAACTATTGAGTTTCTTTACTGAAAAACATAGTTCTTATCTAGTGTTTGTGTTACTGTCAAGTGACATGTATATGTTGGGGTTTTTCTCCTTCCTTAGGAATTTCCATTGAGTGCTAAGAATGCCACTGGAATGCATCTGGAGAAGAAATGACTCTGCTCTTTCTCATCCATTTCTTCCCATCCTTCTCATGCTGTTGTAATTGATCTGATTCAGAAGAATTTTATTCTAAGATCATGACTGAAGAAAAGAATCTGGGGGTGTCTCAGAAAGGCTTGTCACCTTCAAGAAGTACTAGCAGCTGTTCTTCCAAACAAGGAAGCAGGCAGGTAAATATAAAGTTATATTAAACTTTGTTTAAAACTTTATAGATTTGTGAAGAACGTGAACTAAATATATAGTATATTAAGTCTTGTCCTTGGGATTAATTCAGAGAACCATACTGTTGTATTGAGCATATATGATGAATAAATCTATCATGAATTTTGGACATGATGTTTTGTGTTGGCATTGCATCCTATACCAAATATAAGACTTAAATAGCTGTACAATTGGCACAGCTATCACTGTCTTGTAAATTACAGTATTGGTATTTCATTTTTAGCAGAGCATCTGCTGGAGCAGAGCTTTCCAAACTGTGTGTCGCGACACGTTAGTGTGTCGGCTGCAATGTCTGGGTGTGTCGCGGCTGCTACTGCCTCCAAGCCCTGCCAGGATTTCACGCAGGTCCTAGTGCCTGCCTTGTGCCTTGCTACCTCCAAACCTGCTGTGATTCTGCGCAGGTCCTAGTGCCTGCCTCGTGCCCTGCTGTAAGAGTGTGTTGCGAAATGATGCATGTCTAAAAAGTGTGTCACCAACATGAAAAGTTTGGAAAGCTCTGTGCTGGAGAGTTGGTTTGTTGAAGCATGATGTCATGTTTGTTTTTTTAAATTAATTTACAAAAATGTGCTCATGTATACACATTTAAATTATATTATTTATAAATGATAGTGCTCCTTGGGCAGACCAGATTGGGAAATGAGGCTCATCATAAGAAGAAATTAGGTTTGTTATTAAAAGGATAGTTATGACCATTAACTTTAAATATGTAGATACTTTATATACTCTGTAGTGCCTTTTATACTTAAGCATTTATACTCACCTTACCTCACTTTAAAATGATCTGAATCCATGTTTCTAAAACAAAATTATATTAGAAAAACTGATAAATTTGAACAGTCCCATCATTAGGAATTATTGCTGGTTTTATGCAATGGTTTCTAATTCCCTTTGTCAAAATTTTAGCAATCTACCAGCAAGACCCCAGTATTTAATTAGGTAGCCATTTTATTTGCTATATAGGCCCAAGACCATTTCCTTTGTAATTTGTAATTTGAAGATAATGTTTTTCTTCTCTTTCAGTGGTGAAGAATGTGCATGTTTTGAAATTAATGAAAAAACAAGCTTCTGTAATGGTTGCAGAACCTAAGTTGCAATTAAATTCGATTCACAAGCTTTTACTCCACAGTTTTCTCCCAGGTTATACGTTTGAACAGTTTAAAATTCCCTCCCTCTCAAAATTCTGAAATCCCCCCTGGAAAGCATGCAACCCTCCCTTCTTGTGCCAGGCAGTTCTTTCTCAGCCTTCCACAGCATAGCAGATGTTTCTAGCCACTCCAGTGTCCTTGGCTACTGATAACCCAAACAAGGTGGTTTCACAGCTCTGGAATGCAACTTGCATCTCTCAACCCGGGTTAATACGGTCATGCATGCGAGTTGATCTGATGTTTTGAAAACGTTGGATCAAAGGAGCATGACAGTTTCATAAAAAATTGCTATTGTACTTTGTTGCTGATCAAGCAACGCTTCTCACACATTTGGTCTTTGTGATGGTGTTATGCTTGAACTTCCATAAATTAACAATTGGCCATGCTGGTTAGGAATAATAGGAGATTTTTTCCCAACATATAATTGGAGAACCACTACAAGATTGTTGGTTATGTACAGTTGATAACAGGGATAGTAACTCCACTCCAATAATTTTTTATTGAAAGTTCCTTCTGATGTTTATTTTTTTCCCCTTCCTTTCAGTAACAATATTGCAGAACATTTTTGTTAAAGGAACAACTACCTTGAATATTTATTTGAGTAGAAAAAATATATAATTGAATAAATAAGCAAAAGCTTTCCCAGAATCTTCTAGTTTTTAATACAACCTGATTGTATTAAAAGCTTAAAAGAAAGCTTTCAAATTTACAGATTTTAGAAAGAACTGTAAGAATGATCTGGTCCACTGTGTGTAAACATACTTGTGTGCTCAGAATAATCCTAAGGAACAATATATTGCTTTGTATTTTTAGTGTCTGCATCTATTTCTTTTCTCTCACTCCCTAATCCGCCTTTTTAGCAAATATACTAATATTGTTCATGGTGTTCAAGTCATAGAGAACATTAGATGCAAACCAGAGGTCAGGAGTTCTCCCCAGGTCTGTTCTTGTATAAAAATTCATTGACTCACTTCCCTTTCTCTCTGGAATGTAGATTAAATATCTTGAGTTCTCATGACAACTGCTAGTCCTGGTACAAGCTTCACATTTGCAGTCATCCTTTGTCTGTATCTTCACAACACAATTGCAAATCAACTTAACATGCTATGATAGAGCTTTCCAAACTTTTCATGTTGGTGACACACTTTTTAGACATGCATCATTTCGCGACACACTCTTACAGCAGGGCACAAGGCAGGCACTAGGACCTGCGCGGAATCCTGGCAGGGCTCGGAGGCGGCAGCAGCAGCCGCGACACACCCAGACATTGCAGCCGACACACTAACGTGTCCCAACACACAGTTTGGAAAGCTCTGTGCTAAGGTTTCAGATCAGCTTGATTGTAATGCTCATGTGTTTCGCAAGTTACTTCAGCATTAAGGGGAAAAAATCATATCAAGATTAGGTTTTGCTTTCATGTCATATCTCATTGAGTTTATTTGTCTTTCTTTCTTTCTCTCTTGCTCATATACCCAGGCACCCACATATACATTTGAAAGTCAGACCTTGCTCACATATTTTCAAGTTCTCTGGTACAAATCCTTTGAAACAAATAAAAGCATAAGAAAAGGTCTGGTCAAAGATCTATTTGCCTAGCAGACTGTTTCCAATGGAGGCAAATCAAATGCTTCTGGAAAGTTTATCGCCAGATCATGAAGAGGGAAAAAAAACCCTCTTTTCAATCCTCAGTAACCAATATTGAAAGAAGAATCTTGGAGCATGACAGTTCTGTAGAGAAATGCAACTCAGTTTCATCTCTTTCTGTATTTTAGAGAAATAGCATTTTGAATCAGATTGGTACAAGCAAACCCCCAGATATGTTACTGAAATTTAAAATCATTTACAGGTGAAGAGTAAGAATGATTCCTTTCCTCTTCTGTCCTCTTTTTAAATGCCCTCATATTACCACTTCTTACTTCTGTCTCATTTTTTAAATACCACTCATAGACATTGTGCAGATTTTGTTGCTAGTGAGATTTTGTTGCTTTTATTCTTATCTGACAGAGTTGCCCAGAACATTTCCTACTTTTTCCCACCATCTTTTCTGCTGATCAGATTAAGTATTGAAAATCAGATTGGGTGAATTTCAGGGAACAACAACTCTCATCAGAGACGATGTCGTCCTGTAGTTGGGTGGAAAAATAATATTGCCGGTAGTATTGCTAAGACACTTGTAAAGTGGGCTAGATCTCTGGTCTGTTCCATTTACTCCTCCTCCTCGTGTGTTTGTGCACGAAGTAGCCATTGAATGATTACTGAGCACACTTCTTCCTACTATATGATAGTAAGCAAGCAGAATAAACCAGAATGCTTATTGTTAATACACTAGCCATGCCTTTCTTTTGAAAAAGTGAACAACCATGTACCTTTTTTTAATTTACTGAACTTATAGGTCACCCAATCACTAATGACTCTGAGCATCATTTTTGAAAGGGTTTACCACTCTGCCCAACTGTTTCCATCTGCCCAATAACAGAGAATTCTAAAAAATCCCCTTCTGCTGAAGAAATGTCCTACATTTTTATTTTTTGTTCAGTCCCACATTATTAATGCTACAGATTAGTGCTATAACAGAGGGTTTCTGTGCTAGAAGGGGTGGTTCAGATGATCTCCAAGGTCCCTTCCAGCCCATACATTCTACATTTCTATGAGAAAACTAAGGAAGCATCCTCCTTGGTTTTAAGCAGAGAATAAAAAGCCATGTGTCTGCGTGCCTTCAAAGATAACATTAGGGAAAACCCTGAACCTCTTAATCCAATGAAATTGATTTATTGATTTATTTCCATTGAGGGTAAAATAATACAGAATCAGCAAGAGACATAAATATGTTGGTTACATAAGTAAGTAAAATAAATTTATATTAACATACATACCTGGGATCTACTTTTTCAAGACTCTGTTAAGAAAGATAATTTAGTAGGTCAAACTCCTTTCGTCTCACAAGCTACATTAATGTATTTATTGCAACTTATCTATACTGGTGTAACTTCTCAAAACTCAAGGCATTTACATAGTAATTTAATATTAGGACGAACCAAACACTCATATTTTTGGTTTGCTTAGCTAGAGGGCTTGGATTCTATGACAATTTTTATGAGCAATGAAGATAAAAAGTATATCTGAAGAGTTATTTCACTTTCTTTTTCATGCTGCATTTACCAGTCCTAAAAAGAGAAGCCACTGTATTCAAGGTAGAATGATTATGCTGTTTGTTTACTTCTGCATGCATCATGACTTTGAATTCTAGCCATGATCATTTGATTAAATGAGTTTTTTTTCTTTTTGCACTATGGATGCTGAAGAATAAAAGTCATGGCCATGATAATCTATAACTCTTAGGTTGTTATAGGTCAGCTTTGCCAACTTGATGTCCTCTAGATTTGTTGTGCTACTACTTCCATCATTACATGACCATAGTGGATGGGCATTTAGAGGGCACCAACCTGGAAATTACCCCAAATTTTGTGATTTTTCACTCTATAAGTTTGCTTACTTTTCAACTTACTATTTTAAAACATATTGAATTCTCTAGTAACATGCTGTTTTGAGTTCTGGCCTTGATCCACTCATGCTGGTCCAGAGAAGGACTCAGTTGGGGAGGAACATCATGTAGGGAATCACAGCTGTTATTGTAGAAGCAGCTGTGGCTTTGCCAGACTCCTCTGATGCACAAGTCACTACCCCAATACAATCCTTGCCACTTCCATCTCATGGAAACCAGCAGCTGCTAAGTTGGCAATTGCCTTTAAGAGACATAAGCTACGGATTCACATATCACAGGAAGCTACAGTGCAGTTTATTGGGGTTTTCCATAATGTGAACTCAGGCACTGTAGTGTACACAAACTTAGTGAGTAGTGCTATTGCTGAACTAGACCATTATGGCTAATCATAATAGTGTAGTGACTACAGTCAAACTGAGGTTAAACAAACTGCTTAGCACAATTGTGAATAAAGAGGATGGCCCTGAAGGACAGAGGGGAGATCTGCTACCAAGGCAATGTTCAAATAAATGAAACTAGAGCCCAGGCCAAGCAAGTGGTTTGTGAAAATGCATCAGACTGCATCCACACCTCAATTCTCATGAAGATAAAAGAGGGAGGAAAGGAAGCGCATTCAGACTTGCAAGATCCTGTTACTATAGCTGTTCTAATAAAAGTAGCTTTAGGTCTGCACAGTGTCTGTTTCTTAGTCTGGTCTACCTTATAAGGCTGATAACAATACAACCTTAGCTATAAACAGCTTCTCAGAAAGAGATATAGTTAACAGTAGTTCAAATCAGCAAACGTTTATAAGGTCTCAGAAAACCTTTGCATGTGGCTGAAACAATGGTTCTTCCTAAGTGACTTTTAATCAACACTTTCCACTATGATTGATAAAGGTCTTGATTGATCCTTTAGCAATCCCACACAAATAAATTGATCCTGTCCTTCCAGTAAATGCCATAGCTTTTGATATAAATTTATTGGAATCCTTGGGCTGGACTAGGACAGGTGGTGGCAAGTTTACTATATTCCATAAACACATTTGTAAAATGGAAAAATTACCAAAATGAGTTAGAGAAGTGTTGACCTTCAGGATGGCAGTATTCGAAGTGCAGGTATCAAAGATACTGGCACCTTTTCATTTTCTTTTTTCCTCTTCCACATTAAGAAGACTCTAATCCTGATTCTGTTTCTATAGAATTTTTTTTAAATAGTCATGACCTCAAATTACATTTTTACTTCCCCAGAACTGGCCACACCATTCGAGAAAATATGATGGATGTCTCAGGGAGCAAATTTAGTGCTACAGAAGGAGAGCAAAGAATTAGTTGTGAGTTTTTTATTTTTGCCTTTTTATTGATCAAAAGGAGATTGCTTGAGGGATTTTAACCTCAGGAGCTCATATGTGGTTGCTTTAAATCCTGTGTATCTTGATTTTGATGAATTGACTCCTTCAGATCTCTGCTTTCCATAGAAAGATGTTTTGAGCCAGCTCTGGCCCTCCTTCATGCTGAGACTGTGGTCTGAGATTTAGAGAAAAGCTAGAGAACAAAGAATATCAGTGAAATTATCTTCAAGTTTCCCCAGAGGTCCCACTGAATTTAATGAGGCCTAGTACAAAGTAAATGTGTTTAGGATTGCACAGGTAGTCACTTAATAGTACGCATCACTTTCTTCAACCCTTCAAATCGGTTGTGACCAGTGCATTCTGATTTCCCCGCAGCTTAATGTAAGTTAAAGAAGAGCATGTTATTGAGAATTTCAGTAAATCAATTGGGAATGAAAGAACAGTATCATAAAAAGCTCTCATGGGAATAGAAATAAAAAGCAAATTTGAGAACAATTGTGCCAATGTTGTGAACTGTAACAAATGCTTCTGTAGATGCTGCTGATGCAAAATCCTATCCTCCCCCACAAAATTGCTTTCTATTTTGAGCACTTGAAAAATATGCACTACAACTGACTGCATTTTATTCTAGATGCAAGTCTGGCACTGTCATCTGGTGTGTTGAAGGAACTTTAAAAACAAAGATTACTCTGAACTTATACTAGTTCACTTCTTCATTCTTTTGACCTAAAATAACATACAGCTTCTGTGAGTTTCTGGTACTCCCTGTACCAGGGAGTAAAATTAGGGATCCTATTTGATCACATTTCATGCCAGATTTCACCAACAGATTGTAACTGTCATTGCAAAGGTCTGACATGCCCTATATTCTGTATCAAAAGTAAATCACTAAATTCTTCAGATAAGCTTCATGCTTTATATGTTAGGAGATGCCGAAGAGAAGGGTCATATAGGCATTGGCGGACAATTTCTGTTCTTGTTCTTTCAATTTGCATACAGCTTGTTAAAGCTATCTCATCTTTGGATCATAACCAATTTTATGATACTGTGGATAATTCCAAAAGTTAGATGCTGATGATAGCATATGTATATGTGTATGTGTATGTTTGTGTGTGTGTGTGTGTGTGTGTGTATAGCTAGATGCTGATGATAGCGTGTGCACAAACACACACACAGGCCTGACATTGGAATGATTGATTGTTGCTATCATAGAGTCATCAAATGATGCCTGTTCTCATGCACCCAATCTTTATTAGTGAGGGGAAGGCCAGTGTGATTTTAGAGTTAAAAAATAAAGTTTATAAAATTGGGTGGAAAACATTAAAAGGAATACTGTCAGGCTTCAATGTCACACTTCCAGGGAATTTATAATGTTGACAGGTCTGTATTTTTTAAAAAATAGCATCAGATGTACTGTCTGCCACCTTCCAGTGTCCTTAGGGGTTGGAACTCCAAGCTGGATTTGAGGTTTTTTAGAACACAAAGGGCACAAATTACTTATTGCATGGTCAGAATTATCTAGACAAAAATATGATGATATAAATAAGATCATTAAGTTTAAATCACACATTAAGGGACCTCTGTTAAGGACTAGTATCTGATCTGGCCTTTTTTCTAATGTCCCTGAAAACTTGGCTCTGTGATCTCGCCTGGGGCAAGAAGGAAAGTGGTCAAGCTTGGGGATGGCTGATTTCTTAGAGCTGCCTCAAATATTTTAAATATGTTTAGCTTCACTGTAAGAACCACCTGCCACTTGGATTGTATTGTATTTATATTTTTACTGTTGTTTTTATTGTATTTTAATGGTGTTATTGTGGCTGTGAACTGCCCAGAGTCCCTCCTTGAGGAGGAGATGGGCGGTCATAGAAATTTAATAAATAAATAAAATAAAGTTTTGACTTTCTGTCTTCTTCAAGTGAGATATAGGATTCTTGTGATTATCAGAACACAAATACACATACATGTTTGGGTGGCTACTTATACATCACTCTGCCCCAACAAACAAAAAGAAGACAGTAGAGAGCATATCTTTAGATATGTTTAAAGAAATAGATGCATACTTAGATGTAAGTGGTCTCAATAATATATTTCCCTGGAGTAGGAAAGAGTATCTGTTGATGAGCAACTAGAAAGTTCTTCCTTACAGACTTTTATGCTCATGTCACCAGAGAGGAGTCCTGATAATGCACACCATGAAGCTGTGTGACAGTCTTTCCAAAAGAGGACTCTTCTCCAAAGTAGGACCATTCTAATCTCTGTACTAATATAAAGTGAACACAATGGGACTTAGTCCAAGCAAGTTACAGAGTTGTAGCCTGAGTGACAGTGTTCATATTCTGCCAGATTCCATCTTTAAGTATGAATACTCATTGCTACTAATTTTAGAAGGAAAAAAGGCACTTGGTAGTTGGGAAATTAACTCTTTTCTGCCTTCTCAATTTGTGATTTTACAGAGGAGCAAGCTCTGCCCACATTCTCCATCAGGAAATCCCTCTCTGCTCTTTTAAATGAATCTCACGAAAGGAAATACGTTTGATTCCAATGATCTGTGTTAAAATACCTGGATGAGGTGCAATAGGTCAGTTGGTCATCCATATCAAAATGCTGAACAGTCAGTGACCAGAAATCCAATATAATAAATAAAGCCTAACATGTAACAAAATGTTCATTAAATTCTTATCCTTTTTATACATAAGCAACGTTATCATGACCTTTTCATGGTCCCATTAAATATTGTATTTACCTGGGAAAAAAAGACAATCCTCTCTCCAAAAGAATAGTAGACAGAAAAGAAATTAGAAATGCGAAACTCCTGTGCAATGCCCAGTTTCCTTATCTTACCAAACTTGGGTAGTCAACTCCAGCTGAAACCAGTCCACTCCCATAATGATATTCATGTGATTGCCAGAAGGACCAATATATACAAATGCTTACATCCTGCTAGCCAATCTCGGATATATATGCAAACTTTGGTGGTGGTTTGTATCTGTAGCTTTTGACTCTTTGTGAATGGACATCTTTTTGCCAATTGCTTGCTGATAACTG
Organism: Charina bottae; assembly: GCA_023362775.1. Taxonomy (NCBI): domain Eukaryota; kingdom Metazoa; phylum Chordata; class Lepidosauria; order Squamata; family Charinaidae; genus Charina; species Charina bottae. The sequence continues at coordinate 32,719,337 of JALMGJ010000007.1, forward strand.
CTTCTTTGACTTTTGTAACCCTGTGTGTCATCACTGAAAGTATCTAGTCACCTTGCCTTCTATTGACCTCTTTTCTGATTGCCTTTCATTTTTCCAAGCATCAGGGCTTCTCCAGTGACTCTCTGTCTTCACATTACACGTCTAAAATATTAAAGCTTTCGTTCCATTGTTAGTGCTTCCAGTAAGCAGTCTAGTTTTACTTCATCTAGTATTGAATGAGTTGTCTAAAAGTATTCTCAACAATTTTCCCAGCACCACAGTTCAAAGGGATCATTTTTTTTCTTCAATCGGCCTTCCCAGTGATCCAGCTTTCACAGCTTTATGTTACAGTTGGGAAACCATGACCTAGACAATATATGGTCTAGTGGTTAAGGCAACGGGCTAGAAACCAGGAGGCTGAGAGTTCTAGTCCTGCCTTAGGCATGAAAGCCGTCTGGGCGACCTTGGGCCAGTCACACTCTTTCTGCCCAACTCACCTCACAGGGTGGTTGTGGAGAAAATAGGAGGAGGAAGGAGTATTGGGTATGTTCGCTGCCTTGAGTTATTTATAAAAATAATAAAGGGATAGAAAAATAAATATAGCTTTGATTTTTTAGGGTGATATCTCTGCACTTTAATATTTTCTCTAGATCTATCAGTTTTCTTCCAAGTAGCAGGCATTTCTCTGCATTATGGCTACAGTCACCATCAGTGGTGTTGAGCTGTTTCAATTGCTTTTGTTTGATTTGTTCATTGCAAACAGCTGAAAGTCTGTAAATTTTGACAATAAACCTGATTTGCAATGGGGGTTGAATAATTTCGATTGCAACTGTAGGTTTGTCCAGTGCAGCTCTTTAGGCCTCAAAACATGTTCATGGTATAGAATATGTGTTTCTTGCAACCTAATGATATCTGGTTGTTATTTTCCAGCTTCTTGCAGATATGTCCCTTTTTAAATATCTAAGTAATTTATATACCATCTGACTACTTTAAGTGCCATACTTCCTTGTAGATAAAATATTTCTCAAAATAGTTTCCCAGTGTTAAAGTCATCTTGCAGTGCAATAGGCATGCTAATACATTTTTATTTATGTATTAGTTTTAAATAAGTTTTAAATGGCAAGTATGGATCTAAGTTGAAAACATTATACATATATTTATATGACACAGAAAGGTACCCACTCTCACTGTGCTAATGAAAAGAAAAAGAAAAAAAAAGTTTAAAACCTCTGGTTAGACTTAAGATACTGCCCCCACCATTCCCTCCTCCCCCCCCCCCCCCAATAAAGAATAGGAAAGTAGCTTCTAAACTCAATACAGTAGCAAAAAAGAAAAAGAGAAGATGGAAGAGAAATAAAGCTGTTACTCATCAGACAAACACCAAGGCTATAAAAATTTCAGAGTGACAGATAGGCTTGTAAATCTTTGATCTTGTCTTTAACAAATGTAGATTACTAGGTACAAAAAAGGATATTTAACTTTCTTATTCCTTGTGAGTGAATGGGCCGAATCAAAACCTTTAACATCTGTATATTTTTGGAATGAGACTTTTTATGATTATTCCCCTCTCTGGGCCTATTTTGACACCATGCACGTAACGTCTTTGAAATCATGGCATGTTTTAGGAATCGGGCTTAATAAACAGGCATCTTTATTTCTAGCCTTGAAAGCTGCCAGGCACATTTGGTCTTTAATTGATGTGCAGGTACAATTTGGTTCTGAATCACATATTGATGCTGTGGAATAACCCAAATTTGAAAAAGGGAGGGAGGAAGTTTTACTGAAAAACAAGGAATCAACAACTTAAATTTATTAAATTTAACTTAAAATATATTTTATTTTTTTATTTAACTTATAATAATAATTGATTATATATTGTATTTTTATATCTTTTGTTGTATGATTTTAATCTTGTGTTTGTAAACCGCCCACAGTCCCCTTTGGGGGAGATGGCGCGGTGATAAAAGTCTAAATATAAATAAATAAATAAATAAATAAATAAATAAATCAGTTGATTTCTAATGGTTTAAAGCAGGGTTGGGGAACCTTTTTTCTGCCAAGGGCCATTTGGATATTTATAACCGGGGGGTGGGGGGCAGGGTTTCTGGGGTTTCCGGGGGCCAGAGTCTGCGGGCGGGAGCCAGTCATAAGCACTGGGGGGCAGGGTTTGCGGGCGGGAGCCCCATGGGCCTTAGGCGGGAGCCCCACGGGCCTTATACGGCCCGCGGGCCTGACATTGCCCACCCCTGTTTTAAAGAGCGATTGCATGTTGAATATGACTTACCTATACTTTTGCTTGGCAATATATACAGTTCAAACATATATTAATTAAACACTATAGTCCCAATGCTGCAACAGCCTCTGAGCTACTTGCAAGTTTTGGATCTTTACAAAAAATAGCACTGGAATGAAAGCCAACAATCTCAACAACAACAAACCAACAATTCAATTGAATAAGGAATGAAAAATTAAAATCAAAGTTAGTATTATATGTCTGCATGAAAAATTGGAACATCTGGTTTTGGAGAATCAATGGGTCCAGTTGTTAAGAAATGAAATTATTTAATCAGAAAATATTATTTTGTGTTTATTGGACCCTCCAAACTGTTTAAAAAGAGAAGAAAGGTTTTTTTTAACTCATATGGTTTGGTCTTGTCCAGTTACAGTATTCTCTTGCTTTTCAATTACTACATACAGGTAGTTCTTGCTTAACAATGGTAATTGGGACCAGAATTTCTGCCACTAAGCGATGCAGTCATAAAACATGACGTCACGTGACTGCACTCCTTAGTGACGGCAGTTCCGGCAGTCCCCGGTTACCGTTGTTAAGTGAGGACCTCATGTGACTGTGACACTGACTGAATAGAGCTTCTCTGTCTTTTCTTGTAGAGCAGGGCTTTCCAAAGTTTTCCTGCGGCGACACACCAACCGCCGTTGGTGTGTCGCCGCGGGAAAACCCGGAAGTGCCGCCGTTGCGGCAGCACAAAAACCCGGAAGCGCTGCTGCCACTTTTGGTTTTTGCGTGCCGCTGTTGGTGTGTTGCCGCGGGAAAACCCGGAAGCACTGATGATGATCAGCACTTCCGGGTTGTGTGGCGACACACCAGACTGTGTGTGGCGACACACTTTTGTGTCGCGACACACAGTTTGGAAAGCTCTGTTGTAGAGTATATAGTCAATTTTATTTCAGTATCTTCTAGAAATGGTCATGTATAAAGTAATCTTTTAAACTGTTTGAAGAAGATATTTGCTGTAAACGTTGAATGTTCTTGACAGAACTCTGTTAGTCTGTCTTCTGATTTGTTTTGTATACCATGCCTATTTTTCCATTATTCCAGACTCCATCCATCATCTATCTATCTATCTATCTATTAATCAATCAATCAATCAATCAATCAATCATCTGGTATTGCATTGAGAAGCTGTTGCAAGTCACCCCAGAAATACTGAACTTCCACTTCCTCCACATCCATGGTTGGAGCATAGAGTATCACATTTTGGGTTGTCTCCAAGTACTGATTTTTATACCCCTTTATTTGTCTTTGACACACTATTTCATTCCTTTCATGGTTTTCTTGTTCCCATTAGAATATCTGGTGCTCTTCTCATATGAGGTGACCCATTGCAGTCTATTTCAATTCACTGATTCCCAGAATGTCACTGTTCAATCTTGACATTTCTGCTCCAAAAAGTTTGCCTTGGTTCATAGTTCTGACATGCCACCTACCAATGGTAATACATATTTTTCCAGTAGTAATGTATGGCTGTGAGAGTTGGACCATAAGGAAGGCTGAGCGCCAAAGAATTGATGCTTTCGAACTGTGGTGCTGGAGAAGACTCTTAAGAGTCCCTTGGACTGCAAGGTCAAAGTCAATCCTAAAGGAAATCAACCCTGACTGCTCATTGGAAGGACAGATGCTGAAGCTGAAGCTCAAATACTTTGGCCACCTAATGCAAAGAGAGGACTCACTGGAAAAGACCCTGATGCTGGGAAAGACTGAAGGCAAAAGGAGAAGGGGACGGCAGAGGATGAGATGGTTAGATAGCATCACCGATGTAATGAACATGAATTTGAGTAAACTCGGAGAGACAGTGGAGGACAGGAAGGCCTGGCGTGCTACGTTCCATGAGGTCATGAAGAGTCGGACACGACTAAACGACTGAACAACAAAAAGTGTTTCCTTTTGCCTCTGGCACATCAGCAACTGGATATTCTTTTGGCTTTAATGCAACCACATAATAAACACCAGTCCTCCTCATACTTGTCCTCTGTTCTTCCTTAGTAGCTCATTGGATAACATATCTTCCAATACCCTGTTGACATTGTCCTGGTAGTAAATGTCCATTTGGTTTTCTTGGCAGAAAACACCAGAATGGACTACCATTTCTTCTCCAGTGGTTTTAATTTAGTCCAATCGCTTATCTATGACCTGCCTGTCTGAGGCTTTATACCCCCAAGGATATAGCTCAAAGCCTCACTGGGATATCCAAGTCCCTTCACTGATACACATGAACAATCCATGGAGTAAGCATGTGTGTGTATGTATGTGTATGTATACACATACACATACAATTAATTCAAATTAATTGCCTGTAACAACTAATACAAGTAATTGATTCCAATTTGCATTTAGCAACAATCCTCATATACAGAACACACATAAAAACCATAGAAATACACACACACCCCTTCTAGCAGAAACAAAGATAAGAAAATAAGATGGGAATTGCAAGGGAAAGGGAGAAATAAAACTGGGTGAAGATAAGGAGAAGAAAACAGGTGACTGACAGGGAAGGAAAGGAAAGAGAGAGAAGGTCCGTTTAGGGATTAAATTCACCATGCAAGTAACTTTATCAGCTAATCTTTAAAGGCATCCATGCTTTCTAGCAGCTGTAGTAACTCTCAACTATGGCATTTCTCAAATACAGTGGGGCGAAAAAGGATTTAGTCAGCCACCAATTGTGCAAGTTCTCCCACTTAAAAAGATGAGAGAGGCCTGTAATTGACATCATAGGTAGACCTCAACTATGAGAGACAAAATGAGAAAACAAATCCAATCACATTGTCTGATTCGGAAAGAATTTATTTGCAAATTATGGTGGAAAATAAGTATTTGGTCAATATCAAAAGTTCATCTCAATACTTTGTTATATATCCTTTGTTGGCAATGACAGAGGTCAAACGTTTTCTGTAAGTCTTCACAAGGTTGGCACACACTGTTGCTGGTATGTTGGCCCATTCCTCCATACAGATCTCCTCTAGAGCAGTGATGTTTTGGGGCTGTTGCTGGGCAACACGGACTTTCAACTCCCTCCAAAGGTTTTCTATGGGGTTGAGATCTGGAGACTGGCTAGGCCACTCCAGGACCTTGAAATGCTTCTTACGAAGCCACTCCTTCATTGCCCGGGCGGTGTGTTTGGGATCATTGTCATGCTGAAAGACCCAGCCATGTTTCATCTTCAATGCCCTTGCTGATGGAAGGAGGTTTGCACTCAAAATCTCACAATACATGGCCCCATTCATTCTTTCCTGTACACGGATCAGTTGACCTGGTCCCTTTGCAGAGAAACAGCCCCAAAGCATGATGTTGCCACCCCCATGCTTCACAGTAGGTATGGTGTTCTTTGGATGCAACTCAGCATTCTCTCTCCTCCAAACACGACGAGTTGTGTTTCTACCAAACAGTTCTACTTTGGTTTCATCTGACCATATGACATTCTCCCAATCCTCTCCTGGATCATCCAAATGCTCTCTAGCAAACTTCAGATGGGCCCGGACATGTACTGGCTTAAGCAGGGGGACACGTCTGGCACTGCAGGATCTGAGTCCCTGGCGGCGTAGTGTGTTACTGATGGTAGCCTTTGTTACGTTGGTCCCAGCTCTCTGCAGGTCATTCACTAGGTCCCCCCGTGTGGTTCTGGGATTTTTGCTCACCGTTCTTGTGATCATTTTGACCCCACGGGGTGAGATCTTGCGTGGAGGCCCAGATCGAGGGAGATTATCAGTGGTCTTGTATGTCTTCCATTTTCTAATTATTGCTCCCACAGTTGATTTCTTCACACCAAGCTGCTTGCCTATTGCAGATTCAGTCTTCCCAGCCTGGTGCAGGTCTACAATTTTGTTTCTGGTGTCCTTCGACAGCCCTTTAGTCTTCACCATAGTGGAGTTTGGAGTGTGACTGTTTGAGGTTGTGGACAGGTGTCTTTTATACTGATAACACGTTCAAACAGGTGCCATTACTACAGGTAATGAGTGGAGGACAGAGGAGCCTCTTAAAGAAGAAGTTACAGGTCTGTGAGAGCCAGAAATCTTGCTTGTTTGTAGGTGACCAAATACTTATTTTCCACCATAATTTGCAAATAAATTCTTTCCGAATCAGACAATGTGATTGTCTGGATTTGTTTTCTCATTTTGTCTCTCATAGTTGAGGTCTACCTATGATGTCAATTACAGGCCTCTCTCATCTTTTTAAGTGGGACAACTTGCACAATTGGTGGCTGACTAAATACTTTTTCGCCCCACTGTAAGTTATCATCCTCTCAATTAACAGGTAATTATTGTATTTTGGAAAAAAGATTTTCTCTGGAAGATCATTTCTCTTGCCTTTTATCAAAACCCACAGCTTGAGTTCTGTGTGCATTTTGCTTCTGATTACCCATATCTGTAATTATAATTAGACTAGAAAAGTATTGTGAACAATCATCTGGACTACAATTTCCCTAAGAGAAGTTTAACCATTACACTACCTCATTTTTTAAAAAGAAAGCTACTGCTCAGCTATTGTAATACACACTTTGAGTAGAGGGAATCAGGAGAGCTAAGCTAGGAACCAGGTTAGCATGCAGAGTATTCTAGTATTCTTATAGTTTAGCAACAGCAGGAATGTTATTAAGTTCATTGTGGGGTTAATATAATTCTGTGGGGCAGTTTGCAACATATCATATTAGCTAATTTTAATAGAAAATTTCTTCCAAATGAAGAAGAATTTTTATCCTGACAACAAACAGTAAAGTAAAGGTAAAGGTTCCCCCTGCACATTTGTGCAGTTGTATAATTGGGTTCTTTTTAATATAGTCAACTACTGCTTTGATAATCATAGGTTTAATGCATTGGTCTTAGTCTAGATCAGAGCTTTCCAAACTTTTCATGTTGGTGACACACTTTTTAGACATGCATCATTTCGCAACACACTCTTACAGCAGGGCACAAGGCAGGTACTAGGACCTGTGTGGAATCACAGCAGGTTTGGAGGCAGCAAGGCACAAGGCAGGCACTAGGACCTGCGCGGAATCCTGGCAGGGTTTGGAGGCAGCAGCAGCCGGGACACACGCAGACACTGCAGCCGACACACTAATGTGTCCCGACACACAGTTTGGAAAGCTCTGGTCTAGATATTATAGTTAGGTTAGAACAGAGCTTTCCAAACTGTGTGTCGCGACACAAAAGTGTGTCGCCTGCACGGCCCAGATGTGTCGCGTCAAAACCCGGAAGCGCTGATGGCGCGCCACCGGGCCATCAGCGCTTCCGGGTTTTCCCGTGGCGACACACCAACGGCGGCGCACGAAAATCCGAAAGCGCCGCAGCCATGGCAGCGCGCAAAGACCGAAAGTGGCAGCAGCGCCTCCGGGTTTTTGCGCGCTGCCGCAACAGCGGCACTTCCGGGTTTTCCCGCGGCGACACACCAACGGCGGCGCACGAAAATCCGAAAGCGCCGCAGCCATGGCAGCGCGCAAAGACCGAAAGTGGCAGCAGCGCCTCCGGGTTTTTGCGCGCTGCCGCAACAGCGGCACTTCCGGGTTTTCCCGTGGCGACACACCAACGGCGGTGCACGAAAATCCGAAAGCGCCGCAGCCATGGCAGCGCGCAAAGACCGAAAGTGGCAGCAGCGCCTCCGGGTTTTTGCGCGCTGCCGCAACAGCGGCACTTCCGGGTTTTCCCGCGGCGACACACCAACAGCGGTTGGTGTGTCGCTGCGGGAAAACTTTGGAAAGCCCTGGGTTAGAAATACAGCTTTTCAGTTTGCTGATTCATTTCCAACACTTGAGGGGTTTTTTTTTTTGAGAAGGCATGTGGCTTTACTGATTTAATACCATATTAGAATGATTAATAAAAAGGCACAGAGCAATCTTTTATGTACATATTACAGGGGATTTGGGTAGAGAGATGCTACTGCTTTGCTGGTGGTTTAAGCACTATATCCTATATCCACCTATCCAGTGGAGAGGGGAAATGCACCTACAGCTCAGAATGGAAGATATTCTAACAGTATCCCTGGAAACATTATCACCTCCCTCTGCCTAATATGCCATGCAGGTAGGAAGGGTCCTAGTCTGGATAAATCTGTCCATGGTCTGGTCAAACTTGTCTATAGGTGCCCAACTCAGAAGAAGGACAAGAGAACAAGGGAGAAGCTTCAGTCATATTTGGAGAAACACTCCAATGGTGGCTAGTTTACATGCACCCAATATGGAATATTTTTTTACCATCTCGTGGAAAGAGAGACGTACAGTTGCAATTGAAATTATTCAACCCCCATTGCAAATCAGGTTTATTGTCAAAATTTACAGACAACAAAGTCACCCAGCCAGCTTTCATACCTGAGGCGGGACTAGAACTGGTTTCTAGCCTGGAGCCTTAACCACTAGACCAAGCTGGAACTGAAATTATGAACTGCCTATAGTTTTCTTTCAGTGATATGAGCAACGTTAACCAAACATTTTTTAGCTTAATGATTAACAGAGACACATGTATTTGGAATAGAAAATGGATATGAAATATCTCATAATACTATAAGCTTCTAATGAAGTTTAGCATATATTAGTTTTATGATATTTCAAATTTGTTGCTATCCGCCTGTATTTCTCTCTCTCTAACTGATTTTCTTATTTGTACTACCTATTTACTTTTTTTTCAGAATATATAATACAGAAATGAAAAAAAAAAGACAAACATGAATATCCACTTTTTTCCTCTCCCTCCCTTTTTTCTCTTGTGTGATGAAAAGTTCTTGGAAACTCACTGTCTTTGTATTTTTTTTTTCCTTGTGACTAACACATGGTTTTTGTTGTTGTTGTTTGCTGCCTTCAAGTCAGTTTTTGACTCCTGGTGACTGCCTGGACTAGTACCTGCAGTCTTCTTGGCAAGGTTTTTCAGAGGTGATTTGCCCTTGGCTGCTTCCTAGGGCTGAGAGAGAGTGACTGGCCCAAGGTCACCCAGCTGGCTTTGTGCCTAAGGCGGGACTAAAACTCAGAGTCTCCTGGTTTCTAGCCTGGTGCCTTAACCACTACACCAAACTGGCTCTCTAACACAGTTCCACAGTTTTTTTTTAAAAAAAAAATATGTTTGCTCTTCTGCCCATTGCAATAACCTGATTTGCAACCCACCAAGGGCCATTTCCTGCTTACACTTAGCTACAGACAGTCCTAGGTTAATGACCACTTGTTCAGCGACCGTTTGAAGTTACAACAGCGCTGAATGAGTGGTACTTACGACCAGTCCTCAAAATTCCGGCCATCTCAGCACCCCTGCAGTCACATGATTGCAATCTGGGCGCTTGGCAACCGACTCGCACTTACAATGGTTGCAGCATCCCTCAGTCAAGTAAAGTCAATGGAGCCGGCAGGGAAGGTCGCAAGTCGGTCCAGTAAGTCACTCGCAACCACCACACAGCAGCAGCCATGCCCGGCCGCACTCATGCTGCACCTCACCGGCCACCCGCACACCCTCCCCTGCCCAGCAGCAGCCACTTCCTTCCCGCCGGCCTGCTTGTGAGCTGCCTGGGACTTGTGAATTCCTGTGGCTTCCCCATTGACTTTGCTTGTGGGAAGCTGGCAGGAAGTTGCAAGGAGGTCCTCACTTAAAAACCTGCAATCCTCACTGAACAATGGCAATGGGGAGTGCCAGGATTGCTGTTGCTAAACGATGCGGTCACATAATATCGCGTTTTACAACCACATCACTTAGCGACGGAAATCCCAGTCCCAATTACTGTAGTTAAGTGAGGACTACCTGTACAACATGCCCCAGCAACATCTTTTTTCTGTTGGGTCTCCATGATGTTGCACTCAGTTTGTGCCCAGATTATGAGTGACACAGACTTAAATTGTCCTTAGCTGGAGAGGCATTAGTAATAGTATTCTGATACCACCCAAAGGCAGCCAAAGTACGTATAAAACTTCTTAGACCTTATCCCCTTAAAGGGAAGTTGGGTGACTGAGAACTTGAAACTGAAGCAAGGGAGAGAAAACTGGAAAACCGTGAATTCCAGTTCTCCCTTAAGCCTGGAAACCGGCTAGGTGATATTGGGCCAGTCATTCTCTCTCAGCCCAAGCCAGATCAGAGGGGTTTTGTTTGGGGGGCGGGGAAATAGGAGGAAAAATTGAACAGCAAATTTCATGCCAGTGTAGTTTCCTGCTGATTCAAGGAAATTGATATAAAAAATAAATTAAGTAAACTAAATCAATATGATAAATAAATGTTTTGGGTTGCCTGGAATAGAATTGCAGTACATTGATAAGGTAGAACTTTATCAGTTTGTTGTTGGTCTGTTTTTACTTTGCAAAGAAAAAAACCATCACATGTTTTGGATTTTGTTTCTGAACAGGACAGCTGGGAAATCATAGAAGGGCTTCGTGGAGTCATGAATTACACACAGGAACCACAGAAGCAGGAAGGCTACCTGCTGAAAAAAAGGAAATGGCCTCTAAAAGGTTGGCACAAGGTGAGAATTAACCTACATCCCTGGCATTTGTTGCCAATGCCATCAAAAACGTTTGGTCTGCAGTCCTTTCTAAAAGGCTGGCTGGGAGAGTACTGCAGCTGTTTAAAAGTAAATTTTACTGCAGTATTTTGTCCTTCCTGATTAAAAGAGTTTGTTTCTGTATTACAGAGGTGCTTCTTTCTGGACAAAGGGATGTTGAAATATGCAAAGAACCCAGCTGATGTAAGTGCTTCAGTGTGCAGATGTTGTCATATAAAATAATGTGATGGCAGCTTCACAGTTTGGTGAAAGAAATAAGCGATAGTTTCCAATAGACATCAGGAAGAAAGAGGTAATCCTGAAAATAAGCATCTTCTGTTATTCTCTCCTAAACCAAACAAAGTAATTTTAAATGTCTTTTGCCAGATAGAGAAAGGGAAGCTGCATGGATGTATAGATGTTGGCCTTTCGGTGATGTCTGTGAAGAAATCAACTAAATGTATAGATTTGGATACTGAGGAACACATTTATCATTTGAAGGTAATCCTAGTTAAGTAACAGGGATACATTCTGAAGCTAAAAATATTTCATGGATCCTAGATACCTGTATATGCAGGCTCAGAAGCCTCTTGAAGCTACTGTGTACAGTAACACATCTCTTTGCAGTTTGCTTAAAATGCAGCTTCACCATTTAATCTTTAGTAGCTTTTCTTCTCCACATATGTTCATATTTAGCAAAGACACTGCAACCAGATAGGGCCTCCTTTGTAACCAGAAATGTGAATTTGGTTGTTAATACTGATGAGGCTTTAACTTTGGACGCAAAGTGTCAGATTTTTCTGTATATGTAATAATTTAATTTGTTCCCATGGAAGGTGATTGATGAAGGTGGGTTTGTGAGAAAACAGATGAGCATAATTTACTTAATATACTTACAGCTTGGAATGAAGTGTGTCATGGATAATGGCATAGATACATCACTATGTAGTTTGTTTATTATCTTGTTTCAGGTGAAAATGCATGTTTGGTGTAGCACATTGTATCAGCAAATGAGAACTATGTTAGATCTACTTGTAATCTTGTTGGACAGAATGAACCAGAAATCCTTTTGCTTTTCAACAGTATGTGCACAAATAAGATAAATTAGGCTTCCACTACTGATAATACTATTTTCCTGTGGTTTTTCAAAGGCCTGATGTGGTTTTAAATGCTCAGTTCTAGACTTTGTGGGGTCTTCTATTTAGCTTTTTATTCAGAGCAGATTGGGAGGAAAGGAGAACTTTTAAGTTCTGTTTTTCCTGTGGTTCTCAAATCGATATTTATGTACTTTTGGCTATAGATGAAGCCATAGACTGCATTTGATGACCTTGGTGGACAAAACAGACTCTTACCCCAACCATCCCCAAAGTGGGTATATTTGAGAAGCTTTTTTAAAATTAATTTTTGCATTGAAGTCTCTGGCCAGGTTTCTGCTTGTGTATGATGCAACTTAAAACTTACTCAAAAAAGCAGGTAGAAAGTAGAATGCTGAGGGAGGTATGGCTTTGTTTTTGCTTTGCTGGCCTGATTGGCTACTTGGAAAATTTTAAAAATCCTTCTGCAACTGAAAGGCAGCGAGTGTCCAAACCTTTGAGCAACTTCCTGTTCTTCATGTTTGATAATCAACCAGTATCTTCTGCTTTTTTGTGCTGTTGTTTACCTGTTCCAGACCCTTGTTTGCTGTTATAAATACTGTATATTTCTGCTTTCATCTTTCTTTTTACCCTCTACCTCCTATCTCTTCGGTTGAAAAACAGAACTAATTACAAGGACTCCACTAATAAAGCAAATGCATTTCATATGCTACAGTAAAGCTTCTGCTTTCTGTATTCCTAAGGAAAAGCATTAGTTTATCCTCATGGCAAAGCAGCTCAGGCTAAAAACAATACAGTATTTGGGGAGAATTATTGCTTTATTGATTATTTTGACCTAACTGGGGAAAGTAAGAAAGACCATATGGTATGTTTATGTTGGGATTTAGTAATTATTGTTTCTATCATCTTCAATACTCTCCCAGGCAAAATCTCAGGAAGTCTTTGATGAATGGGTAGCAAAACTGCGTCATCATAGAATGTATCGTCAAAATGAAATTTCCATGTTTCCATATGATATCAACAATCATTTCTTCTCAGCTTCAACCTCTATTGCAGATTCAGTAACTGGTCTTTTGGAATCAACAGCAAACAAAAAGGTAGAATCTGTTTGAACTATAGATTAAGGGCATCCATTTAGGGATTAATTTAGTTTGATAATTGTATGGAATACAACAAACGTTGATGGGTGGAATTTGAGGAACATCTATAACACGTAGTGCAGAAACCATTATCAAAATGTTAACTGGCTTTTTGTGAGTTCTCAGGATTTGATGAAAGACACAGTTCAATCTTCTGCATTTTTAGTTCTGTTTTAATTAGCGTAGCAAACTGTAGAACAAAATAGGTTTTTGTTTTTAGCCAGCATTCCTTTGCAAGGTTATTTATGGCTAGATAAGCAAGCCTGGACTCTTCCATGTTCTCCTGCCCATTTTTACTGATAACTAGCAGGGAAGGAATGAGGTCATGGCCTGAGATTTAAGATGCATTAAGATTTAAGATGCATCTTTTCTTCTTAAATGTTCTCTGATTACATATGTGTGCACTCTATATTGTTGATTTAACATATATGTTCATTGCTGTATTTTTAAGCACCCTAACTGCCTCTATTTAGAGCAATGTTTCTCAACTTTAGCAACTTTAAGATGTCTGGACTTCAACTCCCAGAATTCCCCAGCCACCATCTTAAGGTTGCCAAGGTTGAGAAACACTGATTTAGAGTTAGGAAAAGGGCCAAAGATACTGGCTCAGTCTCTGGCTTTTAGTACTTGGTATCTCTCTTTCCCTCCCATTTCATTCTTCTGGCTCCCCCTACACCAGGTAGATTCTGTCCCATGCTAATCCCCAGTCTGCAGCACTCTTCATTGACTCATAGGTCATGCAGCCTCCATCATTGGAAAACTGATATTGTTTATGAAATCTTGTCTTCATGCAACAGAGAGGCAGCATGACACAGCAAAATCCAGTGCAGGTGGGAAGTACTATGTCATTCTCTTGTTTAAACGAGTCAAGAATTCCAAGTTGTTTGCAGCCATCTGAAGATATGGAAAGGTGCTCAAAAGGTAAAAAGAAAATAGAATAATTGAAAACATTTAAATATTCTACATCTTCCAAATTTTCTTGGATGGTTCTCCATGACATAGCTGTTATCTTACAGTGTATACTCTCTAATCTTAAAACAAAAAATTATGCCATGTGGTACTGAAATCATTGGCGATCACTCGTAGCCAAGTAAGATTGTCTTCCAAGGGTAAAATTTTAACAGTGGATCCGTAAGTGGCTGTAAAGGCCAATTCTGGATCCGCACAACCTCCCACAATGAGGGCATGTTTGAGAATCGAGTATTGAAATAAATGCTGCTGATTCCTGTTTGAAGAACTTGAAAAACTAGCTTAAAGAAAGCTGCAGCAATTGTGCAGGATAAGGAGACCCTTAGAAGGAAAATATATTTCTCTGTGTACCTTCTGCAATAGAGTACAGGAGTCCTTTGTGTAAATTGGACCCTCTTAGAAGAGTTAATGAAATATAATTCATGTCTTTGTAGAATAGCCCTATTCTGCCCAGCTTGGGGCTGTTTTGATTGGTTCATGGCAAATAAATCCTGTAAACTATAATGTGAATTTTATTTCCTTCAAAAAAAAAAATACAAGATTGCCCTTACCACTTTTTAGAGAAGATGCTTCTTACTTAGGAAGAAATAGGACACAAAACTATGTACTATTGGCATGGCACCATTCCTTACTATGTTTTTCTGTCCCTAACAATACATAATACTAATTTTTTCCCAGAAGTGTTGATCAGTTCCATATGCAGACTAACTTGAATTCTTCTCTCATATCACTTTAGACTGGGAAAGCTTCTTCTTTATATATTAAGTGGGGAGATGGGGAAGGGAGCCTTAGTTATTTAGGAAATATTGAATGAAGGACTAGCTGTTATTCAAGCAAAATATCTTGTTTTGTTTATGTGTAAATCAAATTTACTACTTCAGTGTTTATTAGTTGGGTTACTTACATTATTGCAATAGAATACTAATAAGCATACTTTTGTTGATAATTCTGATCTAGAGTGAGTCAGTGAAACCATATTTTTCATTTATGTTGGGATTTAGTAGCAACTGTCCCTATCATTAACCTTTTCTTCTAGGAAGTCTGATAAATGCGTAGCAAAGCTATGCTACCACAGAATGTACAGTGAAGATAATGTGATTAGTTGGCATCATTGTGCTAAAACTAAGCAATAATGCATTCATATCAACTAAGTAAATGTACTAATGCTGTCACAGTTTCAAGAACCAGTGCTGTCTGTTAACAGTAAGAACAACAAAGAACCTTGGGACACCCTTGAAGATTTAGTAAATTTATATCTGTTAAAGCTGTAAAGTACAGGAAGAGTCTTCGTTCTTTTTACTAATGCCCAGGGGAATAAAAAGAAACCTATTATGTTCAAGGATGGCAAAAAAAATTTCTTTATCTCTTCACTATACTATAGCATACTATATACTTTACTATAACAATTTTAACAGATATATTTTAGAAAAACATTATAACATGATTTCAGGTCTATTGATCAATAATTTTGTTAGAACTCTAGTTCACAGGATAGCTATATTCTAAAATATAGAAACTATATTCCAAATTTTCCTTTTAAATAATTAATTCAACTATTAAATCATTGATTCTAGAAATGCTAGAGTAATAAAAGCAGGAACAGACATAGGTATTGAGTAATATCTTTTACATTTTGTCATTAAGTTATTCAGCAATTAAGTATAGCAAAAAGTTTGGTAGTTTAGTCTATCTTTTTTGGCTTTTTCTCTTTTCATTTTCACCAAACCAGTGAAAGCCTTTTTTTTATTCCAAACAGACCTCTCCCATTGTCATAACTATCTCTTGGAGATGAGCCAGCTTTTACAAAGCATGGAAGTCCTCCATAGGACATACTCGGCACCTGCCATAAATATTCAGCAAGTAAGTTGAAGAAATTGCCATTTCTGATGGGGTCATGCTGCTTGCTAAGGCTAGCATTCTTCCAAGAGCAGTGTTTCTCAACCTTGGCCATTTCAAGATGTGTGGAGTTCAACTCCCAGCAGACCCTAGCCAGCATTGCTGGCTGAGGTATTCTGGGAGTTGAAGTCCACACATCTTAAAATGGCTAAGGTTGAGAAACACTGTCTTAGAGTGTTGATAAATGGTACGTTTCTCTTTTTCATGTACTGTTGTAAAGGGCCTCCTCTTTGAAAGTCCTAAGAAAGAAAAAAGAACACACAGAAGATGGCGTTCCCGAGCTCTCGGTAAAGATGCTAAAGGAATGTTGCAGGTAAACAATCTCTTCTATACCACAACTCCATTCTTTACTCTAAGAGAGAGTGTGTATACGCTGTCAAAAACTCATTTTCTCCAACACAGTTTATAGCCTTAGTTACTATTCTTACAGCAGGAGGAGATTTCATTCTGCTAGCATAAGCAGCATAGAATGGGAATGGAGCTTCTGTTTAAATCAGCCTATTGAGCTTTTTGGCCATTGAACTTTTAACAAATAATAAACAACGTTTATCCCCAGGATTGACTTCATCCTTCTGGAGAATGCCTACATGAACTTCATTTGGGGGCAGGCACTTTCTGTCATCCACTGTTCCAAAGTATTATCCCTTCCCTCTAGCTTGTCTAAACTAGAGATACCAGCTTATAAGAATACTGCCTTCTACGAGGATATCAAATCGGGGGGGGGGGGGGGGGGAGATAGACAAGTTACTTTTATTTTGTCTGTGTGTGTGCAGTTTCACAGTGCACAGTATATAGGAAGGCATCATCGGTGATTCATTTGCACTTTACTATATGTGTATCTGGGGCGTGGTGGCTCAGCGGGTAAGACGCCAGGCTTGTCGATCGGAAGGTTGGCGGTTCAAGACCCGAGTGCCGTGTGACGGAGTGAGCTCCCGCACTAGCCCCAGCTCTTGCCAAACTAGCAATTTGAAAGCATGCAAATGCAAGTAGATAAATGGGTACCACTTCGGTGGGAAGGTAACAGCGTTCCGTGCATGTCATGCCGGCCACATGACCACGGAAGCGTCTTCAGACAGCGCTGGCTCTTCGGCTAACAAACGGAGATAAGCACCGGCCCCTAGAGTCAGACACGACTGCACAAATTTACCTATATGTGTATCTGCTCTGACAAATCTATAAACTATGGCTTCATTCCATAATAAAAATGGAAGTAACTGGCAGTTTCTAATGACAAGTGTGTGTATGATGAGGAATAATCTCCTGGATGAATTTGTGCCTACTAATAAATGAAAAGTACAACTAAACAGCCTTTTGTTTATTAAATAGCTGCCAACTTCTTGCCCCAGACTGTATTGTAGAAATGTGTAGCATCTGTGGAGCGACCATTATGGAAGGCAGGCAAGCTGGCTGGCTGGCTGAAGTTGAGGCAAAAGGCATCTGACTGAAATCTATCACCCTAGAATGTTCTATAAGCAAAAGGTGCTGCAATTCTAAACCAATTGTGGCAAATATGGTAGTTGTTCTAAAGATGAAGCCAGCACATTAACTAGTATTTGTTCTTGATCAGTCAAGTACCTACCCTTAACACACTGTCTAGTGCATTTTTATTATGGCTGTGTTCCAGCCTACGAATCCTACCCCTTATCTTCTCTCCTCCTATACCTCAACATGCCCTAGATTGAGCAAAAATGTAACGAGGAGATAGAGCATAAACTTGCAGTTAGTGATGTATCAGCAACTATCCCTCAAATTAAGTGGAAATTTCTGAGACAGGGCAGGAAACTTGAATGGAAATATTAATGCATCAGTGGTTAAATGTGGTTAAGTATGCTGCTTATGATTTTAGATCAGCTTGGTTCAACGAAAATTTCTTTCTCATTTATTGGACACATCAAAGAATATTTTAAAGGATTGGCTGTCAGCTTCATTATGCTGGACATAGTGAAATGATGGAGGGGACACTTAGGCATATGCAATTGGGCTGGCCCCGCTGTGGTTCTGTTTATTTTAACATCCTTCAGTGAATATGGTTTGGGAAGGAATCATAAAAGGTTTAAAGATGTGAATGTAATGAATTGAATTATATATCAACATTTGGAATTATATGAAGAACTGTGGATTTACTGAGCATAGGTTATAGCAAAAGAGATGCCTCTTTTACAATGGAACAGCAGTGTCGGCCCAGATTTACAGTCTTGGATTGATGATATGCATTTGGCTTCTGCTAATGAACTGGCTCTCCAGTGATATACTAAAAAGACTGACCAATATTACTGTGTAGTTAAGATTTAATTCTGTGATTAAAAAATGAGCTTTATTCTATATGCATGTTTTTGTCCCTTTTTTGTTCTTTTTATCCCTTTGTTCTGTTTTTGTTTTGTATTCTTTTCATTTCTTTAATATAAGTAGATACATTTTTAAAAAGAGAGTTGCTAAAGAGAGCCATAAGCTTTATTTGATACTATTACATTTTAATTATGAGTTGACACTCATGACTCATGGCTTCAACCCATTTTTAATTTAATCTAATTTGGGTTTTTTGGGGGGGTTAATTATGCACAACCATTTCCCATGCAAATTCAACAGTAATTCTAATGTTCTTTTGTAATATTCTTTTTAATGCTAACAGTATATTAGCATTATGAAATGCTAATGGTGGTGGAAAAGTAGATATAAATGTTTTAAACTAATCCATTTATACAGCAAGACAATCTGCTGTCCCTGAGCATCCCTTTTGCTGCCCCCAAACTATCCTAGATTAGGTAGGACAAAACTGGCCTGTTAGAAGGTACAGTTTAAGGGATAAAATGGATGGTTTTGTTTATGTTTTTGTTTCTTTCTGCCCAGGTTTCTTTCTTTTGGCTTACATTAAGCCAAAAACAAACCCAGTAAGGCTTCAAATTACAATGATGATGCTACAGGTGATCAGCAAAATTGTCATGAAAATATGGAAACAGAGGGAGAAAAAGTAATCTGTGCATATGGAAGCTCAAAATCAAAACAGAAAAATTGATTATTAATGTATGAGCTACTACAGAATAGAGAGGAAGAAATATACCATTGAGAATAGTGAGATAGTTTTCAATATATGTGCATGCATAACAATCATGCCATTTCTTTTCAGGGTAGGCTAAGTTATGCAGAGTGCACAAAATAGTAAGCCAAGAAAATTAAAGTCATGGGATATGAAAGATGAGAAGAAGAGTAGCTACATCTAGTTTACACCAAACCATTTACCTTTCCATAGCTTTTAATTCTAAAAACCCATCATTTCTTCCACCTCATCCACATATTGCTCCATACACTGCCTTTTTTTTTCTTTAGGTTTCTCACCTTTTTCTTTTTCAGGATCTCATGAACTCCAAGCAAAATTTTCTCAGCCTTCCCTTTCCTCTTGATCCATTTCTTTTTCTTTCCTGATACAGATCAAAGTACCTCAGTGTACTTTCTTACCGATTGCTCACTTTTATATTCAGTCCATATTCTTTCAGCAGCACACATTCCTGACCCCATCTCTTCTTGTTTCATCATATCCAGTCTATCCAACTTGCATATATCTTTCTCCTGGCATAGCCAACTCTCACTTCTATATAACAAAGTAGGCAGAAACATGCTGTTATACATATCCATTTTCATTTCTTTCAATCAACATTTATTCTTTCAACAGACCACATACTACCCACTACTTTTATACCAGCATGTGCATGTCTGAAAAATTTCTCCATCTATTTTCCTATCTCTACTAAACATTTTACCAAGGTATACTAATTCATCTGCTTCCTCTAGTTTTTCACCATTAATGTATAATTTACAATCCACTTCATTTTCCTTGTCAATCACAACTGTCTTATCTTTGATACATTAAATTTCATATCCATATTCCTTGTTATATTATATAATTTATTTAACTCATTTCAAATCATTTGGGTTCAAAGCCAACGACATGGTACCATCTGCATACAAAAGTACACATTTACATTACCAACCAGCATTCCCTGTTCAATACTACACCATTCTCTAATCACTCAATTTATTCTCACACATGCTTTACTTTATCATATAACACTCTGATCACATTCAGCAGCCAACCATCTCCATAATTCAAGACTATTCACTTTATCATACACTTTGTCTAGATAAATAAACTTACAATAAACTTTCTCACATTAATGTTTCTCAATTACTTGACTTGCTTAAGGGAAAAATGTCAGAGTACACAGCGCTGGGGCTGCCAATGTTCCTTCTAGACCTCAGAGCAATATGTTCTATTGAGTAAGCAGACACTCACAAGAGATTAGATAAAATAATCTATTTACTCTATATACATACGTATCAAAATACAGTCCAATAATGTCCAACACAGATACCGATGAGAAGATAGTAACGAGAGAGAATGAACACCAGAACTTCTCTACTTTTATACAAATATCAACCAATCACATTATAGGTCAAACAAATTATCTGCCACACCCAGCCTAAACTATATCAGCTGCAGTATGTGTCATCACTTACTTCAACAATGGCTGCTAATTGAACGACTTGCAGAAAGTATTACCTCTCACCTATTTACCTCTCCTGTCTAATTAATCTATCTGTAAATTCTGGGTATTTATTCAAACCCCAACAAAAAATCTGATCTCAACACTCCCTACCCAGCATAGTCACACTGCACTTTCTAAATGCTGCTCATTGTCATCTCTTGTATTCATCAGTCAGAATTGTGCCAACTATTTTCCCATGCACACTTAACAAACCAATTTTTCCATAATTTCTGCATTCACTCTTGCTACCTTTTCCAGAACAATAACAGCATTTTCCCAATCATTAACAAAGATGCTATCTTCACATATATGTTAAACAAGTTGTAGAGCCACTCTGCGAACAAACCACATCAGTATTTTAACATTTGTCCAGTTATACTATCTACACCTGTGGCATTACCATTTTTCAACATTCTCATGACCTCATGATATGTATGCCTTCCTTTTCAGACATTTCTTGGATGTTAACATTTGTTACAGTTCCACTCAACATATCACTATAATTCCCATACGAAGCTCTCTCTTAAAAAAAGAGAAAAAAAACACCTTCCAGCATTCCCTTACTTCATCCCAAATTATGTCATCACTTTTATTTTTAATTCCATGCATTCCACTGGCAGCTCCTTGTTTAACTTTCTTCACCCATTCCAAAACATTTTTTTTTTAATTTCCTCAAAATTGCTGTGTTTTCTCTTTCTCTTCATCTGAACATTTTTACAACATTCAGTAATTTTTGGTATAAAGACTAGACTCTTGAAATTGATTTAGAGAAATGTCCTGGGCAGAAGTTTAAGTATTGCAGTGTTACTTTAATAGAAAGGGAATAGGTGTTCATCAATTTTCTGAATAATCTGTTGTGGGAAGAGGAGGAAGTGCAGGGCAAAACAGCCAACACAGAGGAAGGTGCCAAAGTAATATTTGGCATTACTTCAGATATAGCAACAGAGTTAATGTTTTGCTTCATCTAGGCGGCAGTTTGTATGGATTCTTGGTTTTTTTTTTTGCAAGCTGTAGCATTTGCTTTGAATTGGCCAGTGATGAATCTTTTGTATTATTTTCCAGTAATATAAAATTATAATGCATGTTCTTTGCAGGTACCAGCTGTTCTTTCTGCTCCAGTGAGGCTGCATGCTTCGAATCCTAATTTATCTACATTAGATTTTGGGGATGAAAAGATTTACTCAAATGGTTCTGAGGTGACATCAGAATTTTCTAAACTGCAAGAGGACTTGTGTCACATAGCACACAAAGGTAAATTGGGATTTGTCCCACTAGGATAGAAAGAAAGATGATGAAAACAGTTTGTAGGTTCATGAAAATGAAACTTTGTAAACACTTACTGCATGCAATTTATGCATACCAAATGTTGAACTAGTTATGGAGACCACAAGAGGTATTTTATAAATATTTTCCCTCATTATTTTCCCCCCCGGAAAATGGCAAGTCAGTCTCTGAGTGTAAGACTTTGGAATATTTTAACATGCCAGGCATTTGTTAAACCCTTTATCTAAACAGTAGGTTGCCCTAGGGTTATGTGTACAGAGGCTCCAAGTGGCTTACTGAATTTCAGATTTGGCATTTGTGACTTAAGGGGGTTGCTATGGGAGTAAGCTATTTTTAGTTAAAACAAAATAGGAAAAAAATGTTGAGGAGCTCCAAGTCCAGGAAAAGTGACACTAGTCAATCTTTTGCAAAATAAGTAAGTAAAGTAGTAACTTAACCATTGTGTCAGCAAAGCTTTTTCCCGTCTAAATTAATTTTAATAATCTTCCAGGGACTTTTTTTTAAAATGAGACAAGTATTTCTTTTATACAGAACTTCTAAGACATTAATCACAAGAACCATACAGTGATGGGTGATCTTTCCCATCTCAACAACCTTTTTATTTATTTATTATTCTTTGTAAAGAAAGCACTGGTCCCTTTAAAATGCCTTTAAATCTCCATTAATCTCATTACTATGCTCAGGCAGCATTATATGCTTTTGGATTTTCAGGTAGTGAAATTGTATTAATGTAATTCAAATCTCATAAGCATAATGATCACTTAAGAGGGAGCATTTTGTCGAGGCCAGATCTTGGTGCCGAGAAATGACTGTATGAATCATGGCTGAGATTTCCCCCCTTGGGGTATAGTTACAATTGATACCCATTTGTAATCTCTTGGAAAGGACTCAGATTCTCATTAAAACTGAAAGCTCTCTCTTCTGGCCCTTTCATTATATGGTGGCTCTAAGCAGTCGCCTTCTGTGGAGAAAGTGCTCAAATTATGAGATTATAATCAACTGAATAGGCTGTTAGGTTTTCCAGCTGCTTATTTCTTGGGATGTCAGAGTGGCAGCATACCTTGCTCTTTTTACTGAAGAACATGAATATACAACAGATGCAAATAATCCACCTGATCATTAGATTTGCTGCCCTTGCTTGCTTGTTGGTTGTGTTTTAAGTTCAACAGAAGAGCAAGAGGGGTGACTGTGTAGCAAGCTGCATTTTAACATTGTGCCCTAGAGTGTTTGCTTAATTTTTATTTGAGGTTAATATCCCCATTTTACAGGTAAAGCTTCACAAAGCGCTTTATATAAAACAGCTAAAACAGTCCATTCAAACAATCAGATTGATTGGGTTTGGGTTTGCTTGCTTGCTTGCTTGGTGTTCTTTGTCTTCATTGTGGTGCATTGAATTGTTCTACATTTTGCCCCTACAGACTGTGTCATTTCTGTAACTTTTCTGAACTATTTTTGTAGTGTACTTTACCTTAAAGTCAGCTTTTAGTACCATATCAACAGAGAGAGAGAAGCTGAAGCAGATGTTTGAACATGATTCAGTCTCATCTCCATCTGCTCAAATAATTGGACTGAAGAATGCCTTATCGTCTGTAAGTTACCCACATTAATTGAACTTGTGTTCAAAAACGTGTCTTATAAATTACATTAACTTTTCTTGGTTTGATCTTTGTCATCATTTAGTTGACTCCAAAAAAAGGGGAGCAAAGGAATGTATAGTACTGAGCTTTGATATGTACATGCTTATTTGTTTCCATAACAAGTTGCAAATTGTGGTTTTGCCAAAAGCTGCCTATCTGTGGTAGAGACTTTTGGAGAAGGCACAATGTGTGTCCTTGTGCTGAGCACACAGGCATATATTTCATTCTTTGTGAAGTGATACACTTAGTGTGAGTAGGTTCTACTCACAATAGTGTTATCTCCAAGTAGTGGGCTTTTGTATTTCATCACAGAAACTAGTGGAGTTAATGATAACAATTCCTTTCAGTGCCCAGGATGATCTATGCTTATTCCTCTCTCTATTATTGCTCAGACTATAACCCATATACTTTGACTCCTAAAGGTAGACACAGAGGATTGTGGGAGCATCCACCTATTTAGCTCTTCTCTTTATTCTGTTATTTTATCATTCCGGGAATGCAACGTAATATGATACTTGGCTTTTCAATTTATATAATAATATATGCATAGATAGAATGAACTGGTTGTATCATTCTACACACAATAGGTCGATCTGGCATTTGCCTTGACTACCATTATATTCATTCCCCAAGCCTTCAGAAGCAGCTTGAAAGCAATCCCTGATAGTCTTTCTAAACAAGGTGGAATGTAATCCCATCATTAACTTTGCTTTCACTCATCCTTGATATTTGAACAAAAAACTATCCACTAACATAAAACAACTTCAAGAAGTTCACAGGTCAATCCTTGTGTTGTCACTTACCTGAGTTCCAGACAAGATAAAATTGGCTGTGGAAAACTTGCTGCTTAGATTGTTGATGATCAGTCATCAGGATCATCAACAGCAGTCAGTTTTGAAAGGGAAAAAAAGTGTCTGCTGTCCTCCTAGAGTAAAATGTATGATCCATACTTGAGATTGGAACCAGAAGTAAATCAGGAGATGATAAATTGCCATAAATACAGACAGACAGCTATTGCTGATTTGATATGAGAGTCATTTCCCAAACATAGTTCCAAGATTGCAAGCATAGAGCAGAATAGAGTGGTAGAACCTTTAGAATATATCATAGCACTTCAAGTTGCATTGCTTCCCTCACATAAATAATTGCACAAATCAGATTTTTTAAAAAGGGATAAAGGCTGTTGGTGAAGCTGTGATGCAATATATCATTACTTACCTTGCTTGTTTTTTAAAATATAAGAATATTTTGAAAAATGGTATTTTCCCTCTTCATTTTGAAGTAGGGCTGTGCTTTCATCTGTCTAGAATTCCTTTATTTTTCCTCATTCTTCTGCATCCATAGGCAAAGTCTACCACGTATTATTGTAAGTTCAGGTTCTATTAACAATTTTAGATGATGGTTTTTGTACTTATGAAAATAAGAAGCAACATTCAAACTGTACATTAACAACTTTGGCCCTAAAATGTAAACAACTCTAGAATGTTTACAACTTGTATGTGTAGAATGATCAATACATTAATAATTACTGTATCCTATCCATTCATTTAGTTGTTAAATATTTTACAGCCTTCAGCTCTTAGTTGCTGTACTCTCTAAAGAACAATATCCTGTTTTCTGCCTAGATCAGAGAATAAAAAATTCAGGCTGGAAGCCAAAATATTCTAATAGTTTACTCAGCTCTGTTGGCTGCACTCCTTTCAGTTGCCATTTTCTCCTTTCATTTCTGCCTTGCCTCAGCAAGCTGATTCTAGAAGGGGCTTCTTTTCCAAGAGACATCTCTTATCAGATCAGTTGTTAGACCTAATTTAATACACACCAGAAATGAAAAATATAATTTGAACAAATTTTCTATTCCAGTTTAGGTGCATGAAATAGAGCTTATAGTATTTAATGATGCATTGCTGTTTTACATGCTTGTGAGGCAGTGTTTCATATATTGCATTACTTTTTTTTTTTGCATTTCAGAATGCACAATATTCAATTTTACCGTTTGATGATGCAAATCACCAAATAATACTTTGTCCAGAATTTGGCTGACATTTTGATGAATTCCTAGTAGAAATATTGATTAAAGTCAAGCAGCTGCAGGAAATCCTAAAGAATGAAGAATTAGCTAAGATGTACATAGGAATAACCCTGCTAATTCTTTCTGGGAATCAGGAGATGTAGCTCATACATGGTTATGAAAAGTGGGCCTTTTTCCTGGGTTGGACAGGGACAAGGGAGGTAAAATTTCAAGTTGTTACGCAAGTATGGGTTGACCAAAAATGTGTGCCGCTTTAAGTTCCTGAAGAAAAGCAAAATGTAATAAAAAAATAACTTGTTCTAGCAGAGCATAGAGGAGAGACATGGGTAAATTTCACAGGAGTTAGGTAATGAGGTATGTGGATTTCTTTCTGGGCTTCACCCCATTTCCTGACTCCTATGACTTCAGGTTGCATTATTAAAACCTCTACCAAGATATGTTATGACACGTTAATAGTATTATTTATATGACTGAAGTTATGCACTGTTTATTTAAAAGGGGCAAAACATGGTACATATCCATCCAAGTTAATGAAATAGTACAAGCCACACATAGTCCATTGGTGCAGTTTTATTCTCCTAATAAGTGAAGAAGGCACAAATGTTCAAAAGGAAAATGTAAATACTCTTATTGCAAACCTAAATATAAAGCAGGTTTCTGAGTTCCAAACTGGTATTCAGAAGTTGCTCCTGATTCTGGTAGCGGTTTTTGTAACAATTATGAATTGTAGCCATTGATAATCTCATTCATAATTTTATCTAATGTCCTTTTAAAGCTTCCAAGTCAGAGGCCATCGCTACATCACATGGAAATGAATTCCATAGTTTGACAAAGTAATATATGAAGCTTTCTTTTCTGTTTCCTACTATTCAGCATTATTGCCAGGCTGTAGGTTATAGAATTATGACTGATGGAGAAAATTTGACCCTCAAATAGAGTAGACATATCTGGACATTGGAAATGAAAATACCTACATCAATTTAAGTGTTTCATTTATCCATGTATCATGCTCTGTCAGGGTTAAATTTGGATCTCCTTATATTTTCCTCACTTTCTTACTTATTAATTATATCAATTTATACAATAGCCACTCTGGGCAGTGAACATAGGTTTAAAATCAACAAACAGAAACAAAATAATAGACCGTAATAACATTCTATCTATCATACTACATATGATACATGTATTAAAAACTTCATTATACATTGACACAGTGACATTCTGAATAATTAAAAAAAAACTTTCCAAAACTTTATCCATAGCGTCTTGCAGCACAATCCTATTTAATGCACTGCAGGCTGTTCTAGATAAATGGATATAACATTGCAGTATCGTTCCTTTTGACGTCAAAGATAATTAACAAATTCCCAAGTGGTTAGTCATACTTGTCTTAAAAACTATATTCTGTTTGAGGAAACCAGGCAACACCCACTTGCTGAGGAGGCTTGTTTGATCTTGCCTTGATTAGTCATACAGAGCTTAATGTCAATTATTACCATATGGGTGTGCATTTCCTGCCTTTTGCTTATGTTGTAGCTAAGTTGGTGCTGTGCCACACTGCTGCTACTATTGCACAGAAGCAAGGCTGTTTTACGTGTGTTGGGCCCTCTTTCTTGAATCAGCTAGGGGCTTTCATACTCTTTGCCTAACCTAGTTGCAAGACAGAGGAGAAAAGTCATCTTGTGGTGGCATCTTCATCTAGCAATGATTATTTTCTAACAAAATCAAAGCAAGAGGTTTGCTGCCTTTGGAGGAAAGAGAAATGGATATTCGCACCTAAATGGAATGGAGAGGCATTTGGAAGATAATTAGCACATATACTTCCTAACTCATTAGTCATACCCTTTCTAAAAATTGTATTCCAAGTAAAGAAACCAAGGACCTGTCAGGAATGTAAGAAACTTGCCAAATACTGTTAAAAAATGGAAGAAAGCTATTATCCATAAAGTTGCATCTGAATGGCCTTATTAGAAATCATTTCTGCTTGCATCTGTCACCTTTGTGTATTCTTGGAAACTCTCAATAATTCTCAAGTGCATGTGATGTTAAATGTGCAGTGTCAGATGTGTGTTTTCCATTACAAACAGATTTAGAAGACAATGTAGATAGAACCTCAAAAGAAGAAGAAGAAGAAGAAGAAGAAGAAGAAGAAGAAGAAGAAGAAGAAGAAGAAGAAGAAGAAGAAGAAGAAGAAGAAGAAGAAGAAGAAGAAGAAGAAGAAGAAGAAGAAGAAGAAGAAGAAGAAGAAGAAGAAGAAGAAGAAGAAGAAGAAGAAGAAGAAGAAGATTAAACTTAATCTGATCAGGAAAAAATAACTTACCCCTGGCTTCCAGCTGCTAATACCAATTTTAAAAAAAGCTTCCATGGATACATGCAGTATCAAGTCGGAGAAATGTTAAGCCTTTCATCACCAGATACTGTGGTCCTGTACCAAATCATTATTTCCCAATAAGATGGCATTACAGTGTAAAAAGGTAAAGGTTCCCCCCGCACATTTGTGCAGTCGTGTCCGACTCTAGGGGCCGGTGCTCATCTCCGTTTGTTAGCCGAAGAGCCAGCATTGTCCGAAGACGCTTCCACGGTCATGTGGCCGCATGACGCGCGCGGAATGCTGTTACCTACCCACCAAAGTGGTACTTATTCATCTACTTGCATTTGTACCACTTGCATGTGTACTTGCATGTGTACCACAGATTTAATACCCTCTTCACTTAGGTTCTGAAGTAGTTCCCCATGACTGCAGGACATACTACTTGAAAATTTCCATCATGGAGACTCTACATGTACAATGGTTTAGAGCACGAGTTAAGCCCATCTTTGCTGGTGCTTTTCATCATGCAAAAGATGCTATTCAGTTGCGATCATACAGCTCCTGTCATGTACAGTAAATATACCCTTTCTTCTACGGGGGAAAAGAGGAAAAATTATTTGGCCTCAAATACCCTTAGAATTCCATTTTGTCTCTTTTTTATACCTGAGAGACAACTATTTGAGATTAGCTGAGACACCTTGATGGCCCAAATGTACTTTTTTTCTCTCTCAAATGTTCCAGGCCATAGCACAAAATACAGATCTTAAAGACCGGTTATGCAGAATACATGCCGAATCTATGCTCCTTGATTCAGCTGCTAATGCAAAATCCAGCCCCGATTTTATAAAGGTGGGTATAGATTTCCTGTCCT
The DNA here is from genome assembly GCA_023362775.1 of Charina bottae. Lineage (NCBI taxonomy): Eukaryota > Metazoa > Chordata > Lepidosauria > Squamata > Charinaidae > Charina > Charina bottae. The sequence continues at coordinate 32,747,825 of JALMGJ010000007.1, forward strand.
TCTGCAAAGCTGCTTGTTGAATCTCTCCTCCATTCAGCTGGTCATTATCTTGTGCTAATGAAACTTCTCATCACATAGTATGACATTAATTGTGAATGGCACCCATAGAATAACGTCAGCTCTGAGCATGCCTTCATTGTTCTTTGATGACAGCCTGCTTGCTTTTATTTCACTTCGGCTGTAACATCTTTTGCAAAAGCTCTTTTGCCATTCTTTGTAGTGTTGCTGAACAGTTTGTACATTCTATTACTTACTTTTTTATGCAGCAGCTTTTGCACAGGAAGGAAAAAACACCCTCAAATAATTGTCACAAGCTAATTCTGCTGCCTTTGTAAATAGTTATGAATGCAGAATCTTTCAACCCAGTCTGGAAAGAAAATAACACTAGAAAACCTATCAAGACAAGAGTCATAGTATGCCAGTCCACACAGGTTGTTGGAAGGGGAATTTTTGCGGGGAGGGGGGAATAAGATGTAAAAACAAATTTTAAATTGAGCTACAAAATTTTCTTATCAGTTGCCTAGTTTCGCTTTTCTTTCTGAATATGTTTCTACCACTAGTAACAGAGAATTACCTAGAAACAGGGTGAAAATTAATGCAGATACATTTAGATATCATAATAGGTCAACAAAACCTTCTTTAAGCAGGTGCCCTTCAAATACATTGGGACTATGATTCCCAGAATTCCAACCATACTAATGGGAAGTTTGGGAGGGCATCAGTTTAGGGAAGGCTTTGTAACAATGGAGCTTTCTAGATAAGAAATAATACAAAGAATATTATAATATCTGATTTTATGTCATTTTTAAAGCCAATAAAAATGGATTTTACCCATTGATGGCAAATAGATAATGCAGGTGGGTTCCAGTCATATATGTTGGGAGTATGCTATGATATGATTTGAACTGAATGATTGGAGAGGTCAGATGTTAATAGATCCTTGCTTATATTGCTCATTTATGATATCTTCTCATGGGATTTGCCATTGTGTACAATGGAATTTCTCTTACTGTCTCATGATGGCTATTGCTGTACCAGGGTCAGAGGATGTTTACAGATTGGTGGCTTTTTAGTGCTATTCATTTATAGTTCTTCTGCTGTAAGCTAGATACACACTTTGGTTTTCCACACACTGATATTATAGCATTTTGTATCTGTGGACATTCCATTTTGTTTACACTAAAGGGCAGACACGCGCAAATCTGCTCTTCCCATAACATATCTTGGGGAATAAGCTGCATCCAAAATGATCTAGGGCTTCCCACAACACACCCCAATAAACCCAGCACTCTTGTTTTCACCATCTAACTTAGAAGTGGGCAACTTTTTTGGCTTGCGGGCTATATTTCCTGTTTTTCTGAGGCCAAGGGAGCCATAGGAAACATGGTGGCCAGTTATGGTGTTAGAATGGGCAGGGAAGCAATTTCAGATCTTTTCTTTAAGGGAATGCAGGTGCTTTTGAGCTTTAAAGAGGTTTAAGGCACACATCTTCCCAAAATGGGAAACCTCTAATTTGAAGGGGGGGGGGGTTTAAAGGTATGTTTTGATGACTTAAGTCTATACAATATTTAAAACACTTACTTTGACTATGAAAATGAAAATGTTCAGCCCCAACCACTACGGCAGGGGACTCTGGTATTCCCAATAGAGTAATGAGGTTCTGCAGTCAGTAAACTGCAAGTTGCTCATCCCTGATCAAATTCAAAATGCCAGTCCCTGCTTTTGAATGGTGGGGCATACACAATACCTGCACAAATAGGATAGCTAGATATTCTTTCCATAAGAAAAGGAAATGCATCGCTGAAAATAAGAACAAAGGGCACAGTTTTGCATATGGTGATTTCTATATGCAAGTGCAAACTTAGAAATAATTATTATCCTTTTCAGTATATCAACATTCAGTGTATTAAAATGATGAACTGGTTTTCAGTGTGCCTACCCACTCAGCTGGCTGGGTGCTATTTGTTGAGGGCAGTGTCAAGCTTCATGCTATTTCTTCTTCTATATTTTTATTTACTTACACAATTTAATGTCATTATGCATAGCCAGTTGTGAAATGGGAGAGGACAAACATGCCCTTTCTGAAAAGGGGTCTATCCTAGAACAGTCTCTGGCCATTTCATAGCCATACAGGCTAGTTATCTGCTGTTTCATTAAAAAAAACTGGGATCATTAGGTCTTACAGGTTTGTTTCTTTTAACATTCTCGTTTTCACTATACGTATCCTAAAAAGTTACCTAATTCCCCAATCCTCCCCCTGTCTGTCTGTCTGTCTGTCTGTCTACCTACCTACAGCCCTTGTAGGCCACCCCAATCCACCAACTCCTCAAATCCATAATTTAGGATTAAAAACAGATAACACGTTTAAAACTAAAAACCATACAGTAGATTTTAATATAATAACCTTACTGATCCCATCCAATAAGCAATGGAGAAAGGAAAGGGAGAGCAAGTACTTGGTTAATTTTGCTTTGTGGGTTAGTCAGATCTTCAAGTTGCTTGTGACTGCTGATTTGATCTCTTTCTCTTTTTTATCAGAGAAAAGGATGTGAGGCTTTAGAAATTGCATAATCCAAACTTTACACTTCCTACTTTGGTAACATCTTTATCTTTATAAAAACACCAACAAAGTGGGGAGAATGGGCCGGCAATTTAACTCCTGCTCCTCCTGGTGTCATTCTTGTACTGCATTGAGGCCTTTGGTCACCCAGAAAACCTAGAAATTAATAAAGATGTGGCTGTTGGGACACAAAAATATTTGAACACTGTTCAACTGGACACTTGGGGTCACAATCCAAATGAAAAATCTCTTTAGGCCTTTCTGTGTCAATAACGATGTCAGTTTAAGTTTTATGGGAAACTGTCTCTCTCTTGTGATGAAAAAATATCAGACAGGAAAAAGAAACAGATAACACCTGCCTCACTGTTTTTCTCTTTCTGAACCCAAACTCTTCACCTGAAGTTCAGATGTTTCGATTGTGCATAAATCTCCTGATGTCTCAAGTACTCAGATGATAAATATTTCAACAATGGTATTGTTGTGAGGCAATGCAAAGGTTGAGATGTGAGGACAGAAAATAATTGGTCGTTATACCCAGCACGTCTACTTGACCTTGTCCATTTCTGTTGGGCTTTACTGCCTGTGTCCCTTTATACATGTTAGCTTCTCACAATGCACCGTACTTCATCATTCTGCTTTTGTTTTGTTGTTAATTTTGCTGAGTCGGGCTTTTTTGACTCTCCATCCAACCACGATTTTGCCACCTCTCTGTTGACCCTTCAGCTGCTTACAGTGATGCTGATAGATCATCCATTCCCATTTTGAGATGGGTAGGGGCAAGGGAGATGGGTTGGGGCAATGGGTAGGGGCAGCTAGTGGTAGTTCCTTTAAAAAGCTTAGTATAGTTTTTAAAAGCAAAACAAAACTCCCATCAACCTTTTCTGAATCAGGAAAAATGGAGAATCCTAGCTTTGCAGCTCTGCTCACTATGCATCATTACCCAGCTCACTGCAGCTTTTGCCCACCCCCTTTTGAGTACAGCCTCTGGGACTTAAATGTTTGCCCACCCTTGCATCATGGGTGGGCAAACTTGACATCATTCCTATGTCATACATAGGAATAAGCACCATTTAATTTCAGAAAATAGTATTTTATAAGGAGCTTCTGCAATTATGTACATGCCTAACTGGCTATGTCAGCCTCACTGTGACCTTGATGGACCTGTATTAATATCAGCAAGTTTGCTGCTGAACTCTGTAATCTGTAACTCTCTAGTATCATTTTGGGGGGGAGGCAGAGGCTTAGCTACAGAGCCCTTGACTTCCATCCTGAAATCCAGCTTTAACTGCCACCAGGAGCTGAGGTATTTAAGGAAGGTGTTAGACATACATTATTCTTATGGCTCCGTGTTTTCCTTCCTGGAGTAATTTGAGTAAGCATCCCTTAAAAGGTTGATCAAGCCATGGGTTCTTTTTATATGTATGCTTAAAGAATATACTTCTCTGCTATGGTGCCTGCCTTCTGGAACAGCATCCCCCCCCCATCTCCATATGATGTTCCAAAAGGTGTTGAAAACCTGACCTTGGGGCAGAGAGGGGGGTGATCCCTTGTAAGTCTTTGTATGCTGCTTGATATGGCTTTTCTTGATGGATCGCATCTGTTTCTCTTTTTCATTGTTCTGACTTTTTACTATGTAAAGGGGCCCAGAGTCAGTCATACTCAGTCTTTTAAATCTATTGTAATAACAAATCAACTTGCTCAAGGCTGTTTTTTAACTCTCTTTTTGCAGGAAAATTCTGAAAATGAAAACAGGGGTCTGGTTCACCAGCTATCCAATGAAAGCAGGCTATCAATAACAGATTCACTCACCGAATTTTTTGATGCCCAGGAAGTCCTGCTGTCTGCCAGTTCTTCAGAAAATGAGGTCTGGAAAGTAGTTCAGAAGCACTGGATTTGTTTCAAAACCATCTGACTTTTATTATCTTTGCAATCCCAGTGCTACAAGTGACAAGTTATTTTATTTATTTTATTTATTCATCACATTTATATCACTACCCATCTCCCCCACAAGGAGGGCCTGGGCGGTTTATGCACTATTTCAGCATACAAAACTTATTTGCTGGTACTTTTTAAAGTATTTTTTAGAGAATAGGGGACTGGAAGAATACAGGAGGTACTGCTTAGATGAAGATATTACTATGTTTTACTTATAAAGAAACACTTAACCAACCCGGATTTGAATATTATTTCCATTTTGGAAACTGACAGTGTAACAAGATTTTCTATAATATGGAAATTATATTTAAGCTTACTTTGGTCTTGTCCATTCCACCAGCTAACAGTTGCTACAGGGGCATTTTATTGTTGCAATATCCATTTCAAACTTGATGGTCTATTTTTATTTCTGTTTCCTTTTCACAAATGTTGCAGTATGTGAAAAGGCAATTTTTCCCTTTCATAATCAGTGTGAAAACATGTTTCCTTCCTCCTCAGGTGTCTGATGATGATTCATATGCCAGTGATATAAGTGATAATGTTTCCGAAGACAACCTAAGTAATGACATAGAGAATGAAAGGCAAACACTTGGTAGGAGTTTTTTTTTATTTATTTTTTTGTATTGTCCTCTGAGAATGTTTTTTAAATTTTGAACTATTGGTAATTAGTAACCTAGGAATATCTGTGCAGATAAGTTCAGGCTTCCATTTCAAACAATTGCTTTGCAGTTCTGAAACTCTGTGCAGTGATGTGAAAGAAACTACCTGTCCAAAGAAGGAATAACTCAGACTTTACTGTGCAGTCTTCCAATGTCCTCCTCTTCCCTTACATACCTTTTCTCTGCTTTGCGGCTTGTGTAACTTGTGACTTGGGAGATAAAGTGTATGCAGGCTCACCAATTCCAGAAATTCCTAATGTATTGCAGTGTATGCATACCAAATTGTGACAACAGAGAAAGAATATGATTTTACTGAGCCTATTCTCTCAAATCATGGTCAACAGAAATTGCATAGGAAAGGACTGATCCTAAAGTTTATGTGCTGTAGTTCCCCACTTTTGCTATCTACAATCCAGGTTTCTTCCTTCCAGCAAAGATCTCATTTTCTGTCTGCTGGAGGTGCTGTATTTTTTTCATGAAGGAAATAGAACCAAAGGAATGCTCCAAAATTATCAAAACATGCAAGCCTGAAAATGAGCAAGCTTTACTTAGTACCTTTGAGAATCCTCATTCTGTAGGAATGGCAGGTGGTGATATTATGCTTTATTATTGATGAGCCCATACTTTGTGTTTCCAGTCCTGGAATCTGAAATCTAATTTAAAACTAAATGTATCAAGATGTTCTTACCAACAAATATAAAATGTAGATTTTAGCAAATTGAGTCATTTTTAAAGCATAACTGCTGGGATGGAGGTAAAGATTAACCTGTTTTTGTCATGTTTCTTTCTCTTGAAACTCACCACCACCATTATCAATATGGAGGGGGTAGAAAAAGTCCCATTTATGTAAATAAGGCCTTTAAAAAATATCATAGCTGTATGGAGAAAGGAAGGGGTATGCATGAATGGGATGGCTGCATGTATAGATAGCTATGTGAGTGAGTAAGAGAATGCTATATGTATTAGATGTATAGTTTTGGTCTTGCTCACGAATTGCATGAACTCTTTGGAAAGTTACCCATAAGAGAATGAAGCTCACTGACTGAAAAAGGTCCCCTGTCTCTGAATGAAGTAGTTGGTTTTGGAAGCCAGGAAGCCCAGAGTTACTAAATTTTGGGTTGTCCTTGGTCAAATCACCATGTCTCAGCATAATATTCTTCTAAAGGCTACATGTAACTATATCTTCTATTCTGAGAAGTTTGGAAAAAATTATAGAACAGATGTAATAAGTAAAAAGAACATTAACCAAACAGGGTGAATTCTGAAAAATATTAAATTGCCAAACTTAAACCTGACATCTGTCTTCAAGATTGTGTCCCAGATGGTAATGTGGAATGCCATTCAAGGCGGAGGACACGTCTACCAGCTCCATGCCCCAATACAAACAACATCAGCCTCTGGAACATTCTACGGAATAATATAGGAAAAGATCTCTCCAAGGTGTCCATGCCAGTTGGGCTGAATGAACCTCTGAACACTTTGCAGAAGCTCTGTGAGGAACTGGAATATAGTGAATTGTTGGATAAGGCAGCGTGTACACCTAATCTCTTTGAAAGGATGGTAAGAAGAAATATAGTATACAGATGTCTATGAAGGTTCTCAGTCATCCAGGTGGAATTGTCTGTAGCTTGAATCATGTCAACTGGATTTCTATTTTCTCAGTGGAAACGTTTCGCTCCTTATCCAAGAAGCTGCTTCAGTCTGAGCAAAGTTAGTAAGGGAATCCTTAAATATATTTCTAGGGTGGCTGTGTGACCTTGCACCTGGGGCTAGGTCATGGTTATTTGAGATATTTATTTCTAAGTCCCTTTATCATCCAAAGGAGGATCGTTAAGATTACCTTGCTGTTGTTGAGATTGCGAAATGGTCTTAGCAGGAAGGAAAATAGGGGAAAGATTGTGCCTGAGGCCCCCACCTCTATTCAAAGAAGGATTTTCCAAGTTGGCATAAATGGATTCCTTGACCCCCCTTTCAAACCACTTATCTTCCCTGTCTAAAATGTGAACATTAATGTCCTCAAATGAGTGTCCTTTTTCCTTTAGATGAAGGTAAACTGCTGACTCTGGTCCTGTGGTGTTGCTCCTCCTGTGTTGGGCCATCCTCCTGTACAAAGGTTGTTTGGTTTCTCCAATGTAGAGCTCAGAGCACTCCTCACTGCACTGAATTGCATACACTACATTGCTTTTCTTGTGTTTTGGAGTTTGATCTTTGGGGTGTACAAGCCTCTGTCTCAGTGTGTTGGTGGGTTTGAAATATACAGGTATGTGGTGTTTGCCAAATATCCTTTTTATCTTTTCAGACACGCCAGCCATGTAAGGAATGACCAGGTTCTTCCGTTTACTCTGAGTCTCAGCCCTATCTGTCGCTGTTTTAGGTCTGGTAGACTTAGATTTAGTGAAGGCCCAATTTGGATATCCACAGGCCTTCAGAGCTGTTCTCAGGTGCTGATTTTCATTCTTTTTGGAATCCATGGAGGTGGGGATGGTTTCTGCTCTGTGTGACAATGTCCTGATGACCCCTAGTTTGTGCTGTAGTGGATGGTGGGAGTCAAACATCAGATATTGATCTGTGTGTGTGGGTTTCCTGTAGATCCCTATTTCTAGCTTGCCACTGGTCCCAATGAGGACTTCACAGTCTAGGAATGCCAGTCTGTTGTCCTTGGTGACTTCTCTGGTGAACCTAATGTTGGCATCTATGGTGTTTATATGGTCCATGAAGGCCTGTACTTCCTGGGCCTTGATTTTAACCCAGGTGTCATCCACATACCTGAACCAGTGGGTGGGCGCTGTTCCCTGGAATGTGTTGAGTGCTTTCTTCTCCACTTCTTTCCCCTATTTTCCTTCCTGCTTTGTCTTCTGTGCCTAGGAAGATTAAGACCATTTCGCAATCTCAACAACAGCAAGGTAATCTTAACGATCCTCCTTTGGATGATAAAGGGACTTAGAAATAAACATCTCAAATAACCATGACCTAGCCCCAGGTGCAAGGTCACACAGCCACCTTAGAAACATATTTAAGGATTCCCTTACAAACTTTGCTCAGACTGAAGAAGCTTCTTGGATAAGGAGCGAAACGTTTCCACTGAGAAAATAGAAATCCAGTTGACATGATTCAAGCTACAGATAGTATACAGATAGTGAGAGAATTACTCCTTTTTACTTCTCATATATGTTCAGGTGATGGTTGGCTGATGCCTAAGGGAGCCTAATGAAGAAAAATTTATGTAGAGAAGCCCATAATGTTAAATTTCCATCTTGTGAATCCAACTTTGTTTGTTTGTTTGTTTGTTGGCCACCCATCTTATACAACATAATTCTGGGCAGCTCACAACAACGTACAAAAATAACAATACATAGAAAAATAAAACCATTTCAAACAACCAAGGTGCCATAACATTCCTATCCCAAATATACATGTGCTGGGCTCAACTCCCACCCTGGCCCAATGCATGGGGGAAGACCCAGGTCTTAACAGCCTTCCTGAAGACCAGGAGGGTAGTGGGACACCAATATACATATTTTATTGAATTTTCAAATCAACTTTTTTTTTCAAATCAACTCAATTCAACTTGACTATTAAAATAAAATTGACCTGTGTGTTTGAATTGCAAATTCAAACTGAAATGCAAATTTAAAATGGATCTTGGCCAACTTGTAATGTGCATTTATGTCACTGACCTGTTAATCCTCTTTTCCCTTCCTCCTAACACTGAGATAGCTGAACAGTAAAAAGGGGGACAGTATGGTAAAAATTATTCCATGAAAGCTGGTTCATGCACAACCTACCTATAGGTTTTGCAGATTTGGCCACCAAAAAGTAGGGGAAATCATGTACTCATGAAGATTGCAACAATTACCCCTTCAGCTAGGAGAACAATCTCCCATCTGTCACTGTTCATAAATGCAACTGAAAGGGAAAATATGAAAGATAACTCCATTGCTCGAGAACACATTCGCTTATAGGAGGTATGGACTTCGATGTCAGTGTGAGATCAAAGCCTCTAATTAAAAAAAATCCAAACATCATAAAAAATAATATCTGCACCCCTTTCCTTAATGACCAACTTAAATTTACTAATTCTGCTCTTAGGTTTATGTGGCTGCTTTTGCGGTCTCTGCCTATGCATCTAGCTACTACAGAGCTGGAAGCAAGCCATTCAATCCTGTGCTTGGAGAAACCTATGAATGTATCCATGAAGATAAGGGTTTCCATTTTTTTTCTGAACAGGTAATACAATTTTATCATTGTATGTTTCGGAAAACATTGCTAATTCTAATGATCTAGTTGCAGGCTTTCTTGGACAACCTATACTGGACACCTTCTATCAACTTTATTTTTCCATTTCACTTCATATTCCTACAACCTAAATTCAGACTTACAAAGATTGTTACATAGTGTAATTACACAATAGGATAGGCAACATTTTGGCACTCAAGATCTTGCCAGAACACAGTATCTATTGGAGAGCCAATGTGAGTTACATAAGGTTCTTGTAAAAAAAAAATGGAGCTTAGGCATTTTTTGACCCAGTGGAGATTCTGTAGGGTAAACAGATTATTGTTATGGGTCAAGAGACTTATGAAGACAACAAGGCAGAAAGAGAATTTTGAGGGAAGTTGTTGGAAGAACTGGGAAAAAAGGGCTGAGGAATCTTAAGAAAAGAGAAAATCCAGAAGGGTAGAACAGCAGCAGCCTTTTATTATTAATAACTATTAATTACTATCTTATTAATTATATATATTAATAATCTTCTTCCCCTATATTCTATTATTTAGAATAGCAGAATACTTTTCTTGTTAGGATCAGATACTTTTTGCTTCCTTTCCCCCTTCCATGTTACTAGTTCTGACTTCTTATATTCCCCAAAAGTTTTTCATTTTCCCCCCTTTCAGGGCCAGAAGCAAAGCATGCTATTTTGGGGTTTGCCCTTTTCTCCCTTCCCCATCTCAATTATAGTGAGAACAAAGGTTCCCTAGTTCCTACTATCTTAAGAGTTGTTAGTAGGACATGTTCTGTATATAGTTCTTACATGCCTATACTTTTCCTAGCGAGAAATACTATTTCCATAGCAACTTGCCTATGTATTAAATTTTTAATATGGGATCTGCCCTCCAGGTGTCTCACCATGTAAGGTGATTCCAGCAGAGACTGGAGAGAGTCTCCTTTGTATCAGTATGATTGCTCTTTTTCATCTAGAAAGTTTTAATTTCTCTAACTTTTTAACATGAAGAGGTTGTGTTATTTGCTGAGTAATTATTCTTTACTTATTTTTATACTTTTAGAAAATAAATTAAGTCAATTGACTAATATATTACAGCTTTATTTTAAAACTATTAACTGAAAAGTTTGAAGGCAGCCATTGAAAACATTGATGCCGTGTTCACAATAAACTGCATTCAGTGGATCTTATTGCCAAGTCAGCCTTAGTTACTTTATGGTATTTTGTAGAATTGTGTAAAACATTTAATTTCAATGTGTTTGGAGAATGAAGTTTCACAACATTTGAAGTGTGAAACTAATGTTTTTCTGGAAGTAAGAGGCAGCACACCCCAGTTGAGGGGAAGGTGGGAAGGAAATATTTCAAAGAGATTCCACCTTAAATGGCTTGCTATAAGCCTGCCTAGGAGTGAACTTCTCTAGTTTTCAGTATTACGTTTTTACTGAATAGCATTAAAGATGCCTTTCTGAAATCCATGTAGTTTTACTCCTTGAGTTTGTCAGCTATGTGGAGCTAACATTCATGTATCTTTATAGTATTTGCTAACCTGAAATTAAAAAACAGCTTCTGATTGTTATGGCAATTAGTGGAAATTCAAAATCCACTAAGGGTACAGTTAATAAAACTAGTAACATTGATAACTGATCTTCAAACTTTGGTATGACAAATAAGTGGATATTTTTAATATTGGTGATGAAATATTTCAATAGCTGTATTGCATTACTATAGTCCTACTAAAAATCATTCAGAGTATTTACATAGGTGTTTTTAATAACTGTTTATATATATGTGTGTGTGTGTCCCTCAACCCCGTGTGTGTGTGTGTGTGTGTATATATATATATTTATTTTCCCTTCTCACCCCTATGGGTGGTATGTGTCTCCCTCAACCGTGTGTGTGTGTGTGTGTGTGTGTGTGTGTGTGTGTGTGTGTGTATATATATATATATATATATATATATATATATTCCCTTCTCACCCCTATGGGTGGTATGTGTCTCCCTCAACCCCGGGTCCTCTACCAGAGGCCTGGGAGTTTGAGGGTTCTGCTCAGTATCTTAGTTATTCCTAGCACTGCAGTCTTTTGGACAGAGAGCTCTGATGTTGTTCCTGGGATCTTTTGGAGCCACTCTCCCAGCTTGGGAGTTATAGCCCCAAGTGCCCCTACCACCACTGGGACCACTTTGGCCTTCACTTTCCACATCCTCTCTAGTTCCTTAATCAGTTTAATCGTGTCTGATTCTCGGAGACTGCCTGGACAAGTCCCTGCAGTTTTCTTGACAAGGTATTTCAGAAGTGGTTTGCCATTGCCTCCTTCCTAGGGCTGAGAGAATGACTGGCCCAAGGTCACCCAGATGGCTTAGTGCCTAAGGCAGGATTAGAACCCACGGTCTCCCGGTTTCTAGCCTGATGCCTTAACCACTACACCAAACTGGCTCTCCTACACACACAACTGGCGCTCGCTCTCTCTCTCTCTCTCTCTCACACACACACACACACAAACTGTATGTATGTGTTTCTATATTAGATGTTCTTGCTTTTTATTTTTTCTCTTTTGGTTCTTGACTTTTCTTTTTCTTTTTCTGTGCACTAAAGCAATTTTTAAAAAAGAAGTGTGACGATTAAACTGAATGCTTTTAAAAAATAACTGGGTTCCAGTCTGATCTAGTTAGGTCCCTTACCTCATTTCAGTCAGGCTTAAGCATTCCAGCTATCACCAGAAAGCTGCTTATGATTAAACAGCTTTTGCACAATGATTGGGAGATAGATTGTGGATATTGACTTTGCACGTTGAAATTTGCAAAGATATATAATAGCTTGTAGTTGCTTGTAGTATTAAAAGTAATGGCCCATCATCTGAATATTGGCAATCCAGATTGTGTTCATGGCCTACATACTAGGCAAAACCAGAATTCTGTCAGGGGCAGAATGGCATCCTCACTCTTTGGTCCTCATGTGATGCGAGTGATTCATTCAAGAGACTATGAAATTCCATTTCAGTGGCAATAAATCTTGCCAGATAATGCTGATATAAATAACAGTGAACTTGGTATGTCTTCTGAGTGAAGGGTATTAGTTTTTAATCCTTCGTGAAAGTGTCAACAATAATATCAATATATCCTCAAATAACTATCTGGGCATCAAGTGCTGGAATTCTATCCATTTATATTCCCATGTAAATACTGTTTGGATGCTTTAAAAAAAATCCAGTAAATTTGCCTGTTTACCCCCAGGAAAAGAGAAAGGGCTCCATGAATAAAAGCTTGGAAATTTTATGAAGACACTTTCTGGCATTTTAATGATTGTACATAAAGGATGCACCATATCCAACCTGGCCATTTAACTCAGTCACCAAGAAGAAATCATTTGAATAAAAGTCAGGAACACAAAGAACTAGAAAAATCTTATTGCTGGAAAAGTCAATAAAAATAAGTTTCAGAACAATACATATTTGCTCTTAACAGGAAATAGATCCTTTTTGCCCAAAGCTTGTGGCTTATCCCCACATTAAGATTTCATAACATGGCTTTATACAGATCTTACAAGACCTGAGTATGAAGCTTAGCTGTACTTTTTCCATTTGATTTGTTTCCCACACACGTTTTCCTACAGCCTGAATTTTATTTAATACAGTTTTTTTCTTCACAGTTCACCCAATACATCATTTTACATGAAGGATCTTTCCAAACACACCGTTTCTAACAATTTACGTAAATCAAAAGCCATTGTATAGTCTTTTTTTGTTTGTTTGTTTCCATTGGCCGTATTTTCCACCGTTTCACTGAGTCCTTAACCTGTGTTCAACTATTACATTCAGAACAAAACATACGTAACTTTCAATTCCCATTGTTTGTTTTATTATTTTTTTCCATTATTTTATTCATAGTTGGTTTTTATTTTACTAGCTCCCCCTTGTGGGGTACCTTGTATTCAAAGAAAAATGAAGCCATTTGAAAAATTAATAAGAAATATGAGAATTGAAACTAAGGTTTTAAATTTAATTGTAACCTTCCCTTCCTTTCCTGTTAGGTCAGTCATCACCCAGCTATATCTGCATGTCATGCTGAATCTGATAACTTTGTATTTTGGCAAGGTAACTCTTTAATATATAATTTAATACCATCAATTGTTGGAATGCAAAATAAATCTAGAAATCAGAGGGAGATGTTTGGGTGGCATTATACTGAAAGTCATTTGGATAATAAGCCACCTTATAATTGAGAACTTTAGAATGCAGTCTCTCTCCATAATTGTGGAACCTTGATACATCTGCCTTGGGATCAGTGTGGGGGAAAAAAATCTGTCCATGCACATATGAATGAGTTTTAATCCAAATGCTCCTTTGGAGTATTCTGGTGAATCATGACAACTATAGAGGAATTTCCCCCCCCCCCCCCCCGATTTTTGTATTTAAAAAATTCCCCTTCGTGCTTGCAATGGGAGACTGTCTAGCAAGTTGGGAAATCTTCAGGAGCAGCATGGAAGCTTGTGAGAATGAAATTGGATGTCACATCCCATGCTCCACAAAGAGGAAATCCAAGGGGTCCCACTGAATTCAGCAGGGTTAATTTGAAGTCAAATTAGTTTAGGGAAGCAGCCTAAGTAAATATATTTGCCATAGTTGTCATTACTATATATTTTTTAATCTTATTAATGGTACTACTTATTTTATTGATACTATGTTTGAATTGGATTTGTATTTTTGGTTTTAGTTGTACTGTAAAATGCCATGAGTCAGTTTAAAAGTATACAGCTCCAAATGTAATAAATAAGTGTTATTGTCAACAGGATGAATTCCATCATGGTTCCATAATATTTATTCTGTTATATCTACTGTATGTTCAGCTCTGCTCTAAACTTCAAAGTTGGATGTTACATTATTATGGTTTTGTATGTTTAGCAGCACTACTGTAAGCTTAAAAGTTGGATGTTTTTATTTATTTTATTTATCAGATTTATCACCGCCCATCTCCCCCGAGGGGGACTCATAAGGGATGTTACCTTATGATATCATTTATTTTGGTAGTTTAGGGCTTATAATATGACCAAAAAAAGCTTAACCATAGACAGAGCTCCAATGAATATTAAGGATGTGTTTAATTTTGTTGATGATTATTTTTGTTTAATTTCAGATATCAGATGGAAAAACAAATTCTGGGGAAAATCCATCGAAATAGTACCAATTGGTACAACACATGTAATTTTGCCAGGGTAAGTTTTCCAATAGCAAGCATGATAGCTGGACCAAGTTTGGCTGGCAAGATCACATTTTGCAACTCAGTAGTTCTCAAGCCTCATTTCCCACAAATATCTCCAGATTTTGTTCACTTTCTTTGGCCTTAGAAAACACAAATTATGTGCACTGAACTGATTTTCTCATGTCGCTAAAATAACATATCTGTTTGTTTGTTTTCTGTTCCTATTAATTAGCTTTAGAGACTGCACAGATGGTTAATGTGAGCTGATTTTGTGACACTTAAATGTTACGTTTGTTTTCCATTGGAAGGTTCACTTGAAAACCTTATTCTCAATTACTGTACATAGGATGATTATAATTGATTTATGGGGAGTTTGTGAAATATCAATATTTCTGAAGAACTGATTTAGCTGCTTTTTTTGTTCTGTAAATGTGTCAGTATTTTTTCCTCAGGAATATTGAATGGGTTCTGACATTGTGCAAAGCCATGATTTTTTAACCATAATTTATTGAATAAACTGAGTGGCTGAATTTACACTAGCTGCTAAGTATTTTTTACTTAGCATGTATTTTACTTAGCACATATTTTACAAAACATAGTGGCTGAATTCACATATTACATGCTAAGCCAAAACCCAACAAAGCACCTTATGGTTTAGAACAGTGCTTTCCAAAGTGCTGCCGTTGGCGACATACCAACGGCGGCAGCGGCGCGCACGGTGGCGGCCTGATGGCGCACCGCCGCCGCCATGCATGCCCCCACTTCCACATTGTGTTGCGGCACACCAAACTGTGTGTTGCAACACACTAAAGTGTCGCGACACACAGTTTGGAAAGCTATGGTTTAGAATATGTGAATCAATCATTATCTCACTTTAGATTGTCTCTCTTTTCTCTGAAAGGATCAAAATGGGGTATTCACAATATTTTACTTGAGTATTTTAGGAAAATACATTCACTTTATTAACTAGCTTTTTTTCTTTCATGACATGTTAATAATTCATTTTTCTCCAGTTTTAGAGACCATTATGAATGGAATAAAGTAACATCTTGCATTCATAATATTTTAAATGGACAGCGATGGATAGAACACTACGGAGAGATCATAATCAAGAATCTGAATGATGATAGCTGTTACTGCAAACTTATTTTTGTAAAGGTAATTGAGACCTTTTTTCCTCTCTCCTCTTATATTTTGTTTTGAGCTTTTAACATGATACAGATTTTGCTAAATTTCTCTCCAGACTAAGTATTGGAATCGCAGTGTTCATGAGATTGAAGGCAGTGTTTTCGACAAAAATGGAAAAGTAGTACATCGGCTTTTTGGAAAATGGCACGAAAATATTTATTGCGGAACACCATCTTCAGCAAACTGCATCTGGAGAGCAAGTTAGTGACTGATCAGCCATTTAATTTTTATTTACATATAAAGTCTTTAATGCTCATCTATTAAATTTTCCTACTCCAATCATACTTCATTTTAGCATATTTCTCTATAGTACTTTATAATATGGCACACTATTAATTTTATTGGAAAATTTACTAATTAGTAAATAAGTATTTAAATGGAACAAGATTAGGACTGCTGGGCTCATTTTCTCAAAATACGTATTTTACAAATTTTGATTTTCTCAGGGAAAGAATACTGATATTGGCCATATCCAAATATAAAGCATAATCAGAGGAAATAGTTTTATGTGAATATCTGAAGTTTCATTAAATATTAACTGCAAACCATGATATAAATCATAGATTAAAATAGGTTTGCAAACCACTGTTTAAAATTAAGAATGTTGTCTGGCAAGTTGAGTAAGTACAGTACAGCTAAAGCAATTGTCAGAATACACAGGGTGGGTTTATATAACACACTAAGCCAAAATGTGGCTTGCTTGTTTTTTTATTCTGAATGTTGTGTGAATCCAGCCAGTGTACAGTATACTCAGCAGATTCAGATTTTCAACTGTTTATCTGTACAGGTGGTCTTGGGTTATGCAAGATGCCACTTACGTGATTTGACTGTACTTGACCGTTCCTGCCAGGTCTTTGCATGTGTAAACATGGTAACCAGATGTTCATACACAACCCCCTCGCCACAAGACTCCATTTTGTGCGTGCTCAAAAATTATGTCTGATCTACATGACATTCAACTTGCACAAGGGTCCAGGAACAAATCCCTGAAGATCAGGGATTGCTGCAGTCTCAATCAAAGGAAAAGAAATGCTTGGTACATAAGTACACACTACAACTGCATTAAGCCATTGGAACAAATATTGTGTACCATATTACTGTATATTTTCCCATTTATATAGATCTTCACTGAAGCTTTCACAACCCAAAACAAAATCCAAGTAATCCTAAATATGAAAGAATAGTGTCACCATTTTTAAAAGGGGGTAAATCAGGGGCATAAAAGTATACATAAAACCTGTGTTGTTTCAACTGCTGCTGAAAGTAAGACAGTTTTAGCAGAATTATTGCAACAGTATTTTAGAGAGTTTGAAAGCTGAGGTACCAATATGTAGGAATTCTGGAATGCTAGTAACAGAAGTCCACACAGTTTTATCTAGTTTTGCAGAGCAGAAGCGTCCCAATAAACTTGCACAAGGCTTAATCAGTTCAAAAACACAAAATAAACACACTTCATACGTTAATGTAAAGTAACATTAAAAAAGCTTAGTTTTATTGTAAATCAGTTTCATACTGGAAACGGTCCATGCGTGCAAGCAATAGGTTCTGACGAGACCCACTTGCTGCTTAATGTGGCCCACCTGGATGGAAGTATGAGCAACTTGGACAGCCATAGCTGACCATCCTCCTTGGTGGGGATTCAAACAGGAAAGAGGGAAGACGAAGGGAACAGGAAATCGGGGTTCAGCCCCTCCCACCCAAAGCAAGTAAGATTAGATTACAGCAGAGGCTGCCTCCTCCTTCAAGCTTGTGTGAGATGTGCTTGGTTAAAACCCGCTATCTCTAACAACACACACACAAAAATCCTTTTGCATTTGTTATATTTTTTAAAGAATAAAACAAGGGTATATTTTCACTTAGTCATGGGGAAAAAGGTATAAATTTTACCTAAGAATTTGTTCCATTTTTCATTTGCAGATCCAATGCCTAAAGACTATGAACAATGGTATGGTTTCACACAGTTTGCATTAGAATTAAATGAATTGGACCCTATCACTAGACCACTGTTACCACCTACTGATACCCGATTTAGGCCAGACCAAAGGTAATTTAAAAAAAATTATATAAACTAAATTAATGCAGAAATATTTTCTTATACTCAGTGTTTTTGCTCCATCAAAGAAAAGAGGGTTCATTCTATTGGTTGTTTTTTGAGCAAGGAAAAGCACTGATGATTACCTGCCTCCAAAAAATTAGCAGTTGTTGTTTCGATATAATTACTCTTCACTTCTGGAATTATTCCACTGAATTTTCTCACAAATAGCTGTTTGTGCCGAATGTGCAGTCTCTGCGGGCTTTGGACATAGTCAAAAGCAAGAAAATAAGATGGGAGAATCACACAAGTTGGTATATATCAATATTGTTTTGTTCATGTATGATTGTTTTATAACAGGTTCTTAGAAGAAGGAAATATTGAAGATGCAGAAATACAAAAACAAAGAATTGAAGAGCTACAGAGAGAGCGACGGAAAGTTCTAGAAGAAAGCAATATAGAACATCATCCTAGATTTTTCAG
Source organism: Charina bottae (assembly GCA_023362775.1). NCBI lineage: Eukaryota > Metazoa > Chordata > Lepidosauria > Squamata > Charinaidae > Charina > Charina bottae. Next base: position 32,766,098 of record JALMGJ010000007.1, read on the forward strand.
GTAATTTATAACATGACAGGTTAGTAATGTTGGATTTTTTTAACTAGTAACAGAGCAATAAAAATTAATTTCTCATGTAAGTTTGCTAAATGCTGAAGGCACTTTTATTGGTGTTTTCTGGTTAGAATGGGATGAATAAATTATTTCATGATAAAGTGGCTGAAAACTTCCAACAGAAGTATGTCAGAAGCAGCACTGAAGTAAGGAGTAAAGGGGAGAAATCCATGAGTAGAATATTGAAATACATCTCTTGTTCCAGTGTCTCTTTGAAAATCCATGTGGACTTTTCATTTAATTTATTCTTTTCTATACACATTACTCTAAGAATTTTCATATTTAAAACTAAACAAACATTTTAGGCCCATCTGTTTCCAGTGCAACAGACACTGATTTATACTGTTACTATGTGGTTGTCAGATTGGTTGAGAATTGCTGCCTCATCTCATGCAATTTTTCCTGGGGTATGCCCCACAATTCAGTCTTTTCCACTGTGTGACAGTTCTAGAAGAGTTTGAAATAGGATGAAGTGCTACAAGAATGATGGAAATTTCTGTATCTCCTTTCCAGTAGTCAGGTATTAAAAACACGTGACCCACCACATACTGCTGAACTCCAACTGCTAACATTCCTCAGCATTGGCTATATTGGTTAGGGATGCTTTGAAGTGAAGTTCAGCAACATCTAGACACTCCACCATTGACTACTCTGTCTATAAAACAAGAGAACAGAACAAAATTGCTTTATTCACTGTTTTACAGGAAATCTGCAGACGACTCCTGGGTAAGCAACGGAACTTACCTGGAACTTAGAAAAAACCCTGGATTTTCCATACTGGATAATCCTGTGCTGTGGTGAAAAACAGACAAGAGAAGAGGACATTTAACAATTGTTTCCTGTTCATAAGGAAGAAAATGCTGCATATCATTTTGATCTTCTAGACTATTACTTGAGATTTTTGGCATGTATATTTACTTCATTCTGTTTCTCTTCTATTTCAAAAGTAATTAATCTCTTTTCAAATTTACAAAAACTCTTATTTTCGTTACGTATAAATAGGTGATTATTGAATGTTATTTTTGAATGGGGACAAAAGCGAGATTAACACTATTTTTCCAAAGGACAATGCAAGTAAGATTTAATGCCTTATAAAGTTGTGTGACAGATATTATCAGTCAGCAGCATTTAGCTGTACAAACACAAGCAAATAGCTGACACTGATCCCTCAGCAGGGCAGTAAGCTACCAAAGCTGTTGTGTATTTATTATGTCTTGCCTAAGATTCTGTTTAAACACTGGACTATTTTTTTAACAGATTCAGTAACTCAATATTGTATCTGATTTTTTTTAAAAAAAACTATTCTAAGAAATTATATAAGTGGTAATAGTATTGGCAATTAATTCTACTGCCTTACAAAAAGGATAAAGAATTTTGGGAAGTTCTCTTATGACTTGGTGAAATGAACTGAAAACTGTTGAAGAATTAAAGGCTTTAGCAGGACTTGCACAGGAGAGGTTCCAACTAAATTGTGTCCCAAATTTTTATCATAGGATAGATATGGATAATACTGTATAGGAAGCCTGTGCAAATCCTTTGAAAGAGAATCAACCACCTCTTTTCAAACCTTTAGAGCAGTCATGTCTTTTCTTCTTCTGGGCTTGTGTGGCTGCTTCGAGAAGTTGCTGCAAGCTTCCTTCATATGTGCATGGATGCACAGCCACTTTACTTCATGTGGAGGGAGCCATGCCAGTCTGGAAAAAGGCATGGCTGCTTTAGTGATTCATAAAGGGATGCTTTGTACATACTCCTGTCCCTTCTGAAGCACATTCTTAAAACCCCACAAATACAAAAAAATGCCCCCCACTTAATCCCATTCCTCTGGTGGTCTCATTATACTGCCAGACAGACTCCTGTGGCTTTCCGGAGGGTCAGGAGGTGAAGTGTAACCCTGATCTCTCAAATGATGCTTCTGTCTAACCTAGAACATGGATAAAAACAACCAAATGAAGAGACTGTTTAGTCTTTAACCTGAGCTAAATATTGACAGAACTTTTTTGTTTCACTCTGTAGACTTATTTCTTTAGACAATATAAAAATCCTTCATTTTAACCATTTGCAAAGTAGCAATTATGTTAAAAGACAAATGTTTTTCTAAAACAATATTCTGGTATTTTCTACCTCTTCTAAGCAGCTTATTTAATACCTTGTATTTTTTTTAAAAAAAGCTGACCATCTGCCTTAGATAAACATTTGAAAATTATGATCTTCCTTTAACTTTAGTATTCGGTAATTATTTGTGTTGTACTAAACAGTTATATGTTTTCTAGTATCTTTGTTTATATTGTAATATTTTCATTAGCAGACTTAGGCGGTATCTGAAATAGACAAAAATAGCACTTTGGAATAAAGTTGACAACCTTTTGTTTATTAAATTACAGTTTTATTATAGTATCATACATGTTCTTATAAAAATTACTGTCTGGACACAGACTTGTTCTATGAGCTTTCACATTTTGTAGCCTACAAACCAAGGAATAATGTTGGTGTACAGTGTTGAATATTTTCTTCTTTCATTGGCAAAACATTTGATTTCTTCATTACGAAGTGCATATATGGAAGTTAAATCCATTAATTTCAAATGATACACATGAAATTACTGCGCTGCCCCAAACCATTTCTATGGAACACACAACTCGGTGCAACTATCTCAGCCTTATATTTGGAGATACTTCTTCCAATAAATTGGGAAACTAATGCATATTTGTCTGCATGCTAAAGCAGATTTAATTGATGATGATTATTCATTCAAAGCAAATTGATTATTTGGCTTGAATCAGGACATTAGGAAGGTTTCTCACATTGATATTTATAATTATACGTGTAGATCAACCAGCTCATTCTAGATCCCATAATGAGGCCTACAATTTAGCCTAGTCACTACATGATACAGCATTTAACTTTGGTAAAACAATTTCATAAATTCATTTTTCATCATGAAATGGCAAAGCAGAGGAGTTACTGCTTCTGTTTGATTTTAAAGCTGGCATAGACAAAGACTTCACAGGGAACAATGCCTCTGCACCCAACAAATGCAGCGCTACACCTGCTGTAACCTGAGCATTTTAGAATCTTGATGTGGCTGACTGCCAGTACACAGATCACTTGGGCTTCTAGAACAAACATCTCCCTTTCTCCTTTCTACCAGTAAAGCATTTGTATCCCCCTAACCTCCCTTAAATGGCTGTCCAAGAAGCTGTTAGGATTGTTCTGCCTAACACATCATACACACACACACCTACCTACCTACCCTCATTCATTCATCCCTTTTGCATTAACATGGAAAGTATTTTAACAATATCTTGACTTTCAGTTCTCTATTTCATATTATATGATTACGATGCTTTTTTTAAAGTTATTAAAATTCCATGCAGCATTCTTTGGGATTAGTGCTTCTAAAAGCTATCTATCATTATGAATTATTTGTGGGGTTTTTTTTCAAGTTTTCAAACTTCAAACTTCAGTATTTGGACAAGCTCACTGCATACATTTCATAAATATTTTCTTTAGTTTACATCATTTCCATATTCTATTCAGCTAAGAATGACTGACTTAATTTTGCATTGTACCTTCAAGAACTGATTTGGGAGCAGGTCTGCTGCTGTCCTTGGAAACAATAGCTTGCTTGCTTTCCTGTTTTGTACTATATGCCATCCAAGGACAGTTTTTAAAATTTAATATACCTTTTAAACTGAATACATTAATGGTACATGAGTCAGGAACCTGGCACAATGCACGCATCAAGCAGTTATATTCTGGAATAGAAATGATGTAATCCACAATACAAAAAAGGGAAATGGATGTATTTGTTGCTGTTTTTTAAAAACCCACGTAGGCAAGTTTTCATTGTGTGTCAGCATCCTAAATAATTTCAGTATTTACTTAGTTTCTTATAAACAGAATGGGGAAATGTGTGCTACTAGCTAGAGTCAGAAGCAATGGTTTGCTCTTGATTTCCAAGTCCAATTTATGGAGAAAGAAGCCAGGAATTTTAAACTGGATATCATAAAATATGAAAGGATCTTTGGCAGTTTGTTTAACTATTCCCATTGGCTACAGGAGCCAAGCAGGATCAATTAAGCAGCATGTACTAGCTCATTTACAAGAAACCCTACTTCTCAAAAATTCTGGTTTATTTTGATGTGCATCCTCCAGTAAATTACCCATTATATCAATTAATTTAGCTTTATCACAGTGACATATAACTCTAATTTAAGTCTTTATGCATACTGATTAGTTCTCTATAAAAATCAGAAGGTCTCTCTTCCAAAGGAAGGTAGAACATATGAAATAAGGCTCATTCACACATTTTGTGATCTTTCCAAATATTTATAGTGGTAAGAACATAACTAGCACAAATAATGGTTAAAAAATATGTTACGTCATCACCATAATACCCTGAATATTAGCCCTTCAGGTTTTGCAAGAGGAATACTTAAACACTGTGGTGCAAGAGCATACATACAGCCTCTGCTCATGCTCCTAAAGTTCAAATGGTCTAGCTCTGTGTTTTGAATAATCAGGTTTTTAACGGCAATTCCCAAAGAACGTAATTTGTGTGCATCAAGAGGGAGGAAAGTGCTCTGGCAGTTGCTGATAATAATAACTCTCATATATTATAAATGATACTGAGTACATATACAGGTGGAAGGTTTGCCTAGTATCTGACAGTCCTGCACTGAGATAATTAACAATTCTCTTTTTGATGGCAGTCATCCAGATAATCTTGTAACATTGGTATAGAAATAATTCATGCACAAATCCAGTTTCAGACTAAATGTGTTCAACTACTTACTGGCTGTAAACAACAGCAGGAATGGAGAATCCATGTCCCCATATGCTCTGAGGGTCTGCAGGCTACACACATACAACACACATACATGTGGCTGGGGGGACATAGGTTGCCCATCAATGTTGTTGTTATAACCAATTGCATTGTAATAGTTTATCTAAAACTTAAAATGTGTGAAAACAAAATGTATCCTCATATAATACCATGCAAATACTTGAAACATGTTAGGAAATGCAGTATTTTCAAAAGTAAAAATTAGTTCCAAAATATGAAGAACTGAAAAATTCTGATTTTATTTTAAAATTATGAGACATTATAATATGAAATTGGAGGTCCACTGTATTCTCAGTTTTCTGAAGTTCAGAAATTTTGAAGTAGAACATTTGGGATATAATATGCATTTTGGTGCAGTAATTTAATATTCAAAGAAATTGAGGACAGAACATTTTATCACTGGGTCCACTTTGAAAAAAATCTTAGAAGATATAACTTACTTTCTTAACCCAGACGATGAGTCTGCAAGCAGAATTTAAGATGTTTGAAGATGGTTGCTCAGTGAGGCTCATTTGGGAGAATATAATTGTTCTATGCTTGGAGGTAACTAGTTGACATACCTAAATTTACAAAACACTACAAAATTAGTCCACTTGAAATTTAGAAATAGTTTAGTGTTCCAACATTTTGTCAACTTTCAGTATTTTAGCCATTATAGTATTTATTAAGTGCATTTTATACCCACTGCCCATGATTCCTACATTTGATGCTGTTGCCCATTACTTGTGATTGAGTTTGTAGTGGTTAGTCAAATCTTTTATAACTACTCATGCCATGGTCTAAAATAAATGTTAATAAATAATCATTTAAACTAAGGAGCTGGATTAAAAGCATAAAACAGCACAACTTTGCAAAAACAAAATAAGGCTCTGGGTGGTGGTAACCCAAGCTTGATTCTACACTAAGCCTTAAGTTTTTTTAGATCATGCCAAATGGCAGGTCCAGATCTAATTTATTTTACCAAATATGTCTTTCTCTCCTTTCTCCTCTGGTCCTTTTAGCCAATCCTTTTTGAAATCTAGTACACATAGGGACATTCCTACATTTGCTGCCAGAGGCCCCTCTCTTATCACTCTTATGTCACTACCAACTTGGTGCTGGTGTGCAACAAGTAGAGAAAAATTCCAGTTCCTCTGCAGCCATGGGAAAGTAGCTTTTCCTCCAAATGTACGTCCACATTGGGAGTAAATGCACTTGTGCATTCTCTACCCTATACTTTGCTGCTTCATTACAAAGAATGACTGCTTACTGTGCTTCCTATCTCCCTTATTCTTTAGCCAACATTAACTCCATTTCTGAAAACACCATTCATAAGAACAATGTGGAGCAAAAGCAGATACACAATTTCTTAGGAATGACTTGCAGCTTGCGTAGGCTGTGATATGACAGGGTTCACTCTGTTTTTCTGCAAATGATTGCAGTGCACCCAAAATTAATGTAACAAAATGCAGAGTTTTGAATCCTAACTACAAGACCAGTGCTGCAGATAATACACAGTAATGTATTTGCAGATACTTGCTTCATTTTCATTATTTTTTCTGTTGTGTAGGGCACAGGACAACTATAAATTGGAAATTGTTTGCAATTCTTTTTTCTAAAATTTCATCAACTTTTGCTAGGTACTTTCAAAGCTGTTTCAGATGACAATAGCATGTATTTGCTTTTCTGGAAGTAAACCTCAATGAAATAGGATTTATTTTGAATTAAATATGTATAGGAATGCACGAATAGCAGCAAAGATATTCCTGTTAAAGGTTAAAAGTACAGTAGTGCTCCACTGTAAAAGTCAATATTCACTGTTGATTTTCTAAGTGTCAAATTCTGTATTAATGTGGTACAATTTTGGAATCTGACTACTTTATTGTTTTAGGGATAGAATGATTTAAAATTAATTTTTATTTAAAATAATGGTTCCCATTTTAAATTCCCTTTTGACTGCAGTGAGAACATTGCATTTTTCTTATAAAATGGGGATTATTTGGATGAAATAATTCTGTTGTACATCAAACACATTGGGTTTGTGCCTTGATTTAATCACAGCTGAATGAGACTCACTACAACCAGTGGAAATTAATTAGTCATAACTAAGTTCCACTGATTTCACTGAATCAAACAGTTAAGTTTGAATTCATCTTGATAGGAACTCTCAAATTGTGTTTACTTCACCACAAGGTATATTCTGAACAATTTCAGTTCTGCATACAAAATAAAAACTTCCATATTTGGAATTGATGGAATGTTAATGTATTAGATATGTAAAAGGCCCTTGTATTTTTACTTTATCAAAATATTATTTAATATTGTATTAGATTATGTTATACAATATACAAACATGAAGTGGGATGTTCTAATTTGGGTAATATAATCATGGAAGTTCTTGTATTTTTTTTAAAATCTTCTATAAGTTTTAAAAAGTCAGCTGGGGGTGTGTGAAGGTGGTATGTGATAAAATCTGCATCAATTTTAAGACCTTATAAATCAAGCAGAAAAATAATGTAAATTAACTTTGTATTTGTCAGTAGACCACAATCTGTATGACTTTCTTCCTTAGAAAAAATATTTTCAAGTTCTCATTCAGAGAGCAATAAATCTGTTGTTCTTCCTATTTAACTACATTAATACTTTTGTGAATTTCTGTTTTTAGAAATTTCACAGAATCTCATTTTTTATTAGTGTGAAGTGTTTATGAGAAGCCCTTACCTCCTTAATTCTCATATATTCATGCATGCTTGATCCATTCTATTCCAAATATTTAATTGTTCAAATGAATTTCAGTGTGTTGGTTTTTATTGGGAAGGTATTAACTTAAACCTGTTGATGAACTATCTTGCCATTAAAGATAGTTAATGCTTCATGGATTTTTTTTAAGTTGCAGTGTTTTCTTCCAGGTTTTCTTATTATACAATGGAAAAAATCCCGATCATCTGACAATAGATTTTATCTCTGTAACCATGTTGACTGTTAATAAATATTTAACATCTCAAATATTATGTTGCATATGATTTTTTAAAAAACCATTCTTGGAAGTAATGCCTTTCAAATGAACAGGACAGTTGGAGGCCTTATGTAATATACTGTATATATACACTCACTTGAGGATATTATCATTTTTGTGTTGTCAATAGAAAATGCTCTAGAGTTTGTTGTAACATCTGCCCACTCTCCAGATTAATGAAACAAATGAAAGAACATGCTGTGGAAATCCCATGTTGCAACACAAATTGAACATCAACAGATCTCATGTAGTGTAGGAATGTACAGAGCTTTGTAAGCTAACTGGCAAGCATAATTAAGTTAGAACATAGCCCCAAGCTAAACTGAAATAGAGTTATCTTGCGCATTCTGTAAGGTAAGATAAGCAAGCTTTTGCTAAGGCAATAAAGATAGGACCACAAAAAAGTTAGACTAATTTCTTAGAACTTCTATGTTGCGCAAGCAGTGCTCCAATCCTAATAGTCTGTTATGCTTGATTCTTGTATTACTAGTATTTTGTGAAACACCCAAAGAACAGTGCCATTGGATAATTATTTCAAATTTTAGTTTACAGATGTTTATATTTCACTTGAGGAAATGATATTAAAAGCAAAACTGAAGTACTTTGGCCACATAATGAGAAGACAGGATACCCTGGAGAAGATGCTGATGCTAGGGAAAGTGGAAGGCAAAAAGGAAGAGGGGCCAACCAAGGGCAAGATGGATGGATGATATTCTGGAGGTGACGGACTCGACTGTGGGGGAGCTGGGGGTGGCGACAGCCAACAGGAAGCTCTGGCATGGGCTGGTCCATGAAGTCACGAAGAGTCGGAAGTGACTGAACGAATAAACAACAAATGGTCTTTAAAAGGGGGCAAATGTAGCCTGCAAGTAAATAAGCAAACATATGCTAACAACTAAAGCTGGCACATACCAGCCTGAATGAATGAGATATCAGCATGAACTGGACAGTCTACATAGTCTATTGCCATGAATACAAAATTGTGCTTTGTCTCTTACCAGTACATTTTTATGTGCTTCCCATTGTATGATGTGGCAGTATAGGGTTATATTTTAGGATTAACACATAATGAGCCAAAACAGATGCTACTGCTCTTAGACTAAAGCATTATAAAACATATAATAATGTTAGTATGCTATTTATCTTATTGCTAATCATGCCTTGCTGCCAATTTTTTACAACAGAATAACTTTAGTAATCCAACCAGATGGGAAGAAATAGCTATGAGAAATTTTATTTTCAATGTATTTATCACATGCTGCTGCCTCACAATTCTGCCAAGAAACCATACATTGCAGCATTTTAAATCTAACCTACCTAGCAGATACGTTGTAGCATTAGTAAAATTAGGGATTTGTGTAGAACACTCAAAGCAATCTTAAAATATATTAGTAAAAACAGTCAAAAATAAAAAGTTAGCCATGCTCCTTCCCTATTATACCTCAAAAGCATCAAAGGCCTGTTTGAAAAATGAAGGTTTTAAAATGCTTCTGAAAAGTCGGGAGTGAAGGGGCCAGGCACATCTCTAGGGCAGCATGTTCCCGAGAGCTAGGGCCATAGCCAAGGTTTGTTGGAGCTACTGCTAAGCTTAAGACAGAATAGTTAATAGATCATGTTACAATAGCTCTTCCTATTCTTTTATTGTGGGGATAATTTGTAGTGCTCAAAGCATTTAATATGCACTACTTTCATTTACAGTACCTATGTTTGCAGAAATATGTTTATTTCAATTTAATTCTTGATGATGTGCCATCAAGGTGGTGCTGATTCTCAGCACCCATGTAGTTAGATTTTCTCCAATATTTATTTATTTAATTATTAAACAGGTTTATAAGGCCGCCCAACTCACACACGGTGACTCTGAGCGGCTTACAGAATTAAAAACCATAAAAACACAATAAATACCCCAATATGATCTGTCCCCAACCTGGTCCTTCGGTCTTCCAACAGTGTTGCACATCACTGTTGTAATTGAGTCCATCCATCTTGCTGCTGGTCATCCTAATTTTTTCTTTCACCGTTGGAATAGTTATTAGGTGTTGCAAGAGTGGAGAATAGCATGTACAGTACACAGAGAGTAAATATCTGTTAAAGCATATTCAAGGTATAAGAAATTCCCTATTATTGGTCTGTTATTGGTAACAGACACAAATCATTATCTACCACGTTCATGTGGGACTATTACCTAGGGTTTAATTTCCATTTAAGCATAAGCCTATCCTATAAGTAATTCTAACTTTTGTAGGATATCAGAAATTAAAATTAAAATGGAAGATGTATCCAAATTTCCATGCCATTTAGAGGGGGCAGGGACCTTAGCATCAATTATCCCTATCTTCTTCTAACAATATAGGTTGCCAAGGATAAGAATAAAGGTGTACTAAGAAACCCAGCTGGGTGACTTTGGACCACTCTCTCTTTCAGCCCTAGACTGGGAACTCAAAAAACTTCCCAGAAGATACTGGCCAACCACTTCTGAAAGTATTACCAAGGAAACTGCACAGACTTGTCCATGTAGTCACTATGAGTCACAACTGACTTGAAGGACCATAGTAAGAACAACAAAGTTTATTACAATGCATAAAATTACAGACTGAAAGCACCATCTCACCTCTGAACAACTGGGCAAACAGAAAAAACAGATCCTAGGAAGCAGTATGAACTCCCTGGCAATTAGCTATCTTTCTAAGTTAATAAGATACAAAAGGTAGTGTCACTCAAAGTAAAGGGTAATAGAAAAGCCTTTTCATCCTAATGAAAAATCCAAAGTGGAAATAGTAAATAGCCCAAATCCAATTTGAATCTTTTACTGCCCTTCTAAACTTAATTAGAATCCAGAGATGCAAATTATATTCTGTAAGATGCCAGAGTCTGTCATATCTTGCTTTAATAAGAATTTTACTCCTTTAATGGATATTTTGAATCATCCCGTGTCTAACCATTCTATGTGGAGTGGAAAGGGAACTAAATAATTCTAACTAGCATCCATTAGTCATTTTCTTCATGATCTGAATTTCCCCTACTCCCTATGTAGAAGAACTAACTTATCTGGGCAGATGGGCTCTAAAAATCTAGATGACCTCTGGATGGAAGCAAACATACAGAAAACTCTAACAACAACAACTTTATTGATCAGTCTTACGACCATATCAAAGATAAAACGAGATAACAAGAGTACAATTTAACTGATAAAATTGATAACAATACACCAAAATGTTCCATTTTGATAAAGGAAATGTTATAATTAAATAACCTGAAATAATGATAAATACGTGTATATCAAGTCAAAATTCAAATGAGTTCATCACCCCTACATGACACTCCAATCTGTTCAATATAACGGGCTCTCAGCTGAACTGCCTTGTCTACAAACTTGGCAGTCCTATTCACAATAAAAGTATTTGAGCCCGAAAGTAAATAAGATAATCTGTGATTAGAATCCCAGTGTGCTGTTCTTTCCAACAAAGGATACAGGAATTTAATCCTAAGTGAATCATATAGTTTACAGTCGAACAAAACATGGGCAATATCTTCTATGGCTGGGTCCCCACATACACAGGTCCTTTCATCATATGGCAAACGAGGGAAACGTCCATATTTAACCATAGAGTCCAACAATTCAAACCTAGCTCTGGAGTAGGCCCTTCTCAGATTTTGAGTTAGACTCATTGACAGGTATTTTTCAAATTTAAAAATAGTTTTATTCTTAGCTAACCATTTTAATTAACCGTTTTTTGCCAATGTCTCCATGTCCAATTAAGCACTGATATCCAGGGCTCGCTGTTTAAAAATATCCTTTGCCTGCGGTGCAGTTATGAGTACCTGTTGAATGGGAAGTCCGTATTGTGTAATAACTTTGGTGAGATGTTTTAGCTAGGATGTGGTAAAATCCATACTTATTTGTTCAAGTAGGCATAATTTGGGAAGCCTATCATGGTCCATGAAAACTCTAATTATTGGTGCTATCTATTGGTCATCTAGATTTGTGCAGCCAAGGTCCAGTCTATCTTAGCTGCAAAATGCAACGTATCAGTGATGAAGAGGGGCTACACATAAAAACCAACTGTCTTGTAACATCAGAAAAGGCATTTTAATAATACTGACAGCAATCTCAAATACGCAGAAAAGGGAAAGAGCAACTAGGCAGTAATTTTTCAGTAGACAATAGAATTCTCCAGTATTCTGAAGTAATGAGGAATGATATTTTCCTATTTATACAGTACAATATTATATGATCTGCACCCCTATATAAAAATCACTCTCTTTTAATAACCAGTTTTAAATCCCTCTGTCATGCCAAAGGCACGGTCCAAGTGTGTAACTGTGAGCTGGGCCTTGATGAAGGTTTTAATCTTATACCTGAAGTTAATAAAGGTAAAGGTTCCCCCCGCACATTTGTGCAGTCGTGTCCGACTCTAGGGGCCAGTGCTCATCTCCGTTTGTTAGCCGAAGAGCCAGCGTTGTCCGAAGATGCTTCCACGGTCATTTGACCGGCATGACTGTTACCTACCCACCAAAGTGGTACCTATTAATCTACTTGCATTTTGGATGCTTTCAAACTGCTAGGTTGGCAAGAGCTGGGGCACGTGAGGGAGCTCACTCCGTCACACGGGGCTAGGGATTCGAACCTCCGAACTTGCGATCTTCCGATCGACAAGCCTGGCGTCTTACCCGCTGAGCCACCACACCCTATGTATATGTGACACAGCATACAACAGAATAAAAGCTGAAGATGTATTGCAAGAAAGCTGATGTGTTTTGTATTTTCTTTTTTTTAAATGGACTTCTACTACAATTTGTTTTAAAAAAATACAGATCATAACATACCAACTATTGCACTAGTTGTCTTATTGGATGTTTCAATGATATTATACATTTGTTAATCACATGTTGGCTATTTATTTCAGATGGACGATAAACCTGCTCTCTATAAACATTCAGAGACCCAGTTTACAGAAAATAATTATTTTTAAAAAAATATGAATAGAAGGTGCAGGAGGCATTTCAGACTGGTTACTGCTGAATCTGTTTAATGTATTGCCATTTTTGAAGTTAACTTTGGATCAATATTACATTAATTGTACCTTGTTAATATTGTCTGAAAAGAAATAACAGGATATGGATGTTTTTCAAAATACATTGGGGTGGAAACCATTCCATTATTTCTTGAAAGCAACCACAGACTGCAGTGATAAAAAGATATGGTGAGAATGGCATTGGTGTCAGTAACCGAGTTTAAGATCTGCAGCCGAAAATGCTCCTATATTGCCGTGGCGAATTAATAACTGCCATAAGCCACCTTGAACAAGCAGCTGGAAACAAACGCAGGTATTATAAGTATACTAGGCTGCGTTAAACATAGTAAGCAAGTTACTGATACTAAACATAAAGTACACAACTCAAGCCCGCTTTTAAAAAGGCTACAATACTGTGCAAGTTTACCAGTAACTTCTATCTGGAAACTTTGGAGTTTGCTTCCCGACCAAACCTACGAAGAATTGTTCCGAGCGAATTTGCGGTCCCACAAAGCAGCCAACACTGTTCGTTTCCCCGACTCCATCTTCCTCCTACGGCTGTAAATTCGCTCCGCTGATTTATTTAAAATGAAAACAGTGTTTATTTCTGACGAATCACAAGCGGAGAGAAAGCCAAGGATCCCCACAGCGGAGGGAGGCGTGTCTTCCTTTCCCGCCCGCCATTGGGGGGAGGATAGCTCGAGAGTTCGCATTCGAGAGTCCCTCCCCCCAGCCGACCGTTGGTGTTGATCGCCAATCCTCGCCAAGGTTCGCTGTCCTCTTCCACTCCGCTCCCCTCAAGCTTAGAAAAACCTGGAAAGAGCCGTAGAGAGAGCGCGAGGTTGGGTTGGATCAAGACGAAGAAAGAGCAAGCGCGAATAACGTCGCCCATCCCCGCCTACCGATTTGTCCTATAGAGCGCGCTCTTTCGCTGTCTTTCTTTCTCTCGATAACGGAGGGAGGGTGGGTAGGAGATGGGAGGAACTCCTTAGTGCTGTAACTGAGGCCCCAGCAGGTGGCAGCATCTGGCATCTTAAGGGTCAGCACTCACTAGTGCTTGGATGGGGGACCACCAGGAAATAACTGGGCTTAGGCTAGACTAGGTACATCCCTGAATAACACAGTGGCACATCTGTTATTGTTGCTAAGAAAACCGGATGGATGTCCATAGAGACCACAGGAATCAAGCTCAGCATGAGCAAAATTTTTCTTTATAATTGTTGGTCATTTCCATTTGTCACGAGGGACACACTCTATATCCAAGAAGTCGTTCAATATGATAAAGGCCATTGGAGGAAAATGTTATTTCATAATAATAATAATAATAATAATAATAATAATAATAATACATTACATTTATATGCTGCTCAACTCCCAGCGACTGGGCGGTTTACAAATTATTAAAACATTTAAAAATAAGGAACAATACAACGCCCCCAAAATCTCCCTTATTCACTTTGTATGTATGAACAAAGTTAGATGTGTGCAAGTTGTCAATTTGTAGCCATGGCTGCTATCCCACTTTAGGGTCTGAGGCAACTAGAAATATTCTCCCCCGTTTCTGGGAGGAAGAAATAATTATTTAGATTGGGGTAGGTGGTTTTGGAGCCTTCTGGATGCTTTGGATTTGAACTCCCATCCATTGAGTTTGACCTGATGGAAGACAATCATAATTTAAAGGATAAATCATTCTAATTTTATTCTTGTTTCAGGTTTTGCTTTAAAAATGCCTTTACTTGAGAAACATGGTAAGAAAAAATTCTAAAATAAATATTGGGGAGTCTTTGGTGCTCTCTGAGCCTTGTTGTTTTCATGCAGACGTTTCATTGCCAGGCTAGGCAACATCTTCAGTGCGAAAAGGGAGTGGAACTTGCTGTCTGTTTATATACCCTGGCTTGTCCTGCCTGTGTTGGTGGGGGTCTTGTACTCTCCTTGGTAGTTCCTTGATTGGGCTGTTGTGTGCTGTTTGGGTGATTGACTGAGTTAAAAGTTCCTTGATTAAGGTCTATTGTGTTGTTTGATTGCTCCTCTGCTGCTAATCTTGCTGTTAATCTATGCATATCTTGTTGATTGCTGGCCCAGGGGTGTTCTGGTCTTCTGGCTATTCTATTGTCTCTTATGAATGGTATGTAAATGTTGTTAACCTCTATGTGTCTGTTGATGGCTGTTTTGTCTGAGTGCCAAGCTTCTAGGAATTCTCTAGCATTTTTGGATTTGGCCTGGTCTAATATGCTCACAGTTTCCCAGTTGAAAATATGGTTAAGTCTGTCCATGTGTTGTGAGATTAAGGAGTTTTCATCATGTCTTCTGACTGCTAGTTGGTGTTCGTGGATGCGTTCTGCTAGTCTTCTGCCAGTCTGTCCTACATAGTGGCTGTTACAGTCCTTACACTGTATGTTGTAGATAACTCCTGTTTTTTCTTCTTGGGCTACTGGGTCTTTTGGTTTACTTACAATGTTCTGAAGGGTTTTGGTAGGTTTGTGTGCTACAGTGATGCCGTGTGGATGTAACAGTCTATTAGTAGTTTCTGAGATGTTTCTGATGTATGGCAGTGTAATCCTTTTCATAGCTTCTGTTGGTTTTGCTGTGGTGGGTTGAGTGGTCAGGCACTTTTTGATAAAGTTGCGTGGATATCCATTTTGCTGGAAGATGCTATATAAGTGGTCTGTTTCCTTTTTCTGGTGTTCTGGGTTGCTGCAGTGTGTTTGTGCTCGTCTGAATAGTGTTCTTACACAGCTCCTCATGTGAGGTTGGGTTATTGCTTTGATAGTGGAGCACTTGGTTAGTGTGGGTAGATTTCCGGTAGACTTGTGTTTCTAGAATGCCATCATTTCCTCTACTGATGAGGATGTCCAAGAAGGGTAGTGTGTTGTTGTTTTCTTCTTCCCTTGTGAATTTTATTCCTTTGAAGATGTTGTTGATGGCTTCATGTGTTTCCTCCAGTTGATCCTTTTTTATTATGACGAAGGTGTCATCTACATACCGGATCCATACTTTGGGTTGTATGTGTGGGAGTGCTATCCTTTCTAGATGTTGCATTACTATCTCTGCTATGAGTCCTGAGAGTGGTGATCCCATAGGTGTTCCTTTGATTTGTTGGAATATTTGTCCATCAAACTGAAAGTAGGTGGTGAGGCAGAGGTTGATGAGGTCCATGATTCTGGGTATTTTGATCTTGGTGTATCTTGTTAGGTCGGGTGTGTTACGTAGAACTGCTGCCATGGATTCAATCGCTAGTGCTTGGTCTATGGATGTAAAGAGTGCAGTGACATCGAATGACACCATAATTTCATCTTCATCTATTTTTATGTCTTTGATTTTCTGGAGGCACTGTAGTGGGGAATTGATAGAGTATTCACTCTCCTCTGTGAGATGCCCACGTTTTCTTGTAAGTTCTTTACCTATGTTGTATGTGGGGGTGCCTGGTAATGATACAATTGGACGGAGTGGTATGTCAGGCTTGTGTATTTTGGGGCGTCCGTAGAAGCATGGGATGATAGGTCCACTGCTTTTCATCCGCCTCTGTTCTTCTTTACTGATTTGACCTTTCTTGGTTAGGTCGTTGAGGATTCTTTTGACCTGGCTGTCAAGTTTCTGTATCGGATTGGAGTTTACTGGGGTGTAGGTTTCTTTGTCCTCCAGTAAATCTTTGGCTTTTTGTATATATTGTGATCTGTCCATAATGACAGTGGTGCGGCCTTTGTCTGCTGGGAGGATGATGATACTGTGGTCCATCTTTAGGTTTTTGAGGGCTACTCTGTCTTCTGCTTTCAGTTGGTTCTGTTTCCATGTCCTTCTGGTTTGTGGTATGATTATTTGTCTTACATTCTCTTGGATTTCTGTAGTAAGTCCTGTAGTTTTCATTGCTGCTTCAAAAGCTGCAAAGAATTCTAATTTATTTGCATCCTCTGTGTTATAATTGAGGCCTCTCTGCAAGATACTGTGTTCTGTAGTGGATAATGGGCGGCTGGACATGTTGACCACCCATTCCTGTTCCTGTACTTCTTTGTTTCTGGGGTTTAATTTAAGTAGTTTAGTTTGAAGTTTAGCTTTCCTTTTTTCTGCTTGTCTCAGAGCTGTGGTCTTGATTGTAGTAGTCAGCCTGTTGATATGTTCAGGAGTCATAGTCTGTTCTAGTTGTTCTTTGAGGCTGTCTATTGTGTGTTGATATTTGTTTAATCTAAGGTGGGCGTCCATGATCATTAGCCGTATCATTTTTCGAAATAAATATTAACTGTTAGGTAGAATATGTACCAAAGAAGTAACACGAGTTGTGATTAACTGGTAAACTCCCCCAATTTAGCTCTGTCACATTGGAATTTAGAGGGCTTTATTACAGGACACATGAGACCCTGCCAGAAGATAGCCACTGTTTCACACAAGTAGGTTCATAAAGTTTGTGATTGTGTTTGTGAAACTATGCCTACAATACTGAGAGTTGCTTTGTGTTGGAAAGCACTTTGTGCATCGGACTTTCCTGTTTCGAAGCTGCTTTTGCTTTATAATACAAGCAATGCTGAAGGGCATAGATCTTTCAAACCAACAAATGTAGCATCAAATGATGGCTGATCCAATAGGACTTGTGTAAATCCGCATTTTACTGTACTTTTAAGATTTAAATGCCATTTTCTCTTTTGAAAGCATGAAGCACTTAACAAACTACAAGTTAATAAACTAAATTATCTACGTGACATATTTACCCTGCATGAAGCATCGCACAAATAATGGAGCTTCTCTTCTCAAATTTATCATTTTTTTTACTTTGATATTAAATAGATTTTTTTTCATGCCAATCATTAACATGCTGCAATAATTTGTCAGGATTTATTTTATAACATTTTGCAACCATTCTCATTATATAATTCCATTCTATTATTACATTTTCTCAAATACATTTTAATTTCTGTTTTAAGAGCTGAATCCATTTATTAAATCTGGGAGAGAGAGATGCACCAGAGCTCAGACTTATGTCAGCAAACAGTGATGGCATGAGACTAATTTGTGACAGTGTGATTTAACATCCATAAATGTTTTATCATAGAAAATGGTGAGCAGTTGCTGTTGAAAAGTGAATCCTATCTGCAGATTTTGTAAGTATTCCATTATTTTCTTGAAAGATTTATGAGATTTAAAAAAAATTAATTGTCTATAAATTAAGGTCCAGTATAAAAAAATCGGGTTTTTGTATTTTAAGAAAAAACAAAGATCAGAGAAAGAGGCTTGTACATGAAATCTGCACCTTTTTGGACAGCAGCCAATCTGTAAGTAATTCATAAAACAAATTTTGTATTGTGAGGTTCATGAAAATGGAAGTGTTTTAGGCAAATGAAGATCACTGTGTAGAACAGGGTTATGCAACATTTTCCAGGCCAAAGGCCACCTGTAATCTTTGACTGATATACCAGGAACTCCACTACAAAAACTAATGGAGTAGACCTGTACAAAGACTACATTTCATTTCCATTTAAACTTAAATTTAGTCAATATACTGTAATTACTCTCTAGTCATGCCTTTAATTATTTTACCTTTTGCCACATTAAAAAATCGCAATTTGAAATAATACTAGATCTCTATGGGCTGTATACCGCTCTGGAAACTCAGGTTGTGGACATTGTTGTAAAAGAAGCTCACTTCTGTGGGCATCTTTCATTTTCTGTGGGAGGAACATTCTTTCAAAGAATTTGAAAACAGCACTTAAGGCCCATTTACTTTACTCTTCACAGTTTAAGTTCTGTCTGTAACTTTTATTCTTTGACTCACTATTTCATTTCGTAATTAAAAGCATACCAATAGCAAACCATGTCTGTATTATGGCCAAGAAAGCAATATGTAGGCAACAGGAGCTGAATTTGACTTTTTTATTCTGCATATGTTCTTACTGCACTCTCCTTTAGTCCTAACTGAAAGAACAGTTCTTGGTGATGTTTAGATATCTGTGAGGTAAAAAACATGTTTGATTCAGAGTAAAACTTACCTTCATTTAAAGTATACTAGCAATACACAAATTAAACAATATACTGATAAGGAAGAAACAGCAGAAGAACAAGGTTTACCAGCCTGTAGCAAAATAATAAAAATCAAAAGACCAACATTCCTACGTAAATATTTATATATCACAGATATACAATTTTGGCAATAGATTTCAAAGAAGGGACTGAAATCCCAGAAAGAATGTGTGTATAAAATAGAACTATAATTAACATGCATGTGGACATATCATGCAACTCCCTTTTGGAATAATCAAGATTATATAGAGTACTGAAAAACACTAAGAAATAGTAAGCCAGAGAAGCCATGAGATAAGAAAAAGGTAATTAATTAAAACTAATTTACACCAACACCATTCACACTACCACTACTGTATTTAGAACCTTGCAAACCATCCTAGCTTCTACCACATTTATCCACTGCTTCATACATGGCCTTTTGTTCAATTTCTCCCTTCTCATTGAGGATATCATCAACTCCATCCAGTAACGACTTTCTTGGGTCTTCTCTTGCTCTTGATAAATTTATCTTTTCTTCATATATTTATTTGCAATTCTATGTATTATGTCCTTCCCATTTGTTTCACAGACACATAAGTTACCTATTTTTATTTCTTCATTCCATTTGTTAATCACATTTGTTACCATTTATTCTTTTTACATTGCAAGTAACTGTATTATGTATGCCATGGTTGTCGCCAAAAGGGCCTGTAGATAGTGAACTCCCATCTAGGATTTGGTTAATTGAGACTTTTACATAATGCTTTTTTAGTAAAATAGAGAAGGTGTAGTCTAAGTTACCACCTTTAGTCATACCCGTGCCACATGCAGCATTTTCTGTTAAGGGTAGTAGCAGTCAGTTTGGCACATTTTCTCCAGTATGCCACATAATCCACTTTTACTCCAAGCATGCCTATGCTATTCCATGCAAGCTGAAATCTCTAATTTAGAGATTTATTTGCAAGCTAGCATATTATTGCCTCTATCCCATCAGCAAGGAGATGTCTAAAATATACTGTCATACACTTTTTGAAATCTCAATTATTAAACTTAGCTTCACAATACGTTACTTGTATAGCAAAAATAATTAGACCTTTGTGTTTTTGTTTAGGTACAGGAGATTGATGCTTTGAGAACAGAAAATAGGAAGCTAAAAAATGCGGTATCCATTTGACAATTTATTTAAGTGTATGGCTGGCTTCCAGCCTGATCCTATGTTTCAGGATTAGACTTAATGGCTATTGTTTCAATGAGAAATTCACCTCATCCGATAGCATGCAGTTGATTTGATGATCATAGATTCAGCTTGAGATTAATTTTGATGCATATTATTCATATGATCTAATGATTAATTTAATTCATTTGCATTCATTTCACTTTCGCCTTGAGAGTTCAAGAATGTTTATATGGGGAATCTTCTAATTTTATGCCCCAAACCTTGTAAGATGGAATGGAGTGGCACAGAAAGCTTAGAAACAAAACAAAACAAAATGATTATATAGAATTCTATGGGCCTATGGAAAAAATAGAAAGGGAGAAGATGCTTGCTCACTCCTGGTGGATCTCTTTTTGAATTTCTGTAAATATAATTGTGATGCACTGCCTGCATAAAGTGAGCCTTGCTTGAACTCAATAGGTCTGGGCTGGAAAACCTTTCAGAGACCAGATGCTTCATATAAATTTGAAGTGGTGGCAAGGACTTCAGTAAGCGGGGTGACGATAATGTAAAATGGGCATCTCAAACATTGGACGCTCACAGATATTGGGATTTTTATTTGTTTTTTAAAAGTGTATTGAATCTGCAGTTTTCATGTTCTCCCACTTCAAAATGGAGTAAACATCCATCACTGACATTGGGTCTGAGGGGGAAAAGTGCTACAAAGGGGTTCAGAGGTGCTAGTTGCCCACCCCTGCTGTTGGTTATCCACCTTGCCTCAGTTTCACATTCTAATACTGTACTGCGGCCATTCTTTCAGCCTAGCTCTAGAAATATAACTAAAAAGGAAGGAAGGTACTTAGAAATGTTTAAGGTAAAGGTAAAGGTACCCCCCGCACAGTTGTTCGGTCGTGTCCGACTCTAGGGGCCGGTGCTCATCTCCGTTTGTTAGCCGAAGAGCCAGCGCTGTCCGAAGATGCTTCCACGGTCATGTGGCCGGCATGACCCACGCGGAATGCTGTTACCTTCCCACCGAAGTGGTACCTATTAATCTACTTGCATTTGCATGCTTTCGAATTGCTAGGTTGGCAAGAGCTGGAGCTAGTGCGGGAGCTCACTCCGCACGCGGGGCTAGGGATTCGAACCCCCGAACTTGCAATCTTCTGATCAACAAGCCTGGCGTCTTACCCGCTGAGCCACCACGCCCCTACTAGAAATGTTTACCCAAAGCTAAAAGAGCGCTAAACATTACAGACTCTTGTGTACTGTTTTTGGAATGCAGAGCAGTAGTGTAATATCCATTCAGCCTAACCATGCAAGGTAGATTTACTTAATTTATCATTTAAAAAAACATGAATATTAGCATCAATGTATATAAATACATTTATCTTGGAAAAGAAAGAAAAGGGAAAGCAACAGAACCTGCATGCTTACAAAATAAAACTAAGGAAGTCAATCTAAGAACAATCTTAAAGTCCTTGTAGAAAGGATAGGTTAAGAAAATTATATATTTTCAGAAGACAAAAATCTGAGATGATACTTATGCTACACATGGAAATTTGAAATCCATAAAGTCAGCCCCTTGATGAAGATACATATTACTGTATGACAAAACAGTATGATGTAACTGTCCTAAATCGAAAATTTACTTAGAAGTAAAGTTTCTACATCATAAAGGACACAACCAGTAGTGCTGTGTGATACTTCAAATGAGTGATCAGTTAAAAGGAGATACAATTAAAGATAACAAATTGAAGGGTGTTTTTTAATAACTTAGGGCAGAGCTTTCCAAACTTTTCATGTTGGTGACACACTTTTTAGACATGCATCATTTCACGACACACTCTTACAGCAGGGCACAAGGCAGGCACTTGGACCTGCGCAGAATCCTGGCAGGGCTCGGAGGCAGCAGCAGTTGTGACACACCCAGACACTGCAGCTGACACACTAACGTGTCCCGACACACAGTTTGGAAAGCTCTGACTTAGGGGATTGTTTATCCAGTTTTGTGGAGTTTTAAATACTGTATTGTTGCAGCTTTTATTTTTTCATATATGGATAAAGCAGAGGATATGTGTTGAGTGGTGTGAGGGACTCTCTGCTTCTAACATGAGTTATCAGCCAATGAATTCTGAATGATCTGCAACCCCGCCTATGAGTGCATTTAAAGGAGTGCTGCTGTGGTGTATGAAATTTGTTTGAGCAGGTTTCCTTGGTGGGAGAGAGAAAAAAGAAAGAATGCCAGATTTATTATGTTCTTTTTTTTACTGATTTGTTCTTTTTTGATATTTTACTCCAAATTCATACTCTTTTATTCTTTTCTCTCCTTAATTCTCCATCTGTTGACTTACTTGTAGTAGTCCCTGCCTCTGCAGTTTTGCACCTTCTTTCATATCTCAAATTTGAATCAGTTAATGCAACCATTGAATCTTGAAATAGAATAGGATCTTGGTTGATTCACACTTCCCTATTAGCCAATTCCGGCCAGATGGATTATTATAAAAAATGCATTAAGCTGAGGATGTCTATTTGGAAATTATCAATATGGCTGTACAGAGATCCAGGTTAAAAGGGGAAAATGTGACTTGGAGTGCATGTGGCCTCACATGGATCTCCTGTTCACCATTCCTTAAAAACTCTGTGTCTTTATCTGAGCTCACGTGACATAATAGTGTGTTCCCAAGAAAGGATACATTTGCTTTAAGGAGGTGTTGACAAGTACTATGTGCATGAGCATTTGCCTCACTAATCACCTTTTCCCCATTCGAATCTGCACAGCCCTAATAAAACATTTAGCTTCTCTCTGTTGCAGACTTTGAGATTTAATCATAGATGCTCATAATAATAGTAACTTTGTCAGCGTGTTCAGAATATTGTTTGTCATAAAGCCTAATAGCATTGTTGTTCTTTTTAAAATTAGAACTCAAGGCTGCGTTATAAGACAAAAGGTATGTATTAATAAACAAAAAAAAATCTATGAGGAGGTTATACACTTTGGAGAAGCAGTATATTTCATTCTGTGATGTTATATCGTCTGCTGCTTTTCTTCTCAAAAGCTCTATGTAGGTGACTTTGCAGGTTCATTTAAGTCAACACATGACAGACCATTTATTTAAGTTACAAAATATCAGAAACGGTTGGTTGGGGGCTTTCTATTTAAAAATCAATGCACATATAGATGCTGAATGCAGGTCCAGAAGGGCTAAGTCCATTTGTCCCTGTTATTAATTTAAAATTCGTATTCTGGCTAGGTCAAAGATCATGTGATGCCCTCAAGTCATTTTCAGCCCATGAGTGAAATTCATCCATACCCTATGCATTGTGACACTGTCCAAATGTAACCTCAAGATGTGTCAAAATACTAGGACCAGGAGCCATCCAATAAAGCTGATTAGAACATGTGAAACAGATAAAAGGAAGTACCTTACACAGTGCATAATTAACCTGTGGAATCCATAACCCACAAGATGTAGTGATGGCCATTAATTTGGATGGCTTTAAAAGGGGATTGGATAGTCATGGAGAGCAGGTCTGTTAAGGGCTATTGATACTGACTTAGTGTTACCTGGATTGAATACAGCATGCCTCCAAACATCAGTTGCAGCCAAACAGCAGTGGGAGAGTGATATGTCTTCATCTCTGAGTTGCAAGGCTTCTGTTTGGACATTTAATCCAATGCTAAACTAAGGTGGGCCTTGGCCCAATCCAACAGAGTTGTTCTTACACTGATTTGGTTTGACTAAGAGAGACTGGAACAGACAGCATTAGTAATGATTATTTTGAAATGAGAAAATGTGCTATGAGAAAATAAAAATTTACTCATATCTTTGGGGGGGAAAGTTCCTTTTTCAAGAAGCAAAACTTTTCTTTTTTCTCAGACTGGGCCCTGAAGAAAGAAGAGTATGAAAAGTAAGTTATGATATGTTAATGACATTTTTAATATGTTTGTTGGACAGTTTCCAACATACCACGATACCTTTTTTTAATTTTTATTTTAATGGTGCCAAGGCTGGATGAATGCTAATGATTGGCCACAGGAGTTTGGTGGTGAAATATGTTGGAGGTGGCATATTGTCACGGGTTCATCCCTATTCCTATATAACTATAACTAACACTATTAGATACTACTACCTCTGCTACTCCAACTAGCACAAGGTTCCTTTAAGAGGACAGCTTTCTCACTTGCCCCTCTTCAGGTGCTGGCTTTTGCTTATCCGTTTCTTCAGACCTTCCACCTCTCTTTGGAAAAACAAACTTCTCTTGGTTGCTGCTTGTCTCTGCTCTGGCTGCCAGCTGCAAACTCCAATACACCAGCTCTTTTCACAGTTCTGTTCTCTCCCTCACCTCCTCACTCTCTCCTCTCTCCTCCTCCCAGCTGTTCTTAACAAAGCCCTTTTTAACAAACTCATTGCCTGTCCTTACGCTGAGGAATGTTTGAAGTACAAGGGTAGGAAGATGAACACAGGTGCCTGCGCTCTGCTGCAAGCCTTTCCTTCCACACATACTGTATATATGTTGTGAGGGGCTGAGAAAGATTTGGAGGCTCTTCAGATCCCCCCTGAGCTGTTAATTGGTGCTGTGGAGGTTCACTGTGGCAGCAGGAGATAGTGACAGGCAAAGCTTCCATGGTGGCCTCCTGGGTAAGTGAGGAGGAAGGTGCGCTTGGTGGCCTGTGATAGATTGAGAGCCAGTGGGGACAGTGCATCCAGATAGCTTGTTTGGAAAGCTGGCAGCAGCAGCAGCATCACCAATCAGCTGTTCAGCAGTGCTTGGTGTTGGCCTGTAAGCTCCACCAATCAGCTGTTGAAGATCTAGAGGCATGGTGGCAGCAACAGAGTTGGCAGTGATTCCTTACCAGGTGGCAATGGCAGTGTATTCAGCAGAGGCTGATCTCCCAGTGACAGTAACCAAGGGGTGCCTGACCTTGATGATCCAGACAGTATGGACACCCAAGTAACAGTTGGAGTGGGCTAGTGGATATGCTGGAAGGCCTTAGTTCTGTGGCTGCTACAAAACTTGTCTTGCTGGCCCACAGCCATCTTGTCTTCTGCATGTGGCAGCCAGACTCAGAGGGAAAGGAGTGCATACATGTGTTAGCATGTCTCTGGATTTTTTCATCTATGAGAACTGAAGATTTGGACTTTAGAAGGGAACAAATGTTTGAACAGCAGATAGTGGATTTAGCAGATGGTATAAGAGGCTTGTGACAACTGAAGTGAAGGTGCCTGTTCTCCTGGATGAGAAGCGGAGTGTGGGCAATGGTGATCCCTAGTTTGTCTGGTTTTGGAGAGACTGAGAGTGTTGTATATGCCTCCAGCATCTCTGGTGAGAGGAGTGTGAAGTGAAAGTGTGGTGTGGTGTGGTGTGGTATGCGTGTATGGGTAATTGGGGGGAAGCTGGCAGTTGTTCCTGAGGCTCTGATGCACAATTTGACTAAGACTTTAGTCACCTCCTAGAATCAGTGGGTGATGACAGCCTTGGGTCAGATTACACCTGTATGGACTCTCCCTGTCCACAGATCCTGGGGAGCCTCCTGATTTTCATAGGAACTCCAGGAGTTGAGATAGCTGAACATGCCTACAGTGCCATTGGAGGAAGATGAATGAATCCAGCCAAACACAGGCAAAAGCCTTTGTTAAGGATTACCTTGTGGCAATTACAGTGGCAAAATGTAACTATTCTTCTATACTTAACCACATCTGCAGGTAGCTGGCTGACAGCCCTGTTGAAGGTGAACTGATCCCTCTAGCATCTGGAACTAGGAAAAACTATGTTTTTTACTCATTTGTTTAATTGGGTTCTCTTCATCTAGTTTTAGGACTTGTGTGGAGAACAAATCATGTTTTAGGTCATATTTATGCACAAAAGGGCTCACAAACCTTTAACCACCACTGTATGTATCTTAGCTTTGGTTAATTTGGGTGTTTGGGTTAATACTTCCATTTCAGGCAATACTGTACAAATTCTATGTGGTTTGAGCTGATCAAGAATTAAAAAAATAATCCTAACATCACATATCCTTGTCTTGCCACTGCCACTTTCATTCCTCATCTATATCTGTGATTAAGTGACTTGGACAATGACATTCCTTTTCTGACACTTTTGCAGTACCTGTAATTCATGACATACTTGTACAGTTGCACTGTTTCTCCATTGTTTTTTGTTTGCCTTGCTGATGAATTAATAATTTAATCGATAATCAATGCTCAGCCAAACTATACCTAACTCTTTATAATGTTTTTATTAAATGTATATTTTAGAGTTAGGACACTATTTTAATCAATTAAATTTCATTACTAACCTGTAAGCTTTTCTTATTGGGAATGGAACAAAAAGTATCTACTACAAGCGTTCTAATGAAAAATGGTAGACAATGTTAACCTGCAGAGATGAGGACTGGAAGCTTTTCAATGTTACTACACTTTTTAGATTACTGACATGATAATAGCTTTTCAATTTAAATATATGTATGTGAACTTATATTCTGCTTTGTTTTCAAAGTGAAATTGAGAGACTTTCGGGTGAAATATCAAATTACTTGAATGTTACCAATTTCTGGGTGAGTTGATTTTGTTTTAGAAGTGATACTTAATGGCTGGAAGCTCTTAAGAAATGATACTTAATGTCACTTACTTTGTGCACAAAGAAGAATAGATTGGGGTCCCATGTTGCACTAAGTCATAATGTGGTTTGAATTTGTTTGAAAACTGTCAACTAATGGTACTTAATCAGGATTAACTTTGGTTGTTCTAGAAATTGAAGGAGACTCCATCCATTTACATGCCATGTCAACTATTGTTTACTTAACTGTGGTTTATTCTGTGAATGGCAACTGGCAGACCTCACTCAACACACTAAACCATAAGTCATTATTTACAAACCACAAAGACTAGGATTGCCACATCTGGGCTGCAGACATCTGGATATGCACTAGATGGCAACAAATAGATACAGAAAACCTTGCTTTCTTCTAGTCCTCCAGATTTTTGATAGCCCTAACAAAGGGCTATTTAAAAAAACATGATGGCTTAGTGTGATATGCAAATCCAAACATCAGTACTCTTTTATTAACAAGTATTGGCTTGTTTAGATTTTTCCAGCCCAGATATATGTCACCAGAAGAAGACTGTCTCAAAGGCACACCTTTACATTTAAACAATACCATAGCTTTTTAACTTCTAAAGACTTTTGGTTTGGTCTGATTAAATTAAAGTCACATTGTGTCTCTCCTTTCAGTATGAAGAGTCTGAGCTTCTCAGTGGCCAAGGTATGTTACTAATATCAAATGGTTGCAAAGGATTTCAATTTTTTTAAAGCCACTTGTTTCTGTCAGTTTGTATGTCATAGTGATCTTACTGTGAATAGTGACAGTATTTTATATTATTCTGTAAAAATGCTAAATAATTTAACCGTGTTAAATAATCTTGTAAATATAATTGGAAATATTAATTCCATAGTTTGAATAACATCTCTAAAATTCTATTTTCTTTTCTAATGCTAGGATACTCTGTCTTAAACCTGATAGCTGAGTATATGTAACATTTTATGTTAAAGTGATTAGTTCAAACAAAGGGTGTGTGTGTGTGTGTGTGTGTGTGTATATATATATATATATATATATATATATATAGTAAAGAATATATATGTGTTTATGCATGTGTGTGTGTGTATGTGTGTATGTGTATGTGTGTGTGTATATGTATGTATGTGTATGTGTGTGTATATATATATTAAAAAAATCCAAATATAAATGAGTGTGATGTCAGTTTTAATTTTACAGCAAAAAGAATATTAACTGAACCAAAGAAGCATGTCAGGTAAGGGATAGGTCTTGTTCCATTCAACAGTTAATGCAGGAAATTACTTTAAGTAATTAACTAGATATAATTATAAATTTACAGATATTTCCACTCAAATGTGTATTTATAGTACCTGTAGCAGGGCTGGGCAAACATTTGATGGCTGGTACCCAGTGTTTTTGAGGTCCAGTAGCCAGAGTTGCAACAATGACAAAAAGTGGGTGGGACCACTTCTGCATGGATCAATCAGTAATTTCCAGTTTTGGCCCGGAAGTCCAGGTTTTCACTTTTAAAAAAGTGTTTTATACCTATTTAAGATTTATGCTACAATTTTTGTTTATTTACCACAGAGCTTTCCAAACTGTGTGTCGCGACACAAAAGTGTGTTGCCACACAGAGTCTGGTGTGTCGCCACACAACCCGGAAGCGCTGATCATCATCATCAGCGCTTCCGGGTTTTCCCACGGCGACACACCAACTGCAGCACGCAAAACCCGAAAGCGGCAGCAGCGCTTCCGGGTTTTTGCGCGCTGCCGCAAGGACGGCACTTCCGGGTTTTCCCGCGGCGACACACCAACGGCGGTTGGTGTGTCATCGCGGGAAAAACTTTGGAAAGTCCTGATTTACCATTTCAAATTTGAGGATGCACTTGAGGGCTCCAGGGGGCAAAAAAATATATTCAGGGACAGTGATATCCATCTCAAACTGCATTAATTCCAAAATGATGACACATACAGTATGTGATGACATAGTCTCTTACACGCCAGGATTAAGTACTTCTGCCAGGATGCCTGGCAGAATTATGTAAATCATGGCATTTGTATGATTACTCCATCGTGCATATGTCTGCATTTGCCATCCCACTGCCATACCTGCAGATACCTACATTGAGGAACTATATGTAGTCATGGGGCCACAGGTTGCCCATTCCTGACCCAGTATAAAAATACAAGGGATTTGCATTTATTTGGGGCCATTGTCTTCATATACAGTATATGCAAAACACAGAAGCCTGTTCACAGGTCACACTTAACCATAACATAATTGAAATGTCAGGTGCATCATGCTAGCATTTTGCCCATGCCTACAGGGTCTTCCCATTAATAGCTAGAGTACCTTCCATCCATTCTTATGAATGGTTGTCTTAACAGGGTGTGTGTGTTTCCTGTAGGTGGTTTTGCAGAACATTAGTTTATAGTTTACACACTAGATCAGAAATACCGTTGCCTTTCATTTGGTTTATTGAGAAGTGTGAACACAAGTCTAAAAAAATTGTGTTAAAAATCTGTTTTGGGCTATGTATTCAGCAAAATTTATGTATATCAGTCAATAGCTGTGACTTCTAAAATGATAAGCTTCCATTTCAAAATCCACAGCACTCAAACAGATGGACTGGAGAAGAGGTAAGGGCAACTCTGTAATATATTTTGTTTTGAAATTACTTTTATGTGAAAGACTTCAGTGTCTCTTCGAAAGAATTTCCTAAAGAAATTAAATTTGGTGTGTGTGTGTGTGTGTATGTGAGACACAGAGAGAGAGATTGTATTTCAACAAAAGCACTTCCATACCCAGTTCAAGCATATTTACTAGTTTTTTTATCAAATAAAATGGATTTTATTAACAAAAAAAAGAATGCTTGAAGAATTGTAAATTACCTGCTTCTGTCTAAACATTATTCAAGCTCATGGCAAATAATGAGTTTCACATTGTAGAAAAACCCACACACAAACACGCACATATACATATATGTATATTTATTTATATTTATATGATGAATCTGTTTTTCTGGTATTTTAATCTTTTAGTATTTTAATCTGATTGTAAACCGCCCAGAGTCGCTTTGGCGAGATGGGCAGTGAAGAAATGTGAGGAATGAATGAATGAATCTGTGCTATATAATCACTACATTTATATTTTGAGTTTGCTAGCACCCCTTTTCTACTTGTAGCAGTTTATATAACCATTTGCTTTAGTTTATGAGTTTAGACTATTTCATTTAGTTATTTCTAATTATGCCAAACTTAACAATGAGTTGTCCTTCATTAACTTAAAAACCCACAACTACATACAGAAGTTTCTTTTAGAAGCATTTGTTGCTGATGCCTGGTCGCTACTGGCAGTTGCCTCCTGTTACTTTATACAGGTAGTCCTCGACTTACGACAGCAATTGGGACTGGAATTTCTGTCACTAAGCAATGTGGTTGTAAAGTGCAACCGCATCGCTAAGCGACGGCATCCCTGCAGGCCTGGTTGCCATTGTTATCTGAATCCCACAGTCGTTAGGTAAGGCAACTTCCTGCCGGCTTTCCACACCCAAAGTCAGTACCTGCAGGCAGGTAAGTGGCTGCTGCCGGGTGGGGGAGGGAGCGAAGGGGTGTCAGGGAGGGTGCGCGAGAGGTGCGACATGGGGAGGGTGCACGAGAGTGCGAGGGTGTGTGCAAGAGGCTCCACATGAGTCGAGTGTGTGTAAGGTGCCACGCGGGCCAGGGAGGGTGCACAAGGATGCACAAGAGGTGCTGCACAGGTTGGTGAGGGTGCGCGAGAGGTGCCACATGGGTCAGGGAGGGTGCGTGAGAGGTGCAGGTCGGGGACGGTGCATGAGAGGTGCTGCGCAGGTCGGGGAGGGTGCATAGGGATGCCAGGCGGATTGGGGAGGGTGCACAGGGGTGCGGGTCGGGGAGGGTGCATGGTGGTGTGCAAGTGGCCAGCATGGCATGAGCACAGACAGGCTTGGGGAAGGTGCACGGGTGGGGGAGACTTACCCCAGCGACTGGTGATCTTCTCTGCCGTCTTCCCCTTTGACTTTCTGGGGAAGTCAGCATGGAAAGTTGCACATGGTAATCATGTGATCACAGAGCGCTTGGCAACCAGTCGTAGGTGTGAATGGGTTGCCAAGCACCCAGATCACAATTACGTGACTGCGGGGGTGCTGGCACAGCCAGAACTCCGAGGACCAGTCATAGCCACCATTCATTCAGTGCCATTGTAACTTCGAATGGTTGCTGAACTAATGGTTATAAGTCGAGGACTGTACAGTACTTTTCTCTGTGTAAATATGGAGTTGGGGGAAGGAAGAGTTAAGTAGAACTACTGCTTTTCTTATTTGCTATGCATAATATGCACACAAGTTAAACTCCGCTATCATATTTAAAGCCAATGGGGACTGCACAATAATTGTGTGACAGGGTCTTTTTTCCCCCTCCTTTTCTAAATAAGGCTGGGATGCATAGTAGGGCTAGCAGATCTGGGCTGCAAAGATCTGAACAATTACAAGACAGCAGCCAAGTGTTAAAGTTTTCTGTATCTCTTTGCTGCCATCTAGTGGTCATCCAGATTATTGCAATCCAGATATGATAGCCCTAGACTAGAGCATAGGTGGCAGGGAAGCTTCATATTCAGATCATGAGGAAAATGGCTAATAGATGTAGTCAGAAATAATTGAGTTTTCATTCTACCCCACACAGAACAGTTGAAACTCAGACTGAAGAAGATGATTCAAGGTAGGATAATTAAGAAATATAATTTTTTATTTAAAAGAATACATGACAGATTGGAACCTTACAAAATATAACTTGATCTTCTGGATTCTAAAAATTAATGAGGTTGAAAAAGCACAAAAGGGATCAAACTGGATTGAGGCTATTTACTGCTTTCACTTTGGATTTTTTAGGGGGGATTGAAAAGGATTCCCTTTAGTTCATTTGTTATCCATTAATCTAGTTCATCCAATGTACTATCTTGGGCCTAGCATGACATTCAAACCTATTATAGCTTAAATTTTGCTTAATTTTAACTAATGACTTGTTTTAAGTTCAGCATGTTGGAAAACTCCTCCTTCCTATCTCTAAATATATAGCTAGGAAACAGAAGGAGCTGTAAAAAAAGGAGTGCTCCAGCCACAGTATTTAATACTTAATTTTTTTTTATTTCTCATGGACATTCATGTAGGTCTATGTGAAATGGGGACTTTAAGGATCTTGAGAGGATCAGACTCCTCCCACTCCTGTGCAGTAATTCTGACTTCAGTTAGGCCAGTATGAGGAGTCCCCCCCCCCCAATTTGGGAAAAGAGAACCCAAAAAGTATTTCCCAAATAGTCACAAAGGTAGGGACAATAGTGGTTGACATGAATGGCAACCTACAGCTGCCTATATCTTGTCATGTCATCCTGCACAGCACCCATGGGTAAAGCTCTTATCCATGGTTTACGTTAAACTAGGCTCAATGCACAAATAACATTCTATTTAAAAAATGAACACCATGGACAGGCAACATTACTAAAAATGTGTGGTACAGAAGTTGGAAAGAAGTAATCCAAAATCAGGTAAATATTGAGACTTTGCCCTGACTTGATTAGAGAACACCCAAAAACAATCATATTGATTTCAGTGAGAATTGTCCTCAAGTAAGTTTATAACCAAAGGCTTTAGATAAAATGATAGATTACATCTTAGACTATGAAATTGATTGAATTATTATTATTCCCCCCCCACCAATTTAGTTATATTGTTGAAGACTACTGTCACAGGTAAGCAAACAGACAGTTTTTATATGAAAACATATATGAATGGACATTCCACAAAATGTTCCATTTGAATCCTGCACATTCCTATTCCTATTCCATGCACCAGATAGTTTAGGAATGTGGGATTTTTTTCTGGCTTCATTTACTTCGATTTTAAAAACAATAACATGTCAGCTGCTTTAAATTTGGAGTGTTCAATGTTTGTTTGTGGTGAAAATTGTTCTTAGAGTAGTACAAATGTTTGTGCTTAGTGTGTATTTTAAAAACTTGCCTTTGTTTTCTTTACAGGGTTAATTTGAGTAGCAGAAATCCAGTACAATTGTAATCTTAGTACTGGAGAGTATTTATGTTTGACATTTTAAATTTTATTGAATGTATTAAAATATTTATATCTATATGACAAATAAAGATATTTTAATCCTGCCGTAATTTGAGCCAATATCTCAAATTGATTTTATTTATTTATCCAATTTTATCACCGCCCATCTCCCCCCGAGGATTACTGTATTACAGTGCTTACTGATACTTAGAAGTATGACAGGCATCCATATCACCTTACCCAGGATTTCATTTCATTCAGTGAAGTGGGGAAACGTAATGCTCATCAATTTAGTAAAACCACATGAATTTAACCACAAGGACATTCTGTTCAAGCCCCTATCTCTTCATTTTGCAATACTCATTTTGCAATCTCTTCATTTTGCAATCCTGAGGCATGAACTGCCTCACTTTGCTCTTGACCACCTTTATTTATTTATTTATTTATTTATTTATTTATTTAAATTTGTATTACCGCCCATCTCCCCCGACCAGAGATAGAGTTTGTACCTTGGGATACAAACTGTTTGTTTGTTTATTCGATTTATACGTCATCCATCTCACTGTATAAGTGACTCTAGGCAGCTTACAAAGAAAAAACTAAAAAACCTTACAAAAAATATACAAAGTTAAAAAGACGGAAAAAGGATAGTCAACCAAACAGCCACCCCCAGGGCTGCATACAACTTTCGGATCCCCATGCCAGGTGGCAGAGCCAGGTCTTAACGCTCTTCCGGAAGGCTTGAAGCATGGGGGCCAATGTCATCTCCGGGGCAAGATATTCCACAGGGCAGGGGCAACGGCAGAAAGGCTCTATGTTATATTATGTTAAGGATATTTGGTTAAAGCATTCTATGCAGAATTAAACGCATGGCATTTCTTCCACTATGTCTGGCCAGAGAGTGGAAAAGTACAAGTTACAAGTGAAAACAAACATTGTTGTCCGCATTGAAAGTTTGGTTCTCAAAACATCTGAGACGTAGATGGCAGATGTTGAGATGTAGATGTCCCTCTAGCTAGACATAATAAACTTTTATCACGATTGTTCTCAAAACAACTGTAGCCCGAGGAAAGGCCAATACACAACACTGCCATCGTGTGACGCTGTATAGTAAGTACAATTACTACCAAAATGCTATACAGAAAGAGATGCCCATGTTTGAACCAATCAAATGTGAGCTATGAACCATGGGTATTCCTTCATACTTATGTTCTCACTTATGTTCTTTACATATGCCTTCTGTTCTATATGTAGACTGCTATCTACATGTACTTGTATCTGAACTGTAACCATGCCTGGTCTTTGCACAGACCATGATGTTTTTCTTTCCTCACTTCTGGTGATGGAACTCTGCTTATGCTTTGATTTTACCTTTTTGCAATAATGCACTATACATCCATTATTGCCTTATGCTATCAATAAAGATATTGTTAGCCTTACAACACGTTGTTTGGATTACTTCAGGCCTGAAACCCCGCATAGTTAACCATCACCTAACAGGTTATGGGCCCAGAGAGAATTTTGCGTTTTCTTTGCTGCGCTGGATCTAGCTGTAACAACGGGGTTTGTTTTTAAGGCTGCATTTTGAAGTAAACGTGTTTTTCTTTGAGTGGTCAGCATGGCTGCTGCTGCAGGGCTAACCAGTCTGCCCTTTGAGCGTTTGAATGGCACAAACTATCGGACCTGGTGTGTGAAGATCAAGTCTTTCTTCCTAAAAGAAGGTTTGTGGAAGTATGTGAAAGACCCACCTCCAGCCGGTGCTATTACTGCAGAAGTGCAGTTGTGTTTGGATCGTGCTTATGGCAATTTGATTCTGGGACTAGAATCATCACAGCTACTGCATATCAGTAATTTGGAGACTGCACATGCCTGTTGGGAAGCTCTTAAAGCCCTTTATTCCAAGCAAACCTCTGCTGCCATTGTTGGTATATCACGTCAGCTTTACAACTTGAAGCTGCAGCCCGGTGGAAACGTGATGACCCACCTCCATAAAGTCAAGACTTTGTTTCTTGAACTTGAGGACCGGGATGTTGTGATCCCTGATACCCAGAGAGCTTGTATCATCCTGTCAAGCTTGGACAAGAGCTTTGACATGCTCATCGAGGCAACTCAGACGTTGAGGCCCCAAGACCTAACTGTGGATTATCTTACAAATCGCCTGCAAGAAATCCAGCAAGCTCGTGATTTGGAGAAGATGCAGAGTAAGTCATCTGTTGCTGTTCCTGAGGCTTCAGCTCAGCGTTTTCCAGTTGGAACAGAGGCTGCGTGTGCTGTGAGGAGATGTTTCCGGTGCAACTCAACCCAACACTTCATGAGAGACTGTCCCCAGCCACCTCGCCCAGCCGGTGGAGCCAGTGGAAAGAGGTTCGTGCGAAAGAAGGGGAAACAAGCGCCTAGACAACGTACCCAGGTGTCTGCTTTGCTCACGGCTGTGAGTAGACGTTCCCCAGAGACTTGGCTTTTGGACTCAGCCTGTAGTCAAATCATTGTCAACAATGAACAGTTGTTGTTATCAAAAAGCAAGCCTAAAGTCCAACAGGTTGCTCTGGCTGATGGATCTATGGCTGATGTGTCCTTTCAGGGTGAAGTATACATTCCTTGTTTGGGGATAAATATGCAAAATGTGTTGTGTGTACCTACACTTGACTTTTCCTTCCTTAGCGTTCCAGCCCTGGTAAAGTCTGGTTATACTGTTGTGTTCAAGGGTACTGGATGTTCTATTGAAAAAGATGGGATAGAATGTGCTAGGGGGAGGTTAGTGAATCAATTGTATGAAATGCTTCCTAAGCAGGGGATTGTGTCAGGAAATTGTATTTCCAATGTTCCCCCACATAACAAATGCATTCACTATTATCACAGGGTTCTGGGACATCCCGGGTGGGGAAGTTTGTCCCAACTGGCCAAGGTGTATCCTGAGTTAGGATCCAAAAAGTGTGATGACTTTCTTGATTGTACTGTGTGCAAACAATCTAAAATTAAGGCTGCTCCTGTTGCTAGAAAAAGTGACCGAGTGTCAACTAGGCCTTTTCAGTTGGTTCATGGAGACTTAGCCGGCCCCAATGCTCCTAGTGAAGGGGGGGCGCGTTTCATGTTCCTTTTGGTAGATGACCATACTCGCTATACGTTTTGTTATTTGCTCAAATCTAAAGCGGAGGCTTTTGCTCGCTTTAAGGAGTTTGTTGCAATGGTGGAGAGAAACTATGGCTATCAAGTAGGTCAATTTCAATCGGATTGTGGAGGAGAGTTTCTAGGCCATGAGTTTCAGAATTGGCTTCGTAGAAAAGGAATCTCCCATAGACTTGCCAATGTTGGTGTTCCTGCTGAGAATGGAATAGCTGAAAGGAAGATTGGTGTTGTTAATACCATTAGAAATAGCCTGATGTTAGATGCCCAGGTGCCAGCCCGTTTTTGGGGTGAGGCTACCATGACTGCAGTGTATCTGACTAATAGGGTGTGGAATTCAGCTGTGAATGAAGTTCCTTATTTCCTTTTGTTTGGCAAGCGCCCTTCGCTGAAGCATCTGCGTGTTTTTGGAACATTTGCATATGTGCATATTCCTAAGTCTCAGCGAAGGAAGAACCAGCCAAAAGCACAACGCTTAAGGTTTGTTGGTTATTCGTCTAGATCTAAGGGTTACCGTTTTTCTGCAGGCTATGGTCGTGTGGTAGTCTCCAGAAGTGCTAATTTTGAGCACCCTACTGGTTGGGATAGGTTGAATGCTAGTTCAGAGGTATTGTTGCAATCTAGTGTACAGCCAACTGTCCATGCTCCTGTGGCTGGACAACAACCAGTTCAGCTGCCTTCTGGTTCCCAGTCTCCTAGTGTGGTGAGAGGATCCCCTCAGGTGAAGGAAGAGGAAATTTCACCTGAGCAGGTTCAGGATCTGAAGGGGGATTCAGGTAGTGAAAAGGCAGAGGACAGTGATGAGGAAGAGGCAGTGGTAATTCCTCGTAGGTCTGCACGCTCTACAAAGGGTGTGAAGCCTGACAGATTTGTGATTCAACAGGTGAGAGTGTGTCAGATTACCTGTGAACCCCAGTCTTTCCAGGAGATGTTGCTTCTGCCTGTTGAAGAGCAAGAGAAGTGGAACACAGCGATGGATAAGAAGTTTGAGGCATTAGTGAGTCAAAAGGTGTTTGAGGTCACTGATTTGCCCCCATCCCAGAAAGCTGTTGGTTCCAGATGGGTTTTCAGAAAGAAGCTTCTTCCTGATAATACAGTGCAGTACAAAGCCAGGCTTGTTGCTCAGGGATTTGCACAGGAGAGGTTTTTGAACTATGATCTCACATATGCACCCACAGCTAGACCAGAGTCTTTACGTATGGTACTTTCTCTGGCTGCACAGCGTGGACTTGTTGTCCATCATTTTGATGTTGACACAGCATATTTGAATGCAGAGCTCCCTGAAACTGTGTACATGAAGCAGGCTCCTGGCTATGCTTGTGACAATTCTCAAAAGGTGTACAGACTGCGCAAGGCGCTGTACGGATTGAAGCAGGCCGGACGTTGTTGGCATCAATGTTTAGATAAGACTTTGTTAGAGCTAAAGTTTAAGAAGTCTGTTGCTGATCCTTGTGTGTATGTAAGAGGTTCTGGAAGTGATTACACAGTGTTGCTAACGTATGTTGATGATTTTTGCCTAGCAACTGGTTCTTTGCACCTTGTACAAGAGTTTGCAACACAATTGAGACAGTACTTTCAATTGAAAGACCTAGGTGAGCTAAAATACTATCTAGGTGTTGAAGTCACTAGAGCTCAGAGTGGTGAGTTCTATCTGAGTCAGAAAAGAAAAATTGACCAATTGTTGAGTCAACTTGAAATGTCAAATGCAAAACCAACCAAAACACCAATGACTCTTGATTTCCTAAAGGGTGATGCATGTGAGGAACCTTGTCCTCAACCTGCATTGTATCACTCAGCTGTAGGAAGTTTGCTACACTTAACACAATGGACACGCCCTGACTTAGCTTACTCAGTTGGAGTGCTTAGTCGTAAGGTTGCCAAACCATCCATGCGGGATTGGAAAGGGTTAAAGAAAGTCCTACGCTATCTTAAAGGCACAGCTGATTTTTGTCTTAAAATATCAGCCACCAAGGCTGAAATGCCTGTGATTTATGCTGACAGCTCTTTTGCAGAAGAGGGAGACAGAAAGTCTGTGAG
This sequence comes from Charina bottae, assembly GCA_023362775.1. Lineage (NCBI taxonomy): Eukaryota > Metazoa > Chordata > Lepidosauria > Squamata > Charinaidae > Charina > Charina bottae. The sequence goes on from JALMGJ010000007.1 coordinate 32,803,954, forward strand.
TGGTTTTGTTTGTTTGTTTGCAAATACACCCATTGCCTGGAGAGCAAGAAAACAAACTTCAATTGCCATTTCCACCTGTGAAGCCGAATTTTCGGCCCTCAGTGAAGCAATCAATGAAATGTATTGGTTAAAACAATTGTTTACAGATTTATCTGTAAATATAAATACACCAATAACAATGTATGAAGATTCCCAATCCTGTCTATCTCTAGCTGCTTCGGAAAATGTCAATAATCGCACGAAATACATCCATGTGAAATACCAAAATGTAAGACATGCAATTCAGGAAAAATTTATACAATTAGAGTATTGTCCATCTGAGCTAAACATCGCAGACGTTCTCACGAAAGCACTTTCTCCTACAAAGCATGCAACCATGGTAACCAGATTGGGGTTAGAGCAAATGTGTCTGAAATAAAATCATTTGTGTCTCTGTGTGCTTTTGAAATAACAGTTTTCCCCCACAGCGTTTCAAAAATCCATGCGGAAGGGGTGTTAAGGATATTTGGTTAAAGCATTCTATGCAGAATTAAACGCATGGCATTTCTTCCACTATGTCTGGCCAGAGAGTGGAAAAGTACAAGTTACAAGTGAAAACAAACATTGTTGTCCGCATTGAAAGTTTGGTTCTCAAAACATCTGAGACGTAGATGGCAGATGTTGAGATGTAGATGTCCCTCTAGCTAGACATAATAAACTTTTATCACGATTGTTCTCAAAACAACTGTAGCCCGAGGAAAGGCCAATACACAACACTGCCATCGTGTGACGCTGTATAGTAAGTACAATTACTACCAAAATGCTATACAGAAAGAGATGCCCATGTTTGAACCAATCAAATGTGAGCTATGAACCATGGGTATTCCTTCATACTTATGTTCTCACTTATGTTCTTTACATATGCCTTCTGTTCTATATGTAGACTGCTATCTACATGTACTTGTATCTGAACTGTAACCATGCCTGGTCTTTGCACAGACCATGATGTTTTTCTTTCCTCACTTCTGGTGATGGAACTCTGCTTATGCTTTGATTTTACCTTTTTGCAATAATGCACTATACATCCATTATTGCCTTATGCTATCAATAAAGATATTGTTAGCCTTACAACACGTTGTTTGGATTACTTCAGGCCTGAAACCCCGCATAGTTAACCATCACCTAACATATTATTACTTTTGTATCCCACCACAAAGAAATCTCACATAAAGAAAAACAGTTTTAAAACATTCACAGTATCTGTAACAACTAAATAACAATAAAATGACAACTCAAAGATAAAATAATTCAAAGATAAAAGCAGAGAACGCCCATTCTGACTAGAATGGCCTCCAGAATTATTTGTTCTCAGCATGCTTCCAAGTGCTTTTGGAGAGAGGGCAAGCCTGGCCTCCAGAGGGAAGCCAGAGAACTAGTGCTGCCACCGAGAAGCAATGCCGCCTGTCCTCCGCTCCCTTCACCTCCCAAAAGTAGGGCACTGGGAGCAGTTTCTCCCTAGGTAACCTAATAGATCAGGCCAGTTCAGGCTGGAACAATCAGTTCTGTTGGTACCCATGTGCCACGCCATAAAATGCTTCCTAGGTCAAAACCAGCACTTTAAATTTATTTATTTATTTATCATATTTATTCACCGCCCATCTCGTGTAATGACGACTCTGGATGGTTTACAATGGATAAAGAGCATAAAATATTCAGTATAAAATATAAATATATATACTGTACATATATAAAATATAAAGTCCAAGATGGTCTTAGTAAAATTGCACCTGGAAAGTAACTGATAGTCAGTGCAGGGTCCATAGTATAGGTGTAATATGCTCCCAATGAAGGGGACTGGTTAGCACACGGGGCATTGCGTTCTGGACTAATTGCAGCTTCTGAATGGTCTTTGTAAGCAGCTCCATGTAAAATGCATTGCAGGAAAGCTATGGCAAACCTAGACAGCATATTAAAAAGCAAAGACATCACCTTGCCAACAAAGGTCCGTATAGTTAAAGCTATGGTTTTCCCAGTAGTAATGTATGGCTGTGAGAGTTGGACCATAAGGAAGGCTGAGCGCCAAAGAATTGATGCTTTCGAGCTGTGGTGCTGGAGAAGACACTTGAGAGTCCCTTGGACTGCAAGGAGGTCAAATCAGTCAATCCTAAAGGAAATCAACCCTGACTGCTCATTGGAAGGACAGATACTGAAGCTGAAGCTCAAATACTTTGGCCACCTAATGCGAAGAGAGGACTCACTGGAAAAGACCCTGATGCTGGGAAAGACTGAAGGCAAAAGGAGAAGGGGACGGCAGAGGATGAGATGGTTAGATAGCATCACCGATGTAACGAACATGAATTTGAGTAAACTCCGGGAGACAGTGGAGGACAGAAAGGCCTGGCGTGCTATGGTCCATGAGGTCACAAAGAGTCGGACATGACTAAACGACTGAACAACAACAAACGGGTGGTAACAAGGGCATGAGTCATTGTAGTAAGGTCCTTTTGTGCCAGGTAAGGCTATAAATGGTGCACCAGCCAAAGCTGAGCAAAGGCCCCTTTAGCCATGGCCTCTACCTGCTGTATTAATGGAAGCTGGAGTCTAGAAGGACCCAAGTTGAGAACCTGCTCCTTCAGGAGTAGTGCCTTTAAGTGGACCTCTATTTAGTCTTTGGGATCTGACCCAATATTTAACATTTATATCATGTGATGCTTATTTCTGCTTGTTATTTAGCCAGAAATGATTAACTGAAGGAGGTTGATTAACTCAAGACAAGAGGCAAATCTATTCCAGGTGGGTTTCCAAGCTTCGGAATTGGGCTGCTGCTTTTGTGTATGAGAGAAAAATGGGGAGATCAGTCAGTTTCTTGATGCTATATATAATCTAGCACTTGCCATATCTACTGGTGACTAATTCATTAGGGCTGCAAAAAATTATTCGCCACCATCTAGTTGCCTAGATTTTTACAGCCCAGATCTGGTAGCCTTACATTCTTTCAGACTAAATCTAAACTGACTAGATTTAAACTGACTAGCTTTACATTCTTTCAGACTAAATCTAAACTTATATCCACATTTGGACTAATTTTTAGATTTTTAGTTTTATTCTATTTTCATAGCTTGATGAATTATCCTGGGGAAGTTAAAAGCTTGCACACTCTTTTGCACACAATTTTAGTTGGTCTTGATAATATTTGCTCAACTATGGATTATAAACCAAAGTTGCAGGGAGGGGCCGCAGGGGATGTATTAATTAACTTCTTCCCCGCGGCCCTTCTCCGCATCTTTGATTTTTATGTGTACTGTATTTACAGTTAATCAAGTCGCACTGGAAACATGGAAATGCAGACCTGGTATATTTCAAGTTGCCTAAATAGAAATGTAGTTTAAGTAGACTCTTAAGCGGACATGCACATATAAATGTATAAATTATTATTAGGCAATAAAATAAATTCAACACCTTCCAATTAGGCAGCTTTCAAATGAATGCAGGCGCCGTTATATCCCATTCATTCCTACATCGCCCCGTTGCATCGCGGGCCGTCAATCGGCTCGTATCTGTTACGGCGGCGGCAGAGGCAGCACGTAGCCACGCCCCTCGTCCCTGTCAGTCACGAGCGAGCAAGGGAAGGGATCCAAAAGAAGAAAGCGAGTCAGAGGAAGCCGTGGCTTCAGCGAAGCGTCGCGGTCTGGAGCGATAGGCCCGAACGATAGTCAGGCCGGGAGCAATTTTGAAGGGGAGCGCTCGTCGACCCTGAGGAGTTGTGAGTAAAAGGAAGTAAACGTGAGTCTAGGTGAAAACTGCCTTTTCCTGCACTGGGGTAGGCTTATTTCTTTCTTCCCAACTGGTCCTTTCTTGGCTAAATGGTCCTCCTGTGCAACCTAATGATATTTTGTACCAAGGCATGGTAGTCTAGCTCGTGTCCCGCAGCCCTCGCGTTTGGCCTCCACCCTCTTCCTTTTAACGAAGAGTTTACTCACGCTCCTGTCCGCTGCTAGTAGCGCGCGTCCCTCTGCCTGTCTCTCAGCCACCGAGGCAGAGCCCTGATGAGGCAAGGTGGAGTTCACCCTATTCAGTCTCTCCTACCCTCCGAACCGTTTCTACTCCGCTTGCTCCGTCCTCATAAAGACCGTCCTGTTCAGTATGACTGGAAGAGGAGCTGCTGTTTTTTCTCCTGCTGCTGATGAATTGCATCGAGGACCCAAACTAGTACTGAAAGGGAAGGCAAAAAACAGCCCCCCTTCTGTGTATCATGTCTAGCCTTTTACAGCTATGCCATGGGATGTAAACTAAAACCGTCCAAAGCTTTTATTTTAGTTTAAAGCAGTGTTTCTCAACCTCAGCAGCTTTAAGATGTGTGGACTTCAACTCCCAGAATTCCCCAGCCAGCATGGGGAGTTGAAGTCCACACATCTTAAAGTTGCTGAGGTTGAGAAACACTGCTCTAGAATAATAACTGGTGTTATTCTGTTTTCTCCTCTGAGAAAATCCACCAAAGAGTTTAAAAGCTGAGGAAATGTATGTATGTATGTATGTATGTATGTATTAATTATCTATCTATCCATCCAACTTATATTACCGCCCATCTTCCCCCATAGAGGGGACTATAATGGCATTTTTCATTAGGATAAGCAGCATAGATATGGTTTGCACCAACTCCCCTACATAAAATAAAATTGATTTCTGTAACTGTTACAGTACTGTAGTTTTAAATATATTTGCCCTAAAGGTAAAGGTCCCGCCCCCCCGCACATTTGTGCAGTCGTGTCTGACTCTAGGGGCCGGTGCTCATCTCCATTTCTTAGCCGAAGAGCCAGCGTTGTCCGAAGATGCTTCCACAGTCATGTGGCCGGCATGACGCATGCGGAACGCTGTTGCCTACCCACCGAAGTGGTACCTATTCATCTACTTGCATTTGCATGCTTTCAAATTGCTAGGTTGGCAAGAGCTGGGGCTAGTGCAGGAGCTCACTCCGTCACGTGGGGCTAGGGATTCGAACCTCCGAACTTGTGATCTTCCGATCGACAAGCCTGGCGTCTTACCCGCTGAGCCACCACGCCCCTATTTGCCCTACCTTTAATTAAAATAAGTTGTTCTTCCCTTCTGGTTTCTTACAATAACAGAACAGCACAGTTGCAAGATGTGGCTGGGTATAAATCTTAACATAAAGTACAAATCGGTACCTTCTTAAACATAAATGGAAAATTTTCCTCACAGTATTTGTATTTCTCACATTTCGATTTTGTTTCTGCAGATTTTTGTTAAGTATCTCCTATCCTTAGTATGTTTGCAAAAGCAACAAAGACTTTTGTGAAGGAGGTTGACTGTGGAGGAGACTTGATCTCTGTCTCATCCCTGAATAACCTGGATAAATTACAGTTCCTGAACTTAGTCACAAAGAAAAAGAAAACCTGGTGCTGGCAAAATCCAAAGTACCATCTCTCGTCAGTCACACTGAATGATGTGCTTGTTGAAGATATACATGAACCTATAAAACCAGGTAGAGTTACAGTTACACCCTGTTACAGGAGATAAGAAAAGGTGCAAAGTACTGTGGATTACTGTATAGCTACCTGCTTTATTATTGCTTAACTTTAAAGTAGTTATCTTTTTTCCCCAAAAAGTCAGTTATAGCAATGTTACTTTACATGTCATCTTCTTACTTTTGTCTGAAAGTGGATGCCTTCCAGAAAACAATCAATCTATCCCAGATTGATCTGTTAGATACTGATTTAAACTGTGAAACTCTTTCTACAGTAAAACAGTGAAAATAATGCTTTTTAATGTTATACCATTTTATGGGATTTATGCTATAAAATGACTGCTTGCAGTACTTGATGTGATCACTTACAGAGGAGTAAGTGTAGAGGTAGTCTGTGACAATTCACTGGGTGCATCAGTGCATGCACAGAAAGCACTTTGATCATTCACAACAGCAGTAATTGGTGATAACAGTTTTTTCTAACATTGCTAAATTAATACCTGTAATAATTTAGGAAATAATTGTTTTTATTCAGATGGAAATAGATTGTATCAGATTTAAAACTGAATTCAGGCATAATAATAATATCCTGAAGAGCCATTTAGCAGTTTAAGAATGAAAAAATAATGAATATAATCAAAGTTATATTCAAATATAAGACAGAAATAAGTTTTCTTTAAGAAAGTTGCTTTCATTTGCTATTTCAGATTTTCTAATCCGGTGGTATCCAAATGAGTTGGGTTACAACTCGTGATGATTGAGGAAGTCTGTTATTTGCTGTTCTTTAAAGATGTCAGAAGATTCTTGGCTTTGAATTGATAACTTGTTCTTTTAACTGGAGTACAGTTGACATTCCATCTTGATCTTCTGACTACCGTTAAAAGTATCTCATTGACTGGGTTCTCATATCGTGCTAAATCACAATGTAATTTTTTTTAGTTTTGGCTTGGTTCTGTGTGAACTCAGCCTTGTGGTTTGCAAACTGTGGTTTATGAATTAAGCATAAATGTGTGAAATATTGAATTCTGGTTTTTCTCCTGTAACACATTGAACTGGCTATTTCACAAATTGTCTACAAATCACTTCCCATTCTGGAATATTTACTAATAAAAAATGATGAGCCATTCCTGCAATGGTTAGATTGGCACATTCCAGGAGAAAAACCCAGAACACCAGAATCTTATTTTATTTGATATATAGCCTGTCTTTCTACTCTGGTAAGCATGCAAGGCAGTTAAATAAGATTTAAAAACAAAACCATGACATAGAGAGCTAAAATATGCATATATACACCACCAAATCTGCTAATAAAATGCCTGGAGGCATGCTAATGGGGAACTAAAGGAAGGTAGTAAGTTGTATTCTGGTGAATCAGTGATCTGTAACTGTATACATACTATGGCAGACATTTTATGATTGGACAGCCCATTCTCAAAAAAGTATTTTATCATGATGTATCAGTCCTGGCAAAAATAGAATCCAAAAGAGCCATGCATGATTTTCCACAGCTTCTGTAACTTGGTCTAATTCAAATATGTCAGGACAACAGCTCTTTTGAATTTTTTTTGTTTTACTGACCCTTACTGTTTATTTGATTCTGTAATTAGTAATGGGAGGGGGCACAATGGCTCAGTGGTTAAGATGCCAGGCTTGTCGATCGGAAGGTCGGCGGTTCGAGACCTGAGCCCCTCGTGATGGAGTGAGCTCCCACACTCACCCCAGCTCTTGCCAACCTAGCAATTCGAAAGCATGCAAATGCAAGTAGATTAATAGGTACCACTTTGGTGGGTAGGTAACAGCGTTCCGCGCGTGTCATGCGGCCACATGACTGTGGAAGCGTCTTTGGACAACGCTGGCTCTTTGGCTAACAAACGGAGATGAGCACCGGCCCCTAGAATCGGACATAACTGTGCAGGGGAAAACCTTTACCTTTAATTAGTAATGAGCCATCCAAGTTGTAGAAGAAAATGAATATTAAATGTATAGTAACCTCTAAGAATTAAGTGTTAGCTTGAGAGCATAGGATTGCACATGGTCCCAAGAAATTCAGAATAGGAATGTCTGTTCTGCACCATTCTTTCAAATATATGCTTAGCCCCACTCCTCCTCCCATTTTTCAATTGGGTAAAAATTATTTCAGTGTGCTTTTGGCCCTGGTTGACTGTGGGTAACCAACATGGAACTTATGTTTTGTATCAAGTTGTTTTTATTTTCTTTGCCTTGCTTTTGTGCTTTGTTCACTGTACTGTCCAGAGTCCATCAGGATTGGGTGGTCTAAATCGATAGAAAGGCAGGAGGCAGGCAGGTAAAGCATGACAAGGCTTTTATTGGTGACTGTTCTGTTTTCACACTGTGTAGAGAGAATGACTTCTGGTAGAATTCAGAGAACTGTTACTTAGAATGATTGTTATAATCCTTAAAATGTCCCATATGCATGCTCACATTTGTAAGACCCAAATCCTTCCAAACTATTGTAAGGCTTTATAGGATAAAAAGGTAAAGGTTCCCCCCGCACATTTGTGCAGTCATATCTGACTCTAGGGGCCGATGCTCATCTCCGTTTGTTAGCCGAAGAGCCAGTGTTGTCCGAAGACGCTTCCACGGTCATGTGGCCGGCATGACACATGTGGAACGCTGTTACCTTCCCACCGAAGTGGTACCTATTTATCTACTTTCATTTGCATGCTTTCAAATTGCTAGGTTGGCAACAGCTGGGGCGAGTGCGGAAGCTCACTCCGTCACGCGGGACTAGGAATTTGAACCTCTGAACTCACGATCTTCCGATCGACAAGCCTGGCGTCTTAGGGATCCATTTATTCCAAGGAGCACCATTGGTAAACTTCCAGTAGACTCTACTAGCATGACCCACTGGGTCAAAAAAGCTCTATATTTCAGCATCATGTGAAGGACCACAGATTCTCCACCCTTGCTTTATTCACTGGATTATAAACATTTTCAAATACAGGGAGCAGTGAAAAACGATAAACAGTAAGTCAGTAGATCAGAGCTTTCCAAACTGTGTGTCGCGACACAAAAGTGTGTCGTCACACACAGCGTGGTGTGTCGCCACACCACCCGGAAGCGGCGGCGCGTGCGTGCACGGCGGCAGCGGCGTGGCATCAGTGCTTCCGTGTTTTAGCGGAGGCCGCCGCCGCCATGCAGACACGCGCCGCCGCACCCCCCCGTGCCACCACCGTGCACGCGCCCGCCGCACGCCCCCCCGTGCCACCGCCGTGCACGCGCCCGCCGCACGCCCCCCCGTGCCACCGCCGTGCACGCGCCCACCGCCGCTGTGTCGCCAGCGGCGGCACTTTGGAAAGCCCTGCAGTAGATGTTTCAATCCAGTTTTATTTATCATTAGTCTTTGATTTTTGAAATAATTTCTGTTTGTGCTCCAGTTTAATGTTCTGTCATTTGGATATGTTGCTTTTCCCCCCAAGTTATTGTAGAGTCTGACTTTGTGAAGTATGAGGGCAAGTTTGAAGATGCCATCAGAGGAAGCATTGAAACTTCATTAGGAAGAATTAATTTAGGAACTGGAGGAAGAGACATTGTGGAAAGCCAGTCCTCTTTTGGAAATCTCAAAAAGCAAGAAGTTGACTTGCACAAGCTTATGAAAGATGTGAAGGGAAGGTAATTATTTATTTTATTCATTTATGAGATCTATAAATAGTTTCACTCTACAGGGTTTTAAAAAGATGATCTTCAGCTTTAAAAATGGCATCTTTGTGAGGTGGTTTAAAAAGCAGGATTGCTTTGAAAAGTTTTAGACTTACTTGAAATTGAATAAATAAGAAAGCAAAGACTGAAGATGATGAAACAATGTGATTTCTGGAGTTAATATTAATTTGATCTGAATGTGTGTATGAGAGAGATTGTTTGATTCAAGCTTGACATCTGCTAGACAGATCAGACTTTATAGGTTTATCCGTGCAATTTTCTTCTCAATGGTATGAAAGTAATTTGTCATTACTTTATTTTGGGGTGTGTTTCAACTTCCCATTCTAGTCTGTGGTATTCCCGTTGTCTCCCATCCAAGTACTAACCAGGGCTGAATCTGCTGAGGTTCCATTTAACTTCCATTTCAGCCTAGCAATCACTGATAATAAGACCTCGAAAGCAATATACAGCTAGTCTTTGTTTAGCAACTGCCTCAGATAGTGACCGTTCGCAGTTACAACGGTGATGGAAAAAAAACTGACCAATGTGCACATTTTTGATGTTTGCAGCATCTCTCTCAGTCACATGTTCATCATTACAGTCAGTAGGTGGTGTTCTGTGCCTGATCCATTTTTTTTTCTTTTCCCCCCTCACAGAGCGGAGAGATTGCCTAAACAAGCTATCTCTTCCTAGGCTGCTTTTCTCCCCATCACAGCACTTCCCAAAAGGTGCTTAGGGCAAGTTAACAAGCTCAGCAATGTGACCTTAATTAGTTGATTAGAACCCCCCAGCTGGCTGGCAATGCTATCTGATACTGACAAGACCCTAATCAGTTTCACACTAAAGGCTTTTGTTTGCCTCCTAAGGGGCTCAGAGCTGGCAGCTGAGAGCATGCTAGGCAAACAGCTAGTGCATTCCTTTCAATGTGTATTCCCCATTGTGTGCCTGCTTACTCTCTTATAATCCCTTCCTCTCCAATGAATGTAAATACAAACATTAATTTTCTTCTTGCTAATTATCCCAGCGCTCGGGTGAGCATTCCAAAGGGTGGGGGAGTGGGGGGAAAAAGGCTATAAGAGCTTCCTCTTGAGTCGAGTTCCGGAAACCTTCCACGCCATTTGGGCTCACCCAGCTGTCGTATGCTTCTGACACTGTAAAGCAAAGGAAAGCTGAAATGAAATCATAAGCAGAGTCACGGTCATGTGATTTTCACTTAGCGACCACTTTGCTTAACGACTGAGTTGCTGGAACCAATTGCAGTTAAAAAAGGACTACCTGTACTTTACATAGACGCAAAAGCTGGCATGCTATTTTCTGCATGTATAAAATTAAAAATAAGTGCAAAACTGCAGACACGTGAAAATCTTTATTGCAGATACTGAAGTCTGAGGTTTTTTCCAGCAGCTGTGGACATACAAAGCCGTAATGGAACTTGGGATAATTAAGATCACCTGTATCACCATATTTGGTTAGGGGGACTGTGATACATTGAAACTTGGAATTTACATGATAACCAAGCGGTTTCTTCCAATAACACAGTAGAGAAAGATGAGTTTATCTCATGATGTTGTCGGTATATTTCATGAAATTCCTAGTTATATCTGTGAACTCAAGCATAAGATAATACAAATGGAATAGTTGTAATGGGGAGGTTCTGGGAAAAGTATTTGTTTTTAAATATAGGTGTCCCCACAGCTAGTCTTGATTGACACCAAAATGACAAAACTTGCATTGTGATGTGATTTTTTTTAAAAAAATGCCTTTAAACAGAACAAAGAGAAAAAGAAACCAATAGCAAAAGAAAGACAATTATTATATATATAAGGGCTTGTTATATGTATATGTGTGTGTATGTATGTATATGTGTGTGTGTGTGTGTGTGTGTGTATATATATATATATGATTTTATACAACAGTTTCAATTGTTTAATTGTAATCCATCTTCTCTGCAAGAAACTTGTTTACAAATTGCAAGTAACATCATATCTTTAATCTCATGAGTAACTGGAGCCAACAAGTTTATCATTTCAGCCTTGAAGGATTAGTTTCTTAGCATTAAGAAGGACATGGATAAAGTATTTCCATTGTCCAGCCATTACATTCTACATAATAGATCAAACAAATCTCAAGAGTCAAACTGATATATTTAACTCTGCCATTCCAGAACATAACTTTAGGAGATTGCAAAATAATGTTTTAATTATTCTCACTGCATCTCCAACAACATGATGATTTACTCACTCCTTTTCTGTACAAAAGCAGGGGGTGCAATAAGGGCAAAATATTTTTTGTTGAGTAAACCCTAATCTGGTTCTGTTGAAATGGATGATACAGAAATAATCAGAAGAGAAGAGATAAAACAACTGCTCGTATCACCAACTTTACCTGAAAGTTGCATCATAATGTTATGACACAAGCTCCACTCTTTTATACTGTACTTGCATTACAACATCACATACGAGTATGTAAGGGGTGGAGTTGATGTCCCAATGCACATTTCATCACTTGCCCCTTCTGCAGATTCCCATGCTTTTAAAGACTTTTTTTTCTAAAACAACAACAAAGAAGCAAAGTACAGAATGAAGCACAAGAAGCTACTTGAGCCAAAGTACAAAGCTTTATAATAGGAAGCAAATGTGTCTGGGTATGGATGTGTGCCTATTGGTGTCACTTTCATCTAAAATTAATGCACTGCAGAGCTGTATTTTAAACTGGATTAATAAACTGCACTGACGTGGGATTCTGTTTGGTGGAATAGGATTAGACTGTTGCTCTCTTGTTGAATTAACTCCATTCTGAGGAAATAAAGCTCAGCATTATAGGATTGCAGACATATAGGAAACCAGGCAGCTATTAATTGCCCCAGTGTTCTTGAGGAGGAAGTGGAGACAAGCGTTCAGTGCCACTTCTGTGAAGATCTGCATGAGGATTTGAATACCAATACAGATGCAGTTCAAAAGCATGCAAATGCAAGTAGATGAATAGGTACCACTTTGGTGGGTAGGTAACAGCGTTCTCCGCGCGTCATGCATCTTCGGACAACGCTGGCTCTTCAGCTAACGGAGATGAGCACCGGCCCCTAGAGTCGGACACGACTGCACAACTGTGCGGGGCGAACCTTTACTTTTTTACAGATGCTTTTTCTCCCCTGAAAAATACCTTTGCTTCTCCTGCCCTGTATTTGTAGCAAATCTCTTTCCCTAGTTTTGCATTGGTGGAGGTTATTACATATTTTAAAAGAATGGACTGTGTTCCATGAGCACGGGTGCAGAATCCACTTATAATGATTTAACTTTTCCTATTCCTATTCTGATTTTTTTAAAAAGCAAGTTAAACCATTTTATGGTTTTTCTCCCCTTTTTAAGTAACAGAGGGCAAAGCTCCAGTTTTCTAAATCATGCTTTGGAACAGGGATCAAATAAGAACAGATTGTCAGACTGACCTGAATCAAGTTGAGATATTTTAAAGTCTTGTATATGACCTTCAAAGCAATAAAAATTAAGTTTGCAATATTCTTTTAGAAAACATTATTTTGGCACATTAACACTAGTAACAGATAGGATTGATTGTTAGATTTGTAAGCCATTTTGAAAATTTTGGATATTTCCAGATAACTGAAAGTGCTGCCAATCAAAATACACTATACAGCTATTTTGTCTCTCCCTCCTTTATGCATTTTCTGTAATCAGAAAAAGATTTTTAGAAAGTGATGAAACACTAGAGAATTATAAATAGATGATGCAGGGGGACAGCACAATTTAAACCTCATCTGATTTATGTTGAAATTATCTTAAGTTATTGAAAAGTAGAATAAATATATTTTAAGTCAATAAAAATCATGTTTCAGTTTCAGTACTTCATTAAATAGTTGAAATAAATCATTTATAATGATTTGTTTTTAGCCATGACCTGATCAATATTCATTACAGTGGAATGAATGTAGTGCATGGTTTGAATTAGTGTGTGGCAGAGAATTCTTCTAAGTTTTTTTCTTACCAGTTATCATTCAATTTGATGAAATAAAATCTGCTTTATTCTATTAGATAAGAGAATAGGTGGAGTTGTCATATTATTGTATTCATTTAGTTACAAGATGGTGAAGGGGTATATTAGACTGTTCTGTCTTTCATGATGCAATCACCTGTTCAGTAGTTTGTAGCTTTCCTGGTGGCCCACTTTTCCCTTCCCCAGAGGAAAACACCATGGAAGAACACCTCCCACTGGACTTCTTCAGTAGTGATGCTGTTGTTACCCTAAGGGGAGCCTTGCCCCTGAGAAGAGAGCGTCTTAAAAATTATTCACCCACAAATTTGCTGGAGAGTTTAGAAATGCTACTGGTAGCCAGCTTTAGTTTGAATTATAACTAAGGTAGTGGGGTAGACCCATGTTCATACTCAACTACTGACCTTATATTTTGCCCCAGTCATTCATTTTCAGCCCAAGCTACCTCATAGGGTTGTCGTTGTAGGATAATTAGGGTACTCCCATATGTGCCACACTGACCTCTTAAAAATGAATATAAATGCAATGATAGGTAAATATACTCTCATACCAGTTTTGAAAAGGATGTAGATATGTGGGGAGATTTGAATATGGAGCATTTGGGGAGATTGCTGATAGAGTGCTGAAAAGTCTGATGTTAGTTTGTAATTGAGTCAGAAATGCAAGACTATCAGTGTGACAGTAGATTTTTATATATGCTGCTAGTAACCAAATGCAATGATCCAACACGTTTTCTGTTATTTCTGACTGGTATACTAGCACTTTGCTACTAAAGAGTGCATTGTTTATCAGCTTCTTATGGAAAAACAATGCTATGTCCAGTTATTCAACGTGAGTTTTTGTTATAGTAATTTAATGTATTTAATTCTCCCTCTTTAGGTCAATAAATCTACAGACTTCATTATTGCAAGAAATGCTTGAAAGAAAGCATGATGTTCTTTGTATCCTTACAGAAAAAATACTGACAACTCAGAAATGTTTAATATCTGAACACATTCAGAAAGAGGAAAAACTGGCTGGTATGGTGGGAATAAGTACAAAAATTATAAAGGTATGAACACAGAAGGAAGTACGTTGATGAACTATTATAGCATTCCATGAATGTTTAAAATTTGGTAGCGGACTGCGAATTTTCAACTGCATTTTTCCATATCCCCCCAGCAAGATGTATTTAGCCTTTGTGCCCTTTAAATCCCCCCTTCTGAAAAGGCTGAAATTTCATCCCTGTCCACTACAGTCAAGTATTGCATCACTGACCACATCCCTGTGGCCTTTGAAGCCTAAAAAGTGTTAGAAAAAGAAGTGCACCTCCCAGGCACAAATAAAGTTGTCTGCATTAAATATTAACACTACTGTTCAAAAATGCATGTTCTATGCAATTTGAGGACTGTTTGCTGTTAAATGCTGTTTGCTGTAAATGTTAAGATAGCCGAAAATATGTACCATTTTTGTAAGGTGAAAATACTCAAAAATCAAAGCATGAAGCACTTACACAGAACCATTTCAAGTAGTCTTGCAAGACAGTTGTTTTGAACTCAAATGAAAGTTAGAAAGAAATTGCTGGATGAGGCTAAAGCAGAGCTTTCCAAACTTTTCATGTTGGTGACACACTTTTTAGACATGCATCATTTCGCGACACACTCTTACAGCAGGGCACAAGGCAGGCACTAGGACCTGCGCAGAATCACAGCAGGTTTGGAGGCAGCAAGGCACAAGTCAGGCACTAGGACCTGTGTGGAATCCTGGCAGGGCTCGGAGGCAGCAGCAGCAGCCGCGACACACCCAGACACTGCAGCCGGCACACTAACATGTCGCGACACACAGTTTGGAAAGCCCTGGGCTAAAGGATCATTGAATCCTTTGCTCCAATTCTATCAGCAGTAGAGAAGCTCAAAAGAGGTTGATTATGGAGATGGTCACCCCAACTGAGGGTCACCACAAATGTATTTTCTCTGAGGGTAGAAGATCCATTTGTATTAAGAAGAATTCCTTGTAGTAGACCTGTCTTTTGTGAATTAAAAACCCACCTATTAGCAAAGCCAAACTTGAGAAAATGTATTTGAGAGATGTCTAGTTTTAAGTTTTTTTAAAAAAAACCCTACAAAAAAAATAAATGCTGATTGATTGATTGATTGATTGATTCATTCATTCATTCATTCATTCATTCATTCATTCATTCATTGTACATGTATTCCACCTCTCTTTAAGAGGTTAAACCGCTGAGCTGTAAGACTGCCGATCGGAAGGTCGGCAGTTCGAACCCCCCGCGCAACGAGGTGAGCTCTCGTTGCTCGTCCCAGCTCCTGTCAACCCAACAGTTCGAAAGCTTTGTGAGTAGATAAATGGGTACCACCTTAAGTGGGAGAATTTGCTGGCGTCCTGTTGGGGGTCGTCCACGAAATGGAAGATCTTGGAATGTGGTGGTACGACGGATCCCGGAAGAACAGCTCCATCTACAGGACGTCGGCAGCTGGCTCTGACGCAAGGCATTGTGGAACTTGTAGTCATGGATGAGTCGGTTCCCTTACCCCTTCCCTTAACCCGCGGTTAATTGAAATGTATAACAGGAAAATGTATAACATGAATTGTATATGTATGTACAGTGGGGCAAAAAAGTATTTAGTCAGCCACCAATTGTGCAAGTTCTCCCACTTAAAAAGTTGAGAGAGGCCTGTAATTGACATCATAGGTAGACCTCAACTATGAGAGACAAAATGAGAAAACAAATCCAGACAATCACATTGTCTGATTCGGAAAGAATTTATTTGCAAATTATGGTGGAAAATAAGTATTTGGTCAATATCAAAAGTTCATCTCAATACTTTGTTATATATCCTTTGTTGGCAATGACAGAGGTCAAACGTTTTCTGTAAGTCTTCACAAGGTTGGCACACACTGTTGCTGGTATGTTGGCCCATTCCTCCGTGCAGATCTCCTCTAGAGCAGTGATGTTTTGGGGCTGTCGCTGGGCAACACGGACTTTCAACTCCCTCCAAAGGTTTTCTATGGGGTTGAGATCTGGAGACTGGCTAGGACACTCCAGGACCTTGAAATGCTTCTTACGAAGCCACTCCTTCATTGCCCGGGCGGTGTGTTTGGGATCATTGTCATGCTGAAAGACCCAGCCACATTTCATCTTCAATGCCCTTGCTGATGGAAGGAGGTTTGCACTCAAAATCTCACGATACATGGCCCCATTCATTCTTTCCTGTACACGGAACAGTCGTCCTGGTCCCTTTGCAGAGAAACAGCCCCAAAGCATGATGTTGCCACCCCCATGCTTCACAGTAGGTATGGTGTTCTTTGGATGCAACTCAGCATTCTCTCTCCTCCAAACACGACGAGTTGTGTTTCTACCAAACAGTTCTACTTTGGTTTCATCTGACCATATGACATTCTCCCAATCCTCTTCTGGATCATCCAAATGCTCTCTAGCAAACTTCAGACGGGCCCGGACATGTACTGGCTTAAGCAGGGGGACACGTCTGGCACTGCAGGATCTGAGTCCCTGGCGGCGTAGTGTGTTACTGATGGTAGCCTTTGTTACGTTGGTCCCAGCTCTCTGCAGGTCATTCACTAGGTCCCCCCGTGTGGTTCTGGGATTTTTGCTCACCGTTCTTGTGATCATTTAGACCCCACGGGGTGAGATCTTGCGTGGAGCCCC
Source organism: Charina bottae (assembly GCA_023362775.1). Lineage (NCBI taxonomy): Eukaryota > Metazoa > Chordata > Lepidosauria > Squamata > Charinaidae > Charina > Charina bottae. The sequence goes on from JALMGJ010000007.1 coordinate 32,820,741, forward strand.
AGATCGAGGGAGATTATCAGTGGTCTTGTATGTCTTCCATTTTCTAATTATTGCTCCCACAGTTGATTTCTTCACACCAAGCTGCTTGCCTATTGCAGATTCAGTCTTCCAAGCCTGGTGCAGGTCTACAATTTTGTTTCTGGTGTCCTTCGACAGCTCTTTGGTCTTCACCATAGTGGAGTTTGGAGTGTGACTGTTTGAGGTTGTGGACAGGTGTCTTTTATACTGATAACAAGTTCAAACAGGTGCCATTACTACAGGTAATGAGTGGAGGACAGAGGAGCCTCTTAAAGAAGAAGTTACAGGTCTGTGAGAGCCAGAAATCTTGCTTGTTTGTAGGTGACCAAATACTTATTTTCCACCATAATTTGCAAATAAATTCTTTCCGAATCAGACAATGTGATTGTCTGGATTTGTTTTCTCATTTTGTCTCTCATAGTTGAGGTCTACCTATGATGTCAATTACAGGCCTCTCTCATCTTTTTAAGTGGGAGAACTTGCACAATTGGTGGCTGACTAAATACTTTTTTGCCCCACTGTAAGCCGCCTAGAGTCCTCCGTTAGGGAGGGGATAGGCGGGGTATAAATATCAATATAAATAAATAAATAAATAAAAACTTGAGGCGGTGTCCCTCTCTCCACACACCACCTCCCCCCATGCCACATATTTTATCCTCACGGCCATCCTATGAGGGGCATTGGGCTGAGAGATGATAGCTCAAATTTCTCAGCTCTGGGCATTTTCTGTTTCATTATTTGGCATTAACTCACTTAAAAGTAATTGAAAAGCCATTTTTAAACTCTACAAAATGACTCCTTGACATCCTTTGGTGTGTACATTATTGCATTTTGGAATTAATTTGCACAAATTAACCAACAAATCTCTCCCTAGGTATCAGTGAGTGAAAATGGGAAAGTGATCAAGAACTCTAATGTGGTACTGGAGATCCCTGCTCCAACAGCAGTTGCTTATGGTGTAATAGAGCTGTATATAAAGCATGACGGTCAATTTGGTAAGTAATGTGCCCATTCTCCCCCTCCTTTTCCTCAGGGCAGCATTACAGGGCATGTTCATCCTGATGAGTAATGCTTTTTTATTAGAACTAGATCATCAGTAGGTGTCCTCTAAAATACTATTTCAACATCTTATTTTGTGTTCAGTTTTATACATACTTTGTATCAGTACATAGTTGGTGCTCATTTGAAGAGGAGGCTTACAGACGTTTAGAATCAGTATGACACAGTCAGAAGCCAAGTATAATATATGAGAAGATGTAGGTGCAGGTTAAACCAAAGTATTCAAGCATCTTATTTGGTTGCAAATTATGGATTCTAGTGTATGCAGAAAAAGAGAAGACCTGTCTTATGCTATCAACTTCCACTAGTTGATAGGGGAATTTAAGAATAGATACTGTTGTCAAAGACCTTATCTCTGCACATGAAATGTTTAAAATATCGATGTCATATGATAGTATTGAGTACAGGCCATATTGATCTAAAATTAAAAAGTGAAAGCATATATATTAAAGGTTCCAAAGCTATGCCCACACCATATGGGACTGCTTTATTTGAATGTAATGATTATTACAGTTCATTAATCTCTTTCCTCCTTTACAGCACTACTGTTTCTTCTCTCATTTCTGTATTGCTGGGTTTTAATACTTGGCTGTCTTGTCTTTGAAACCTTATAAATAATAAATGTCTCTGCTCTGCAAGACTAACCCTACCTTAGGCAGAGTAAGACAGGCACTTCAGGTTAGGGAGGAGTTTATAAATGAAACCTCTGGGCCACCAGCCATTGTCCACAAGACCCTTGGCCATCCCTTCTCTTGTAGAATACATCTCTGTGTGCCTCATAGCCTGTTTTGCATCTCCTAAACTAGTCTGCAGTTCCCATGTGTGATCAAGGACCCCCAACTTCTCCACATGGAATGAGGCTGCTTTTTGTCTTTTGTGAAATGCAGCAAATGTCTTGAAAACTTTGCTGTGATTCCTCTGTATTGAAATGATCATCCTGTTCACAGCAGCTGTAGTGGAAGGATGTTCTCATCTATAGAGGTTCTAGACATTCTCACCCATTTCTTCAGTAAACATCCAAGAAATTGTGTCTAAATAGCTGACTTACAATGTACTAAGAGTTCTATTGACACTCAGTAATGTTATAAGGCAGCAAATTACAAGGAATTACCACTGTCACATTCTAATAAGGTTTTTTCCCCCTTATTCAGATGTTAACTTTCCAACTGGATTTCAAGAAAGATCCTAATCTGATATCAAGATTAATGCTATCTCTAAATCTTGATTTATACCTGTAGCAGTATCTCTTTTATACTAGTATAATACTCTTGGCATACATAGCTATTTCATAACTATTTAAATTTCAAATTTTCCTGTTACAGTCTGAGCAGTAAAATGTTTCCCGAAAAATCATAATGAAGCTCTTTTGCTCACTTGAGTTGCCTTCTTATATTTGGCATTCACATTTTTTCAAATATCTGCCTTGAATTACTTTTCAGTGTTCCTTTGGAATGTGTCTCCCTCTTGTTTATCAGTCATACAGGATATGTTGTTCTTTGAGTGCTTTAGATATTCTCATAAATCAGAGTCCATATTGCCTTTTGACATAAAAGCTCAAAACACACAGTGTGTTCTTGCCAGTTAATATCACAGAGTTATAATAATATGAATAGGTTAAGGAGAGGGGTGGGGAGAGGGGGTGGTTTATTGTTTGGTGATGGCACAAAGGCACTAAATCTGCACATATGATCAGACATGCTAGGTTATTTTTTTAAATCTGCATTAATGTTTCTGGAAGGAAAGACTTGGAGGGGGAGTGCTTTCACCCAGATGAAAGTTGTAGATTTAAGTGCAGTGTATTGCTTCCTCCTGAAGCTATCTTATCCCCCACTTCATTGATGTAGCATTCAGAAGGAGGATGCAGACATGTAGCAGACCTATTAGCAAACCACTATTAGATATGAGTGTCTTGGGACAAAACTGACTTATTAGCATACAGAGACCACCCTATCTGAGCTTAATATCTCTTGGAGAGTAGCTTTAATTTATATTACATTTTCCCTCTCACACTGTCTAGGTTGTCTTGATGTCCTAAGAGGGGTTTTAATATGCTCCATGAACAATTGCAGGCTTCATTCCCATTCTGTAGCACAGTGTGTTTATGTGCAGTTAAATCCTTTTTCTAGATTTTTTTTTTGCTTTTGCTCTGTGCTTCTCTTTTAAAATGCCCTTGATTCAGTAACAATGGATACGTATGTAGAACACTTGTATTTACATTCTGATCAGGAGTTTGCAATGGTATACTGATGAGTTAACATTTCTTTACTGTCTCCATCTTGCATGTGTTCTGAAGTAACAAACTGTTCTCTATTGTTTATTTGTGTGCATTTAATTACAGCTTTGCAGGAGTCTTGGGGACATTGTGTAAGGAAGGACAGAAACCTTTTTTTTCATTGTTTGAACATTGAGAAAGTTGCAGACATCAATATTTTAAATTAATAAATTAATTTTACAATTTATTTATTCATTTATTTATTGGTCAAATTTATATAGCATTATTTATTTATTTATTTATTTATTTATTTTTTGGATTTATCTATTTATTTATATCATAAATAAATTCTTTGTATGCCACCCAGAGTCAATGTTGTGAGATGGATGGCTATACAGTATAAATTGTATGTATGTATGTATAAAATTGCAAGTCCAGCTAACTTAATGGTATGGAACTAATTTCCCAGAGGAGTGATGGATCTTTCCCCATTGGAAAGTCTAGAAGAACATACCTACCAGTGAACAAACAAATCTTTATTACAGTCAAAGAACAGCATAAGGAGGGTGGGGTCTTCTTCTTGGCGATCATTCGTAGCCAAGTAAGATTGTCTTCCAGGTGCAAAATCTTAACAGTGGATCTGTAAGTGGCTGTAAAGGCCAATTCTGGATCCGCACAACCTCCCACAGTGAGGGCATAGGTTTCCAGATGGAAGACGGTCACAATGAGGGTTTGCCTGACGTGCCTTCCTCTTAGCTTGTTTCTCCCGTTCGCCCTGTACTCGTGCTTCTTCAAAGGCCGTAGCGCCTTTAATAAAGGCTGACCTCCAATTGAAACGCTCATGAGTTAGGGCTTCCCAGTTCTCAGTGCTGATACTGGATTTTTTTTTAATTTAATTTAAATTTTAAAAAAGGGTGGGGTATAGTCAGTTGAAATATCTACCAGTGAAAACATTGTGATAAAGAAAATCACAGGAAACATCTTTATCTGTTGTCCTCTTGTTAAATGGGTGATTTCTGACTTGTTACACCCATCGGGATAAACATTTTGTGAATGGGCAAGCTCGCTCCCATGGTTTCACAAAATGGCTTAGTACTAATCAGACCATTGAGAGATAATTTATTTGTTGTTCTCGATATTATGGGGTGGAGTGGGGGCTGTAAATCAAAAGTTACCCGAGTAGTATTTTTGGTTTCAAAATGCTCAATAAGATAACCAAACCGTTCTTTTTGTAGAATTGTGCCTCCTTCATGACCAACAAGGTGGTTTTGAAAGGGGGGCCATAGAAGGGCCATCTTACCATTCTTTGGCCTTCAAAGGTGCTTGCTACCCTCATCTTTTGGATCTTGTGGATAATGAGAAATTGCCCGGGCCTGAAAGCCCTATTCCAAGTGGTGTTTCGCTAAGCATTCTAAGCAAAGGTAGGACTAGAGACTTGTTCAGATGTATAGAGTGATTTCCTGTTCATTATGCTAACTTAAACCAAAAATATTTTCAATTTAACATGTGTTTTCAAAAGATCTCAGAAATGTGGTTCTAGAGGAGGGGGTTGTTAAGGCAGTTCTTGATTTGAGCATTGCATCATAAATAATTGGGGTTAATTCCTCCCCAAACTGTATCACCAGCTACAAACACTAAGAGCTAAAACATTTATATGTCGTGGAAGTTTTGGTATTGCTTAAGCAACTTTCATCCTGAGCTCCCTCCCCACTCCTCCCCACGCTATCTGGAAGAGTGCCTTTGTTTTCCCCCTACAATGCTTTTACATCTCTAAGTGATTGAGCCGATGGGTAATAAAAATACCAATAGTCTAAAACTCTTGGTTGCTGCTTTCCACAGGCTGATCAATGACATAAGAATATTTTATCTCCCTTTTAAAAAACAAATTATGTGTTGAGAACTATAGATATAGACCATATATAACTAATGCAATAGTTATATATTGATAATGCATATTTTACTTACAAATGAACCTTGTTCTCTGCCCTGCAGAATCAAAGGGAGCTAATTTTGTTACACCAATTGAAGAGAATATCTGTAGCTCAGGGTTGAACTGTGGAGTCCTTGGTGCTCTGAGCCTGGTTGTTTAGTTGCAGACGTTTCACAGGGAGCAAACCTCACTCACTTCTTGCACTGAAGATGTCAGAGTACACAGCGCTGGGGCTGCCAATGTTCCTTCTAGACCTCAGAGCAATACGTTCTATTGAGTAAGCAGACACTCACAAGAGATTAGATAAAATAATCTATTTACTCTATATACATACAGTGGGGCAAAAAAGTATTTAGTCAGCCACCAATTGTGCAAGTTCTCCCACTTAAAAAGATGAGAGAGGCCTGTAATTGACATCATAGGTAAACCTCAACTATGAGAGACAAAATGAGAAAACAAATCCAGACAATCACATTGTCTGATTCGGAAAGAATTTATTTGCAAATTATGGTGGAAAATAAGTATTTGGTCAATATCAAAAGTTCATCTCAATACTTTGTTATATATCCTTTGTTGGCAATGACAGAGGTCAAACGTTTTCTGTAAGTCTTCACAAGGTTGGCACACACTGTTGCTGGTATGTTGGCCCATTCCTCCATGCAGATCCCCTCTAGAGCAGTGATGTTTTGGGGCTGTCGCTGGGCAACACGGACTTTCAACTCCCTCCAAAGGTTTTCTATGGGGTTGAGATCTGGAGACTGGCTAGGCCACTCCAGGACCTTGAAATGCTTCTTACGAAGCCACTCCTTCGTTGCCCGGGCGGTGTGTTTGGGATCATTGTCATGCTGAAAGACCCAGCCACGTTTCATCTTCAATGCCCTTGCTGATGGAAGGAGGTTTGCACTCAAAATCTCACGATACATGGCCCCATTCATTCTTTCCTGTACACGGAACAGTCGTCCTGGTCCCTTTGCAGAGAAACAGCCCCAAAGCATGATGTTGCCACCCCCATGCTTCACAGAAGGTATGGTGTTCTTTGGATGCAACTCAGCATTCTCTCTCCTCCAAACATGACGAGTTGTGTTTCTACCAAACAGTTCTACTTTGGTTTCATCTGACCATATGACATTCTCCCAATCCTCTTCTGGATCATCCAAATGCTCTCTAGCAAACTTCAGACGGGCCCGGACATGTACTGGCTTAAGCAGGGGGACACGTCTGGCACTGCAGGATCTGAGTCCCTGGCGGCGTAGTGTGTTACTGATGGTATCCTTTGTTACATTGGTCCCAGCTCTCTGCAGGTCATTCACTAGGTCCCCCCGTGTGGTTCTGGGATTTTTGCTCACCGTTCTTGTGATCATTTTGACCCCACGGGGTGAGATCTTGCGTGGAGCCCCAGATCGAGGGAGATTATCAGTGGTCTTGTATGTCTTCCATTTTCTAATTATTGTTCCCACAGTTGATTTCTTCACACCAAGCTGCTTGCCTATTGCAGATTCAGTCTTCCCAGCCTGGTGCAGGTCTACAATTTTGTTTCTGGTGTCCTTCGACAGCTCTTTGGTCTTCACCATAGTAGAGTTTGGAGTGTGACTGTTTGAGGTTGTGGACAGATGTCTTTTATACTGATAACAAGTTCAAACAGGTGCCATTACTACAGGTAATGAGTGGAGGACAGAGGAGCCTCTTAAAGAAGAAGTTACAGGTCTGTGAGAGCCAGAAATCTTGCTTGTTTGTAGGTGACCAAATACTTATTTTCCACCATAATTTGCAAATAAATTCTTTCCGAATCAGACAATGTGATTGTCTGGATTTGTTTTCTCATTTTGTCTCTCATAGTTGAGGTCTACCTATGATGTCAATTACAGGCCTCTCTCATCTTTTTAAGTGGGAGAACTTGCACAATTGGTGGCTGACTAAATACTTTTTTGCCCCACTGTACGTATCACAATACAGTCCAATAACGTCCAACACAGATACCGATGAGAAGATAGTAACAAGATAAGAATTAACACCAGATCTCCTCTGCTTATATACTTAAATTGACCAATCACATTATAGGTCAAATCCATTATCTACCACACCCAGCTTAAACTATATCAGCTGCAGTATGAGTCACTTCTTTCATCATTCTTTAACAATGGCTGCTAATTGAATGACTTGCAGAAAGTATTAACCTATATACCTCACCTGTCTAATTAATCTACTTGTAAATTCTGGGTATTATACAAACCCCAACAGAAGATGTTGCCTAGTTGGGCAATGAAACGTCTGCAAGAAAACAACCAGGGTCAGAGAGCACCAGGGACTCCATAATTTTGTTATGTGTAACAGCAGCTGAAAAAAATGGAAGATACTACATGTGGATGAATGGGAAGAAGTAGTAATTCCTACTGTTGAAATCTGTACCCATTTGCTCAGTTGGAGGGCTCAGGCAAGGTCAAAACTGGTATCAACTTCCTAGTCTATAAAGTTTAAAAATCTAGTCCTTCTGAAGAGAAAGATACATTCTTCATTCTAAAACAAGATAATAACTTCTTTATGAAGCCATTTTCAGCACTTAAGTGATGTGACTAGTGAAATACACAAAACAAGGTGCTAAATACCAAAGCATTTGTGGTTAAGGTGCTGGGCTAGAAACCAGGAGACTGAGAGTTCTAGTCCCGCCTTAGTCATGAAAGCCGGCTGGGTGACCTTGGGCCAGTCACTCACTCTCAGCCCAACTCACCTCACAGGGTTGTTGTTGTGGGGAAAATAGGAGGAGGAAGGAGTATTTGGTATGTTCGCCGCCTTGAGTTATTTATAAAAATAATAAAAGCAGATAGAAAATAAATAAAATAAGCTGGATTTAGTTTTATATTTATATGACTCCTTTAATCTATGACATTATATGACTCCTTTAACTTATACACATGGAGAATATGTTGGCTATGTGCTTTGAAAACACATTGCTTATTTCTAGAGTATTTTACTTTGTGCATATTTTTTCAAGATGACTTTGCTTTTCCATGATATATTATAGACCTCTCTTTAGTGATTTTACATATTGCAAAATGTGGTCCGTTGTTCAGTATGGAAGTTACATTGTCTCTTGCTATAAACATAATTATGAACTATTTTGGTTATACATTGTCCCTGCAAAACTGTTCCAAAACAATAATGTTTACGATGCCTGCATGGAAGTGCAGTTTTTGGATTAACTGCTTCAAGGGAGGTTTACTTAGCAACAGCTTACTCTGAGAGCAAAATAGTAAAACAACAAATTAGGATCAAATTAGAGACCATACTTAGGGATAGTGAAAACTAGGCGTACAATTAATTGTATATCTAATTAAAATAGAAAGTTGCAATTTAAGAACTGGGCCTGTGGGAGGGGCACTTTGCAAGTTCCTCACTGTGTTAGTCAACTCTAGCCATTCAAGCAGTGCAACAGCATCTTTGCAATTGAACCAGATCTGAAGCTTCATTTTTGCCTTTCTCATTATAGGGTTCTGCTTTTCAAATGAATTGTTTATCCATTTACCATACTTTTGTTTAAATGGCTCATACTGAACTGTATCACACGTTGTGCTAAGTCATAGTCTGTTAACAATGGCTTATTGATTAAACCATGATTGGTTGCATTCGTGTAACATGCTAACCAAACAAGCCACATTATGTCTTTGCATGATGCAGGAACCTAGCCCTTGAGCATATCCAGAGTATCACAGAATTGTATTTCATTTGAATTCTGGTTTTCTCTGCTAGTACTCTGTACATACAATTAAATTATAGGATGAATTTTTGAATGTGTCAGCATAAAGACCAATTTTGTAATAATCCCTCCATAAAAAGGCCAATACATACGATGCATTTACGTCCAACGCGCGCACACAGACAATCTGCTAAATGAAATTAGTGAACGTTGCATTCAGAATGGTTAGGATTAGCTTTTCAACCTCTCCAACCTGCGTCTATCTACTGATTAAAAATGCCTGCTTAATGTGTTTTTAGATGTCCTCCAATTAAAGACCCAGTTCCAACCTTTTATGAACCTATCAGAAGAGAAGCAGAGAGCTTTATACCGAATAATGTGTGACCTTTTGCTTCATGAAGAAACAGTGATGCAACTAGGAAATGTGGTAATTTTTATTTCCTAATCATACACACAATTTCCCCCTTCTTATTTTCTAAAGCTTGTTCTTTATAAAGAAGGAAAACTAGTTTTAATTGATCCAATAACCGGTGTGTTTCTAAATTACATATTTACGTAAAAATTTTGATGATCATTACCATCAAGTCAGTGTTGATTCTTGGTGATTACATAGATGGATCTTCTTCAGGGTGATCTATTCTCAACCTGATCCTTCAGATCTTCTAACAGTGCTCCCATTACTGCTGTAACTGAATGCATCCCCGTTACTGCTAGTCATCCTATTTTTCTTTTTCTTTCCACATTTCCTAGCATTATAGACTCCTCAAAAGAGTTAGGTTTTCACATAATATGAATTCAGTGGGACTTATATTGGTCTTGACTGATTTGAGCATCATTATTTTCAGGATCACAGCAGGTAGCATCACCTACCCAAACCTTGGATAACCTCAAAAAAAAGCTAGGCAGAGTTAGACCTGCTTAACACTTGGATAGGAAATCATCAATAATTCCCAAGGCCTTAAGTTACATTGGGAAGTTTCTTTAAAAAAAAAAAAGCAGTGGCAAACCATTTCCATATTGTTGTCAAGGAAACACCATGGATGTGTTGATGCAATCAGAAGTCAAACTGGGTCTGATTAACTTTATCCTGAGTATGACTAAATCAGCCTACTGTGTCTGTTCCTTTTTTGATTTGTTTTGTTTTGTTTTTGCAGCTGGACAATATATGTTCTGAGGACAGTCCAGGAATCCTAGAAATGGAGGAATTAAAGTCACCAGAGGAACCATGTTTAGAGGAGTTTCTGCAGCTTGTAGATGTCCATTTACAGAGCAGACAGTTGATTCACAATCAGGAGCTTTTCCTAGCTGTTCATCTCCTCCTCAGTGCTGTGGCAGGTATAGAAAAACAAATAAATGGGCAGTTTTCTTATTAAAATTAATTTTTGTTCAGAGGAAATAGGGTTTGCTGTTTCAGATTAATTGTATCACGGGTGCACTTTGTAAATTCAGTTTGTGAATGTAGAGGAAATCCTCAGTGTAAGTATAAAGGAATGCAGAACTAGATGTATGATGCTAGAATGTCAATCCTTCAAGGTAGACCAGATCAGGAAACACACTCCACAGGAAGACTAGAATTATACTTTATTGAGATAGGCCAGGGGTCGGCAAACCGCGGCTCGCGAGCCACATGCGGCTCTTTGGCCCCTTGAGTGTGGCTCTTCCCCAGGCAGCCGTGGCGGGCATGGCGGGGGCAGGCGCGGCAGCGGGTGTGGCGGTAGCAGGCCCTAAAGTGCGCGATTGGCCTGCAAACTCCCGCCCGCAAACCCCGCTCCCGCGCTGGATTCCCCACCAGCTTTACTTTGCCTGGACTGGGGGCGTGAGCGGCTCCGGAAGAGAAGCGACTGGAGCAGTAGACCCTCTCTTTCCCTTCTCCTTCTTCCAAACCTCCCCCGCCCCCTTCCACGCGATTGGCTCCCGCCCGCAAACCCCGCCCCCTTCCACGCGATTGGCTGCCACCCGCAAACCCCGCCCCCTTCCACGTGATTGGCCCCCGCCCGCAAACCCCGCCCCCTGGCTCTCGAGTGATATTATAAATTTTATAAATGTCAAAATGGCTCCTGGCATAAAAAAGTTTGCCGACCCCTGAGATAGGCTATACCAGAGGTCGGCAAACCGCGGCTCGCAAGCCACATGCGGCTCTTTGGCCCCTTGAGTGTGGCTCTTGTGTGGGTTCTCTTGGGAACATCAAAGGTCTGCAGAAGGGCAGGGCGCTGCCCACAGGCGGTCTTGGTCTTCCTGTACAGGATCAGGTCCTGAAAGAGTCTGGCGGGGTTGAGTGAGAGAGCCACGGGCGGAGCTTTCAGCGGCGGCGCGCGCAGAGCATGCAGCGCGGTGAAGAAACAAGCGGACAAAGCCAGCCACACCACGGCCAACATTTCCCCCACTGCGCAGACGCCGAGCCCACCAATCGTTCCCCTCCGCTCCCCACTCAACTAAGTCAGAGCCATCTGCGGGAGCAGCCCCGGGAGAGGGTTCCACTCCGCCAGCCAATGGAAGGGCGGAGGAGCAGCTGCGGGGCCCATCAGGGCGGCAGAACTGTCCAATCCATTGAAAGCACGATGGGCCCGCCTCTAACTCGTCCTATCTCTGCCGGCATCACCTCGCGGAATTGTTGCTTTCAGTTTTAATTTGAGCGCGCCCGGTTTTTTGGGTGCCTTCAAAGAATCGCGGCTGCAATTGCAAGGTGAGGCTTTGGTGCCCGGGTGCACATTTTTGCAAGTGACAATTGTGTTGCTCTCTTCTGTTTTTCGGGTCGTTTTGAGCCATTTTTCGGGTTGGTTGGATTCTTGTGGCTTCGGAGATGGGCGAAAAGCACGGGGCGTTGATGATACAAGAACTTTACAACCTCCCCTCCCGAACTCCTGGAGTTCTGATTCGTTTTGAAACATTTGCTATTTAAAAAGTGTGCACACACAAAAAGAGCACCGTCATCCGGTTTGGTGCAGATTTGTGTGTGTGATGTCGGTCCTGGAACGGCACTGCTAGTTTTTAAATATTCATACATTTATTTATTTAAATTTATTGGCCACTAGTATGTAATTAATTAATTGGCTGCCCAACTCCAGTGGAGTCTGGGTGGAGCACAAAACAAAAACATAGTTGCCTGTTCAGGAGAAAAAAATTTGAGGATTTTGTCCAATCTAGTTATTACTTCCAGACCTGCTAATCTGAAGTGAACCCCTTGGCTCCCACCCGCAAACCCCGCCCCCTTCCACGCGATTGGCTCCCGCCCGCAAACCCCGCCCCCTTCCACGCGATTGGCTCCCACCCGCAAACCCTGCCCCCTTCCATGCGATTGGCCCCCACCCCCTTCCACGCGATTGGCTCCTGCCCGCAAACCCCACCCCCTTCCACGCGATTGGCCCCCGCCCGCAAACCCCGCCCCCTGGCCCTCGAGTGATATTATAAATTTTATAAATGTCAAAATGGCTCCTGGCATAAAAAAGTTTGCCGACCCCTGAGATAGGCTATACCAGAGGTCGGCAAACCGCGGCTCGCAAGCCACATGCGGCTCTTTGGCCCCTTGAGTGTGGCTCTTGTGTGGGTTCTCTTGGGAACATCAAAGGTCTGCAGAAGGGCAGGGCGCTGCCCACAGGCGGTCTTGGTCTTCCTGTACAGGATCAGGTCCTGAAAGAGTCTGGCGGGGTTGAGTGAGAGAGCCACGGGCGGAGCTTTCAGCGGCGGCGCGCGCAGAGCATGCAGCGCGGTGAAGAAACAAGCGGACAAAGCCAGCCACACCACGGCCAACATTTCCCCCACTGCGCAGACGCCGAGCCCACCAATCGTTCCCCTCCGCTCCCCACTCAACTAAGTCAGAGCCATCTGCGGGAGCAGCCCCGGGAGAGGGTTCCACTCCGCCAGCCAATGGAAGGGCGGAGGAGCAGCTGCGGGGCCCATCAGGGCGGCAGAACTGTCCAATCCATTGAAAGCACGATGGGCCCGCCTCTAACTCGTCCTATCTCTGCCGGCATCACCTCGCGGAATTGTTGCTTTCAGTTTTAATTTGAGCGCGCCCGGTTTTTTGGGTGCCTTCAAAGAATCGCGGCTGCAATTGCAAGGTGAGGCTTTGGTGCCCGGGTGCACATTTTTGCAAGTGACAATTGTGTTGCTCTCTTCTGTTTTTCGGGTCGTTTTGAGCCATTTTTCGGGTTGGTTGGATTCTTGTGGCTTCGGAGATGGGCGAAAAGCACGGGGCGTTGATGATACAAGAACTTTACAACCTCCCCTCCCGAACTCCTGGAGTTCTGATTCGTTTTGAAACATTTGCTATTTAAAAAGTGTGCACACACAAAAAGAGCACCGTCATCCGGTTTGGTGCAGATTTGTGTGTGTGATGTCGGTCCTGGAACGGCACTGCTAGTTTTTAAATATTCATACATTTATTTATTTAAATTTATTGGCCACTAGTATGTAATTAATTAATTGGCTGCCCAACTCCAGTGGAGTCTGGGTGGAGCACAAAACAAAAACATAGTTGCCTGTTCAGGAGAAAAAAATTTGAGGATTTTGTCCAATCTAGTTATTACTTCCAGACCTGCTAATCTGAAGTGAACCCCTTGGCTCCCACCCGCAAACCCCGCCCCCTTCCACGCGATTGGCTCCCGCCCGCAAACCCCGCCCCCTTCCACGCGATTGGCTCCCACCCGCAAACCCTGCCCCCTTCCATGCGATTGGCCCCCACCCCCTTCCACGCGATTGGCTCCTGCCCGCAAACCCCACCCCCTTCCACGCGATTGGCCCCCGCCCGCAAACCCCGCCCCCTGGCCCTCGAGTGATATTATAAATTTTATAAATGTCAAAATGGCTCCTGGCATAAAAAAGTTTGCCGACCCCTGGGCTATACTAACAAAACCTTATAAGTTTGACTGCTTCTCCCCTCCCTCTTATGCCCCAGTGAGTCAGGGAGGAGTCATCCTGAGTCTCTTCGTAATATCTCCACAGGACTTAAGGAATGCTTCTGTCCTCTTTACAGTATTTACATAATGGTTTCTGAATATTTGCTTCAAGGCCATCTCCCTAGCTTTCTGCATAGGAATTACTTAACCTCAACTACCTCTGAATGCTGGCTTTTTTATTTAGATTCACATACTATTCCCCTTGTGTGCCACATTTATTCACTGCTGCTAAGAAAAAAATAGGAAATGTTTAAGCTTTCATGTCAGTGGCATAAATTACAGGGTTTTGGAGTCTGCCTTAAAATAAGTGCTGTCTTAAAGTAAGAATTTAGAAAGTAATGGAGCTAACAAAGGAAAAGAATGCTGACTAGAAATACCAATTCTTTAATTAAAAATTATTTTTAATAGTCCCAGGTGAACTAGCCTCAAATCATGCATTGCTACTTGAAACTCACTGTCTCTAAGCAGAAAAGTTGTTATTAAGCAAAATTAATCTTTTTTACACTGCCATTTTCCTAGATATCTCTGTGACTCACCTCAGTTTTACAGATGTTTAGCATTTCTTTCCTGTCTTTTGATATCCTACTAAGATTGTCTTCAACATTTCCTCACTCTCTGTTCAGATCACTGATTCCTTGTTCAGTGATAAAAGTAGAGACTACATGCTTGGATCTTTTGTCTAGAGTCTTAGGACTAATCACCCTTATCAAAGAACTTAGGTCCCACCCTTATAGAAACCCCCACTTTTTCCAAGAATGACATTTATACATTTGCAAAATTTCTGTTGTTACATTTGTCACTTACAGTAAGCTTTAAAGACTTAACATTCCAATGATTTATGTTAGATCCCACCCAGACTACTGCTGAGCCCCAGCCATGATACCACTCTTTGTGAATCATTGCTCTAATCAGTCTTTGATGTCATGGGGGTTTTTTGGGGAAAAAAACTCTTTCCTGTGTCAAAAGTATTGGTCTTGTTATAGATGTCACAGGCTAGATTGGACCTATGAAGTGCTCTGAAATGAAACTGCATTTTTTATAATCAGTTTATTTTTGTTGTTAAACTCAAAAAGGTTTTTTTCCCTGTTAATGATACTTTTCCCTTTGATGTGATTGATTACTCTTTTCTGTTTTGATCCTATCATGCTTTAAGTTTCTGTCACTGTTTTTTCCCCCTACCTATCTTATTGCTCATCCAGTGTGTGTTCCTACAGGGAGAAGCTCATTCAGTATTAGGGGAGAGAAATTCTTTCTCAGATGTTTTCTTTAAAGACATCTGAAGGCCCTGTTTTTGGTCCCCCGTTACTCTACTACATGTTGTTCTTGGAGACCTCATCATGTCCTGTGTTTTTCACACCACTCAGACCCAGTTCTAGTCATATCTCCAGCGGGCTTTTCACTTCATCTAATATGTTTGTATGATGTTGAGCTTGAACTGCTTTCTCAAGTTCACTATATCCAGGCTCTTCTCCTAAACCTTCACACCATGAAAAATTCTGTATTCTTTATCAGTGATGCCATCCATCCCCTCCTTAGAATTTTATTTCCCTACCAAATTCGTTTCTGAGCCGGGACTAAAGAAACAGGCAGTTGCATTAAATTATTTATTCTTCACCCAAGAGGAAAAGCAATGGCAGCAAGCTGTTAGGTGGGCGATCATGCAGGACCTCCTCCTTTCAGCATATTATATACATTCCATTCAGCTCCTCCTATAGAATACCACCTCTTACTCAGTTACCCACACTTTCCATCACTGCTAGGGCCCCTTGACCATTAGCTTCTTCTGAGAAAAGGTACTGTATTGTTTAGCTATCCTTGGAATGTACACCTTATCTTGTTTCTATGGGTACAACTATCTATCAAGGCCTGTGAGAAGTGAAAAGTAAGAAGGCCAACAGAAATCTTAAAGAAAAGAATAAAATATGAACCAGAGTTTGGAAAGTTCCTTTCAGGATGGCTGTACAGATTCTCAAGTCAAGGGTTTTTAGGAACAGCAGGAGTTGTTCTGTATTAGCAGTTGTTTCTAAATGGCGTTTGAGAACGTCCCCTGTCCTACTTTCTTGAGTTTATTCAGTCAGGTTTCCAGAGGTCCATGATTCAGTCCTGAGCAGGAATGATTCTTTTATACTTTTGAAAGTTTTTGTTTACCTTTTGTTTCCTTTCTTCAGAACTGTCAAGTTATTCACTAGTCCTGCTGCTAGCCTGCTGTGACCTCCAGCTTGTCCCTACTCTGTGTTTCTTGGTAAGTCCTTTTAGTAGGAGTTGGAAACGTGTTGAGTAGCAACAATTGCGTAAGTTCTAGCAGCTGGTTCCTACTGCTGCTTACTCATGACAATATCTCTTCCAGCCTATATGGAATATATGTTCCGTTCAGCTTAAGAAATTAGGTAACACAAAATGGAAATTGTATTTTTAATGTTCATACACATTATCCTTCAACAACAGGTTCCTAGAGCAATTCACAGCAGGATAGATAAGAAAAATCAGTACAAAACAGAAAAAAAGTAACTGATTTCGTAAGCAACATATTATAATTCCAGTACTTCAAATAATAATGTGGAACCTGAAAAACAACACTATCACATTTTATCTGTTTCTTATGCTAAGAAACATGCATTTCTCCAAATGACATATAAATCCTTTCAAATTCAAATTCTTTATTATTACAGGTCAGTGACCCAGACTAAATAAAACTTAATAAAACCTACAGAATAAAACCTACAAAATAGAACTTACAAAATAAGGCATAGAAACTCTATACATTAAACAAGACAGAAGAAGTTATATACTAACAATCACTTACTAAAAACATTTAATGCAACCAGATTTTCTGTTCATTTATTGCTATTCTCACTTGCCCAAATTCATTAGACACTGCAATCTGCTCATTTTAAACAAAAAATATGTTCCTCAAAACAAACTCCTCAGAAATTAATACCTCCACTCTGGTTTATCTTGTGGCTACAGTAGCTCCATTCTCTTATCAGAAATAGATTGAGATGTTTTATTCCCAAATACTTTTAATTTTTTTCCTTCTGGTGTGGTCCAAAATGACAGCTCCTATTGTTACTTACCAACCATTCCCTTCCCGAGATTCATGGGAAAACAATGGGGGTGGGTGGGAAGAGAGATGGTTCTGATAGGGTGAGCTGCTTAGGTAAGAACCAGTTTCGATTGGGAGTAGACATGAAGGCATCTTGCATGGTGACTATTGGCATGAATTTGTTCAGCAGCATTTCTATATAGGTAGTTGTTTTGTGTGACCTTTTCGGAAGTATGATCTGTTATTTCTGCTTTTTCTTACTCATTTTAATGCTTTATTGTTAGGGGGTGGTTTTGCTATAATTACGCTCTTGTGCTGTTATGAATTGAGTCTTTTTAAAAAGTATTGATGAATTCATTTATTTAAATACATATATCCTGCCTAGATATGTTTTAATACAGCATCATAAACACTCATCATCAAAATGGTTATAAAATAGAAAAGAAATTTCAGCCTCCTGTCCATTCCACAGCAGTGCAGAAGTGAGCTTCACTTTGGTGAAAGTTTGATAGAATTACCCCCTTGAAGCAGATTTGCCAGTTGAAGTAATGAGCTGCTTCAAAGCGCTGTGTAAGTTTCAAAGTGCTACACAGATACAATGGCTTTTCTGTTGCTTCTGGGATTGCTACACATAAGAGACAATGGTGTGCTGAGATGTGAGGTGCAATGGTATGGTGGTCTCTCTGACAATGACCTATGTAGCCAAGTGTATAACCATATTAAACTCTGTGCCTACAAGAGTTACTTTGGAGGTCCAAGCCTAAAATTGTTTTCAGCTTCATTCACTTTCTTGGTTCTCAATTTTTTAAATAAGGCTACACAGGATCTTAACTTTGCTCTCTCTTGTGCTAATGGAATGCGCTGTCCTACCTACCCACCTGGGAGGTCAACTCAGCTTTCAGCTCTCTGAATATAGGCTCAGGGCTGACTAGCCCAGTATGCACCCTTGGGTCAAAGCTAATAAAAATCTGTAGAGTCGGGACAGGGTTTGATCTCTCAGTAAGGATTAAAGCGGTCCCTGGCTCACCAAAACATTTACTGTTTTTAAGAACAGGGAATGGCAAGTCTATTAATGCCTCTTTCTCTGTGGCATACTATTCTGTGGCATTGGGTCTCACCATGTCAGGTTGCCTCTACTAACGTGCAGTATTGCCAGCAAGCCACAACCCGGTCAGAGTGAGCTGTAGCACTGATAAAGGGGCCCTTCTCAAAAGGGGCCAAGCTTGTCAACTAGCAGTGCCAATCTTCCTGGCACCCAAAGAACATGGTGATCAGAGGCAGCAAACCAACATCACAAAGGTAAGTCTGTGGTCATTTCTCAATATCATGCCAAGCCTGCCTGGACACTCACGGAAGGCAAGAGGAAAAAATAAGCACTTGCTTTTTAAGCAGTTTATGAACTTTTTAATTATCCCAGTGGACATTTTCAGCATTGGTTCAAGCCATGTTAGGCTCTTAATAGACAATTTGGAGGCTGTTGTACTGTCCTTTCCTTTTTAAAAAAAAAAAAAACCATTATGATGAAACCCTTAGTTATCTGGCTGAATCTTGGCAGGATTACTGTTCTCCAGGAGTTCTACATTCTATTTCATATCATTCTGCCAAAAAAAGAATCAACTACAGGCATTTAGATAACCTATAGTATTTTTCACTAAACGGAATCACAAAGCAGGTTCTTTTGAATCTGTTTGTTCTCAAATTGAATCATGCCTCTTCAGCTCTCAAATCTGAATTGAATCAGGACTGATTTGTCCAGCCCTCAAACATGCAGATGCACGCATACATAACAATAGGCACTCATCACGCTGTTCCTTTTCAGAATAAATTGGCTTAGGTAAGGTACTGAAAAGGAATACAAAATAATAAGCCAAAGACATTTAAAGCCTGAGATGGGAAAAGAAATGGAGCTAAACTGATTGACAGCCCTGAGATCATTCACGGCACTCCACATGTCCCCTTCCCACCCTGACAGGTTGCTAGGAATCCTAGCTTATGAAATGCTTATGGGGAAAGTGTGCTGAACAGATGGTGACACTATTGAAAAGGCTGCTGCACAGAGCTTTGGTTGGAATAGCAGATTATTTTTATTTTATTTCATTTATATCCAGCATTTCCTCCAGTAAACACTCCCTCTTTTGATTCTCACAAAAAAAGCTTGAGTACATTTAGGTCAGGGGTGGGGAACCTTTTTTCTGCCAAGGGCTATTTGGATATTTTAACATCGTTCGCGGACCGGGGGACGGGGTTTGTGGGCAGGAGTCAATCGCGCGGAAGGGGGCGGGGTTTGCGGGCGGGAGCTCCTAGATTTATTGAATTTCGAGTCCTGCCTGCGGTTACCTTGGCAGGGCCAGACCAAATGATTTTGCGGGCCTTATATGGCTTGCGGGCCAGGCGTTCACCACCCAATTTAGGTGATCAACAAGGTTGTCCAGAGAATGCAAATTTGGATTTGGGCCTCCCCAATCTAATGTAGCATACTCTGACCATCACATTGCATTGACCCTCTAACTTGTTGCCTTATTAAGAATGTGCAAAAACTACTATTCCAGAATCTAAGAGGATTAATTTCTGGAAAACTGCTGGGACAGCCTCCAGTGGTGAAATTGATGTGATTTGAAAAGGGAACCGAAAATTCCAGAGTTTTCCAAAACATTCCATTCTCAGATCAGTGGGCTTTCCACGTAACTGTTTGCCTTCATTATTGAAAGAATTGCATTACTGAGGAAATGCCTTTAATCAATGCCGTTCTGTCTCTGAACAGCCTAATACGACTTCAGAGGATGGCACAATGACACTTGCAGATCCCATACTAGCTCCACTTGCTGACCCAGGAAGGTTTCGGATATCGCAGAGGCTATTTGCTTTATCAGACATTAATCTTGAAATGACTGAGACTTCCATCAAAGCTGCAACCATGAAAAAATCCAGTTTTTTCCCAATCATTCTCTATATAGCATTGAATGGGCTCCATGCATTAGGCTGTGAAAGAGACAAGAACTGATGAAGCTGTTTGGATGGTTTATTACTGCAACAGTCTCTATTTAATGCCTCTTAGAGCTGAACCTGCTTGATTTGTGTCCATGCAACTGGAATATCAGCCAGTGGGCTGTGTTATTGGAGCAAGGCAAACACTGAAAGAAAATATATGAATGAAAAGAAAAAGCCATGCAGGGATACTTGGTGAGATATTTAACATTCCTATATTCTTTTGAAGTTTCAGAAAGATTACAGGTAGTCCTCACTTTCTGTTCATTCGTTCAGGGACCATTCAAAGTTACGATGTTACTGAAAAAATAACTTTATAGCCCATTTACAACCTTCCCAGCGTCCCTCAGTCACGTCATTGCCATTACAGTCAGTGCACATTGTCTTGTGCCTGACCTGTAGTTATTTTCTCTTCCCCCCCCCCCCGCAGACCAGAGAGATTGGAAAGGGATTGCAAGAAAGTAAGCTGTTTGCTCTTCTAGACATCGAAAGCAATGCGATCATGCTGGCAGCGGGAAAGGGTCAGGCAAAGGAGAGATTACTTTCCCCCCCCAGAGTGGATAGATTAGAGAGAAAGGGATTTCAAGAGAGTAAGCTGTTTTGTAGCGTGCCCATGGCTCCCAGCCCCAGGCTGTGGTGCAATTACATTGCTTTTGATGTGTATAAGACAGTGAGCAGGCACTCCAGCATTCCAAAGGGTTAGGGTTAGTGGTTAAGAGGCAAACAAGATTACAAGTTAGAATTCCTGTAGGAAAATTATGGATAGAGGTCTGTGTGGGAAAATGTCCACTCCCCACACATATCCCCACAGGTCCCATGCATCTCGAAAGCACGTTGTGCAACATTGCCTCAGGTAACAGCAACTTTCTAGTGTGTTGTATGAAATCATGCTTTTAGGAAGATTATCATGTTTGAGCCTTCCAGCTAAATGCCCTGGGTATATTTATATCACTACCTCGGAATTCACACCAAGTCATATTTACCCAGGAATTCACATTGTTTTGAGGGGTTGTATATAGTGAATACATGTTACTACAGCATAAGCATATACAGTAGAATAAACAACAGTATACTACATGAATATACTATACCCAGTATACTAAAGTACAAAAGTATACTGGGCTTCAAGGAGGAAGCCCATTCACTTTTTTAATATAATTGCTTCTATCGTCCAGTATTTTCTTAGGTCCTCAATTTGTCTTTATCATCTGTTGCCTCAAATAGCCTCCGCAAGCTCAGAACTCATTCCCTTTTTTGCTACCACTGTGTTCCTTTCTGTCATCTGCTTTCTATTTGCTCTTTTCTTTGGCCTCTTTTCCAGCTGAGCATCCCTCAGGTGCTTAATATTGCCTAAATTACACTCCTTTCTAGTCATACTAGCTCTGCTTTTTTCTTACTTACCTGTCTGATCTCGTTATTAAGTTCCTCTGCTTGGAACTTGCAGGGGCTGGGTGAGGTCAGGTTTGGGGTTCTGTATCAGTTAGATCTGTGGACCCCAGGCTGGCCGAGTGAGGCTGTCAAGGTTCTCTCCCCGTGTCTGGAGGAGGCACTGGCTCCAGCTCAGTTCTGCCAAGATGAAGTGGCTGTGGATATTAGGGCTGCCTGTGTCTGGCAATATTCTATTGTCAGCCCCACAGAATAGACCAGACCAGGAAATCAACTCCATGGGAAAGCTGTAACTACTTGTATTGAGATTGGAGCAAATACATATTATAATCCAAAAGATTTTTAAAATGAACATACAATTGAAACCAGAACTTTTTCTTTTGGGTTTGATGGATAAACAACTTGAAACAAAATTTGGGACTCTGTTTTTGTATATGACAACGGTGGCAAGACTTCTGTTTGCACAAAGGTGGAGGGACACACAAATTCCCACAGTAGAAGGAGGGATGGTTAAATTAATGGAACTGGCAGAGATGGCGAAACTGACAGCGTTGATAAGAGAAACAATTTGGCTGGATCTGTTTCTACCTGGACAACGCTTCTGGACTTTCTGCTTGCTTGTATATGAAAAAAATGAAGTTTTGATTTTGGGTTTTGATGATTAAGTTGTTATATAGGTTATATAAATGATGTTTACTAAGGTTTGATTTACAGTAAGATAATGTATTATATATTGTATTTGTATCTGCTGGAGAAAGTCGGAAGTCACTCTCTGTATTGCTTTCTAACTGTACTTTTTAGTTTCTCTTTGTATTTTATTTGTATTCTGAAAGTTCAGTAAAGTTTTATATAAAAAAAGATTGGCTATAATAATAGAATCTTGCAGGTCTGGTTTTGCTGTACCTCCTCCTGTTTATACTCCAATGAATCAGGGAAGGCATCTGCCTGAACTACTTCCAAATATTATCTCGTTTCTCAAAACAAATATTTCAGCCCCTTTTGCCTGGGCAGTGATTTTTTGCTTATTTCCATGAAGGTCATCTTCCTTGCTGTCTACATCCATCTTTAACCTTGGATGGGGTTGCACTTCCTATTGAAGTGTGATGCCATCGGGGGGTCCTCCTGGACTCACAGCTCCCGCTGAATGAGCAGATGACAGCTGTGGCCAAGAAGGCATTTGCACAATTCCAACTGGTTGTGCCTTTTCCTGGATTGAGGCCCTTCAGAGGGTTACTTGTGCCCTAGTCACCTCACAGCTCAACCATTGAAATGTGTTCTATATGGGGCTGCCCTTGAAGCTTGGTTATCTGAGGGACCACCTATCTTTCATGGTGTCTGCTTGGATGGCAAGAGCTGACAGGGTTGGTATGCTCTGGGTCTCTTCAATTTAGCATGTCATCTATTAGGACCCTGAGTGTGCCCTATGACATAATGCCTGCCCCTCTGGAATGAGGTTCCTCTGGAGATCAGTGTGGCTCCCACCTAGATGGCATTCTCAAAAGCCTTAAAGACCAGGCTGGTCTCCCAAGCCTTGGGATAGGGTGGTTGGGGCCCATCAGATGTTTGTATGTGTGGGTGTTATTGGCCAGACTTGCTATCTTGTTCTTTATTATTATAACCCTATTTACCTTGTATTTTCTACCTGCTTGGTTTTATTGTGTCACCCAGTGTCAGTGTTGAGTTGGGCAGTGCCTAGATTGACTGGTTGCCCATTCCTTTCCAGAGCTGCTGACCAGAGCAGATATGAATTGTCTACATTCTGTATGCTGTTAATCCCAGCCAGATTTAGCCTGTTCTTTAGTCAGGTGAACTTGTGCTGGGGATGGACAGGGAGACTTACCAAAAAAACTCATTCAAGAGAAAACAAAATATACCACTGCTGAGTCACTTATTTGGCCTGGGAGGTCAGGTGATTCAGGGTGGAATATACCTTCCCCATGAAACAGGAGAATAGTTGGAAAGGACCATTTAGGCAATCAAGTCTAACAACCTGATCAGCACAGGAGTCCATTCACAATCAGGATCTGAAATGCTGAGCCTGCCTTTAGACTACAGCCTCTATGTAGGTTTGAGCCAAGGATTGTAAAGGATGTGGCAAGTTCCCAAGTGCTGCTCTTTATGGTGAGGCAGAGAAGCTGGGAACTGCAACATCCAATTTAGGGTCTTTTTAATCCTTCTAGTGGCAAGGGCATTTTTATTTACCCTAATTTTATGTGAGGTATACAAAAACTGCAGGCCCTGGAGAAGCCTGTTTTGGGTGGGGGGTAAGTTAAGGGGCAAAATGTTGCCTTCAGCTTTTCCGGTGTTCACAGTGCTATATAAAACCTATTGAAGTCCATCCAAACACTTCTGCTAACAAAGCCATGAGGCCCTCAAACCAATGGAAGTTGCAGATCTTTGCATGTTAAATTCACAGCACTTATTAAACGCTGCTATAAGTTATTCTTGGAGTAATATGGAGTGGGGTTTTAAATGTTTTAATTAAAATAATTATGCATATGCAGTGCAAAGTACCATGACTCCTGTTACGCTTTCATATTGGTAAAGTTCTTTTAGATACCATTCTTCAATATAAAATTACAACATCTACAGCAAGAAAGGCCTACTGGATTGCTTCTCTCCAGCTTCCTTCTCTGTTCCATCAGAGGAAAAAAAATTGCCATCATTCAAAAGTGATGCCTGCCCTCTGCAATGAGAATGCAATTCATAAGAGGTGATGCTAATTTGTCAAATATTAAATTTTTATTTCATATATACAAAAATAACTTTCTTAGGAGTTTTCAGGATTTCACAGTTTTGTACATTTCAACAATGATATACAACTTAAATGTGAGAACATTAGGGGAATTTTTTTTAAAAAAATAGAGCTTATCTGAATAGCACACATTTGCCCTATGGAACTTCACCAGTTTCTCATGATCCTTTATCGGAATTTTCTAAACTGATCTAGGTAGCAGTTTTCTTCTGATTTACAGCATGGAAAGACATTAAAATTTCTAATCAACCAAGTCCCATTTAAATCTATTGTCCCATGTGTGTCAATGTTGGTGCACATGTTTAAAAAATGACCAGCTGCTTAGTAAAAAGCCTGAAGCAATAAAAGAAGATAATGTATAAGCCTGACAGAATTCAGTAATTTGGAATGTACCTATTGATGACTTTCTATCATCTGCCTTTAGAAACATAAAATAACTCCCAAATAATAACAATCTCACAAAAAATGACAGATCTTGATTGGATACACATTCAACATGCATTGAAAGGAAGCGGTATGTCAGTGGCATCCAAGATATATTACTTTAATACAGATGCCAAGTTAAAACACTCCTTTTCTAGCTAATGCATTGTATTTCAAAAAAGTGTAACTCACTACCATATATGCGACTGAAGCCTTAATCAGACATTTCTCTTGTCCTCAAATTGGAAGGGCAACAGCTGACGTCATCAATTCTTGTAAGACCGAATGTGATTCTCGGCCGTGTTACCTGTTCAGTGTGAAAATGTTCAATCTTAAGAGTGGACAAATCTCTTAGCTGCAAGAAGTCCCAAAGAAATTCAGTTCTGCCAAGAAACCCATATAAGGCAAGGACTTTTAAGGAAAGAAAGAAAGAAATTCAAGCAATCTACACTTTTAATGTACACTTTTGATAATGAAATTGATTTGCAAGAGTCACTAGGAATCTTATCATTAGATTGTTGCCTGGGATTTTGTTGTTTTTTTCCTCATGGATGTTGCCGTTTTAGTATTGTAGAGAAAGGATTATCCAATACGTAGTTTCAGTCACATTGAACTTTAATTGAAAAACTAATCCAAAGCAGTTTACATTAGAAACAAACAAAAATATTTCAATATGACATGGGGAAAGCAGCTTCTGAGATAGTTTAAGGGCTGCTTTGTTTTCTCTGTGTTTCCAAGACTTGTTATGGGAACTCCTCCTGCAGTTGAACCAAGACAAAACAAAGCAAAGTAACAACAATGTACAGCTGATGTAGACTATATTTGACTCTGAGTAGGTAAAAAATTACTCAGGATCTGAAATTAAATGAATTTCAGACAAACACTGTTACAAAAAAGCTTCCTGCATTTTACATTTTTATTCCAGACGTGCAAAAATCTAAGATACCTAACTGCGACCCCATTTCACTTATGTCAGTATCATATGCAGATCTGAACAAGACACTCTGCATTCAAGATTCTGCATCAGTCTCAAAAAGAGCTGTCGCTGCTGATCCCACAAAATGATAAAACAGCATCTCATTTTTCTTAGGAATCCCAAGCTTGAGATTATTGGTAGGGTTTACCAGAACTTGTGTAGGTATCTTAACAGTTAAATTGCTGCAGTTCCTTTTTTGAGCACTTCTGTTTTTCAAAATCTCTAACTACAAAAAAAATATCTATACAAATACTCTGTTGTTTATTCGTTCAGTCGCTTCCGACTCTTCGTGACTTCATGGACCAGCCCACGCCAGAGCTTCCTGTCTATTTTAAACTCACTGCTCATGTGTGACACTAGCATGTTGAATAGAGAGATGCACAGTTGTTCCTGAAGCAACAACATGTACTGTAATCTAAAACAAAAGAGGGGAGACACCCCTCAGCTCCTGTTTTCCACCCCTTTCTTTAGCATTTAACTGTGCCAATATCTTCTTATAGTTTCCCTTTATCATGACAACTGTCTTTCTGACAAATACTTTCTGTTCTTAAATTGGTTATTATATTCATATTTACAAATTTAGAAGGCCAAAAATAGTTTAAAACAATAGCAGCTTCATTGTTTGAAGATCAAACTGGCTAAATAGAAATGGGAATTTACATTAAAAACTAAAATTAGCTTTGATTTAGGTCTGATTCAGCATGATTTGTATGGTCTGCATTTTATTATAAATTTAATATAAATGAAAAGTTTAAATAAACATATAACAATTATATACTCCATGAACTTCATAGTGCCCATGAATTCAATATGACCTTTCAGAATTCAGTTATATTTTTAAAGTTACCATAATATATAAATGGGATAAACTTATGGAAAATTATGATTTTTTTAAAAAACTTCAACAGATAAGATAAAATGATTGCCTTTATCCTTCAGTGATATTTTAATAACTGCCATGCACTTTTATTGATTTTTTCCATTCCATAATTTTTGGTGAAACTATAGAACAGAACAATGAACAATATTTACTGATCCATGTTAAGTCTAGTACAGGCAATTTCATAAACCAGTGTTTTCTACTATTATACAGGCATACCCATATATTTAACCATACATATTTCAATATATATTTACTTTGGTACAGATAATTATGTACCCTAATGTCAGCAAGCAATATTGTCTTCCCATTTCATGTACTTGTGTGAGCATACACACACTTACTCCATTTTTATATTGAACAACATACGAAGTCACCCTCATATGACTTCTCATTTGCTCTATTAACAAAGGGAGGGTAAATATACTTTATCCTTTTTGTAAAAGTAGCATCTAAACACTTCTGGTATATTCTGGATTTATTATTCATAGGAATTTGCAATATATCAGTTCAGATCACTGAATACCCATGAATTGACAGGAACTCTGCAGTTTCAGACAAAGATGCCAAGAACTGAGACTAGGGCACTTAAAATAGCTGCTCTACCTCTGACTTACCCTCCCAATCAATCCATTCTGCACCTCATTTACTAAAGTCAGCCTCATGGTACTGTGCTTAGAAGCACTTCGGCTGTTATTCCTCTCCAGTGCTGCCATTCAATGAGAGGATAAATACATGGGTCTCCGTACTCAAAGTTTTAATTTCTTCATAGTTGGGATTACGGTATCCATGCAGCAAAAACAGTGAATGGCCCCTATCATGTACAGCAATATTCTGCCACTGAGCATAGAGGTGTGGTTTTATATCAAATGCAGTCATTCTTATGCATGGCATGGATCTCTTCCTATTAGATATGGGACCTATGGCTTACATTCCCACACTAATGCCAGGACTGAATTCTGTGATAAGGACATAATTTAAGCAGTTCTCCCAAGATCTTCTAGGGGTACCAGCATAAAAAGTCTTGCCCAGAGAGAATATAAAATGTTTCTGGACCAATTCCCTACTTTTAACAAGCTCTTTAGAAAGCCATTAAGACAACTACTGATGTTCTTCTTTTCTTCTTCCTGCTTTGGGCAGCAGGGAGCTTCTGAGCCTTAAGACCAAAATCAAATTCCTTTAATTACTTACTAAGCTTTCCTTGGACTAAGGCCAATTTGAAAACCCTTCTGCTTTCCAATCAGAGTGGATAATACAAATCAATTGGGCAAAAGCAAAAGAGGACTGGAGTAGATTAAGTGAGTATTCTGCTTGAGGACACTTTATTGCTTTCCAAAGACAGTTCAGATGGAATCTGAACAGAACTTTAATCAAGGCTACTTAAATTCAGCCCAAACCTTCATCTAGCAAAGAGCAGTAGCAACAAACCAACTGAAACGCTGTCTAATGAAGTGCTAGAAAACAAAGGAATGGGAAACGGTATACGAGTTGAGGGTTCAGTAATGTCTCCCACTCAGTCTCCACTCAAACAACATTTTTTTCAATGCAATAAAAGTATAGTAATTTCTACACTGTACCCTACTTCCTAATCCTACAATGACATTGAAATTACACAGTAAAGTGTCATTTTGGATACTGGCATAAAAATTTTCCAGACTCAGATATACATATTTTTTAAATACTTAACATCAGCCTATCTACAGAATTAATGTAACAGAAATACGTTTCTCTAAAATATTTCATATTGTTAAAAGCTAAATTCTAAATACCAACAACAATTAAGACACAGATATGCAATAATTTGCATGACATTTACAAAATATACTTAAGTCTTTAAAAAAATACCGTAAAGGTTTTTAATCTACAATACCTTTTTGGTGTCATCATTTCTCTATATAAACTAAAAACTATCGAAACCCTGTTTCCTTGTGCATCTTAAAAGCCAAAATAATTAAAAGCTAGTTTGTACTGTCTCAGCCTTTTCCAATAACTTTTCACTGTTGGCATCTTGTGTATGATACTTTGGTATTGAAAATAAGCTCTGAAATACTAGTGCCCGTACTCGTATGGCAAAATAAATGAAGTGGGCATATTATAACCATCTCCGGCTATAATGTTAGCAATGGATGGCTCTATTTATAATAGCAGGTATAATATAAAATATGATCATCAATTATTCCCTCTTGGTGATCATCCATATCTATATCCATTCAACAGAATATGTATCAGAAAAGTGTTTATGTGATCAGTAAGTATGAACCTAAGAGAATGAATTAACTTGTCTATCTACTAAAGGAAGAGTTATTAATGAACATTGTAAAACATGAATGTGAAACAAAAATAAATTCACTGATAAATAACATAGAATTTTAGCATTTGACAATAATTTTAGTTTCACACTCTATTTGGTGAATAAAGCCATGTAACACAAAGTAACAGCTCAAAAGTCCCATCACATCACATTGCATAACACACAAAATCACTCATAAATACTCTGGTATAAACTAAAAGCCAGTCATAGAACAATATACAAATACAGAGCAAGGTTGTAATAAAAAAAAAGCAGATTTTGTTCCTCTAAGCTATGAGTTTTCCACAACTAAGAACATACATCCTACATGCTGAGCTCTTGACTAAGACTCTGTAGCATAAGGCTCTTTCAGGCTACTTCACCATGATCTCAAACACGATGAATTTACATTATAAGAATTCTTTGAGAAAGTAACACTTATTGTATAGGTTGAAATGTTGGCTTTTTAAAGAAGACTCTTAGGGAAAGTTCAAGATATTGCTTTTACATTTATGTAAAAAGGGAACATACAGAAAAGTCTACAGTACATCTGTCCAAGACAAGACAACTGCAAAACATGGATAAACATTAAGCAAACATGTGTCAGTAACATGGCTCAGTGCTGGTTGCTTCTTAAGTATTGAAAGTTCTGCTCATGTCAAGATGATGCTTATTAGGACAAGGATTAGATATAAATAAGAAAAACTGATCAGATGAAACATTTGATTTAAAAGTTTTACAAAAACCTTTTCAAGTATTTTTCTCCTTATCACAGTGAAAATGTAAGATCAAATGTATAAGTGAGTGACTGGAAAGTTCTTAAGATGAGTAAAGGCAAAGTAGTAAATCAAAACATTTATAAAAATGCTTCAACGCATTTCCTTCATGTGATATGAATAAAAAGGTTATTTGTAAAAAGTTAGAAAAATTAAAATAAATTACATATTAAGTACACTTTCCCTTCAACATTTTGTATAAAAAATTTGACTAGCATACCATTATCTTAATATACACAGAATAAAAACGTATCGGGTCCTGCCAAGTATCTGGCACCATTGTACATTTTCTTAGTATAGTGTTTGTTTCACCTAACATAGTACGATGCTTGTATCATTTTCAAAAGAACTGTTAGTATACCCAGCTAATTGGGACCCACTGTGATTCCATCCTCAATTTCTCTGTAGCAGTTTGCAACTTCTCAAAAGCTTTGTCTAAGTTGTCATTCACAATAATCAGATCAAAGTAGTGGCTATAAGCTCTCTGGATCCGTGCACTCTCATCAACAGTTTTCTTCAAATCAGTATCCTGTTAGAACATTGACACAAAAATAGAACAATACTATAAAAAGCAAATGATGAGCAGCACCTGGGGACATATTTAAAAACTGAAGATCTGCATTAAAATTTAGGAAATCCTAGAGATCAGCAAGAAGAAAAAGCGTTTAAAATTAATTCCTAAAAATACAATGATACAGGAATCTGAGAAAGTGCAAACAGCTGTTTAGGTGCAGCAGATGTTCTTAATTAGGTTACAATCAAGATCTTGAGATTCCTATAATTATGTACAACTCTGTAAACATGCACATAAGTTTGCAAAGTACTTTGAAATCTTTCTTTAGACAGAATTGTTTCAAGATTAGTTTATTACAATATATTGTACTGGGTTTGCATTGGAAAACCTCCCAGATATTTTAGTTAATAATAAAGCAGCTACCTTTTGTGCTAGGTCAAGCTGTATGGACCAATGGACTGTTTCCTGGCCCATTTTAATATGCAGGTATTTATTTATAAAGCTCTAGCGGCTGAGGACCAGGGTGCCTTAAAGACCTCCTTCTGTCACATTGACTTATCTAGCCATTTTGCCTGACTAAATGGCCTGATGGTCTACTTGTGAAAATTATTTTCCACATTCTTTCTGTACTGTTTCATATAATTGTCAGGCTAAATCTAGATTTAATTACATTCAGAATCATATTTGGAATTTGAAATTAACCTTATTAGCTTTTTACCAACCTCACTGATTTTAATGGGCCTATTCTAACACAATCTGAATCCAAACTATTTACTATTTTAATGCATACTATTCTGGTCAATTTTAAATGAAGTTAAAGTTACAACTTACAGCATCATATAAGTGTCGTGTTATGACCAACAGGTAATATCACATATTTGAATTACAAGAACTACTTGCTCATTATCCGTAACACATTTTAAAAATGTATTGAGAGCCAACAGGGGCATCCTTTGCCTCACATCAGCAAGCTGCTAGTCTGCCAAGTTTTCTGGAACAGATGAGGCATTTATAACAGAATGAAACAACCATCATGCCTAGAAAGTTTACTAAAAGTGCAAGAACTACAAACAGGCAAGCAAGAGAAGGAAAGGAATCGGAAGATGGTCAGTAGTATACTAGGCATAGCTTTAATCACATCAAAACAAACTAGTTTGCTCACACATATTTAAAAAAAAATTCCCTTACTGTTAGAAGCTTGGTTGTAATTCCTGCATCAACCACAGCTTTGTGCATTGCACGCAGTGTTTCAAGTTCTGGAGCAGCAATAAAAACTACGTAGGGCATAAACTCTGATGTCCGCAACACTTTAAGTGCCTGGAGAGAAAAGAATGAGTTACCCACTCAATTTTTTGGATATTAGGCAGCATCAGCATAACTTTAATATATGCAGTTGTTCATGGCAGCACACAGACTAATATGTATTTTTCCCTATATAACAGTCAGTGTGTTTCAGGTCCCTTCAATCAAACAATGCCATCTATTGGGACACAGGAAGCGTGCTTTCTCTGTCGCAGCATCTACCCTCTGGAACTATTTTTATATATATATATATATATATATATATATATATATATATATATTAAAAAAAAAAAAAACTTGTATTACCGCTCCATCTCCCCCGAGGGGGACTCTGGGCAGTTTACAGTACAACAATTTAAAATCTTTAAAAGTAACTAAAATTTAAAATACATTACAAAACTAATACATTAATATAAAAATCCAATAGGCAATAGATGGTTCTCTTTAAAAGGGCTCTAGCCATCCCCAAGAGGAACTATTCCTATTCCCATTCCCATTCCCATACCACGCGAGGCGGCACAGCCAGGTCTTTAAATTCTTCCGGAAGGATAGGAGCGATGGGGCCTGTCTCACCTCCGGGGGCAGAATGTTCCAAAGAGTGGGTGCCACCACGGAAAAGGCTCGCCTTCTGGACCCCGCCAAGCGACACTCCCTTGACGACGGGAGTGTCCCGTCTAACTATATCTCCCCAGAGATCCATGTAGCTGATGATGTTCTGGAAGTCTTTAAAAACTGGGCTGTTCTCCCAGAGTGTTTGTGGAGCCCTGCTGCTGCTGGTGGTGGGATATGGTGGTGAGGCTGTGTCAGATTCTCTCTGTATTGTTTTTCTGTTTCTTAAACTGTAAGCTGCCCAGAGTTGCTCTAGAGCCAGGTGGCCTCTAAATCTAATTTTAGTATATTTCAATTCTGTTTTACATTTAGCATATCTCAATTACATTTCAGTATGCACTTCAGCAGTGAAAATAGCATTAGAAATATTTTAATATTTGTTTTATTAAAAAAAGCAAAATAAGTAAGTGTAAATAAAAAGTGACTTGCCATACAACACATTAAAGCAATAAAAATGCATATGAGACCCAGCAAATAAATAAAATGTGAGGAAGATTATAGTTAAGAATTAGTCCAGACAAAATCTTGTTAGAAAAGGGAGTTTTTTTATTATGTCAAAAAGAGTGCAAGGTAGCCAGTTTGGTGTAGTGGTTAAGGCATCACGCTAGAAACCGGGAGACCGTGAGTTCTAGTCCCAACTTAGGCACAAAACCAGCTAGGTGACCTTGGGCCAGTCACTCTCTCTCAGCCCTAGGAAGCAGGCAAGGGCAAATGACTTCCGAAATCTTGCCAAGAAAACCGCAGGGACTTGTCCAGGCAGTCGCCAGGAGTCAACACTGACTTGAAGGCATCCTTCCCCTCCCCTCCCCCTCCCCCAAAACCCTATCTTGGAATGGACTGTCAAAGCTCAGGTTTCCTCTAAACCAAGAATTTGCACATAATAATTTGGGCTCAGAGCCACATCAAATTTTGAGGGATATGCAAGGGCAGGGGTGGGGGGACCACTCTCCAAACTGAGTGGAGGTAGGGCAGCAATTAAATTAATACTAATTTCCCTCCCTTCTCCAACCTTTTAATTATTGTGATTGAGCAGTTTCTTTCAAATAACTTTCCAATATATGTATACAAATACAATTCCTAAGCAAAGAAGTTTCCCTCCCACTGCCCCACTGAATTGACTTTAAATCTCTAGTTTTCCAGATGTTAAGGGAGCCAGTTTGGTCTAATGATTAAGGCACTGGACTAAGAACAGAGAAACCTGAGTTCTTGTCCTGCCTTAGGCCCAGAAGCCAGCTGGGTGACTTCTGGGAGAGTCACCCTCCTAAGTTGTAGAAAGCAGTGGTGAATCACTTCTGAAAATGTTGCTAAGAAAATGGCATGGTATTGTCGAAGGCTTTCACGGCCGGAGTTCAATGGCTGTTGTGGGTCTTCCGGGCTGTGTGGCCGTGTTCTGGAAGTTGTGGTTCCTAACGTTTCGCCAGCATCTGTGGCCAGCATCTTCAGAGGGCAGGAGCACAGAAGATGCTGGCCACAGATGCTGGCGAAACGTTAGGAACCACAACTTCCAGAACACGGCCACACAGCCCGGAAGACCCACAACAGCCACAAAATGGCATGGGCTTCTTCATGTAGTCACCAGGAGTCAACCTCAAAAAATAAAACAAAAGAAATAGAGGCTCAGATTTTATCCTTTACCCATCTACTGCTACCACAACACAATCTTGTTGTAATGTTGTAATGTTGTAATGACTACAGCTTTGGAGACAGTAACCAATATTGGCCAAGGAAGGTGGACAAAAATGCAGTAATGGTAGGGAATGTAAGCTCAAGAACTGTCATTATACAGCTCTAAATGCCAATCTATTTGGCCTTTAGCTCAGCTTTACAAGCCACTTTGCATTTCAAAAGAACAATGAAAATTCTACCCCTACAGTGAAGTCATTGGAGCTCCTCTTTCAAACATGTAATGTTCTTGCTCTCCTCCAGAGACAACTGGGAAATCCACAACTTGCCAAGTTCCTCAAGTGGACGGGACTGAATTTTTTAGACTTTTTTTTTCATATTTGCAGTCTTGGAGGGATTATGAATCATAATGGGCACTTAGGCCTTGTGAAGACAGCCTTTAAGACCTGCTAAAATCAGGAAAAAGATCAGTGCTGCTCACCCTGCTGAAGTTGCAACATCACTGGCAACATCATGACGGCAGCCCCCGCCCCTTGCTAGTCTCTTCTGAAATCTGCTCACTGCTCAAATTAATGGAATAACGGAAATTCCAACTCTTAAGAGTTTCTCTGATTTGGTGAGGTGCAAAATTTTCTCTTTGATACTTGGAAATTAAAGTATTACACCAGCATACCTGTGGATTCACATCCAAGATACATGTTCTTCCAGTCTGAACCACTTCGATGATCGAATCTATTTTGGTGCCATAAAGGTTTCCTTCATATTCCCCATGTTCTAAGTATCTTCCTGCTTTAATATCTGCCTCCATTTCACTTCGCGACACAAACCGGTATGCTTGTCCATCTTTCTCATCATCCCTCGGTTTCCGTGATGTAACTAAACAAGTTGACATATGTGCAAAACAACAACATACAAAAGCTACTGCCAGTGTGCTTTTTTAATGTAATAACGCCTGATAGAAAGACACAAGGACCCGAATACAGTAGATTTCCTGTACAAGTAGAAGGGCTCTTCAGTAGTCCAAGGGTGGTTTCCTGTTACCACTCATGAAATGATTCCTATGTTTCAGGAAACATCCCAACCCTCAGGTACAAATCTGGGGGAAGCGCTGGGGGCTGCTGAAGAAAGGAGGACACAAGAAAGCTCCAGAAATTAGGCTTTTAGTCTGGAGCACTTTTTTGATTTGCATTTTTATTTTCCTTCTAAGTTCACGACGCTCCTCATCTGCATCTGGAAAAATAAGTATTTTTTACCTAGCTACCTATAATTAAAACGTTTAAATAAATTTGTATACAATTTAAATACCAATCTGTAGAATTCCTTATGTAATGCATCCCAAAGTATGTTCAGAAGTATTTAATGGGGCTTATTCCCAGGTGAATATGCTTTGAAGCACAACTGCCCATATGTTTGCTGACATTACTTTACTGCCAAACATATAAAACTAAATGGCCAGTGTTAGAAAAACGAACACAATTTCAAGTGCATTTATTCATAGTATTTTAACTTGTAGTTACACTACCTTCTTATTTCATAATGTCAACCTTGAGATGCAGATTATCAGGGACCAGAGAAATATGTTTAATGAATCAATGTAAAAAAACCAAACAAACAGAGGGCTATAAAAACTTACATGGTACTGTGGTTCCAAACTTTGTGGGATTCAGTACAATAAATCTGTTTTTCAGACTTCTTCGGCCAACTCCTTGGGCTCCTATTAAGACCAGTGTTTTTCTTTGAAATGGAGGCATTTTTGCTACTTCCTCATATATCTGAATTTCATGCCGGTCAAATTCTAGATGCAACAGTACATGTTAAAATCAAGGCAATGTGAACATTATATACATTTCATAACTCTAGAGATTACAGTCCACCATGAAGCTCACTGGGTGACTTTGGGACAGTCATTCTCAACCCAATCAATTTCACAGTGTTGTTGTGGGAACAAAATACATTTTGTATTGCACTTAGAGATAAGTGCATAACAAATAAAAATATTAAATACAAAAAACATTTCTTTGGATAATAAAGATATAATAGGAACTAAAGTCGTTGCTAGAGTCTTGCACTATGTAAATATTTCCTACCATTCTTATATTGCTTCTACACCATCCTAACAACTTTGAATTCAACATTAATCTGAAAAGTAATCACTATCCCACACAACCCAAATAATTCAAAGGAGTGATGAGACCCTCTGTGCATTAAACCCTTTCACAATAAGGCAGGATGTAAGGACATCATGAGGCAATTCCAAGGATGCAATCTCAGTCTTTCCATTGGATGCCAAGAAGCAATAGAACCAATATGGAATTTGGCATGAATGAATGAATGAGTTTGTTCGTTTGTTTGTTTGTTTGCAGGGCTTATATGGCCACCTATCTCATATAATGACTCTAGGGGGCTCACAAGAAACCATAAAAATATGGTTAAACACAAAAGTACCCTTCTCCCAGGTGCCTGACCAAACATCCTTGCAGCTCAACCCCCATCCTAACCCAGTGCTTGGGAGAAGAGCCAGGTCTTCATGGCCCTCCAGAAGGCTATAACAGTGGCAATCCCTCAGATCTCAGGTGGGAGGCTCTTCCAAAGGGCTAGGGCAGCCAGCAAGAATGCATGCCTCCGAGGTCCCGTCAGGTGGCAACACTCGAGGGAGGGGACCCGGAGTGCGCCCAGCCTACCTAACCTAGTAGGAAGGGCAGATACCCTCAGGGAGAGGTGGTCCTGCAAGTAACCTGGCCCTGTGCCACACAGGACTTCAAAGATGATAACCATTTATTATTATTTATTCTTTTCCAGCATTGTAGATAGCACAGAGGTATATACAGTAGGCGGCCAGTACCCAACCTGGCCACCGAAAGACATGGCAGAAAGTCCTCTGCAAAAAGTTGATAGGCCTGGGCCAAACATTACAACTGATTTAATTTAAATTTAAGCTTAATTAAAATTAATTAGATATTACATGCTAATATCAGACACATTACAAATTATGATTTGATGACAATTTTGGGAAAGCTCTAGGTGATAGCACATGCAGCCTAGACTTTCAGATTCTACACCTAATTTCATACAATAGTTTTCAAATGATTAGTATGCTGTGAACATAGATAGGTCAACAGAGTAACATTGCTAATTATATGAATGAGGCAATATGTGACAGCTGCAGCTTGTCACAAGGGGTAAAAAATGTTTTCCCCTAGTAGGATTTCTCCTGCTGCATGGTTTTTTTTTTAAGTACTGTATAGGAGCCCTGTGTTCCCAATTACATCTGGGGAAGTTAGATGTAATCGGAAACACGGGGCTCCTATATTATTTTAATACAGTAGTAAAAAAATCATTAATGTGCCCCATTTCAGTTTAGTATTAAAAACTAGGTGCTGAATCTGAGAAGCTAAATTACCAGTGAGTTCAAAGATTATTTGAATTATAAAATAAATTAGCAAACAATATAAATGCAATTTTTATACAGTGACAAGTGATATCACATTGTCTACATGTAGGAAAAGTCAGGTCAATTTAATTTGGAATCATTTCCTGGATTTGTATGTATAGCAAGTGGAGAGCAAAAGATATAATACAACAGCACAAAAATAAAGATAGAATAGAATCTTTTATTAAGCTTTGAAAACTGAATACACATAAAAAAAGCTAAATGAATATAAATAACTTTTTAAAAAGTTCCTGCTAAATTATTTTGCTGTATTCTAGTATATAATGCTGAAATTCACAAACCTGCATTTCTAGTTGTGAGATACATCATTTTTTTCTTCTTTTTACTATTAATTGTTCCACAGAAAGGACCTGAAAACAGACAAGACATTTTAGAAATTACAATTTGTTACGTTACTTTGGAACAAAGTCTTCATTTACTCCATTAAAAACTGTACCACCCTGACTACCCTTGTAACTGCTAAATTTGTTTTATATAGTTATAACAAATTATCTAGACTTGTGGATATAATGTTCTCTATTTAATTTTGTCTATATACCAGCAGGTGGCAGAAAGGCTTCAGAAATTAGCAAGGGAGTAAAATGTTTGGATTCTTAATTTGTAATTATGGACACTATTAAAAGGCTTAATGCACTCCATTATTCATAATGTATGGAACTTGGAGAATGAATGCAATACAAATAATGATATTATTGTGTTCCTTACTCGAATTGTCCCAGTCCCGTCTAACAAACGCTTTTCTCTTTTCTTCCAAGAATTGGCTAGGAATAAGTCCTGCACTTCCTCCTTCTTTGACATGGCTAGCCTGAAATCAAATTAAGCATGTAACAAAATTGATTTTTGCACTAGAAGTTGTAATGTAGCCAAAAGCAATTTAATGTTCAGGTTTGTTCACATCAGCAAGTTGGATGCAAAGCACTGTAACAAAAGTAGTGGGAGATATTTAGAACATACAAATTAAGTGCAGGTATAAGAACAGTTGGGTTTTCTAAAACAGTGATCTCATTTCCCACCCACCTTTCTACAACTGAAACTCATTTTTCAGTAAACATTCTAAAGTGTAGTTTTGATGCTGATTGAAGTCCTAAAACAGTGCATGTTAAAAAATGCAATTTAAAAAAAAAATCTCATCCCAGCCCTTCAGGATCTCTTACATGTTCTAAAAATCTTTAGATACCGATGTCCACAGCAAGCCAACGTGACACCAAAAGTGTACACATCATGTCACAACACATTTTCTGTCACTTGAGCCCCACCCCATGGACATTTGTGCCTGGAAATAAGGTTAAACAATGCAAACTGCCTAACTAATGCAGACCATTCAATCCATAAAAGCCAAATATATCCTGAGGAAACAGATTTATCTTGATAATTTCTAACCATGGAAGGGGAAAGAGAAATAAAGGTACCCTTTCCCCAAATGCTTAGATGAATTCTATGCAAAGTTTCTCTTCCACTTGTATTCCTCCTGAAACATCAAGACTGATAGTCCCTCCCATAACAAGAACCCCAAGGCTAGTTTTGCTGGAATGCACTGGACAAAAATTTAGGAATGTGTCCACATAAATAATCTAACCATTCTTTTCTTGTAACAGATGCTGGAGGATGGCCAGGAACAAATCCAAAGGCATTAACTATTTCCTGTGTCACAGAACTAAGGTAACAAGAACTTTTCCTTCTGTAAATATATCCTTTAGACAAGCCTAACTGGTGCACCAGTAATTTTTGTTATCTCTCACACTATGTCTATGAAGGTTCTCAGTCATCCAGGTGGAATTGTCTGTAGCTTGAATCATGTCAACTGGATTTCTATTTTCTCAGTGGAAACGTTTCGCTCCTTATCCAAGAAGCTTCTTCAGTCTGAGCAAAGTTTGTAAGGGAATCCTTAAATATGTTTCTAGGGTGGCTGTGTGACCTTGCACCTGGGGCTAGGTCATGGCTATTTGAGATGTTTATTTCTAAGTCCCTTTATCATCCAAAGGAGGATCGTTAAGATTACCTTGCTGTTGTTGAGATTGTGAAATGGTCTTAATCTTCCTAGGCACAGAAGACAAAGCAGGAAGGAAATTAGGGGAAAGATTGTGCCTGAGGCCCCCACCTCTATTCAAAGGAGGATTTTCCAAGTTGGCATAAATGGATTCCTTGACCCCTCTTTCAAAATCTTCCCTGTCTAAAATGTGAACATTAATGTCCTCAAATGAGTGTCCTTTTTCCTTTAGATGAAGGTAAACTGCTGACTCCGGTCCTGTGGTGTTGCTCCTCCTGTGTTGGGCCATCCTCCTGTACAAAGGTTGTTTGGTTTCTCCAATGTAGAGCTCAGAGTACTCCTCACTGCACTGAATTGCATACACTACATTGCTTTTCTTGTGTTTTGGAGTTTGATCTTTGGGGTGTACAAGCCTCTGTCTCAGTGTGTTGGTGGGTTTCACACTAACACACACACACGACCCATATTTTTGCATTTTATGCATACGTATTCACACATGCACAAAGAAACCCCTCCCAAAAGCATGGAGGCTTTTTTACTCATAAGTTCCATAAAGACCGCTAATATCCTTTTAGGTTACACTTATATAACAATTAAACAAGTAAACCACATCTGTGTGCCAATAGGATTTGTATAATGACTGAGCATAGCAGTCGTAGATGATCTCAAGACAAGCCTGATAATATCTCCATCTAATATTGGGATATTGTTACAGACAAAATTAAAATTGTGACCATATAGGAGGGATAGACAAATGATCTGCTCCACTTTTATGTAACAGTTCTGAATTTCTGTCTACAATTATATTTAACAGTAATTCCTTGCAACATCCAGAGTATCATTTTTTAAACAAATGCATTATATATTTAATCAGAAGATTGGATTAATGAATAGAAGATGTACATTAAATTTAACAATCTCTAACCTGCCACCAGTTTGGGTCTTCTCGATTTACAATCTGAAGAATTTCTCCCTTGGAAAATTTAAGACCAGCTTCTTTGCATGGAATCAGATTATCATTGAATGGATTATAATCAAAATGACACTTCACAAATACCTGAAACATAATTTTAAAAATACCTTCAGAATAACAATTCTAACAGACTTACAAATGCTTAGCAAATTTGTAAGTTGCTTAGAGTGTAACCATTTTTTGATTCAGCAAAATTCAGGGTCCAGAGAACAAAATTCTGAAAGACAATTAAATTTCTGGCAAAGATTCAAGCTGTGAGAATCACTGGGACATGAATTACTGCTGTTAATCTAGTGGTCATATAGAATCTTATGATTTGTGTTTTAGTCATCCCAATTATTTTTAGATGTTGATATTTTCAGAATGCAGTCCAGCGGGGGCTGAAGCAAAGCCAATATTTTAATTAAGAGTACCAGGATTCAGACTTGCATGGAAGACTATGCCATCTGCCACAGAAGAAAACTGTGTCTCACAGGAGT
Source organism: Charina bottae (assembly GCA_023362775.1). Classification (NCBI taxonomy): domain Eukaryota; kingdom Metazoa; phylum Chordata; class Lepidosauria; order Squamata; family Charinaidae; genus Charina; species Charina bottae. Next base: position 32,860,998 of record JALMGJ010000007.1, read on the forward strand.
AGACAGAAAGGTTACAACTGATTAGTGTCATAAGAAAATGTACTTTTTATGTGTTTGGGTGACTTGCCTTTACATGCAATAATCATCTCAATGATTAATAAAACAATGAAACAATTCTTTATAATACAAAACAATTTAAAATATTTTTGTATAGTTTAACGCTTGTTCAAAGTTCATCAATTTATTTTATTCCACATTTTACAGTAAGTTCTCAGAGTTGTTTTTATTTCATGCAGCATGTTGTACTGTCTTTTATAAACAGCCAACAGTCTTTTGAAAAAAGCATGATTGAAAAGCAGTGAATGCTTGGAATGTCTACAGAAAGGTTCGACACACTTAAACTCAGTTACAAAAGTAATACTTCCCAAATATTTAATCAAAACATTTTAGGTTGATTCAGCAAATCATGGTTCTGAAAAGACAAAATTACTTTTTATGTAGTGAGATTTTATTTTCTTACTTGGGAACTGGACCAAAACTTAGTCAACCACACAGTATAAGCTTTAAAAAATGTTGTTATCACTGCTTAGGCATATTTTTCTACAGATAAGGTTTTAAAATCAATGGAAAGTTGACATCCCAGATATAGAGGAAACATAATTATAATAAATTGTATTCTTACACCCGGAGGCCAGAAACATAGGATACAACCAAACACTGCAAACTGCAACGAGATGATACAAAATTATATAAAACATTAGAATGATTAATACATGGGCTATAACTGGGGAACACTTTGCAGTAATAGATGCCTCATTTTCACTGCTGCTGCACAATATTTTGCTACCACCTGAATAATGGAAGATTTAACATCCGAAAATAATAACATAAAAATTGCCAGTTCACCCAGGGTATTGTTGAAGAAAAGGTAGAATATACACGTTTTGGATATCCCTGTAAATGTCACAGCATAACAACACATGCTGGGCTATTTAAATATCCCCTGTTCTATAAGGGCAGATATGTTTCTCCAATGGGTCTTAAGAGTATCTTCTCTGTAGTAATGCCAAAGGGAGTGTATTATACCTAGTTCAGAAGGAACCTTTCCATAATTTCCATAATGTCACCACAAAGAGGCTAATTTGCCACTCCCCAGGAACTCTTTATCAGCCAGGTCCTACTTCTAAAGAGATAACCTATTTATTTCTGTCTGAATTTCAGTATCATTTTGCCTCTGTAGGAATATACTGTATATTTGGCATGCTCATACCCCAAGGATCTAATGCGCTCTCTGGTAATCCCAATATCTTCTATTTTTGTTCAACGAGATTATTCCACTTTAGTGTTCAGTTCAGTTGTTATTAATGGGAAGAGGCCCGGTGAAACAACTGGAGTTTTAAGTAGTAATTTAGCATTAATCTCCATGTCCTAACCTCAATTTTTGGGCATCCCAATTTCTAACCTAAGGAGGGATCTGACAACCTCTCTTGGTGCAGTGAGTATAGTCCTCAAACATTTAGTCTTGGCTACATCAAGGGTGTTTTTCTCAGTGTAAAGCCCCAGCTGGGCATTTTAGCATGGAAAAATTTCAAAGCACCTGGAACTACGTCACCTCCTTTTGTGAAGAAAAATCATATGATGGCTGTTGCATACCTTAAAATCATCTGAGAGATGTAATCATGATGGGACATCAATTTCCCTTAGAGTAGACCACTCCCAGATATTTAGAAGTATGAACTGTTCTATAAGTTCCCCTCTGTATTCTATCTTTGGAATCACCCTTCTATGTCCAATAGGAGAGTGGGAAATAAGGACTGCATCATCCGCATATAGCAGTACTGAGATCTTGCAGCCTGCTAGTTTAGGGGCATGGCTATCTGCTTTGTTCACCATTTCAATCATAGAGTTGATGAACTGATTAAACAAGGCAAGGGCTAAAATACATCTCCAATGCATACCATGCTACACCTGTATTTCATTAGAGAGTAGCCCTTGATTATTACACCTTACTCCCAAGGAAAAGGTAGCATACAGGTTCTGAATCAACTGGAGGAGCTGTCTCTCCATGGTGGTGTTCTTGAGCTTATCCCATTGAATCTTCCTACCTACGGAAATCAAAGGTGACTTTAAAGTCCAAAAATGGCACATATAAGGATGGTTTTAAATTATTCACATATTTCTGAATAAGGTGGCATAATACCAGAATATGGGCAACAGTTGATCATCCTTCCTTAAAGCCACCCTGTTTATCCCCTAGGATTCCTTCTAGAATCCATCCATGACTGACATTCATTGTTCAGATGCTGATTTATACATTTATACGTTTGATTGCTTCAGGCCAAATACAGTCATTGCCACTTGCCAGGCTTAAGTCCCTCTATCAAAATATTTAACCACTCCTCCCAGAGTGACGGGGGGTTCTTCCCAGATATAAAATTCTAAGTCAAGAGTTTAGAGAAGAAAACTAAGCAAAAATAAGGTGCGTTGTATATGTGTACATATTTGTACACAGGGCAAGAAAGAATGAATTAAGCATTAGCTATGTTTGCCACATTGAGTTGACCAACATATATTTTAAAAGGGAGATAAAAATCTAATTATTATTATTATTATTATTACTGCAACGCGCTCTACATGGGGCTACCCTTGAAGAGTATCCGGAAGCTTCAGATGGTCCAGAATGCGGCTGCACAGGTAGTTCTGGGTGCTATAAGATCAGCACATGTAACACCGCTACTCTGTGAGCTGCATTGGGTACCAGTTTGCTTCCGGATCCAATTCAAGGTGTTGGTTATCACCTTTAAAGCCCTACATGGCATGGGACCAGGGTATCTGAGGGACCGTCTCATCCTGATCATATCTACCCGCCCCACCCGATCATGCAGGGAGGGCATGCTTCGGATCCCATCACTAAAAGAATTCCATCTAGCGGGGTCCAGGAGGCATGCCTTCTCTGCGATAGCACCCGCCCTGTGGAATATCTTGCCCCCTGAGGTAAGACGGGCACCCTCGCTCCTGGCCTTCAGGCCTAAGTCGTTAAAGACCTGGTTCTGCTGCCTTGCCTGGAACGAAGGACATAATAGTTCCTCCTGGGGGTGGTTAGCGTAATAATATCCTCCTTTTAAGAACATATCATCTTTTGGATTTTTTATTTTTATGGTAGTTTTAAATGTATAGGCTTTTAACTTTTATATTGTGATTGTAAACCGCCCAGAGTCTACCATGGTAGAAATGGGCGGGGATAAATCCAAATAATTAATAAATAAATAAATAAATAAATAAAAATAATAATAATAATAACAACAACAGTAACATGCATCTTTTCATACACTTGAGTTGTGGTCAGCTACAGCCTTACAATGCTTGCATTCTGAATGAAAGAAAATCCTATAATTATGTGTAACTACAGTACATTTACATATCTATTTTAAGTGGCTCTTAGCAAAATATTAACTGCAGACAGCTGTCACCTTTAAATATGACCGTAGCTGGGATAATTAACATATTTGATTAGACTCAGGAAAGAAAACAAATTAACATTCACTATATAGCTTCAAATCAAGGATGGTACTACTAACCTGTTGGGGAACAATATTATCTCTGTAGCTAGGAAGAATCTTCAGAGTGACACTACCACTAATACTCTTCAGGAGTTCTTGCAGTTCTTTTGGATTGTTTCCAACTTCATGACCGTTAACCTCTTTAATGATATCACCTACATGTAGGAGACCCTGTCGGTCTATCATTCCTCCATGAAGGATTCTTGCAATCACCAGGTCATTATTCTCCACCCTAAATGTCACACCCTAAACGAACATTTGAAGGGCATCAGAGTTTATCTCTGAAACATTTATCCCCATTTCAGAACTAGAATCTTAACACCGTGATTTCTTATTAGTTGACATCACATAAGAGCTGTTAAAACTTGTACACTGTTATGATCCTGAAATCCAAAAGCAAAAGAGTATTTCATATAAGGAACTGACTTACAAACATGGATTTCTCACATTTTCAACTTACTGAACACAATCATTTTAATCATTATCTAACTTAACATAAATTTATTCATCTACTCTATTCACTGGTTGAAGAACATACATACAGAGATTAAAGCAAGTCTTTAATGTTTCTTCTCCCTAGAGAATATTAGTAGGTGTTTTCACTGAAATTCGTTGTTCCCTCTTTCTTATACACTAACACACTAAAAGACTTGCAGCCCCCCCCCCCCAAAAGCTCTGGATTGCCCCAATATATAAAAACAAGTCTTCAGAGAACTATTCCTCTCCCACTTCACTTTTATGTTTTAGTTTCTACTCAAAAAGCATTTTACCATCTTACAATTTTAATTAAAGAAACAACAGAGATAGATTACACAAGTCTGTCAAATATACTTCATATTTAAGGGGGAAAAGAATTTCATACTTACCAGGGGCTCTCCTGCTCTTTTATGAATGCCAAGTATACGAATAGCATCTACTGGTACTATCTGATTGTTCACTGAAGCATTATTTATTTCTGGACTAGAGGGAGGAGACTCATAACACTTTGATGCCACAATATCATGAGCTTCTAAGAGTGACTGCAAATAGAGAATGAATGAGATGATGTATTTAATACACTTTTTTCAGCTATATTTGGCCAATACTTACACAGAATAATTTCTAGGCCATTCTTTGGTAATCCAGTATGGTTCTGTAATATTAATATGGCAACTCCTCAATTTTGTAAATAGCAGTTGCAAAATTTGATAAGCTCTATTCATAATACACACAGAGAAATTCTAGGATTTTTTTAAAAAAAGATGCTTATTTTAGCATATTTTCTTTAGCTCAAAGCAATGGACATGATAGCTCAAAGCAATGGACATGATCCAGTTCAGAGAAAAAGTTAAGTCATGCTCAAATCTGAAATAAATTAGAAAGAAATGGTAACTGAAGTTATCAATCAATCAATCTTTAGATCTGAACCAAAAAGTATTTAAAAACAAAACCTATTTTGATACATTTTACAGCAACTGAAAAAAAGTATATTTAATTGTTAAGACTAGAAAATATACTTACCAGAAAGTGTGGCTCCTTTAGTATACCAACCAATTCTGCAATATTTTCATCTTTGTTTATTAATGGACTGATATCTTCAAGAATCCCATTGACCAACTCCAGATTGTTATCACTCACAGCCTCAAGTTTAGAATCTTCCAGTCGTTCATGAGCCTATGAAAATTACAGAGCAAGACATACTAACAAGAAAAGTGTGTTTGATTTACCATTTATTTTACAGTATCTACAAGGTATTTTGATAACAACTCTGGTTGACCAACTTATATTGCACTTCCTGCAAATTGTTATTTCATGTGTTATGTCGATGAAGGTTCTCAGTCATCCAGGTGGAACAGTCTGTGGCTTGAATCATGTCAACTGGATTTCTATTTTCTCAGTAGAAACGTTTCACTCCTTATCCAAGGAGCTTCTTCAGTCTGAGTAAAGTTAGTAAGGGAATCCTTAAATATGTTTCTAGGGTGGCTGTGTGACCTTGCACCTGGGGCTAGGTCATGGTTATTTTAGAAATAAACATCTCAAAATAACCATGACCTAGCCCCAGGTGCAAGGTCACACAGCCACCCTAGAAACATATTTAAGGATTCCCTTACTAACTTTACTCAGACTGAAGAAGCTCCTTGGATAAGGAGTGAAACGTTTCTACTGAGAAAATAGAAATCCAGTTGACATTATTCAAGCCACAGACTATTTCATGTGTTGTAATTTAGGATTTTTATCTTTGCTTCAAGACCCTTCAAAACAGCAGTTCAGTTAAATACAACATGCAAATATACTTTTCTGAATAGTTCTATTTTTACTCCTAGTAGCCAAAGTAAGATAACATGGTTAATACACAGACCTTTGGAAGCAGTAAGGCATAACTATGCTTTGGAATCTGGTTTAATAGATATTTTCTCACCACAGGTAATGATGGAACTACAGTGACTAGATGTCTTACAAAAGAAAATATTACATTAAAAATATATGTACCATCATAAATGGATGTAATATTGAATGAATGGCATTCTTAGGATAATCAAGTTGGCAAACTAGAATCATCATTATTTTACATCTGCTTCCTTGCAGTGTCTACTTTTACCATAGAAGTCAGAAGATATTCTGCTTTAAAAATGCACAGGGATACCAGTTCCTAAGACTTGAAGCATTACTTGATAAGCCTGAAAACTTAATGCAAGGGAAATGAGACTTTACTGAAGTCTAGAAGATGAAGTTAAGGGACAATTTAATGGTTGCTCAAAAATTGCCAGAGCAATTAAAGTAGTTATATCTGGAGGGCCCCATATTTGGGGACACTTTAGGAACTATGTGATCAGAAAAATGTATCCAAAGGCTTCATATCCTTTTGCATATCAGATTATACACTAGATACTGGCAATATTTGCAACTGGGCCCCATAATTCAGCCTCCCAACTTTCTGAAGGGCCACAAGAAGCCATTTGGTGACATGTGACACTATCATATAGGGCAGGGGTCGGCAAACTTTTTATCCCGGGAGCCATTTTGGCATGCTCGTGCACATTTTGAAATGCTCGAGAGCCAGGGGGCGGGGTTTGCGGGCGGGGGCCAATCGCGTGGAAGGGGGCGGGGTTTGCGGGCAGGAGCCAATCACGTGGAAGGGGGCGGGGGGCTCACGGAGGGCTCACGGAGGGAGGGGGCGCAGCCAGCGGCTCCGCGAACCCGCCCCGGCCGCCCCACCGGGAGTGGCGGAGAAACAGCTGCCACCCTCCAGCCGGCAGGACGGGCGCGGGAGAGCGGAAGGCTGCGCCCTCTCCGCCGGGCGGGACCCGCACCTCCTTCCCTGCGGGCAGGCGAGGCAGGGAGAGAAGGGGAGACAGAGGGGCTCCCTCTCCGGCCTCTGCGCCCCTTCAGGCCCGTCTCTCCGAGGGGGGCGGCGGGAGGGAACTCCCCGTCCAAGGGGAAGCGCTGGGAACAAGCGGCGGAGGTTGGCCAGCTCCTAGAGCGGCTGCCGCGGGCAACTTCTCCGCTCTGCCCGGCTCAAAACCTGGGGCGCGGGAGAGCGGAAGGCTGCACCCTCTCCACCGGGCGGGACCCGCGCCTCCTTCCCCGCCGGCGCCCGAGCGCAGACACCAGCCGGGACCCCGCGCGGAAGATGCCGCCTTCCGCGGGCGGGCGAGGCAGGGAGAGAAGGGGAGACGGAGGGGCTCCCTCTCCGGCCTCTGCGCCCCTTCAGGCCCGTCTCTCCGAGCGCACTGAGCGAGGCCCGGCACGGCAGGGAGGCACTGCTGGCCCGGGACGCGGCGCTGTCGGAGGCGGCGCAGGAGCGGCTGCAGGGGCTGCTGCGACTGGAGATGGCACTGCTCCGCGGCATCCAGGCGAGGGCGTGGGCCCGGAACGCGAGCGGCAGGGCGGCGCAGGGCGAAGAGCCGCCTGCTCTCCCCCTTGGCCGCCTCTGGTCCGAGCCTGGCTCGGCTCCCCCGGCCGCCGCAGGGCTCGGGTTAGCGGGGGGAGAGGAGGCCGAACGGCGGGGTGGGGGGATTGATGGGGCGGGAGGGTGCACCCGGAGGGCCTCCCGCGGCCGCTTCTCCAGGAGCGCCTCCAAGGCGGGTTGCAGAGCGCGCGCTGCGCCCATGGGAACGCAGTTTCTCCCCTTTGCTGTGCTCTGTAGAATGTTGCTAAACCGAAAAGGGGCTTCTGTTATTGCTTCGTAGGCATGCGTGCAAGGAAGCAGGGTGATGGAGGAAACGCTGTGTAGGGCTAGGGGTGTTAACTTCCTGTGGCACGATTGTACCCACCCCTAACCTTCGCCGGCTCCGTCCCCCCGCCGCCACCGCCCTGGCCAGGCCCCCTGCGCCGCCCTGCCGCTCGCGTCCCGGGCCCGCGCCCTCACCCAGTGCCTGGATGCCGCGGAGCAGCGCCATCTCCAGCCGCAGCAGCCCCTGCAGCCGCTCCTGCGCCGCCTCCGACAGCGCCGCGTCCCGGGCCAGCAGCGCCTCCCTGCCGCGCCGGGCCTCGCTCAGTGCGAGAGCCGGGGGGGGGTTTGCGGGCGGGGGCCAATCGTGTGGAAGGGGCGGGGGTGAGTTCAGCTGCGGAAGAGCCACACTCAAGGGGCCAAAGAGCTGCATCTGGCTCGCGAGCCGCCATTTCCGACCCTTGATATAGGGTATAGGGTTGTTTTTGTTGTTTTGCAATACTGTTTAGGTGGGGGGCGGGGGGTAAGGGTAGACCTGGGAGAAGAACACCTCCCAGAGAGGATCTTTTCTCCTTCCTAACTCTAAAACCACTCAGAACGCCCCAGAACAGACTAAAATCATGTTGCTACAATTCAGCAACTTTTGCTGCTGAATTACAGCAGTGCAATCTTGGGGGTACTGTGGAGCTTCCTACAGCCTGCCCATCTCCATGATAGCTATCTCATAGTCAATTCTTCCCACCCAATGCACCAGGGATTTCCAAGGGGCTAGTCTATATGAGAAGGAGCACCAACCATTCTGAAATTAACAGACATAAATAAACATTTCATACCTTAGCAAGTGATTTTACAATAGGATTCTCCATAATTCCTTTCAAAAAAATAAGGTCTATTTCTTCAGCTCCTGATGATGAGGGTAAATCAGGAAGATTATCCAAAACTTGCTGCATTGCTACTGAAAAGAAATATATACAGAGAAAATACTTCAGCAAAGGTTGTGTCTTTAAAAGTCAGATTTATTACAGCAAATATATTGTCTATTTGCCTTTAAAATAATTGTGTGACCAGCCACTTAAAGGCCAAGCACCCATCCTTATCTTATTCAATGTTATTTTTGAGAAACATTTGAAAAGCTAAAAAAGCACTGAGAAGCCTTTGGCACCTTAAAAGTTAACAAATGTACATGTAGTCCTCTCTTAATGACTACCCTGTTTAGCAACCAAAGTTATGATGGTGCTGAAAATGTTTCACTTAATGACTGTGTCGCTTAGTGATGGAGTTGCCAGTCCCAATTGTGGTCGTTAAGCGAAGACTAACTGTATATGAGATAAATGCTTGTGCTTTCAGTCCACAAAAATGGGAAAGGGTGAGGGCTCTTCATCCATTTCCTCACCTACTTTTGAGATAGAAAAAAGCAAATGGTGGTGATTTTCTTACAGAGTGGGAAAGATCTTAGGAGTGAGGAGTCAATCCTGCCAACTTCCATTCATTGCCCATTAGATATAGCTAAATACCCATCAGACAGTTAGGAATTGTTGAAGCATGTAGAAGGACAATTCTAAAATGCCAATAAATGCCAATAAATCCATAGCAACCCACCAGTCCATTTATAAGCCACAATTTATTGAAAAAATAAAAAGAGAGTAGAGAAGATACTAAAATACATATTACAAAAGTAAGCATCCCATATCAGAGTAGGTCTAGTAGATCTACATGCTGAGATAAGATTCCATAGTCCGATTACTTAACTCACAGTTTCTAATTTCAACAGTAGTGGTTTAAATGTGCATTACTGCAATGTAAGAAAAAAAAACTTAGTATCTAACACTAATGTTATCCTTCAAGTGAATTTAATTGTGTATGTATGTGTAAGTGCAATAAAGCAATTCATAGGTAAAAAGCACCAATGTAAAAACTGGTCAAGCCAGGAGCACTGGACCGATATGGTGGTAACTACTGATCCTCATTTTGTGCAAAGATGGGCATGATAAAGGACAAAAAAGGCAGGGACCTAACAGAAGCAGAAGAGATTAAGAAGAGGTGGCAAGAATACACAGAAGAACTATACAAGAAAGATCTTAATATCCCTGATAAATATGATGGTGTGGTCACTGACCTTGAGCCGGACATCCTAGAGAGTGAAGTCAAGTGGGCCTTAGGAAGCATTACTAACAACAAAGCTAGCGGAGAAGACAGTATCCCAGCTGAGCTATTTAAAATCCTAAAAGATGATGCTGTTAAAGTGCTGCACTCAATATGCCAACAAATTTGGAAAACTCAACAGTGGCCACAGGATTGGAAAAGGTCAGTTTACATTCCAATCCCAAAAAAAGGCAATGCCAAAGAATGTTCAAACTACCGTACAATTGCGCTCATTTCACATGCCAGCAAGGTTATGCTCAAAATCCTACAAGCTAGGCTTCAGCAGCATGTGAACCGAGAACTACCAGAAGTGCAAGCTGGGTTTCGAAGAGGCAGAGGAACTAGAGATCAGATTGCCAACATTCGCTGGATCATGGAAAAAGCAAGAGAGTTCCAGAAAAACATCTACTTCTGCTTCATTGACTACGCTAAAGCCTTTGATTGTGTGGATCACAACAAACTGTGGCAAATTCTTAAAGAGATGGGAGTACCAGACCACCTTACCTGTCTCCTGAGAAACCTGTATGCGGGTCAAGAAGCAACAGTTAGAACCGGACATAGAACAACCGACTGGTTCAAAATTGGGAAAGGAGTACAAGGCTGTATATTATCACCGTGCTTATTTAACTTATATGCAGAGTACATCATGAGAAATGCCGGGCTGGATGAATCACAAGCCGGAGTTAAGATTGCCGGGAAAAATATCAACAACCTCAGATATGCAGACGATACCACCCTAATGGCAGAAAGTGAAGAGGAACTAAAGAGCCTCTTGATGAGGGTGAAAGAGGAGAGTGCAAAAGCTGGCTTGAAACTCAACATTAAAAAAACCCAGATCATGGCATCTGGTCCCATCACTTCCTGGCAAATAGAAGGGGAAGAAATGGAAGCAGTGACAGATTTTATTTTCTTGGGCTCCAAGATCACCGCAGACGGTGACTGCAGCCATGAAATTAAAAGACGCTTGCTCCTTGGGAGGAAAGCTATGGCAAACCTAGACAGCATATTAAAAAGCAGAGACATCACCTTGCCGACAAAGGTCCGTATAGTTAAAGCTATGGTTTTTCCAGTAGCAATGTATGGCTGTGAGAGTTGGACCATAAGGAAGGCTGAGCGCCGAAGAATTGATGCTTTCGAACTGTGGTGCTGGAGAAGACTCTTGAGAGTCCCTTGGACTGCAAGGAGGTCAAACCAGTCAATCCTAAAGGAAATCAACCCTGACTGCTCATTGGAAGGACAGATGCTGAAGCTGAAGCTCAAATACTTTGGCCACCTAATGCGAAGAGAGGACTCACTGGAAAAGACCCTGATGCTGGGAAAGACTGAGGGCAAAAGGAGAAGGGGACGGCAGAGGATGAGATGGTTAGATAGCATCACCGATGTAATGAACATGAATTTGAGTAAACTCCGAGAGACAGTGGAGGACAGGAAGGCCTGGCGTACTATGGTCCATGAGGTCACGAAGAGTCGGACACGACTAAACGACTGAACAACAACAACTGATCTTCATTAGTAATTTAATGCACATTAACATACACTAATGCTAGCATTAATTTTTAACGATTAAAATAATTATAACACCACTGAAAACAAATGCACAGTAATTGAGTACAGCAGACATCCCTAGGCTTTATTTCTGTAGTGATCAGAGGCAATCAGAGGAAAAATTAATCATCCCTTTTAAAAGACAAAGCACATCAAACAGGAAGTAACAAACTTGTTAAAACTAAAATATTGTATTGTATTGTATAACTACAATATTGCCCACAAGGACGATCTCAAAAACACAGCTTCAAGAGCTCATGAAGAGCTACTCGCACTACACATTCTCTTCACAACAGTTTTCACTGAATAACACTTTAACGCCTACAGTACATTCTTAATATCTCCTCGCTTAAAAGGGGAAAAATATTTTCTGGCATATTACTAAGTAGAAAATTTTAACCATGTGGTGCCATTCTCAAAATGAACATGTGTCATACAATGGAAGCTTTTTTAAAAAGTTGCTATAACCACACTTTACAATCAATGCATCCCCATCTCCTTCCAGCAAACAAGCTCTCTTTGAAAAGCTTGTGTAGGAGGCTAATGACAGTTACATTATGCTTTCACAAATTCTGACAGAATTTTTTTCTTTAGTTGATAAGCCAAGATTGTTGTCAACCGTACCAAAATTTCAGGAACTTAATGTACTTTTATTAATAAAAAAATGAAGACCAGTTTGGTCTAGTGGTTAAGGCAACGGGCTAGAAACCAGCAGACTGTGAGTTCTAGTCCCACCTTAGGCATGAAAGCTGGCTGGGTGACCTTGGGCCAGTCCCTGTCTCTCGCCCCTAGGAAGGAGCCAATGGCAAACCAGGAGATTGAGAGTTCTAGTCCCGCCTTAGGCATGAAAGCCGGCTGGGTGACCTTGGGCCAGTCATTTTCTCTCAGCCCAACTCACCTCACAGGGTTGCTGTTGTGGGGGAAATAGGAGGAGGAAGGAGTATTAGGTATGTTCCTCACCTTGAGTTATTTATAAAAGTACTAATGGTGGGATAAAAAAAAAAGACCTAGGAGCTGTGTAGGTGGCAGCAAGAAATTCAAATTCCTTATCTAGATTAAAATCAATAAATTGTACTAAGACGACTTTAAGCTGTTTTTAATACCTAATCTATCGAAAAGATGCATGTGAAATGTTTCTCAAACACATTTGTACAATATCTAAATTTCTGCACAACTCTGAGGTAACAGAACAACATACAAAGCAGCATCCTAAAATGTACTATCCTGGAAGTCAAATGCTGCAAACTTGGGGAAAATGTTCAATACTCAGAACACAGTTTTAATTTGTTAACAGGGAAAAATGTTATTTGCATGTATAAATGTAAAAAGAAAAAGAAAAAAAGCTGCAACATGCTAAAAAAGTATGAGATTACATAGATGACCACAGAATGTGGAAAATATATCCCCAAACCAGCATTTTTCATAATCTGCTTCTGTCCAGAGGTATCTGAATACAGTATGACTTCTATTATATGACTGGCCATGCTGTCAAGGAATTCTGGGAATTGCAATTCAACCCTTCTGGAAAGCACAAGGTTGGGGAAAAGCAATCAGCTTTTTCTAGGGAAATAGCATTGTATTGACTACAGACTACAATTCACTGTTCCTTTCCAAGCTCACTTAAAGCAGTGTTTCTCAACCTTAGCAACTTTAAGATGTGTGGATTTCTGGTTGGGGAATTCTGGGAGTTGAAGTCCACACATCTTAAAGAAATCCTTTTCTTGACCTTCTTCTGTGTAAATAAACAGCCTTTTAAGTAATTAGTGTGCCAGTCTGCCTTCTCTTCTCAAGGCTAAACATTCCTAGTGCCTTCAATTTCTCTTCATACCTAATCATTCTTTTTGCCTTTCTCTGTACTTGTTCAGCTTTATCTAAATCATTTCCCAAATCTAAACATATTTGATGTCAAGAGTACCACTGCAGAACAACCTGTCTTATTTTCCATAATTTTGAAATTATACTTCTGTTGTTCATATTCACTTTGTGATCAACTACAATTGCAAAATCCTTTTCATATGTCCTATTGCAATGTCCTATATCATGCATCCCATTCCTATGCATTTAATTTCAGTTTCCTAAGTAAAATTTCCATTTGTCTGCACTAAATTTCATTGTTACTTTTAGCCCATTTTTCTGAAAGTATCAAAATTGTTTTGAATTCTATTTCTGTCTTCTGAAGTATTACTTTTCTAACACAATTTTGTGTCACTTGTGAATCTGATAACCATTCCCTTCACCTCTTCATGAATAAAAATGTTGAAGAGTAAGAACTTAGGACTGAACCTTGTATTTTACAGTTATTATTTGTACTATGACAATTGTTCATGGACTAAAATGTGACCATCAGTAAGCAAGATTTTTGGTATCTTTCTAAATTGGGACATACAATGAGATTTTTGGCCCATCTAAGCTAGCAGTGTCAAAACAGGCAGCAGCTCTTTTAACAACTGCAACTGTGTTCCAGTTCTATCTGGAGATACCAGGGATTGAACCTGTAATTCGGCTGATTCTGCATGCAAATCATGTTTTTTATCTTGTAACAGATTGTACTGTTGGTCTGACCCCAATCCAAATACACTGAGATGAATTCATTACGTCAGTTGCAGTTTGTTCCCACTGAAATCAGTTGGGAATGTTAATTATTATTTATAGCCCACTGATTTCACAACCCTACTTTATACTGGAATCCCACTCTTTATTTATGCACAAGACAGTACATATTAACAATAGGCAAACATAAGACCTACATAATGTACTTTATTTTTATTAACATTCCAAGATTAACCAACAGGAGGCATATAGAGAGAGCAACTCACAATATGTAAAAATTAACTAAAAGGATGCATTTGAATAGATAAACAGTGCAACAATACAATCAATAGCAGAACAAATATTGCAATTCCTTCCTCATAAAAACCTCATTCTGGTCTAAACTATCCAAGGCATCTTCCTAATGTTTTAGATTACAACTTCTGTAATCCCTTGTTATTAGCCATAGGTAGCTGGGAATGTTGGGACATGAAATTCAAAACATTTGGGAGGGGGGTGTAACCAGGTTGCCTCTCTTATTCTAATTTGTAAAATACCAGGTTTTGACTTCAGCCACTCCATTCATCTTCCGCTGTTTTTTTTTGGTTTTGTTTATTCGTTCAGTCGCTTCCGACTCTTCGTGACTTCATGGACCAGCCCAAGCCAGAGCTTCCTGTCGGCCGTCGCCACCCCCAGCTCCCACAAGGTCGAGTTAATCACCTCCAGAATATCATCCATCATCTTGCCCTTGGTCGGCCCCTCTTCCTTTTGCCTTCCACTTTCCCTAGCATCAGCATCTTCTCCAGGGTATCCTGTCTTCTCATTATGTGGCCAAAGTACTTCAGTTTTGCCTTTAATATTATTCCCTCAAGTGAGCAGTCTGGCTTTATTTCCTGGAGTATGGACTGGTTTGATCTTCTTGCAGTCCAAGGCACTCTCAGAATTTTCCTCCAACACCACAGTTCAAAAGCATCTATCTTCCTTCGCTCAGCCTACCCAAATGACATCAACATGTCCCTATGAATTCTATGGAAGAGTTTGAATTCCATTTTTGTTAAGTGTTATAGCTGAGGTCAAGAAGGCTAGAATTCCCGTGGTTATTTCAACTTCCTCTGTTGTGTATAAATAAGACTCCCGTTCAAAAGTCATTATGAGTTTTTTGGCCTTGGAGGACTAATTCTTTATTTGTCACTTTTTGTAACAGGACAATGTTATGTATGTATGTATGTATGTATGTATGTATGTATGTATTTATTTATTTATTTATTTATTTATTTATTTTGATATTTATACCCTGCCTATCCCCTCCCTAATGGAGGACTCTAGGCGGCTTACAACCATATATATACATCAATTATACAATTCACCATTTAACCGCGCGTGAGGGGAGGGGGTAAGGGAACCGACTCTTTCAGGCTCTGGACTACAATTCCCAGGATGCCTTGAGCCGGCTGCTGACGTCCTGTAGCTGTTGCATCCGGGTACGTCATCACTGCTGCCATTCGATCTTCCTCCGATCCTCTCCTCCGGTGGTACCGACTTCCCGACAGGATGCCAGCAAATTAGCCCACTTAAGGTGGTACCCATTTATCTACTTGCAAAGCTTTCGAACTGTTGGGTTGACAGGAGTAACCATAAGTTATGACCATAGTCCTAACTTTGAATGATAAGGCACACTCCCTTTGTTTGCGATTCAGAGTTACGTACTATCTTAAACCATTATGTTCACATCCATCATTCATTTTTTCTTTAAATCATGCCCCATTATAAATCTGTATATATCCATATAAGTTTCTAATATAAATAATTACCACCCATTTCCAAGTAGGAAATAAAAACACAGTTTCAAGTTGATGCCACTAACACAGTATAACATACTATAATAAACAATAATTGACAACAATTGTGTCTCTCAAAAAGGAAAACAAGATCTCCTTAAAAAGGTAAATTTTCTGAGTTAAGCAAAATTCCTGTTGACTTTGGACACACCCATGTACTTTTTTTGACAAAAATATGGAAGTTGTTTGCCATTGCTTTTTCAATTGCTGTTTCAATTGGTGTTTTTTTCAATTGCCAGTCTAGCCTATCACTCTGGTATTTACTGTTGGCCTCCCAGCAGCTTTTCAGTATCAGCCACATTCAGCTAGGTACTGTCATGTTTACTGGGATGTAAATAAACTTATTAAGTTAATGTCCTCTAAGCTTGACTTCAATGTGATAATCAGTATAATCAGTTTCTAAGACACATGTAGCAATGAATTTGTTACTGATAATGCAAAACTTTAAAAATGTAGTCTTAAGAACACTTTAAGGATGTTTGCATTTCCTCTCCATATTGGTGAACAACGAATTAAGATAGTCCTCGTTTAGCAACTGACTCACTTAGCAACCATTCAGTTATGACATTGATGAAAAAGTAACTTTGTGACCAGTCCTCACACTTACCACCTTTGCAGGTCTGTAAAACAAAGGAAAGCTGAAGCAAGATCATAAGCAGTCAGAGTTTTACTTTGCAAGTGCTTCACTTAATGACCAAGTTGCCAATCCCAATTGTAGTCACTAAACAAGGACTACCTGTAAGACTATCTGCTCTTGACATGTCTAATTCTTTTCTTAATCCTGCCAGATTATTGTACTCAACAACATATTCCAAAATTTAATCAATAACCAATTAATTGTATGCCATTGATCACCCTGGTTTGGGATCCTTGGAAAAATAATTCAAATGCACCTTTAGGCTGTGGTATGAATGCATATTTCAATGTAAGTTTCAATACAGTGTGCAACATGAGAACAACACCCCCCTTAATGGCGGGGTGTGGGTGGGAGAGAAAGCTTGGGTTATTTTGTTAAAACTGGCCAAAAAAGAAGAAGAGATAAATGATGTATAAATGATGTAGCCTCTTGCTTCCTGGTAATTTACCACAAACTGTCAAAAATCTGGAACTATATTATGACAAATTAAATGAAAGAGTTGGACACCTTCAATATATAGCAAATTTAATCTATTTTGTTTATCGCTGGGTTATATTCAATAATAAAAGCCACTGTTCTTTCCATTCTTCAATTCCTCCAAACCTAGGCTGAACGTAATGATCTGGCCAGTTAAGTTGATATGATAAGTGTGTTAACGTAAGGAAAGCCACACATTATTGGATTTTTATACACCAGCATTTCCTACCCAGATCCCTGGTCTTGGCCTTTCAGAATTTCCAGCCAGTATGGCCCTTGCTGAGAATTCTGGAAGTTGAAGTCCACACATCTGGAGGATGCATCAATTATTGGAGTAAATATTAAATAGCAGTTTTGTAGCAGGTATTGTGTGTCTTAACAATGTATTCATTTGGCTTAAGAAAAATGACCAGAATTCCACCAAACATTTTGTCTTGTATTTTGTAGCACAAGAGGCCACAGCTCATAATGGGGGCAGTGAGATCCTACAACCCTTCTGGCATCCTAAAAGTGGATGGGGCCACTCTACAGCACCTTTTTGCTATTTGCAGGGGATCTAAAAGGCAAATAGGATACTTCAACCTCAGCAATGATCTACAAATATGACTGGCTTGTTCCTTTAAAACAAGGACTAGAAATTGAATTCATCAAGGGAGTGAAAGATTATGCAACACTGATACTATCCACTGGAATTAAAAGTTTGCTATTTGCTACAAGAAAAAGATAAACTTATTGTATGCATATTTTTTGCACCATTTGAAAATTTTCCTTTCGTTGATTTTCTACTACCGCCAGGCAATAACCTAAACTGAGTCGAGAAGCACGGCAAGACTCAATGCAATTTTGCTGATATAGATGCAATATGCTTTTCATAGTCCATACCTATTAACAGACAAATTACATGGTTTCAGAAGGACCTCATTTTCTACTGGCATAAAAACCTAGGTGGATTGTATCCAATACAGTATCACACTCAAGAATTATATAAACAAGCACTATAAGATATTCTCCAAATGGCAAACTGCAGTTTTTCCCTTTATCAACTTTCAAATATTGACAGCAAGAGGGCACATGATAGCTTTACCATCAAAAGTAAGTTTCTCCCCAGATGTAAAGAATTAGGCCTAGAGATTGAACAAAAGTATGCACTCCTGATAAAGTACTGTGAACAATGTCAGTCAGTCCCTCAGATAATCCACCCAGGGCATGCTCTACGGAGAAGGCGAAAAGAGAGCTTCATAGATAGATCCCCAAGAATAGACTTAAAAAAGAAAATGTTTCAATCAACAATCTACAAATAAAGGTGCAACACGTTATTTTATTTTTATCCCTTTATTATTTTTTAGAAATAACTCAAGGTGGCGAACATACCTAATACTCCTTTCTCCTCCTATTTTCCCCACAACAACAACCCTGTGAGGTGAGTTGAGTTGGGCTGAGAGAGTGTGACTGGCCCAAGGTCACCCAGCCGGCTTTCATGCCTAAGGCGGGACTAGAAATCACAGTCCCCTGGTTTCTAGCCTGGTGCCTTAACCACTAGACCAAACTGGCTCTCAATAACTGTTACCCATTTCAGAGTGTATACAGGTAGTCCTTGTTTAGCAACCATAATTGGGATTGGCAACTCAGTCACTAAGCACCGCGGTTGCTAAGTGGAAAATCACGTGACTGTGATGGGCTTATGGCTTACTTCCCCTTCAGTTAAGTGGAGCGCCACAGTTGCTAAGTGAAAAATCAAGTGACCACAACTTACAATTATACCTCTCCTTCTCTATTAACTCTGCATGTCACAAGCCGGTTGCAAAGCACGCAAATGGCGATCACTTGACTGCAGGACGCTGCAACCATTGCAAATGCGAGGACTGGTTGCAAAGTTATTTTTTTAGCACTGTTGTAACTTCAAACAGTTGCTGCACAAGATGGTCAGTAAGCGAGGACTACCTGTAGTTGACTTTTCTATGCTTTCCCTCACACTAAATTCAGTAGCTCTATAATTTTAAGGAAATGATACATTTTGAGGTACATTCAAACAAAACAGATCTTTCAGTAATGCAACATTGCTGCAAGAGTCATAACAGAAAAGTGTAAAAACAATGGTCACTTTAAAGTGGTAAGATACATCACAGATATCACTACAATTAACCACTCAGACTCTGCCAATTAAAAAACAACAGTAAGTTTGTTGATTACTAGGGTTACAAAGTTATCTATTTATAATCCCACAGCAGCCTACTCATTTACTCCAAAATCCTACCACATTCAATTTGCCTTGCTTAGTTAGAGCTTAAAAATTAATCTTTAATATAGCTATAACTTCTTACTCCTTGTCCCAACTAATTATCCTACAATAATTAGAAAATGCTTATAATTAGTGTTCTGTCAAATATATAACCCTCCCAAAGGGAAGTCTTTGTTATCACAGCTATGAATCCATTGTAATTGTGACATCTTTGGCCTCTATAAGCTACTACAGAAAACTGAGCAGATGTGGAGGGTGGGATGAAATCTTGTAGTTCAACAAAAACCATTACTATACTTTGGAAAATATGACACAGAAAAAGTAATCTTTTTGTAGGATTATTACTCATATACCACCTGTAGTGTGATTCCAATTATGTAAGTGTAGTCATCTAAGTACACTTACCAAGCCTCCTGTTAAGCAGCATTCTCACTCTAAATTGTCTATGGCAATTTTTCTTTTATTCTGTCACAAGATGTGAAGCCCAAGAATTATCCCTAGGTCAGGATTCCCTTTAGGTTCCAATCTATTTTTGGACATGTTGTTATGATCACCCATTACATTCAAAGACTGCAGTCTCAAGGCAGTCTACCAGGAAATCATATGAATGCTCCAAAAGAAGCTATAATAGACAAGATAAGGAAAGGTAAATAGACTTCATGATTCAAGTTATGAAGAATGCAGGAACATATGTTTGGTCAATCCAGATTATAATTTTCTAAGGAGAAGGGCAGTGACTCTCCAGAGTTTTACGCTCTTTTTCTCTTTTCAAACCCAAACTGGAGATTTTTGTTGTTGTTGTTGTTGTTCAGTCGTTTAGTCGTGTCCGACTCTTCGTGACCTCATGGACCATAGGATGCCAGGCCTTCCTGTCCTCCACTGCCTCCCGGAGTTTACTCAAATTTGAGTTTACTCAAACAGCCCGGAAGACCCACAACAGTCATTTACTCAAATTCACGTTCATTACATCGGTGATGCTATCTAACCATCTCATCCTCTGCCGTCCCCTTCTCCTTTTGCCTTCAGTCTTTCCCAGCATCAGGGTCTTTTCCAGTGAGTCCTCTCTTCGCATTAGGTGGCTAAAGTATTTGAGCTTCAGCTTCGGTATCTGTCCTTCCAATGAGCAGTCAGGGTTGATTTCCTTTAGGATTAACTGATTTGACCTCCTTGCAGTCCAAGGGACTCTCAAGAGTCTTCTCCAGTACCACAGTTCGAAAGCATCAATTCTTCGGTGCTCAGCCTTCCTTATGGTCCAACTCTCACAGCCATATATTACTACTAGGAAAACCATTGCTTTACTTATACGGAGATAACATGGACCAAATCTAGGACTTTTTGACTGCAAGAGGTATATTGCTCCCCTTTGTAATCTATATGGCATGTTATATAGAATTTTGTATACATATATCAATTTCTAGAAAATGCAACCTGTAGCCTTTAAATTTTGAAAATATTCCAAATAATTCTGACATAATGTTAAGTCATAATGTAGCTGGTTTGTTCGTGTCTTGGCAGCATGTGCAAAGCAGTCCATCAGGAAATTATGTTTTAAAAATCCTGGCTTAATGTTACCTATAAATGCATTCTCAAGGCTTTCTCAAGACTTCCACCATCCTTAATGAAACTTGTAGCACCTAAAACCTCAAATCATTATACACCTACCTGTAGAGGCATAAGGCTTTATGGGCCAAAAACTGCACCTTGAATTGGACCCAGAAACAGACTGGTAACCAATGCAGCTCACGGATCAGAGGTATAATGTGTGTTCTTCTAGAACAGAGCTTTCAAAACTGTGTGTCATGACACAAAAGTGTGTCGCCACACAGAGTCTGGTGTGTCGCCACACAACCCGGAAGCGCTGATCATCATCAGCGCTTCCAGGTTTTCCCGCGGTGACACACCAACGGCGGCGCGCAAAAATCCGAAAGCAGCAGCAGCGCTTCCGGGTTTTTGTGCGCTTCCGCAACAGTGGCACTTCCGGGTTTTCCCGCGGCGACACACGAACGACGGTTGGTGTGTCGCCGCGGGAAAACTTTGGAAAGCCCTGTTCTAGAAACACACATAACTGCCCTCGTCGCTGTATTCTGTACCAGCTGAAGCTTCTGGATACTCTTCAACGGCAATCCCATGTAGAGTGCATTACAGTAGTCCAACAGGGAGGTGACTACGGCATGAGAGACTGTGAGTAGAGTCCTTTGATCTAGGAATGGGCACAACTGACACATAATACAAAGTTGAGCAAAGGCCCTCCTAGTCACAATTTCCACCTGCTCCATGAGCAGGAGTCGTGAGTCTAGGAGAAACCCCAGGTTGCACACGGGGTCTGTTTGGGGCACTGCAACCCCATCCAGCACCAAAGACGGCATAGTCCTAGAACCAGCAGGCCCCCAATCCCAAAGCCACTCAGTCTTGCCAGGGTTCAGTTGAAGCCTGTTGTTTTCCATCCAGACCCTCACAGCCTCCAGGCACACAGCACTGCTTAATTCGCCAGGGGCAGAGATGTATAATCGGGTACCATCAGCGTACTGATGATACCCCACCCCGTGACGATGGATAAGCTCACCCAGCAGCCTCATATAGATGTTGAATAGGAGCGGAGAGAGCACCAACCCCTGTGGAACCCCACACAGTAAGGGCCGAGGACGAGATCCCGATTCCAGGCGGCGGTGATTCCTTCTATTGGGAGTGTTAACACTGCCAGATGCTGAAACGTTTCTCTATAGCTTAAGAATTGGATGGAGTTAGAATTGGAATAAAAGGTATTAACCAAAGACTTTTAAAACATAATAAAGAAGGCTGCACTGCTATCAGAAGCCACTTGAAAACAAATCTAATAAATCAGCATCAAAGCTGCATCATTACCTTAACACAGGGGTGGGCCTAAGGCCCACGGGGCTCCTGCCCGTAAACCCCGCCCCTTCCACACGATTGGCTCCCGGCCGCAAACCCCACCCCCAGTGCTTTTGATTGGCTCCCGCCCACAAACTCCGGCCCCCGGTCCACGGAAATCCCAGAAACCCTGCCCCCCACCCCCCCGGTCCCCAGTTATAAATATCCAAATGGCCCTTGGCAGAAAAAAGGTTCCCCACCCCTGCCTTAACAGAAATCCACTAGCAGTGTCAAAATAACTTAATGTATCAAATTAACCAATACTCAACATATAAAACTCAAAATTACTATTATACAATGTAAAATCCATAAGTAACTTACTAGTGGTTGATACGACACACAGGCCAAAGAGACAGCAAAGAAAATATTTCCCCTTCAGTATAGGGGAGCTAAATATCAACATCTGAAAATTCCTAAAATATAGTATATAAAGGAGGCTATAGTGATGGAAAGCAAGGTTGGAAAGGGAGTGCACATGACTTCCAGGGGAGGTACGGTGAACTGAAAAAGTGGAGCCAATGACCGCGGAAAAGACCAAGGAACCGGTGAGCAGACCAGTTCCCTTGAACCTCTCTGGATAAGGAGAGGACAGAAGATTGCGCACATGTGCTCCAGATGGCTGCTCCTCATGAGGAGACTACAGATCAGAGGCTTTCCGTGGGTTTGAGTGCTGGGAGATGATGGGATCAGCCATTTTGCTCACAACCGCAGAGGAGACTTTTAAAGGACACTAAGTTCGGAAACCTCACTTTCTAATCACTTTCAGAAATTGCCTATTAACTATTCTAAAGCTATTAGGGACCTTCAAAATGACAGGTTTGAAAAGTCATCATCAGGTGAGTTTAACTCTGAGCAAAAGAAAAATTAATTACAAGCTTAGGAACTTAAATAATTTAAAATAGCAAAAAGCTAAATAAAATTTTGATCTAAGAAAGTTATAAACAGATTAAGGGTCTAGATAAATTTGGAACTTTTTACTCTAACATTTTGAAATTAGCTATAAAAAATAAAGAATTTTTCATGGGAAACAGATTTATTTTGGTTATCCTGGCAATTGCAAGTCATAACAAAAGGTAATGATTTTAGAAACTGGACACTAATGGGGAGTAAAGATTTTAAGCAGAAGAAAAAAAAAACAAAGCCTGATGTCAGTTAACACTGGGACTTACACAATGATACAAAACATTGTAACATCGGAAATATTAAAGGAGATCTTTGAAGAATGGAGCCAGAAGTTAGTAACTACAATATCATCACTGTCAGTAATGATGTCTGCTTCGTAATGACAAATGTGGAACAAATTTTATCTGATGAAATAGAGATGGAAAAGGACACTTTACAGAAGAAAGTGGCTAAACTTTAAAAATTAAAAGGGAAATACAAATGATAAACCAAGAGAATGACCTGGAAAATGTTTTCATACTGGTTCTACAAAAGAGGATTGTTAAAGCGTTGAAGAAATCTGTGCGATGGGATAAAGAAAAACTGAAGAGAAATCAAATCCTACACATTTCATTGAATTAAAGATTAAGACTGTTAGAAATAAAAGGAAGGAATATAAAGTTGATTTATCTGATCAAGGTTAAAATAGGACACTTTGTTGCAATGTTCTGGCAACCCTTTACGGACTTTTTCCTGACACCAGGATTGAAAAGTTGATGATTTGCTTATAGATAAAGGATGGATCTAGTGGTTAAGGTGTTGTTGTTTATTTGTTCAGTCGTTTCCGACTCTTCGTGACTTCATGGACCAGCCCACGCCAGAGCTTCCTGTCGGCCGTCACCATCCCCAGCTCCCCCATGGTTGAGTCTGTCACCTCCAGAATATCATCCATCCATCTTGCCCTTGGTCGGCCCCTCTTCCTTTTGCCTTCCACTTTCCCTAGCATCAGCTTCTTCTCCAAGGTATCCTGTCTTCTCATTATGTGGCCAAAGTACTTCAGTTTTGCCTTTAATATCATTCCCTCAAGTGAGCAGTCTGGCTTTATTTCCTGGAGTATGGACTGGTTTGATCTTCTTGCAGTCCAAGGCACTCTCAGAATTTTCCTCCAACACCACAGTTCAAAAGCATCTATCTTCCTTTGCTCAGCCTTCCTTATGGTCCAGCTCTCGCAGCCATAGGTTACTACAGGGAATACCATTGCTTTAACTATGCGGACCTTTGTTGTCAGTGTGATGTCTCTGCTCTTAACTATTTTATCAAGATTTGCCATTGCTCTCCTCCCAAGAAGTAGACGTCTTCTGATTTCCTGGCTGCAGTCAGCATCTGCAGTAATCTTTGCGCCTAGAAATACAAAGTCTGTCACTGCCTCCACTTTTTCTCCCTCTATTTGCCAGTCTTCAATCAAGCTGGTTGCCATAATCTTGGTTTTTTTGAGGTTTAACTGCAACCCAGCTTTTGCACTTTCTTCTTTCACCTTCGTCATAAGGCTCCTCAACTCCTCCTCGCTTTCAGCCATCAAAGTGGTATCATCTGCATATCTAAGATTGTTAATGTTTCTTCCAGCGATTTTAACTCCAGCCTTGGATTCCTCAAGCCCAGCACGTCGCATGATGTGTTCTGCGTACAGGTTGAATAGGTAGGGTGAGAGTATACAGCCCTGCCGTACTCCTTTCCCAATCTTAAACCAGTCTGTTGTTCCGTGCTCTGTTCTTACCGTTGCTACTTGGTCGTTATACAGATTCTTCAGGAGGCAGACAAGATGACTTGGTATCCCCATACCACCAAGAACTTGCCACAATTTGTTATGATCCACACAGTCAAAGGCTTTAGAATAGTCAATAAAACAAAAATAGATGTTTTTCTGAAACTCCCTGGCTTTCTCCATTATCCAGCGGATATTGGCAATTTGGTCTCTAGTTCCTCTGCCTTTTCTAAACCCAGCTTGTACATCTGGCAATTCTCGCTCCATGAATTGCTGGAGTCTACCTTGCAAGATCTTGAGCATTACCTTACTGGCATGTGAAATAAGTGCCACTGTTCGATAGTTTGAACATTCTTTAGTGCTTCCCTTTTTTGGTATGGGGATATAAGTTGATTTTTTTCAATCTGATGGCCATTCTTGTGTTTTCCAAATTTGCTGGCATATGGCATGCATCACCTTGACAGCATCATCTTGCAATATTTTAATATGTTCAATCTCACTATCGTTCTCATCAAAGTACGCCTGTGAAACATGGACCCTCTACAAACGCCACCTCCAACTTCTTGAAAGATTCCATCAACGCTGCCTCCGAAAAATTCTGCAAATTACTTGGGAAGATAGGCGGACTAATGTTAGCGTATTAGAAGAAGCGAAAACCACCAGCATTGAAACAATGATCATCCAACATCAACTTCGCTGGACCGGTCATGTTGTTCGAATGCCTGACCATCGTCTTCCAAAGCAGCTACTTTACTCCCAACTTAAGAATGGAAAACGGAATATTGGTGGACAGCAAAAGAGATTCAAAGATACTCTCAAAGCTAATTTAAAAAAATGTAATATCAGCATTGAGAACTGGGAAGCCCTAACTCATGAGCGTTTCAATTGGAGGTCAGCCTTTATTAATGGCGCTATGGACTTTGAAGAAGCACGAGTACAGGGCGAAAGGGAGAAAAGAGCTAAAAGGAAGGCACGTCAGGCAAACCCTCATCATGACCGTCTCCCACCCGGAAACCTATGCCCCCACTGTGGGAGGTTGTGCGGATCCAGAATTGGCCTTTACAGCCACTTACGGATCCACCGTTAAAATTTTACCTTTGGAAGACAATCTTACTCGGCTACGAGTGATCGCCAATGATAATGATGATGCAATATTTTAAACAGTTCAGCTGGGATACCGTCGTCTCCTGCTGCCTTGTTATTAGCAATGCTTCTTAAGGCCCATTCAACCTCACTCTTCAGGATGTCTGGCTCTAACTCACTGACCACACCGTCAAAGCTATCTCCAATATTATTATCCTTCCTATACAGATCTTCCGTATATTCTTGCCACCTTTTCTTGATCTCTTCTGCTTCTGTTAGGTCCTTACCATCTTTGTTTTTGATCATACCCATTTTTGCCTGGAATTTTCCTCCGATGTTTCTAATTTTCTGGAAGAGGTCTCTTGTCCTTCCTATTCTATTGTCTTCTTCCACTTCCACACATTGCTTCTTTAAAAATAATTCCTTATCTCTTCTGGCTAACCTCTGGAATTTTGCATTTAATTGGGCATATCTCCCCCTATCACTGTTGCCTTTTGCTTTCCTTCTTTCTTGGGCTACTTCCAGTGTCTCAGCAGACAGCCATCTTGCCTTCTTGGTTTTCTTTTTCTTTCGGACGTTTTTTGTTGCCGCCTCCTGAACAATGTTGCGAACTTCTGTCCATAGTTCTTCCGGGACCCTATCTACTAAATCTAGTCCCTTAAATCTATTCTTCACCTCCACTGCATATTCCTTAGGAATATTAGTGAGCTCATATCTAACTGATCTGTGGGTCTTCCCTATTCTTTTTAGTCTGATTCTAAATTTTGCAATAAGAAGTTCGTGATCTGAACTACAGTCAGCTCCAGGTCTTGTTTTTACCGACTGTATAGATGTCCGCCACCTTTGGCTGCAAAGGATGTAGTCAATCTGATTTCGGTGTCGACCATCTGGTGAAGTCCATGTATAAAGTCGTCTTTTAGGTTGTTGGAAGAGAGTGTTTATTATGCACAGTGAGTTGTCTTGGCAAAATTCGATCAGCCTATGTCCTGCTTCATTTTGTTCTCCCAGACCATGCTTGCCTGTAATTCCAGGTGTCGTCTGACTACCCACCTTAGCAATCCAGTCTCCTGTAATGAAAATAACATCTCTTTTTGGTGTATTATACAGTAGGTGCTGCAGATCCTCATAGAACTGATCTACTTCTGCTTCTTCAGCATCTGTGGTTGGGGCGTATATTTGGATCACTGTGATGTTAAATGGCTTACCCTGAATTCGAATTGAGATCATTCTATCGTTTTTTGGATTGTATCCAAGCACTGCTTTAGCCACTTTATTATTAATTATGAAGGCTACTCCATTTCTTCTGTTGTCCTCTTGTCCACAGTAGTAGATCTGGTGGTCATCTGATGTGAAGTGGCCCATTCCAGTCCATTTCAGTTCACTGACACCTAAAATGTCTATATTTAATCTTGACATCTCACCAATAACCACATCCAATTTGCCCTGGCTCATAGATCTTACATTCCAGGTTCCTATGGTGTGTTGATCTTTAGAACATCGGATTCGTCGTTCACCACCAGCACCATCGGCCGCTAGCCGTCCTTTCGGCTTTGAGCTAGCTGCGTCATCACGTCTGGGGCTAGTTGAACGTATCCTCTGTTCCTCCCCAGTAGCATTTTGACCATCTTCCGACCTGGGAGTCCCATCTTCCGATGGTATACCGACATATCTCTGGTTGTACTGATCCATTTAGTTTTCACGGCAAGAATACTGGGGTGGGTTGCCATTACCTTCCCCAGGGATCGTATTTAGTCTGACCTCTCTGCCACGACCTTCCCGTCTTGGGTGTCCCTTCACAGTTTAGCTCATGGTTTCATTGAGGTGCTCAAGCTCCAGCACCACAACAAGGTAACGATCTCCTTTGCTGGATAAGTGGTTAAGGTGCTGGGCTAGAAATCAGGAGACTGAGAGTTCTAGTCCTGCCAGAGGCATGAAAGCCGGCTGGGTGACCTTGGGTCAGTCACTCTCTCTCAGCCCAACTCACCTCACAGGGTGGTTGTTGTGGAGAAAATAGGAGGAGGAAGGAGTATTAGGTATGTTCGCCGCCTTGAGTTATTTATAAAAATAATAAAGGTGGGATAAAAATAAAATAAATAAATCTGTTTAACTTTAGGGGGTGAAGAGTTATTAATTTTGTTTATAATTGTTGTGCTGAAGGTTGGAAGTCACTTCTTTATTTCTTTTCTTTTCTTTTTCTTTTTCTCTCTTTTCTTGCACTTTTTATTCTTTCTTTCTTCTTTCTTTCTTTCTTTCTTTCTTTCTTTCTTTCTTTCTTTCTTTCTTTCTTTCCATTCCCTTCTCTTTCTCTGTTTAATTTGTATTAGTTTTTATTACTGTAATTAAAATTCTTATTAAAATTATATTAAAAAAAGGAAAGGGAGTGCACATTATGGCAATGCTTTATCCTATTTCTGAAATTAACTGAGATAATCATGGATTCAGTAAGCATGGAATCAATTTAGATCTATTGAAATCAATGAAGTAAATAATGAGATAGGAGACAGGAAGGACAAAAAGCATCCAATGCAAATGAAAAATGGAGTCTTAAAAACAAGCATCAGTGATCCTGACTGGCCATTGGCTATAATAAGTTTCAATTTTATAGTTTTGAGGCTTTCAACAACAGTGCTAAGAGAATTGGATGAAAACTGGCACTCAACTGATCCATCCTCCCAGAAGCTTTATGCACTATTATAAAAATTACAAAGAGGTTCCAACCACATAAAACAGTCTTAGTGATAACTGAGGTATTTAGATTCTTGCATTTTTTTCCGCTATGCCTTTTATCAGGAGCCTATGTACATTAGATGTATTTCTGTTGTAGTATATGTTTTTACAGTATATAGCACTGTATATACGTAGCACTGCCTTACGTAACAATGATGATGTCTAAACGTCACTGACATTCACAGCTATTGACAGAATTTTATAGTTTGTATCTTGTAGGTCCAGTGCTTAGAAATTTTTCACCATTTCCTAAAGTGCAATAATTTTACTTAAGCTGTTTTTCAGAGAGTCCAATTCTGACCACTTACTTTCTATAACTAAGATTGCAGGGGCACATGCAGCAAGCTGAGATTTCATCCAAATGACAAAATGTGCATTGTGACATCAAGATGCTTGCAACAAGCACAAAAGGGGCAAAGTCTGCATTGTGATAAACAATTTGTCATTTGCCACCTTGCTCCCCCTCCCCTGCAGACACTTACATAAGATTGTGTTCTCTGCTAGGAACTGAGAATAAAAGTGATTCCTTTGTTTTATGGCCCAAAGTGTTTTGAACCTACTCACCAAATGAAAAAGTTTTGAACGTACTCATACAGCATCTTACAGAGATTACAAAAATGGGTAACAATAATTTTGATTCTCTAGCTTTGGACAGTAATATTGTCTATTGATTATGATTACTGAATTGTAGTCAATGAAATCCAGAATGTTTATTCTCTACTTTCTGTTATATGGACTAAGAGCCTCATGTCCCTTATCAATGCAAGAGGCAGTGATGGACACTGAATATCCGGACGTATGTGGTACTTGTCTTTTTTCACCACCAAGATTCTGCATCTTCAATTTCAGTTAAACCAGATTATTATTTTTTGCTATAGATATGTGTTATAACGAAGTGCTATAAGGCATTGGAAGAAAGAATGAACATTTTTCTTTGACCCACATCCAACTATGTTGTTTAGAAAATGAAAGTTATGCTCAGACATATACAAAGTTCACATTATAAAATGTTTAGGTCACTTCTCAAACTTCCTTTTCAAAGAATGTAATTTTTTTTCACACAAACTTGGTGGCTATTAAAACAACAGCGTAAGCAAAACAGGTACAAATAGATGAGGAATCTATCAGAAAGAGATGATCACATGTCATCCTGAACCATGGTTTATGTAATCTTATGTTTTGTTTGATGACTCACCATTTAGTGTATTTGCAGAATACAAGCAGCTATGAATAATGAATTATAAACAAAATGGATAGGTTCACATATCATGCCCAACAAAAAATAAAGCCTAAACAAACTATATTATTGTTATTGTAGTTGTGCATCAGTCTATCACTAGAAGAACAAGTACCTGGACGCTCCTGGATGAAAGATGCAAGTTTCTACAAGGACCTGGAAACTTTTATTCAGGTGGAAAAATAATCTACGTACAATTTTCATAATCTAGACCTCACAATGGAAAAAAAGCTTCCTGGAAAAATGATGCACTTAGAAAAATTAAAAGTGTAAACAGCAGACATCAAAATGAATTAGAAGTACTTTTATTTTTTTTAAAAAGAACTCACCAAAATGAAATTATTTTCACTGTGCACCTAAAAACCAGCATTTGACCAGGCACAATTCTCTAGGAAAGTATTCAGACTGTAAAGGCCCAGTTCTGAAATCCTAGCTATAGAGCATTGGAGTAAAGAGACTCAAAGCTGAGCTATAGAAATAGAACAAAGTTCTTGAAGAAGCTTTTACAGAGACTAATAAATCCTAAAAGCCAAGTCTTAAATGGTTTAAAATTGAAATGGCTTTATAAAATAAGTATAAAATCTTGAATAGAGCCCCAAACTAAAAACAAAAGGTGGTTTTATCATGATTGTCAGTATAGAAATCTTTCCAAAGAGACTCAGCAAATGTTAATGAAAATATATGAATATTAGAATAAAAATTGGCTAGTGTTGCCACTACCAAATAATCCAGAAGCAGGGACAAATCCAGAAATACACTCGAATTACAATTCAGCTGCTCTGGAGTAAGGTTCATTCACACCATGCCACTCCTGCCAAGCACCTGCCACTTCTCCTTTACAACTGAAAGATAAAAATGAGACATAACGCCCTAGTTATGTGCCTCAACCATCAATTTCATGTACATTACATCTTAAACAACATAGTTGATGAGATGAAGCACTAAACATATTCAGGTGGAACAGCAAACCCCAAAATTAGCAAGTCTCTAAAATACCATGATCCATGGAATGAAAAGGTGTGGAGGGCTCCAGGAAAGTCAACAGGTTCAGACATCCCCCTCCTTACCTGGTCAATTTAAGTACAATTCCAAAAAGGAAAAACCTTTATCCCCCACGTGTTAGAATTCATCCTCCCAGTGATAAAACCTGGACATGGAATCATAAAGCATAGTAGGTATATTACTTTTCAAAACACCTTTTTTTCATTTACCAGATCTCAACTTAATTTTCTTGATAATGATTAGCGTGCTATGTCCAAAATTGACATGACATATTGGTTTTTGTTGAATATTCCAAAAATAACCAGAATCCATCTGAACATCATCTAGGAGAATACAAGCCTTTTGTAAGAATTGGTCAAGATAATTCAGGGTGAGATTTTTGAAGAAGCTGTTCATCATCCAGGATAATTCCAAGCACGTAAATGAATCTGCAGAGGTAAGTTTCATTTCAGCATTCCTCCCAGAAATAAACATACACTGATTAATTTCTAGTTACATTTACAGTAACGGCTAATCAGGAAAACTATACGAACAGGGAATTACAGTTAGCAATCGAAGAGAATATTTGTAGCTCAGGGTTGAACTGTGGAGTCCTTGGTGCTCTCTGAGCCTTGTTGTTTTCTTGCAGATGTTTCATTGCCAGGCTAGGCAACATCTTCAGTGCAAAAAGGGAGTCCCTTTCGCACTGAAGATGTTGCCTAGCCTGGCAATGAAATGTCTGCAAGAAAACAACAAGGCTCAGAGAGCACCAAGGACCCCGCAATTACAGTTAGGTTAGAGTCTGAAATATCTATACAGCAGTCACCTCAGTGGATTTTCAATGGCCCTGCTTTCTATCAACAGCTTCATCAACGCTAACACTCCTACTTACATCATATGACTATATAGCTTATAGCTTCTGAAAAAGCCAAGGGTTCCAAAAATCATATCACTACAGTTTTCAGGTCAATAGCCTCAAAAGCTTTTCACTGCTGATTCAGAAAACAATGGTATGTCAAATCCCAATGATTATACTTAGACAAGAATTTAGAATACTGATCTCTCCAATTTAAAATTGGAGTTTTTCTTAAAAGCGCAGAGGTGCAAAAAAATAAACATTAAAATGGAAATAACACTGCTGAAAGTTTCAACGGGTTACCAACTAATGAAAAAAAATAGAAGTACTGCTAAAAAGGAAGATGTCCTCACTATTTTTTTATACATCCAAATTCTTTTAAACAAATGTCTTTGCTGACTATTATGAAAACTGACATTTGATTCTAAGATAAATATTTTTTAGAAACCTATTTCTTGCACATCAGTTAGTTGTGCAAATCTTGAAATAAAGAGTGAGCTTTAAAGTTTGATCTGCAAGTCACAGTAGTACTTAATTTTTATTTTTTTAAAGTAAAAATAGCTCCAGCACAATGTATATTCTTACAATAATGTGTATTCTCCTGTCAGAAAGTCTAAGGTATGATACTTTTTACAAGACCATATTTAATCAAAGACCAAATTTACTTAAGTCGATAGGACTAATTCTTGAACTCACATAGAACTGTATCCTTTAGCTTCTCTAAGCTGGAAAAAAAGAGTCTACATTTACGGGGGGTGGGGGAGGTATGGGCTGAAATGTAGTTTTCAGCAATTCAGAATTCCAGAACTTATTGGAGAAGCAGTACATCTAATTATACAGTTTAGGTGTACAACCTATATAAGTTGCCCTTCAACCATATCTTCCTATGTCATATGGCTATAATAACAAAGCTATTATAGAAGGCCAATTAGCAGCACCCTCTTCTGTGTTAATTGAAAAAAGAAAGAAAACATTTATCTCTCTTCTAAATTCAACAGTATTTACAACCATAATTTCAAGCGCTCACACACCTGAAATTCTACTAGAAGCACTGAGACTCACTTTCCATAATAGCATTTAGGTTTAGGATGCAAAATCATTCATTATATAAATAGATCAGCATAAGATTGCTTCCCAATCCTACTTCAGGTTTTCGGCTTTCTAAATTAATTGTTTGATTAATCATCTGACAACTCATTTCTTATTCACTCTTACTTAGAGTTCCATGTAATCTAGAGTACAGGTTTTCAAACTTTTTCAGGCCATGGAATCTGAGAGTTTAAAAGAAAAAACTTTTTTGGAACCCCTGACCAAGATTTGAGCGAAGGTTTTTTGCCCTAAGTCCTCCATGGAACCTCATCAAGTTCTCTCAGAACACAGTCTGAAAAACTCTGATCTAGGCTACAGGTACCCAACTGTTTTGACTGGGGAGGAAATAACAACCCAGATTAACAGTATACAGTAAGGTAATCTATCCCATGAAGCAGGCAAGAACACAGCACTGATCAAGTTTGTGGATTCTCATCTGGAATACTGCTAATTTTATACTATAAACAAATAGTCTCTTGTGAATGGTTATGACTACCCAGTTTTCAATATTATGTGGATGAATTTGGGGAAGGAACTTGATGATGTGTCTATGTGTGGAATTTGACCATCTGACTTTCTAGTAACATTGCACAGGCCTTAGACACAAGGTGGTGGAAGAAAAGAAGTGGCCAAGGACAATTTCATATTATATTTGGCTAAGAAAAGAAGAATTTGGCTACAACTTTCTAGCCAAAGTTATACTCTCGGACAGTTTAACAAGATTTGATTCCATTTCAAGAACATTCTTATCATTCAATAAGAAAAAAAGCAGCAACAGAAAAGAAAGTAGATTTTAGGTAAAGTAAATAAAACGGCAATTTACAAAACAAAACTAACTAAAGTAGTACTAAGGATCTACAAAGCAATCCTAATGTAAAAATTGTCAAAAACATATCAAGAACGGTATTAGCACTATTTTGGGCACAGATAGGATAAAGTTATAAATGCAGCTCTCAGGAAGTCAAGATTAAACATTCTATTTATTTTCACTATAGAAAAAACTGGTGGAAAATACCCAGACCTCAACGAATTTAAATCAATTCATTGGAAACTTTTTCTTTTTTAAAAAGCAGGCGTACTGGAAGTTTTTGGTTATTTATTTTTTTTGCATTGAAACAGTAAGAAACCAGAGGGATGATGTAGTCATTTAAAATTTCAACCCTTAATAACTTCAGTTAAGTAATGGAATGTACCTAGAGCAGTGCTTTCCAAACTGCCACCACTGGTGACACACCAATGGAGGCAGTGGCAGCGGCGTGGGTGGCGGCGCAGGCATGCACGGTGGCGGCGCGGGGAGGCGGTGGTGTGCACAGCGGCGGTGGTCTCGTGTTTTCTGCTAAAATGCAGAAGCGCTGATGGCACACTGCTGCCGTTGTCGCTGCCACCGCCGTGCACAACACCACCGCTGCGCACGCCCCCACACCACCGCTGTGCACATCCACTTCCGGGTTGTGTTGCGACACACTAAACTGTGTGTTGCGACACACTAAAGTGTCACGACACAGAGTTTGGAAAGCTATGACCTAGAGGTTCTAGAGTGGAATAAACAGGGCACAGAAATGAGCGCCAGTGTGACGTAGTGAATAAAGTGCTGGCTTGGCACTAGGGAGATCCAGGTTCAAGAACATCCTCTGCCATGGAACTCACTGGGGGATTTTGTGCCAGTTACTGACTCTCAGCAAAATCTACTTCACAGACCTACCATTGTGGGAATAACAGGAAGTGCTATGATGCTGCCTTTTGTTCCTGAATGAAAAGCGAGATAAAATCAAGATGGTAGATTTATATTATATTTATTATATTTTTGAATTGTTTATTTTTATTTTAATGTTTATCTAATTTTATTTATATTTGTATTGCAATTAACTGTGTTTGATTGTAAACCGCCCAGAGTCCCTTTGAGGGAGTTGGGCGGTGATAAATAAAATAAATAAATAAATAAATAAATCTAATAACTAATAAATATAATCCAAATGTCTGACTAGAGTATTTATGGAGGATTAGGGATCTAAATGAAACCCATGGATAAATTCCTCTAACACGAACTGGCAGACTGCCAAAAGTGTCTCTACATGCAGCATGAAAAATGGCCTTGGACAGAGTCAATTAACAGCAAACTTGTCATTCAAAAATTCAATTCAAGACCCGAACTAAGCACGCACCATTTTAAATGACAGATTATGTCCCTAGCCTAGCAGCAAGTTGAACCACTGAGCTGTTGTCTTGCTGGTGCAGCTAAATGGAGCAAGGGGATGGGGGGCAGAGGGCTGGTTCCTTCATGGCCAAGTTGTGCTCCCCATGCAACAGCATTTTGGTGCTGCTCAGTTCATGCTTAGAGACATTATCTGCAGTTTAATACAGTGGATGTAGCTGAAGCCTCCACGACTTGACTGGCAATACAGTACTTCCTTTCTGTGTTGGTAGGCAGATGGGGGCAATGTGAAGGATGGCAGCTGTGAGTAGCATGCAAGAGGTAGGTGAGGAGGAAAAATATTCCACAGGTGGAAGAATGGCAAACATAATCTACTGTATTAACTAATAAACAGAAAATGAATCAACTACCATGTTTTCCACCAGTGGGAACAATAAAACAGTCATTACTGATCCCCACATCCTTATCTCACAAATAAAAAATCTAAACCTGCCTTTGACAACAGCTTTTTCTTGTCGTCATGTTGTACAGTATGTTCTGGAAGCTACATGCACTTACTCTTTCTCTGCTTTGTGGAAGTAACTTTTTCTTAAATGTAAGTTATATCAAAGGTACAAAATAACGAGGAGGAAAACAGAAACGGAACAATAGCCATACTATGCATCATTAGAGCTCTTCCAATGCCCTTTAGCTCGTTTTGCAAATACTTACCAAAGCAGTTCATGAATGCTAATCTGCTCTCTACAGTAGATACAGAAAATAATAGAAGGGAGAATCTGGTACGCTTACTTTTGCTGTACAAAACTATTTTCCTGTCATTAATGGAATTACATGGAGCCTTACCACTGGGTGAAAAAACTCATCCAAAGATTGCCAAGTACATAAACTTAAAAATTATGGATGGTAAAGTTATTTCAATCAGCAAGATAGAATGAAGATCATAACCTCCATTTGTATTTCATTTCCCACTCCATCAAATGACAAGCTAGCTTCTTAATTATTGATAAATACACCTGATCACACCTATTCCCAAATTCTGAAAACCACTAGCTACATTTTTTCATGGCTTACTGTGTTGTGTGAATGCAGCGTGTCCAGGCAAATTTGGTGAGATTTATTCATTTATCCAATTTATATGGCCGCCCATCTCAAAAAGTGACTCTGGGCAGTGAACAGAGTTAAAATAAAATAAGAACAGTAAGAACATTACAAAAGTTAAAATACACAGCGGCCGAGCAACATCAACCCAAATCACTAGCGTAACCAAGAAGCAGATCCCTGTACACCTTTGGGGCCCCAGGCCCAGGCACAAAGCACCTCCAATGGTTTATTTTAAATTAACAGACCCATTCTTCACTGGAAATTCCCCAATGCTACATTCCCATAAAAAAGAGAGCCAGTTTGGTGTAGTGGTTAAGG
The DNA here is from genome assembly GCA_023362775.1 of Charina bottae. Taxonomy (NCBI): domain Eukaryota; kingdom Metazoa; phylum Chordata; class Lepidosauria; order Squamata; family Charinaidae; genus Charina; species Charina bottae. The sequence continues at coordinate 32,897,132 of JALMGJ010000007.1, forward strand.
CAGTGCTTTCCAAACTTCCGCCGTTGACACACCAACTGTGGTGGTGTGGGCGCGCGCGCAGCGGCCTCATGTTTTGCGCTAAAACCCGGAAGCACTGATGGCGCGCCGCTGCCATCGCCGCCACACATGCCGCCACAGGGGCGGCGGTGACACACCATCACCACTTCCGGGTATTATCGCGACAAACTAATGTGTCACGACACACAGTTTGGAAAGCACTGGGTTAAGGCATCAGGCTAGAAACTGGGAGACTGAGAGTTCTAGTCCCACCTTAGGTACAAAGCCAGCTGGGTGACCTTGGGCCAGTCACTCTTTCTCAGCCCTAGGAAGGAGGCAATGGCAAACCTCTTCTGAAATCTTGCCAAGGAAACTGCAGGGACTTGTCCAAGCCGTCATCAAGAATCAACATTGACTTGAAGGTTGACAAATTCCCATAATCTCGTTTACTCTAAACAAGCCACAGAGCATTACTATGAAGCTGCACAGGAGCAATCAGGCATATGTGTTTGCCACTAAATAAGTTTTTACTGTCACGTGAACACAATCTTAATGTCAGTATGTTCAAGCTGATGTCCTAGCTAATCAAAACCTTATATAAAATTAATATACTTCATTCTAACCCTTTGAGAAATCTTTGCTTTGTTTAAATTTTGAGCTGCAAAACAGTGAATAACTGATTTGCTGCTCAAACTTTACTACCATCCTTTACATCAAAAGTTCTTTCAGATAAATTCATTCTTGCAACCATTTAGTGTGTTCATTCTTTACTTACAGAGCAAATCACTGTTATCAAGTGTTTTTTCCCAAGCCAACCTTACCAAACTATTAGACAATATTCTTATAAAGACAGGTGCTGAGTAACACAGGTATCTACTTTATTTTGACCACAGTGGTTATAGATTGCTTTAAATTAGATGCAGGCAGTCTAATCTAGACCTGTATAGAGGGTCTTCAGCTTTCTCACTGTTCACCCTAATGCAACAGCAAGCATGGCAGGCTTGCAATGGGTTAGATGAGAAATTGCTTTAAGACCGTGCAACTTCCAATGATAGATAATGTCACAGGCACCTATAAAAAAATTTGAAATACTTATTTTAATTTATTAGGTTCATATGGCTGCCCGTCTCAAATACATGATTCTGGGAGGCAATCAATATTAAATGAATGAATGATGGTTTTACAGCTTCTAATATTATAAACTTAGCATTTTCACAAAGGGAATAGTGCATGGGGAAAGATAACTGCATTCCAGATAATAAGGTAACTAAAATATGGGCTTAGAGCTATTGCTCCAAGAATCCGTACTTGCAGTGCTTCAACGAGAACACTAAACTGCTTTACTGAAACAAATAAAAAATTAATATTTTTTTCAAATACTTCTTCCCTCCAACATTAGTTACCTGGGAAACTCATGAACAAGACACGATACAAATTACTCATTTAAAGGTCATAACCCTTTTCCTTACCTTTAAATTGATGTTTGATATAGAAAAATGTCAAACTAACACTTAATCTAAGGATATACTTTTAGGTGTGCTCATTTGACATTCTGTTGAAACATATCAAGAATGTTTGCAGTTAAATATGTTTAGAATTGATACAAACTTTGTAACAAGAGGTTATATATATACTATATACTACTGTATATACTATATTATATACTATATACATACACACAATTATATCTATTTCTTTTATAAACACCAGCATCTTACTGCAACGTCTTCAAGATCCATAGATTTTATTAATATAGGTGTCTATGCTAGGATGTCTGCACAAAATTCACAAGTCTGAAGTAACCATGTTTTAAAAAATGTTGTATGGCCTAAACCTGAATCATGGAACCAAATATATAACACTGTATAACTGTAGGTTTGTAGAAGAATAAGACTGATAAAAGCACCACATGGCATTGCATATTACTTACAATGCCAAAATGCAGATCTATATACAGGTAGTCCTTGGTTAACTACCATTCGTTCAGCAACTGTTTGAAGATATTACCATGCTGAACAAGGAGACATATGGCCTTGTCCTTGAAGTTGTGGCCATCACAGCACCCCCTCAGTCACATAACTGCTATTCAGGTGCTTGGCAACTGGCTTGCAATTACAACGGTCGCAGTGTTCCATGGTCACATGATCACCATTTGTGACCTTCACTGCTGGCTTCCAACAAGCAAAGTCAATGGGGAAGCTGGCAGGAGGTTGCAAATGGCAATCACGTGATGTCGCGCCTAACAACCACAGGGGATTTGCTTAACAACCGCAATTGGAACTGCTGTTGTAAGTCGGTGCGATCACGTGACATCCCGCTTTACAATTGCGTCACTTAGCGATGGAGTTCCTGGTCCCAATTACCATTGTTAACCAAGGACTACCTGTACAAAGATACCAGCCTTTGTTCACATTCATTTCTATAAGCACTATATTGCTTCACAGCTGTAGTCAGTTTCTTCTCTTTTTAAATTTAAGATGTGAATGTGAACACTAGACAATTCTGGGGAGAGAGATATAATTTACCTGAAATTTGCATTTCTACTCCAGCCACTTATTGATACCCCCTTCTTTTTGGTGCCTTCAAGTCAGTGTTGCCTCTTGGTGACTGCCTGGTCTAGTCCCTGCAGTTTTCTTGGCAAGGATTTTCAGAAGTGGTTTGCCATCGCTTCCTTCCTAGGGCTGAGTGAGAGTGACTGGCCCAAAGTCACCCAGCCGGCTTTGTGCCTAAGGTGGGACTAGAACTCAAGTCTCCTGGTGCCTTAACCACTACACCAAACTGGCTCTCATGTTACCAACATCCTATTTGTTATAATAAATAAATATTATATCCCATCCCCCCCTTTTTTTAGAGTGCAGAACCACAGACCCCAACCCTCTTCATCCTGTAAAGACCAATGCAGGTAGAAAAGAGCTGGGGAGGCCATGCTTTTGTTCCTACCATCAATTATTATATATAGCTCCCGTAGCCTCAACTTTTTACTAATGAAGATATCTTGAGATGATAAACTAATACTGGTACTAGAATCTAGGGCAGAGCTTTCCAAACTGTGTGTCGCGACACATTAGTGTGTCAGCTGCAGTGTGTAGGTGTGTCACACGAACATAACAAGAAAGCTGCTGCCTCCAAGCCCTGCCAGGATTCTGCGCAGGTCCTTGTGCCTGCCTTCTGCCTTGCTGCCTCCAAACCTGCTGTGATTCCGCACAGGTCCTAGTGCCTGCCTTGTGCCCTGCTGTAAGAGGGGAGCTCTGTCCAAGCCTTGCCCTGCTGTAAAGGGGAACTCTGCTTTCATGAGATATGTTGTGTCCCCATACATTTCGCTATTACAATTTATGTATGTGTCCGTATCTCTTATAAGTTAGTTTAACCTCCGGTTTGCTAGTAAAACTGAATTACTGTGTCACGAAATGATGCATGTCTAAAAAGTGTGTCACCAACATGAAAAGTTTGGAAAGCTCTGATCTAGGGGAAGGATGTTCAAGTAGGCTTCCTCCTCAGTCATTCTCACTTAGTAATGTATGGGCAGTAGATGAGCCAGATGTTCAAGTAGGCTTCCTCCTCAGTCATTCTCACTTAGTAATGTATGGGCAGTAGATGAGCCAGATATCATCATGCATGGGGTCAGAGAAGTAACCCCTTTTTCTCATGTGCTCCTTCATGATAGTAACTCATGAAAGGGTCTCAAAGGGTACCATACTCACGTATTTATACATGGCATCATACATAGGACAGAATTACATTTAAAAAACAGACATGAGGTCAGGTACATCTGCAGAGGAAGGTCAAGGCGGCTAAAATAGTGGGTGAGATAGGGCAATCAACCACCCACCCCTTTTTACATATGTGCAACAGATGTGTAAAAGGGGCAGAGCTCTGATCACCTAGTTGGACCACCATCTTGATATTGTTGGTCCCTCTCCCAGATGTCTCTGTACTAGGCAAAGCAAGGCCAGAGAAATTGAGAACTAGAATTGATGTATCTATTAATCAAGTTCAGCTTGATTCCTGGTGATGTCATGAAAGCATCCATGCAATTTTCTGGCAATGACATAGAAGTGGATTACCATTACCTTTGGGTACAGCTTCCCAATCTAGCCTATATCTTGGGATTTACTGAAGATCTCTCATCCCAGCATTAACCAGGTCCCACACGCTTAGCTTTTTAAAATCAGCCATGGCTACATGGAAGAATGGCAAGTCACTTCCATACAGTTGTCAAGAAAACTACTTGAATATGTATCCACTACCCCATATATTCATACACAAAAATTTTCCTTCCTCTTGTAATCCTTGCTTATCTTTTTGGTAGCAATCAACAGCTGCATATTAATAATTTGCTGGGAGCAACTAATTTAATTATTATCCTAATAGAACAGTGGATTTCTGAACACTAGCTATAATTGCAAGCTGGGAAATGTTATTTCTTTCTATACATAACTAGCTTCTTAATGAAACTGAGCAATTTTCTATTTGTTCTTTAATGATCATGGTACAGTTATTTTCTATTTCATAAAGTATTCTAATAGAAATTATTTCCAAAAAACCTCTTGTCTTAAAACAGTGTTAAACCTCTTGTATAATTGCACATCTAACACTGCAATCCATTAGCAAAACTTCCAACACACTTTCTTAGATGCATTTAGGCTAACATGTGAGACATCATTATTGCTTCCACACAGCCATTTCCTTTAATGAAAGGGAAAAGGATATTAATGAAAACACAACATCAATACATTATGAATATAGGTAATATATTTAGAAGAAACACTTGTCTTCATTTTTTGCAATAGCTATCCAGCTCTGCATAAGAATTTTTGGCATGTAAAATTTGTACAATTGCAGCAAATGAATGCACACAACCAAGTCAACTCCTTCAGAATTCCATCAATCTTTATGTTAAGTATTGTAACTACTAAAATCATTCATACTCCAAGCCACAATTCTAGTTGAACAATCCAAATATAACACTCAAGTTTCAGGTAATTTGGTAGTCAATTAAACACTGAGATATTACACTATGAATACAAATAAACTATTAGCATAATAAACTAAAACATAACATTATCTCCATTATAATTCAAGGCACAAAACCCTGCTGCTGTAAACAATTTGCATAAATTGATAATTTTGAGAAGCCCACAAGCTGTAAACAAATGAAATGAAAAATGCACAGATGGCTATGTACTGAACATTCTAGAGTTTCTTTCATTTATATACTTTCTTCAGGATTTTGAATATATGAATATCCTGCCTATAGTTCCCAAATATGATAGTAATTGATTAATTGACAAAGGGTTTTGCCTGAGGCATTTTCACAGAGAGAAATTGCTAAATATTAGCTTGTCCTTTAAAATCACTTATAACATGCACCCAAGCCAGGAGCCAAAATAGAAACGTTATGACAGTCATCCACGCAAGACACTTGCAATTCAGATACAGCATTACTAGAATTTACTCGTCTTCCTCTACTGATTACAGTCTAGTCCAAAGGTCTATTTATAGTTGCCTAAGGCCCCTCCCCTTCCCAAAGTCTAATAAAATGAACTTTAATTGATGGATGTAATCCTGTGCAGCAGAACTGGTTACAAGCTCTGCAGTAGCAGCAGGCAGCTTCCCTGCACATACCTCCAAAAGGTGAAAGCTTATGCTAAAGTACAAATGACACAAGCAGATTACTACCACTTGCTCTATCATGAGCTAAACAAGATCATCCTATACACTGTGTCGTCACAGCAATAACTGAAGCAATGCCTCACTCCCCTCTGCTGTCAGCAATAGCCATGACCAGCTGGCTGAAAGCATAAAGTACAGTCCATTCTATTTAGGACTGACCCCTGCTAACAACAAATGACACCCATGCAGTCTTTCATTCACATGTTGAGTTTAAGTAAACTCTCTCAATTATTCTGACGCAGGAAGCGCTAAGTCGGTTCTAGGAGTTTGAATCCAAAAATAAAGAGGTACGCTCTACAGTTTCGTAACAACGGACGTGAATGCACCTAAAAAACGTGATGCGGGCTGATTCCTTGTTCTTTTTCACTTCTAGCAACACTCCAAATGCCTATTTTACTACCACGGGTGAAGCGCGACGGCAGGTTTTCCCCGCATTTGGCAGACTTCAATACTTACCTACCTTCTCCCCCCCAGCCAATCGCCCTTCCCGCGGCCAATCCTTGCGCTTGTCCTGCCTCCAGTCCTCCCAGCTCCAAATGTAGCGAGGTGACAGCACCACCGTGGCAATTACAACCCACCCAGCTCTTCGATCAGCTCCGCCACCGTTTTTCCACTCAGTTCAATGCGGATTGCAGTCACAGGCTACGGAGGAAGGGAGCGGAGATAAGAACCAGGAGACATGTTTTTCATCTGAAAACAGAAAGACGCGAACTATCTTTTGGGGAGAGAGCGCGCAATAATCGCTGCGGGAAAGGGGGGGAGCGATCTTGTTCCCGCACCGCCCCTAAAATTTGCGAAAGGAGGCGGGGAGAGAGCAGGATAAGCCCGCAGAGGTCGAGGAGATAATCCCGAGCGGGAAGCAAAGATTATCTCCCACTGGAGATAATCCGGGGCAAGAAAAAAAGAAAAAGGCCGGCCCAGAGTTGGGAGGAGAAGGGACACAGAAGAGGTGGGGGAAAGCGGCAAAATGCCCCCTTACGGACCACGAGTAAGATACCTGCATGAGCCTTAATCCCCTACCACAAAACGCCCGAAGAGGCCGCCACCAGTTTCGCTCGCGAGGCACGCTAAAGCGAGAGTCACGGGGTAGGCTCCTCGCCGGGAAACCAAAGCCGAAAACCAGCCCCCGTCCCACAAGAGCCTCCCCGGGTTCTTCCCCGCCCTCTTCCACACACAGAGGCTCGGCACTCACACAGGGCGCGCCACTCAGAACAACAGGACCTTCTGCCTCTCTCCTCCTACCCACCCCCGCGTGGAGAAAAGCGGGCACTCGCCTGCCCCGAAAGCCTCTCTCCAGAGCCACGAAGCTGGGCAGTTACCGGCAAGGCAGTCCTTGGTTGGTTGGTTCGCTGGCCGGCCTCGCCTTTCCTTTTGCTCTCGCACACACCCTCAACCGCCTTCTCCTCAGTGGACGCCGCTCTGTCTCAGCCCCATCTAATGATCTGGAAGAGCTCGGGAAGCTCCCGGCAGCGCGCGCCCGTAGCCCTCTCTACCTCTCGAGAGGCGCACACGGTGTAAACGGGTACCCGCCGGTCCGGCTCTTTTGCGCGCGCAGTAGGAGTCCTACTGTTGCTGCTGCCGAGGCGAAGAGCGCGCGAAAGCTTCACTCTAGTTGATCGGGCGGGAGCGCGCGAGGGCAAACCCCTCCCCCTTTAACTCGTTCGCTGCCTTCTGCCTGAGCTTGGGGTTGGTCCCACCTTACTGGCCTGAGAACGCCCGTTTCGCCATTCATTCCTAGGCGAAGAAAACGGAACTCACGTGCGCGTCCCTTTTTTGTCCCGGAGATTTTCTGTCGCCTGCATTCTTCGGGCTGCAGCGTAACGAGGAGGAAAACCAGGCGTAGTCAAGGCCACGTATGAATGTGTGTGCTTATGGAATGTGTGTGCTTACTGGAGAAAACGGTTAGGGGTGCATTACGGGTGCAATCCTATTCGCATTTACTCTAAAGTAAGCCCGACTGAATTGAACACTTCTGGGTAGACGTGCTTAGGCGTACTGTTAACCTGAATAAGGAGGTAACCACTATTGGAAGACTGGAGTTTTTACTGCTGACTAAGTGTAGATATTATTCAGTAAATATATGTTCAGGGCGTGGGGTGAAAAACAGAGTTCGAAATAGGCCTGCATGAACTCAGCTCAATCCCCCCCGCCCCCCCCCGTTCCCTTCTGAAATGAAAACTTCCTTTTGTTCTTTGGGATGGGAGATTTTTTACACCCCAGCCTCACATATATAAAGTCCACTTGAAAGTAAATTCATGTAAATTTACCTGTAGTGGTTTACATATCATTCAGAATTTGCTTGGGATGATTATTTCAGGAGTCCATTATTTCAGGAGTGTGACTCCAAAAAAAAAATGTTCTGAATCAGAGAATCTATTTACAAGCACAGTTTAAATTGGGAAAGGGGTGATACACTTTGGTTGCACATTAGAGCTTTAATTTTCCAGAACGGGAGAGTTTGTAGGTGAAGGAGAACTTCTGTAGGCTCCTCAAAGCTGAGAAGGAGTAGGGTTTTGTAATATGGAAGTACCAGCCAACTTTTGTCAATTTTAATATATCTGTACTCTTCCTGCTCATATACTGACTGGCTCTGACACATTTTGACTAAGTGAAGTATATTGCTGTTGCTCACAGAAGATAACTCTTTTTCTCCTTGCTTGTTCATTGCTAATTTCTGAATGGGATTTCCTCTAAAAGAGAGAAGATAAACTTATTTAGCTATTGAAATGTGAAAAAGATTGTACTGGTCCTTTTTGTAGGTATTTTAAAAGTATTTCTAGGTTGCCTTTTAAGAAAAAAACTTTCCTAAGCAGCAGCTTATACAATAATAATGAAACAAGTAATAAAATTAATACATGCCACTCGTGACTGTGAACCATTCAGGCCCTAATACCCTTACAGTATATTCTAAAACCAAATTCAAAACCACTAACCAATAAGACATATGCCTGAGAAAAAGTCAAAAGAAAATATATGGGCCTTCATGATTTTCTTAAGGCTTGTAATGATTACACACAGAGATGGAAGTCTATTTCAATAGAGTCATGAGGCCCTTTCTTATTAATCTTAACAGTAAGAGCAAGTTGATAAGGATTAAGGTGGTCCTTCAAGTAACTTGGTCCTCCAATTTTAAACAGGAAAATTGTCACTTTAATTTGAGCTTGGAAATTAATTTGTAAGAAGCAGAACTCATCTAGGAAGGCTGGTTTCCCTACCCACAATATCTCCATATTGTATGGATGTCTTTGCTTAGATTCATAGAGTGTAAAGGCTGGAAGGGACACAAATTGCTTATCTCCTTTATTCACACCAAAGCCACCGCTAAATACTGATTCAAGAGTTTCTTAGCATCCCTGGAACAAACAGATGGAAATGAATTTATTTATTTTATCAATCAAATTTATATGGCTGCCCATCTCACAAGAAGTGACTCTGGGCAGCATACTGTAGAGCAATAAAGTATAAACATGTCAAACACAGTCATATTAAAAAGGGTTTAAAAAAAAAAAAAAGCACACAGAATATCATCCATATACTGACTACTGACACATAATATATACTTTACTTTGATAGCATTGACATAAGCCTCAGGGTAAGTAGTTTAACATAATAAACAACATCTACAAACTTTTGTGGCATGAGATAATGCTTTTCTACAGTACCCCAGTTTAAAGAAAAGAGTCAGCTGCACTTTTTTTAAATCTATACTTAATCAGTATACTGCACATGATTTCAGTGGTGCTTATTCACAATGTGTGCACAGGATAAGGCTCTTGAGAAGCAGAATGATAGGGTAGAAATGGTGCCCTATTTATACAACGTATTAGCATTTGTGTTCTAGAGTTGTTAATTACAGTAATGACTGGTGATTCTGCTGTAGTAATAATCATCTATTTGACATCCTAGGTCACGCAACAATAAATAATCTACATGGTTGCAGTACCTCCAGCAAAGGAGATCGTTACCTTGTCGTGGTGCTGGAGCTTGAGCACTTCAATGAAACCATGAGCTAAACCATGAAGGGACACCCAAGACGGGAAGGTCGTGGCAGAGAGGTCAGACTAAATACGATCCCTGGGGAAGGTAATGGCAACCCACCCCAGTATTCTTGCCGTGAAAACTAAATGGATCAGTACAACCAGAGATACGTCGGTATACCATCGGAAGATGGGACTCCCAGGTTGCAGTACAAGAGCTGAGCCTCATTTTCTTTGACATTGCCCAGGATTCTGGATGGATGGATTTGATTTATATCACACCCTTTTTTCCAGGAGTTTAAGGTAGCTTAGATCAGAATCTCCCTTTATTTCATGCCCAGAGCGGGAACCGCAGGAACAGCTGATTGGCGGTGAGCAAGAGGAAGAGTCGCTGCCGCCAGTCAGTGCAGTGGAAGACGGTCGGAAAAGCACGCCCAGCAGAAAAGAAGCCAATTGGCTCTCAGGCCAAAACGGCGGGAAGAAAATAAAAGGGCGCACCAAAGAGGAACAGGTTGTCAGGGACAGCCGTTCACTAGACTCCTCCGTTCCTGTTCTTCCGCCCCAGCTTGCCGCCTCCTTCAGCCCTCCTGCGCCTCTCCAGCCTGCTGCCGCCTCTGTTCCTGTCCTTCCATCCCAGCTCGCTGCCTCCTTCAGCCCTCCTGCAACCTCTCTGCCCAGAGCCACCCCGCACCAGCCTCTCCACTGCCTCACCTCCCCCTCCTGCACCTTCCCAGCTTACCGTCGCCGAACCTGCCTCGCCCTTCCAGCCGCTGTCAACCTTCATTCCTGCACCCCCTCTCCTGCCGACTGCCTCCATTCTGCTTCAGTAAGGTACTATGGGAAGTTCCTTGCCACGCCCCCTATCGTTGCCAAGAAGTTCTTGCCTTGTCTTGCTGCTGTCAAGACAAATCCAGACCCTTGCTAATCTGCCTTCCTGCAGACTTGTCTAGACAAGTCCAAACTCCAGTGTGCCTTAGTTAGACCTTGGCCTGCTGTCAGTTGGTCTTATATTTCTAGACTTGCCATATTGTCAAACTTTGACAATATGGCAAGACTAGAAATATAGGACCAATTGGCAGCAGGGCAAGGTCTGGGTCAAGGTTCCCTTTGACAGTCAAAGGGAACCTTGACCCAGACCTTGCCCTGCTGCCAATTGGTCCTATATTTCCAGTCCCACCCTATTGCCAAGGGGAACCTTGACCCAGACCTTGTGGGTGATCATGAGTCCTCTCCTTTCAATGGAAAATGGGAAGTAATACATTGCTGTTTTAAACTTCATATTTCTAAGTCTTATTTTTATAGCTTAAAGTCTATAGCTTAAACTTCATGTTTTTTATAGCTTGAAGTCTACCCTTGCAATGCCAAAGACAAAGAGGCAAAACTGCAGTTTTAATGACGATCTCCTGAAGGAATTCAATTTTATTAAACTGGACAAACTGTGCAGTGATGGAACAAAAGTGGTATGCCAACATTGTAATATCCATTTTTCCATTGCTCATGGAGGTAGAAGTGACATCAACCAACATCTGCGTAGCCAGAAACATAAGGATGCTGAAAAGACACTGGCAGCAAGTGAAGCTCTTTTTGCTTATCATACTGTGCGTCACGGCCAAAATTTTCATGCAAATGATTGCTTGTCGACATTGGTAAAGAAAATTTATGAACCAAAATTTTCCTCAGCACGTACCAGATCAGAAGCAATAATTACCAATGTTTTATCCCCATACATATTGGGCAAAGTAATAGAGGATTTGAATAAAACAAAAAGCATTACAGTCAGTTTAGATGCATCAAACAAAAAAGACATCAAACTTTTTCCAATCGTTGTGCGGTACTTTTTGCCAAATTGTGTTCAAGACAAAATTATAGACTTTGTTTTCTTACCTGGTGAAACATCCGATCTACAGTGTGCTATGTTGAAGGAAGTAATTGACAAATTTGCTTTACTAAACAAAATTGTTGCTTTGTGTGCAGATAACACAAACACCAATTTTGGTGGTTGCAAACGACTTGGCAAAAATAATGTGTGGCGAAAACTTGAAACTGAACTGAAGAGGCCAATTACTGGTATTGGTTGTGGGGCACACATTATACACAATTGTCTCCAGTGTGCTGTCGACTGTATACCAACTGATATTGAATGTTTTGCAGTGAAAGTATACAAATACTTCCATATATACACAGAGTTGAAGAACTGAAAAACTTTTGTGACTTTGCAGGAAACAATTACGCTAAATTGTTAGAGCATGGAAATACAAGATTTTTGTCCTTGGGTCCATCAATTGACAGAATTTTAAGCATGTTTGATGGGCTTACTTCTTATTTTCTTTCTCAAGAAAAATGCCCTGTTATGTTGCGAAAATGGTTTGAAGACCCCTGCTTGAAATTGTGGTTGTCATTTGCAAGAGATCAAGTGCCTATGTTCCAAACATACATTAGTTTGATTGAAAAAGATAATATTTCAGCTACAGAAGTAGCCGTAAACATTGATAATCTTGTAAAAAATTTAGAGTCTAGAAAAAGTGAAATGTTTGTAAATACTGATGTCAAAAAACAACTGAAAATGTTAGTAGATTCAGGAGAAATTAATGAGGCTAAGTTTTTTGAGGTAGTCGAGAATTTCTATGAAACCAGCTTAGAATATATCAACAAGTGGAAGTGCAGTATAGGAAACACTGAGAAGTTCAAGTGGGTGCTACTAAGGAAGACACCTGAATGGAAAGAAATACAGGACAGCCTGAACGAAGAACTCATCACACGCACAGAAACAGAAGAAACTTGTGTATTCGATCAGTGGACCCTCATAAAATCTACAATTGTGAGGCAGTTGGATACATGGAATACAGAAAACATTTCTGTATCTGATAGATGGGTAAAGATTTTTTCTGAAATGAGCGAAAAACGCCTAGACTTTCAAGACTTTTGTAATATTGTAGAGTTTATTCTTTGTCTTCTAGGAAGTACAGCACCTGTCGAGAGAATATTTTCTGTTATGAACAGTATGTGGTCAAAGGAGAAATCTAGATTAAGTGTTGAGACAATGAGGGCTATGTTAGTTGTAAAACAAAATTGTGTCATGGAGTGTGAGAAGTTTTATGATAAGGTATTGAAAGACCGAAATTTGCTGTGTAAGATTACTTCATCGGAGAAATATTCATGGTACGATTGTGGTGAAATACAGTCCCCCTCTACGTCTACCTAAATTTTTGTATGAGTTCTGTCACTGAAGAATAATTGTTAGCTCTATATCTTCATGTAATAAAACTTTTTCATGTTAATTAAAATGAAAATCTTTTTATATAAACAGTAATCTGTTTAAGGACCAGCAAATGGATCTTAAAAACTCTTTAAAACTTTTTTTATCGTCTTACTTTTTCATGAATATGGAATATTACATAAGTTTAACCCCATCCCATTTTGCCATCCCAATGTCCCGTTTTTGGCTCAAGGAAATATGGTCAGCCTAGTGTGAGTAGCTGTCATTGCTAGATGTCTTCTACCCCCAACAGATGCTTGGATTGGCCCACACAGCTAGGTGTGAATTGGCTCCAGGGGCTGTTTAGAGCACCTGGTGCTTCATTTTGGAATTGCAGGCCTTGTGGAATTTCCCTGTATGTAGGTTCTGTACCTTACAACAGCCTTACCACAGTCCTTGGCTTCCAAATTGCTTTCCAATCCATTTCCCTTCATTTGAAGAGTTGCATTTGAATCTCTGTGTCTCAGTCGTCTGTGCCAGAGGATGGCGCTGTCATCCTCCTTTTCTCGGTGGCTGGCCATGCATGCCATGTCTGGCCTCTTACAATTGAGAAAAATTAAACCTTGATCTAGGTATCCTGTTAGAAAGACACCTGTTTGATCCATTATTTCACAATTGTTACCTTTAAATCGAATAGTGTGGCCCTTCTTCATCAGTGCAGATGTGCTTATCAAATTCAAACAGCTGGAATGTATAAAATGTTAGTAGCAATTAAATCCTTCTGGGTGGTGCCATTTCCACACCTTAGGAGAGCACAGCCCTCTCCTTCCACAGGGATTGTGGTTCCATCTGCTAAGCTGATTTCTTCCTTTGAACTTGTGTTCAATTCGATGAAGAAAGAAGGATCATTAATCATATGCATATTGCAGCCATTGTCTAAGATGAAAGATGAGCAGTTTTTATTTATGGCTGAAAATGCAAGAAGACTCACATCTGCAGCTTTCTCTCTGTTGGTTTTCTGATCTGCTTTCCTGGCCCAATATTTTTTCTTTAAGTGACCATTCTTGCCACAAAAATGGCACTTGATGGGCCTCTTTGTTATTGAAAGGCTCCTCTGCTGCAGACCGCCATCTTTGCCCTGAGGTGCTTTTGAAAAATAGCCTGCCTCATTGTGGGTCTGCTTGGCATTTCTATAGGAGGCCTGCCTGCTATATTCAGACTTTAATTCCTGAATTAAATCTGAAAGGGGTTGTCTGGCTCCCCTATAGCTTGCAGCAAAACTAGAAAAAATTGAGGCAGTGATCCCAACAAAAACCCAACTTGGATCCTGTTAACCAAAATTACATCATTACAAGCAAGCTTGTGCAGCAATTATTGAAAATTAGAAATATGCTCATCTATGTCTCCATTTGGCTGGAATTTTAAATTGGATAACTCTCTCACCAGATTAACCATTTGGGAATCTCCTTCCCCATAGAGTTTAAACAATTCTTCCATCATTCGTCTTGCAGTATCTCTGTGCTGGATTTGTACCAGCATTTGTGCACTTAGGAATTCATGATCAAGCCTTGGAGCTTAAGATCATTGGCCATCCATTCTGCATATGCTGCTGAATCTGTACTAGGAGGATCTTGATTCAAAATATTATGCAGATTAAAAATCCTTGCCTGCCTTTCAACCCATATCTTCCAGGGATAAAACTCTCCGGGTTTTAGTTTAAAAATCACTGGATTGTGAGGCAGGAGTACACTGGACATCTTGTCTAAGCAAAAAGGATTTAAAAATCACTTCAAAAAGAAAAAAATTATTCCCTTTATGCTTAAGGCTATTTCCTTGCATAAGAAATCTCTTCAGTAGCTAGACTGAGTATTCTCTCAAAAAACAACAATGCTCGTGCAAAACCAGCAAAAAAGAAATTTTCTGCTCAAAAATAAAACAAGGCAAAAAGGAAAAATTCCTGCTGTTTAAAAACAAAACCTCTTTCTACAAAATCCTGGGCCCATAACCCTTTGAGGATCATTCAGTGGCCTGTTAGAACCAGTGAATGGAGCAGAGCTTAACGTCGTGTAAACTCATGGGCAGAAAAAGGAATATTGTTTAAAAACACAGCCTGTGAGCACGTTAGAGATTCAGGTTCTTATTCTTATACTTTTAGTCCACCCAAGCATAAAGAAACACACACTTAGACATTGCAGGTACAAAGAGTAAGTACATAAGAGTTGTTAAATTTATTCGGTCCAGGTACAGCCATTTCAGTAGAAAATTGGTTTCAGTTTTTCTGTTCCCTAAACTGTATACCTCTGGCCCCGTTTGCTGCCAGAGGCTGCGTGGAGAGCGGGGGGGGGGAGCCTCTGGAGTTGAGGCCTAGCACATGGCCTCTCCATGGAGGAGCTCAGGCACGTGTGTGCTTCCACGATGGAGAATCAGAGAGAGAAGAAGTGGGAGGGGCAACAAGCAACTTCCTCTAGAAGCACATAGTTTGCCTCCTAGAGCAATCACCCATATGCTAATGAGGCATACTTGATTTGCTGAATTCCAACATAATCAAGGAACCATCAAGGAGGAAACCACGCCCCTACCAAGACTGGCAGGGCAAGCTACTATATACAGTATATACAGCCAGCAAATCCCACTCTCCCTCACACTGATGATGTTACCTGGTCTGCAAGTAAGCAGCCAAGCTCAGAGAGCACGAAGAACCCAACAGAAAGGCAAAATAGTGGCTTAAGAAAATTGGCATAGAATTACAGAAAACAAGTGCCTCTAGTACCACCACTGGAATGTATACATACACATTTCACTCATTCTTCCACCCCAAGATTTAATTTCAGTAGCACAATTTTAAATGATTTTTTTTCGTTATCAATTTTAAACAACTGGGAAATCAAAAACTTTCAGTGATCTAATAAACATTATTTAGAAATCTACTCTACATGTTAATAAGTAACTCCTTTGCTGATTAAGGTCTTCCAAATCCACTTTAGCACCTTTAATTACTATGAAGCTTAACTATCTCATACCTTTGATCTTGGCCCAGGGACAATGAGGTCACCCCCAAGATCAGTGTCTTCTATCCTTTTACATCAGGGATTGGTGATCCACACCCTACATACGAATTTTAATCCCCATTTTGCAAAGTAAAAAAACCCAAAGCACCCTCCAGATTATGCTGCTCAAATTTAATGGCAAAACCATTTACTTTCAAACAGCTTATTATACCGATTTTCATTTTCACTTCTCCCCTCTCAAATACATAATAAGCACATATGCCACCACAAATCTTAATGTACCTACTTTGTATTTTAAACCACCCACTAACTTCTCAACAGAAAAAAAGGAGATGACAAATATTTCACCCCTACGACTGACATCATTGCATCATCAGAAGTAAGATAAAGAAAGTGAGCCCCATCCAGAAAAAGTTGCCTGCTCTAATTTACATTCCCCACTTTTTTAGGAAGCAACTCCTACCTTAGCCCTCTATCATTCCAGTCTTTAGTACTGGGACAGTCATGATGATGATGAAGTTATCATCTGATTTGTACCCTGTATTTATTTTGAGAATTGCATGTATTGGATGATGTAAGGATATAACAAGCAAACATGAGATCTGGCAAGATGGCTCATACCAGGTCTTATCAGTTAAGAGTGCCATCTTGCAGGACCTCAGAAATGGGCCTTCTCTATTGTCCACTCATGCCCTCAGGAGCAACATTCCTGCAGAAGTCCATATGGTTCCAACCCGGTTGTGTTTTAATCAAACCTTGAAGACCAGTTTCATCAGCAGGACCTGGATCAGGGGGGATTGTGATCTATTCCCTGATGGATATTTTATATGGTTTTATAGTTAGTCATGTTGTTTTCCCTTACGTGGGTGTTTGCTATATTTATTATTATGGTTATTCATTTATTTTTTGTCAGTTGTCTTCATCTTATTTATACTCTAGAGGTGCAACTGTGATTGGGGTGGCCTGTTTGATTAAATTAAAAATAACTCCACAAAGCTTATGGTTTTAATAACTCCCTTATTAATCCTTTCAGACCTGTGAGGTAGGACAGGACTTACACTCTGTTTCCCACCATTGTCCTCAGAAACCTCTGACTTTCCAGACAAGTCAACTTCCTGATCATTGACTTCACTAGGTGATTCCTGCAAATCACCATCAGCAAGACTTTGCTGCTCCCCCATGGATAAATCAACTGAAGAACTAGAGTTTATTTTATCCCAATTCTGCTCAGCAAAAGAAGCACTTTTACTAATAATCAGTTGATTATCCAGTATGAACCTGTAGCTCCTCTGACTTTGTTCATACCCTACAAAGATTGCTTTCTTTGTTCTGGAAGCCCCCTTGCGCCTCAGCTGTTTGGGAATGTGCACCCAAGCTGTGCTTCCAAACACTCTGAGGTGGCTTACTTTAGGCTTGACACCATAGAACAAATGAAAAGGCACATCCTGAATTGCACTGCTAAACAGCCTGTTCTGCACATAACACGCTGTAGTAACAGCTTCTCCCCAATACCTAAAAGGCAAACTAGCATCCTTCAGCAAACACATCATTGCTTCCTGCAGTGTTCTGCCTTTTCTCTCTGCAACAGAATTCTGTTCTGGAGTGTAAGGGTTAGCTAAAATGTGTTCTATCCCTTTTTCTAACAAAAAGTTTTTAAACTTTGAGGATAGATACTCTCCACCTCGATCCGATTGCAAGGCAGACACTGGCCTTGGGAATTTTCCATTCGCCCAAGCCACAAAAGCCTTAAATTTATCAAAGACCTCATCTTTGTGTTTCAGCAAATAAATGAATGTGTACCTGGAAAAATCATCTATGAAGGTCAAAATGTACCTTGCTCCCCCAAGACTAGGAGAAAAGGGGCCTATAACATCAGAATGAATGATCTCTAGAGGCCTAGAGGTGGACCTATCAGAAAACTTCACAGGAGCCCTTGTGGTTTTATTCTCCTTGCAAACTGAGCAATCCAGATACTTATCACAAGGTTTCAATTTTAAATCAGCAGAATAACTAGGCATTTGAGAAATGTACTTAAAATTAGCATGAGCAAATCTCCTATGTATTAAATGGATGCACTGATCGTGTATGGGCTTATTTTCAAAAACAGCCTTAGCAGTTTGTTTTTCAGCATTTTGTACAATGTACAGAGAATCTTTCTGCAAACACTTTGCAACCACTCTGCCAGCCTTTCTAATTTCACAACCCTCTTTCTTAAAAGTTACTACATAACCTGAGGCTACTAGCTGCCCCACAGACAAGAGATTGCTTTGAAAATTAGGCACAAACAAAACATTTTTAACAGTTTCCCCCAAACATGGAAGATGAATCTCACCTTCACCCACGATCTTGGATACAGATCCATCTGCTAAGGAAACTTTTTGTTTGTTAGTTTTAGACAAAGACAGAAAGGAATCTTTATTGTGACATATATGAGAATTGGCTCCGCTGTCAAGAACCCACAAATCTTTATTATCAGAGTTCTCAACAACTGTTGCATGAAGAATCTTCTTTCTAGAAGTTTCTTCTTTGTTCTTTGAAGTCTTCTTGCTTTTAAACTTGACACAGTCCTTTTGGAGATGAGAAGAGGATCCACAGGTAAAGCATCGCCTGCTGGAGTATGCAGAAGCTTGAAATTCAGAGCTCTTCCGCTCCCTCTGCTGGCCACGAGAAGACTTTATTGTAGAAATGGAGGCAGCTTTATGTTGTCTTTTCTCCCACTCAGCAAGCAGCCGGGTAGTCACAAACGATGGAGTAAGATCAGCTTCTGGGATTCCCTCCATGGAGCAAATTAAAGTGTCCCAGGACTCATTCAACGAAGAAAGCATAATGTAGGCTTTCATCAGGGGGGTAAACTCCATCCCACGCTCTTGAAGTTCCACAAAATAATTCTGAAGCTTGTGGAGATGATCTGGCAAATTTCCATTCTCAGGCAAGTGAGCCTTGTACAGTTTTTTTGTTAAAATAACCTTGCTGCCTGGACTAGTTTTCACAAATAAATCACGCAAATAGTCCCATAAGTCTTTGGAAGTTTCTTTGCCTCTCACGTGAATAAGCTGATCATCCTGAACAGCCAAAATAATGGAGGCTTTGCATTTCTCATCTTTCCTCAACCAGGCTTGATCTGGATTCTGAGGAATTTGTTCAGAAATTGCAGACCATAAATTTTCTCTCCTCAAGAAACTTTCCATTTTCAAAGACCAGTTCAAATAATTAGTATTAGAAAGCTTTTCCAGGGGCATACCTTGAAAATTTGAAGCTCCAGCAGCAGCAGCCATGGCTCTTCTCTCCCCTGTTGTAGTAATCCAAAAAACACCACGAGGCTTGCAAAACACGAGGCAAAACTCCGCCTCCGATGGAAACTTCCTGTAACTGCCGGCAAGTTTCAAAAAACAAAGAAGCCTCTCCAAATGCAGACTAAAACAGGTCAGCTTTCTTCTCTCTCATAATTCCATAAGTTTTGTCTCTGATCCAGAAGCTGTTGCTGGGCCCATAACCTTTTGTAATTTTTATAAAATTTGTGATCAGAGTTATGGAAAAAACAAGAGGTAAGTTTGTAGCAAAACGTTGTTTTATTTAAAAACAAAAACATAGGAACAAACCTCGAATCTTCTTCTTTAGCCAAAGCATGGCATGGTTGATTAACATATTTACATTTAGATAGCAGAGCAGTTAGCAGAGCAGAGTGAGGAGAACAAAAGACATTTACATTTTTAAACCTTTACCTGACCAGCATCTGAGTGGACAGGATCCAGCATGTGACCAAAACACCTAGGCAACAGATTCCCAATATGGGCAAAGCTCTAACAGCTAATTCTGATTGGTCAGAACTCTCAGACTGGCCGGCACTTGGGAAAATTAACATTCCTGAGTGGGGGTGAACATGTGCTCTCTGAGCCCAAACAGGAAAAAAGTTTTGAGGCCTGGCTTTTTAAAAACTCAGCCACATATTCTACAGACATAAAAAATATATACAACACCTGGTAGTGAATGTCTTCAAGCAGAGAGAGGACAGCCCTTTGCCTGGAATGCTTTGATTTATAATCCTGCATTAAACTGGAGGTTGGATTTGATCATCTAAAACAGAGCTTTCCAAACTTTTCATGTTGGTGACACACTTTTTAGACGTGCATCATTTCATGACACACTCTTACAACAGGGCATCATTTTGCGACACACTCTTACAGCAGGGCACAAGGCAGGCACTGGGGCCAGCATGGAATCACAGCAGGTTTGGAGGCAGCAAGGCACAAGGCAGGCACTAGGACCTGCGCGGAATCCTGGCAGGCTTGGAGGCGGCAGCAGCCGTGACACACCCAGACACTGCAGCTGACACACTGATGTGTCGCGACACAGAGTTTGGAAAGCTCTGATCTAAAAGGTCTCTTTCAACTCTCTAATTTGATAATGCAGTTTGTAAATGCAGTTTGTACAAGGATACTATAGATCCCACAGCCAATCAGATATTTTCCACATCCGTAAATTCAACAAAATAGAGATGTGTGAATATAGTGGCCTAGGCTGGGAACACTTTACCTCTCCAGAAGATGTTGCAATTAGGACCACATATTTTAAAGGCGTTCACAACAAACAAGGTAGGTCACATCTGACAAAACCCAGCTGGAAGTTTTTCTGCACATTGTCTCCTTAGAAATAAGGCAGATTCAGTGACATCAAGCAATTATAATTTTTAAACCTATATGATATTTTAGCTTAAAGGGTTTCAGTGGTTATGCCATTTATAGTTCATACATATTGTTAGGCACTTTTAAACAGCAGAAGCTCATACAGGTTATGTAATGCTCAGCTTCTCATCAGCTGTTATACATACATTATTTTACTTGCCTGTCTTAAAAAAAGAGTTCTTTAGGTTTTCCCCAGGTGTGAATGGCTTCCTGATTTAGTTTTAATTCATTTTAACAACTACAGAGCCACTTTTAAATCGTTGGGTTAAAAAGAAATGAAAGGTAATTTGTGAGAAAGTCTGATTGTTTTTCTTAAAAAAAACTAAAAGTTAAAAGACACAAAATAGGTTAGAAAGGATGTTTCTAAAAACCACAGCTGACCTAATGCCATCAAAAGGGAAGGGAAAAGGTCTTTAAAAAGAGAAAATAAATTAAAGTGGAATTTAACAGTGGGATTTATCCATGCCTATGTCAAGCATTTTTAAAATTCTCATTAGAGATGAGTCCATAACTAAAGAATTAAATGCTGCCACTTTTTTTATGAGCAATTGGAAGCTAACAACGGTGTCCAGATAAAAGCAACCCAAGAGCTAAGCTGGGGTTTGCTTATAATAACTCACAGTACTCTAACAATGTTCTGCTTCAATTATTCCACAGTGCTTGACAATAAACATATCTCTTCAGAGGAGACAAATCATTCTTGGAGTTACAGGAATCTATACATTAACATCAAGAATGTGTATGTGCATGCCTGTAAGGAAAAAAAGCATTTAGTATTTTTAATTTAAAATTCAAATTTAACAAAATGCTCACAAAATCTATAATTTATGCATATTTTAGTATACTTACACAATCTGCCTTCAATGCAAATTGATTCATGAGTTCATGTTGTTATTTTTAAAATATAATAAACTGAATTAATGAGGATAGAGAAATGAGATGATATGAGTTATTCTTTATTACTTTGAAGAACATTTAAGCTTTGTCCTTCAGTTACACACTTCCCCCTTTGGGGGAAGATGGGCGGTGATAGAAATTAATTAATTAATTAATGAAAGAAAGAAAGAAAAAGAAAGTTCTTTTTTTTAGAGGGTTGAACTCGCTATTAAAATAAACAGGGAAT
The DNA here is from genome assembly GCA_023362775.1 of Charina bottae. NCBI lineage: Eukaryota > Metazoa > Chordata > Lepidosauria > Squamata > Charinaidae > Charina > Charina bottae. The sequence continues at coordinate 32,918,788 of JALMGJ010000007.1, forward strand.
CCTAAACGATCGGAGCTTAATGTGTGCAGGAGACTGTGAGTTCTAGTCCCGCCTTAGGCCTGAAAGCCGGCTGGGTGACCTTGGGCCAGTTACTCTCTCTCAACCCAACTCACCTCACAGGGTTGCTGTTGTGGGGAAAATGGGAGGAGGAAGGAGTATTAGGTATGTATGTTCGCTGCCTTGAGTTATTTATAAAAATAATAAAGGGATAAAAATAAATAAAATAAAATAAATATGAAGGGATCAGGACAAATATATTTTTGTGATAACCATTGGAAATCAAAGATGTTCTTCATACTTCTGTTATCATGGAATAATTAATAATAATAATTAATACATAAGTGTCCTTAAGTTATGAGGATGTTATGGAGATCACGAGTGGAGGAGGAGGGGGCGCCTTCCAGGGTGAGAAGCGCGTTCACAGCCTCAAAGACCTTGGGCGCCCATCCAAGAAGGTCAGGCCGGACCCGCCTTAGGGTGCCTGGGGTTTTTCCCCAGAGAACTGCTTAGTTTGGCAAGATTCTGTGTAAACTAGAACAATAAAGATCTAGAGCTTAATTCCGAGGCTCAGCGTTGTTCTTTGCCTAATCACAACAGAGGAATATGTTTTAAATAAGTTCTGTCACATCTTAACTCTAGATGAATGAATTCCTTGTGCATTGTCTACAAATTCAGTGTGGAATAGTTCTGCTATAGAAACTGTTTATGTTTCTAGATAACCCAACCATGTGTCTCAAAGAATTTGCCTAAAATATATCTGCCACATAAATGGCATGCTCTTTGCTCAAGCTACTGTGTGAGATTTTAAAAATCAATATTCTTTCTAATTTTTGGTAGTGACTTAACCAAGTTCTACTTTGTATTGATCGCCTCAAAAACAGATGATGCTGTGGCATGGGACAATCTAGTATCTAAATGTCTGCAACTTCGGACATGATCACAACAGTCACTATATTGCTGCAATTAATGCAGATTCCTCTAAAGAAAAGCTGTGCCTTAGTTTGACCCAGTGCATCTTATCGAATGCAAAAAAATGAGTCATTTACTCCCAAATTGATATATTGCCTGTATTCTACATTGCCTCTGGAAAAGTTTCCTGAACCTATCAACAACAACAACAACAACGTATTCTTGCAAAGAAATTCCTGAAATGTTCTTCAATGGGAAAAAAAAGGATGAAGGAATTGCTGAAATTACTTAGGAAGTTAACAATGAAGCAAGCTGATACAGATAGCAACCCAAGGATCACATAGGGAGTTTTTCTTCCAATTTGTTCTTTCCAAGATTGGATGAGACCCTTTTATGACTCTACAGAGATGAACTACCTTTGTCCTTCCTAAGACCTATCATACCTTTTAAATTATTTAACAAGAAAACTTCACTGCCTACTCTCCTCAGACAGGGAACATTTCAAATCTATTTTCTTCCTACTTGAACAACTCCTCACTTCTCCTCTACTTTATCATCCACCACCAACTGGCTTCCTAGAACCTTCCCATTCAGTGTCAAAGGAGATAAATCCTTCAGTGGTGCAAGTTTCTATTCTAGTCACAATCCATTCTCTACCAATTACTTACATTCTCAAAAGTAAACTCATCTGGAAGCAAGCCATAATGTTTTTTTTTTCTGAATTAGATGTTTGAGAGTGTACAACCTAGAGTATTTTGCTTTGTCAGTTCTAATTCTTAAATCATTGTCAGAAGGACAAAAAAGAGATGTATTGCTTAACAAGGATTAATCATACTGAAATGCAATAAAAAGCATTCAGTTTTTAAGAAGTCAGCATTGACACTAGTTGGTGGATGTAAAGGATCTGCATTTTTATAACATAGTTGGGCTTATGCAAATAGGTAATTAATACAATACTTGGAGGGCTGGAGTGGTGAGGCTTGTGCAGAAAAGATGCATGTTAATACACCATTCAAGTATATCCTGTTGAGTTTCATCATGGCTAAAGTAATGTACTGCAAAATAGGAGCTCTGCTGGGACCATTTAGAGAGTAAATCAAGTGATATCAAAAGTTCTATCAGAAGTGGGCATTTTTTTATGGTTTCCAAGGGCAATGGGGCATGGCCAATCATAGAAAGTCATCCTAAGAGGGGGAAGGCTGAACATTTCATTCTGTTTTTCAGTTTTTGGGGGGGATAGAAGTTCCTTAATGCAAAACAAGTGTGTTAAATCTTGCTTAACACACCTAACTTCCCCTCCCCAATGCCAAAAATTGCCCCACCAAAAATGTCATTTGCTGCCAAATTTATGTGGTGTAATTTTTGTGGGCCACCAAAATAGGGTTGGAGCATCACATTAACCACCCTTGCTCTATCATAGGAACTGTTGTAGAAATTAATATTACAGGCTTCTGAGCAGAATTCAAACATGACTAAGTAATGTCAGAATATAAAGTCTTTTCAATTTTAAAAAAAGCCTGAACAAACATTTGTTTTATATCGTCATGCATATTTTTAGTATGCACATTTTTGTATTTATTTCTTCAAGTATGTTTATTTGTATTTCTTAGCCAGTTGCTATTGAATGCAAGATCTGTCTATAATGAAACTGTTCTCATCCACAACTTAATTATGGATGAGTGGGCAGAACTGGCTTGCATCACTGAAACTTGGGAGGTGGTGGTGGTGGGGTGTTCATCCCTCAGAGATCTGCCTAGCCAAATTTCAGTTCTGGCACCAGCCAGGGTCCCAGGAGGAGTATGGTGTGGTGGGGGGGTGTAGCAATTATCATCCATGAGATTCTACCAGCTTCTAGAGGCACTATTCTGCAGAGACCCTGTTTGTGCAGCTATTACTTGCTTATGTACTGCTCTCCCTGCTGCACATTGGCATCCCATTAGGGCTGCTCAATTTTTCATGGGGGTGGGGTGACGTTTTCTAGTCTGATGGAGCTGAGAGACTTCAATATGCCTTTTCTTGATGAAAACTATGTCCTTTTGCCATCAGTTGTTCTCTTGATTTTATTTTGTATTCCCCTTGACAGAATTCTAGTATCTCACAGTATGTTAACCATTTGTGTTTGCCTCTTATTTCTCATCTATAAAATGCTTCTTGTGCTGAGAGCCACAAAGATGTTTTCAGGCACAACCTAGATTTGTATCTATTCCATATTCTCAATATGGCACGTCTAACATAATGATTTTTAAAATCTACATTAACCTTGACTTTATTGTACCACAAATATCCATGCCACCCAAATTTCAGAGCAGGTCCTTCTAACTCTAAAAGTCTACTACTTCTCAGCAACACCCACTCTTTCATCCAGACCAAACAGCAAGCTGCAAAATACAATTTCAAATCAGGTAAACCCAATCCTCTTTCCTTCGTACCTTGTAACACCTTGTATTTAACTTGGGTTTTTCCCCTTGCCATACAAACTTAGATATATCCTTTTGCCACTGTTTGAATGGTGCATCAGTTGTTAAAACCAGTATTGTCTGAAACAAAAACATCATTCTAGACAAAACATTCATTGTTATCACAGAAATTCTCCCCAACAATGACAATTGTAATTTCTTCCATCTTAACATGTCTTTTTTAACTTCATTCCATGTCTTAACATAATTATTTTGAAATAACATACAATTCATATTTGTCATGGTGATACCCAGATATTTTACTTCTTTCTCAATCTTAAAACCCATTTTCTTCATCAATTCTGTTTGATCCTCTATTTTCATGTTTTTTGTTACCACCTTTGTCTTCTGTTTTTAATCTTAAAACCTGCTAATGTACCAAATTCTTTTAATTTTCCCATTAATGTTTCAGTTCCCTTTAAAGAATCCTCCAGAACCAACACCAAGTCATCTGCAAATGCCCTTAACTTATAGGTTTCTTTTTAAATCTTTACTCCCACAATTTTCTCATCTTGTCTTATATCTCTATTCAATATTTCAAAAACTAAAATAAACAAGAGGTAGGCATCCCTGTCTTGTTCCTTTTTGTATTTCACAAGGTTTTGTTAGATCTCCATTAACAATTATTTGTACTTTCTGTGACATATAAATCGTTCTTACCCATTTAATAAAATTCTCTCCAAAGTTCATATCTTCCAAAACTTTAAACAGGAAGGCCCAGTTCAAATTGTCAAAGGTGAGATGGTGCAACTTCAGAGGATTCCAGAAGAAGCAGATTATGTGGAGTTATGATAGTCAGGTTTCAGCATGGAAACTGTATTGGTTTTACTTGCTGGTGACTTTTGGAAAGACCAGTACCAGGAAATATGTCTATGAAGGTTCTCAGTCATCCAGGTGGAATTGTCTGTAGCTTGAATCATGTCAACTGGATTTCTATTTTCTCAGTGGAAACGTAACGTTTCCACTGAGAAAATAGAAATCCAGTTGACATGATTCAAGCTACAGACAGTACCAGGAAAGTGCAACCTTCCTTGCCATCCTTGACTTCTCAATGGCTTTCACTACCATCAACCACAGTATGTTTCTGGACCAGCTCTGAGGGGGGCAGTGTTCTTTGGTGCTTCACTTTTCTAGGGGGTTGGTTCCTATCAGTGGAAAGGATGAGATATCTGCCCAGAGACTTCTATTGTGTAGAATGCCCTAAGGCTCTCCATTCTCTCCACTTGTCTTTAACATTTACATGAAACAGGTAGGAGAGGCCATCCATTGGTATGGGGTCAGGTAGCACCAGTATCCTGATGATGCCCAGTTATATACCTTAGTCTTGTGTCAAACAGGCAATGAGATAAAAGTGCTGACACAGTGCCTGGAAGCTGTCGGTGCCTGGGTGAGGAGGAACAGACTGAAACTGAATCTCTCCAAGACAGAATAGATTTAGGTCTGTGGGCCAAACAATTGCAGGGTAACACCATTTTTGGCTCTGAATGGAGTTCTACTCCCCTGCTCAGAAGCAGTCAACAATTTGGAGGTTGTCATGGACTCTCAGCTTCAGCTCAAGGAGCAACTGGCACCTGTGGCCAGGATGGCTTTCGCACATTTACATCTTGTGTGCCAGTTGCAGCCACTCCTGAATCAGGAAGCCCTGCTCACAATCACTCGTGCCCTAGTCACCTCCTGTTTGGATTACTGTAAGCGCATGGAGCTGCCTTTGAAAAGCTTTTGGAAGCTACAGCTGGTACAAAATGCAGTGGCCTCAGCAGTGATGAGTGTTTGCTATTTTATTTGGATGGTTCCACTGCTTTGGGTGTTGCACTGGCTGCAGTTGGCTTTCAGGTGCAATTCGAGGTATTGATTGTCACCTTCAAGGCCCTACATGGCTCTCGTCCAGGTTTTCTGTGAGATTGTCTTCTCCTGTATTCATCTGCCTGTCCAATCAGATTGAACAGGGTCAACTCCCTCCAGATCCTGTTTAACTGAAAATGCCATCTGATGGGACTTAGGAAATGGGCATTTTTCATTGCTGCCCCCATGCTTTGGAACTCCTCCTGTACATTGAACCCGTCTACTACTTCCTTCCTGCTTTCAGGACAGCAGTTAAGATCTAGCTTTTTCATCTATGCCAGGAGGAAGGCATGCTTTGAATCTTGGAATGAATTGGCAGATACATGATTTTGTATTTTCTTTTCTCTCTTTTGGTGTTGTTGAGATTTTTATTATTTTGGGTGGGCTTATTTTTATTAAGGGACTTTTTTAAATTATGTGCTTCACTGTTAGCCACTCAGAGCCTTCAGGAATGAGCAGTATAAACATATATTAAGTAAGTAAATAAATAAATTTATCTTAAACACACTTCTCCTATACACATATTTTTGCATGATTTTTTCCTTTTTTATTTTTATTAGTGAACTTAATAAATAAAAAGTAAAATGTTATGATAAATTAAAAAGTAGATATAATAGTGATAAAAATGAACTAGAACTTGAAAGGATCCATGTGATATTAATATACAGTACAACTAGCTCATCCTACTGACTAAGATCAAGTGTAACATGTTATTAAATTTGGATCACATAGAAACATGCTGCTCCTTCTCATTTCTACAATATAAAGACATTGAATCCTCTCTTTAACATCTGGAGTGCTGCTTTCTTTCACTTGCATAAAACGATTCTCTTAGCTGATGCCCAGGCTTTAATAGAGCCAGAATTCTTCATAATACATCAAATTCCATATTTCTGAAGTATAGTTCAGCATCACATTTAGATCTTTAACAGTTTTTTCCCCTAAGTCATGCACCTTTCCTCCATATATGTATTTTTCATATTTATTTTTGGAATTATGAGTTTCATTGCGACATTCAGAAAAATATGGATAAGGGCATTAAGGCATTCTACATGACATACAGGTTTCGGAAATGCAAATTAGGCAAATATATCCTTGTGATGGATGAGATCAACTAGGACAATCAATAAAGATAACTTTCAGCAACATCTGATGACTGGATTCTGCAGATGTTGGCCAGTGCTGAGTTTGATGGGAGTTGTAGTCCAATGACATTTGGAACCCCTTTGGTTCCTTGCCCCTGCTTTAGATTAACAGAGGTAAATGTTGTCTGCTGCTAGCCTCTAAAAGTATTAAGCTTCATGGTAAGAGTTGAGACATTGCACCTACTGTGACTCCAAAGAGGATTCAGCTGCAAATGGAAATAGGAACACTCTGCTCCCCAGTGGCTTTTCCCCTTAGAGTTCATGAAATCTTGAGTGCCTTTATGAAAGAGCTTTTATGAGTATTTCTTCCTCTGTGTAAATAAAAAAAAAACTCAGAATGTTGATTCGATGTTTTAGTAGCATCCCACACAATGAAAGAGGGATATACATTGCAACTCTTTTGTGAATAGTGATAGGGATGGTTAGTGTTTTTTGGATGAGAGAACTTGGAATAGGTTTTGTTTCACTTCTTAAATCTGCATACAACCATAAGGGAAGTAAACAGACTTATTTTTAAAAAAGGCAGCAGTTTTTCACATACCAGTTTCAGCAACCTGTCTCTTATCACATCTTCCTTCCCTTACATCTATCTTTAAGCCACTGAACAAATAAGAGATCCCCTCCTGTTCCTGGGACAAAGCTGGTTTTAGAAAGGATATTAGTTTGCATTGGGAGAGAGAGGAAGCTATTAAGATTTTTCACCAGGCAGTGGTATAATGGTAACTTTTGAAGTACAGGACCTCATTTAATCTTGGAGCCTTTCCTTTCCCCAGGGACAGTCCAAAAATGATAATTCAGTACACTCAAGGACCCCAAGAGTAGTAAATATATATCACAAAATCCAGTCTATTAGAATCAGCCAAGCTGCATAAGTGAGTGACTTGGCATATTCTACTACATAATGGTTCATTTAAACCATATTATGGCTTAGTGTGCTATGTGACTTCAGCCACAGAACAGAATTCCAAGCCTTGCAAACACCCCAACCACCTGCTAGAGCTATATGAATCTATTAGTTACCTCAGCATCTCAGCTGGTAATGTTGGAACTCATATATCTCACATATATGATCACATATATCACATATGTATATGTATATGTATATGTATATGTATATGTATATGTATATGTATATGTATATGTATATGTATATATGTATGTATGTATATATGTATATATGTATATATATGTATATATATGTATATATATGTATATATGTATATAAGTATATAATCACATATGGAACTCACAGCTACCTAGAAACATATTTAGGATTCCCTTACTAACTTTGCTCAGACTGAAGAAGCTCCTTGGATAAGGAGCGAAACGTTTCCACTGAGAAAATAGAAATCCAGTTGACATGATTCAAGCTACAGACAATTCCACCTGGATGACTGAGAACCTTCATAGACATATTGGAACTCATATAGCCTGTGTAGTAAAATAAGTTCCTACTGCTGTACTCTGTCTCCATTATACTGTCGAGAGCCAAACTTGACTCCTGTTATCTCCCCGTGTTTGCCATGTCTAGCATCACTCACATATAAACACTGAAAATAAGGGCTATGTTAACCTTAAAAAAAAGTTTAAGTTTAAAAGTTTATTTTTTTTTTTAAAAAAGTCAGGTACCTAACTATTCCTGAGATCAAGGGTACGAGAGAAATAGAAGTACTCTTGCTCTGTCAAATCTGTTTTTCTCCTTTCTTTGCAGTTTGGGGCTTGGAGTTATGTATTTGTCCAAGTATATAGCACGTTTCTTGTGCCCTCTGGCAGGCAATTTGGGATTCACAGAAGAGATATGTTTTCCTACAGTAACTGTAACTTTTCTATAAAAAAAAAAAACTCCAAAGGGGAGGTTTGAAATGATCAACAATGAACATTAGATAATTTCAAGAGCTAATTTCATTCAAAAGCTAATGCAATACTTCTACATTACGATGAGCTCACATAGTTGCTCACCAGTGGTTAGTTTAATTATGGATATTGGTCATACTCTACCTACGTTAAAAGGATCGGGTATTAGGACACTAAAAACCAAAATACAACCATGAATGGTTGAATTGAACATAAGGAGAAAATGAAGCTGCCTAATACCAAACCAGACCATTGGTCCAACTTGCTCAATATTGTCTACTCCAACTAGCAGCGAGTCTATAAGGTTTTGGACAGGGGCTATTCCTGTCCCTACCTGTAAAATTAAGCCTTGGAATTTTTGCCTGCAAAGCAGAGCTAAGGCCTTTCTTCATTCTGTCATGTTTTTTTTTTTTTTAATAAATTTTATTAAGTTTTACAATACATAATAAAATTTAAAGTAGAAAAAGAAATAGAAACAGAAATACAAAATAAGAAAAAGATAAAGAAAAAGTGAAGTCAAGAAATAATAAGCAAAGAAAATATAGAAAATAGATGTCCTCCAATCTATCTTTGAACTTAAAGTACAACAATTGATTTTAAATGTTAGTACTTCATACAGTATACAGGAACTTTTCTTTGTCATATGCCTTTTGATTTCTTTAATCCAATCTTCTAACCTTCATCTTACTGTCTCCCAATAATCCATCTTTGGCTTCCACTCCTTGAAGTAGTAGTTAAATGTTGAATGTTCATTACTACATATTTATATCTTCAATAAAGACCAATTAGTATAACAAATAAAAGCCTTATTTACTTCTAATAAACTACAATATATTCTATTCATATTATGACTCATAACCTAACATGTTATGTAACTTAATACATAATTTAGCAATTCTTATAGTGTTCATACATATATATTTATATAATTTAATTCTAATATATATATATATCTCCATAAAAAAGGAATTCTTGAATCTCAATTATCCATCTGTAATTTCCATTCCTTGTAGTAGTGTCCATTTAAACTAAGTGCATAATCTATCATATCACTTAACCTAATAGCTAATATATCAATTCTTATAATATTCATACAATACATATTGATATATATCATCCTGTAGTAACCATCATTCTAATTCCATCATATCATTATCTTCTCATAAATATATCTCTAAGGAAAACAATATTCTATAATATCAACTTGTGTTTGTATTTAGCATCTTACATTTAGAATATCACTTTTTATATATCCATACAGTTTCTCATAACAATTCAAGTCCATATTTTTTCATTAACCTTTATATCCATACAGTTTCTCATATCTTCTGTTTAGGTTATGCCAAAATCACAATACACTGTGGGAGATTCGCAATATACAGCCTGCTCTTTTCTATATCTCATATAGAATATCAGAGCAACCTTCTCTCCCTTTCCACATATTTCACAACATCCATCCAACTGTGCACCCATATTTTCACTCTGTCTCCACTGCCACAACATATCTATACCAAGATTGTAGTGTAAAGCCTTCAGAATGTTCTTCTGAACTAATATACTCAAAATTTCCTCCTTCTGTTTCTCCTCCACTTGAAAAACATTTTTCCTTTCTGTCTCCGTTTCTGTTCTCTGTTCTTTCTCTCTATTTTGCAGAGTTACGAACAGTAATTCCAACGACCTTTGAATATTTGAAAAAACCTCAGTAATCTCTCTTCTGAGCTCCTCAGGTACAAGTTGGAAAGCCATCTTTCCTGTGTCCTTCAAATTAAAACAACAACCCTTCTAGTCAAAACAATAATCATGTAATCTGTCCATGAAAAACTACCAGCAGAATCTATTAAGCAGAACGTCGTTGTTGTTTTTTTTTTTTTTTAAAGTCAAAAGAAAAAAGAAAGTTCCAATAATCCAAAATACAGGAGAGAATAATATTTTAAACAGTTTATAGAAGGAGAAATAAAAAATATATTCCAAATGAAGCAAAATCCAACCAGGGAGGATGTAGAAAAAGACGACAAGGAAAAAAACACATTACCCTGTGTTTTTATTCTTCAAACTGCGAGCTTTCGTTCTTCAAGCTGCAAGCTGCTTAATCCAAACAAAGAGTTTCTCAAAAAATGAATAGTCATTTAGTTTATCAAGCGAAGAATTACAAACAGAGTCTCTTAAATCCCTCTAATACAAAAGAGAAGTAAAAAAAAAAAATGCAGACGTTTCATTATGTTGCAAATATAGAGTCCATCAAACTTCCACCAGAATCAGTTATAGCAAAGAAAGCACAAAGTTAGCCAACATTTTCAACGAAGTCCAAAAAATAGATCTTAGATTTCAAAAATATTTTAATCTAAAAAAAACATTCCTAAAGTGATCTAAAAGCGGCTGGGCGCTCTTGTGTCTCTTCAAAGAGACTTGTTTCCCCTGCGAGAGCCTGATATATCTCGGCCATTGCCTTGCACTTACCCTGTTCCTCCCGCGGTGGAAAACTACAGAAAAAACAAGGGTAGGCAAACCCCATGGCCCCACGAGTAATCTTCTGGTCTCCCCTTCTCCAGGGGAAAAAAACTTCAGTGGACCACAACTTCTGCAATCCACGCAAGCAAGGGAAATTCAGTCAGTTCTGAGAAATCTGACTGGTCGAGCTGGCAGCCAAGCCTGGAGTCCATTCTGTCATGTTTTAGTTCAGCTAAAGCTCTCAGTTGAGCTAAAGCTATCAAGTGTGTAGCTATCAAGAAGTTTAAGATTATTGGTTAAGGTTCTTGATAGCTGTGGTAAAACTATATAGTAATTATGGTAATTCTCCTGAGAGTTTCAACAAAACTGGCTTATTTTGACAAATTCCTGTATTGTGATTTGGGAAAAGGTTCACCTCTATGATATCTCAAGGATCTCTTTCTATTCTTTTTACCTTTTAAACATCTCTGTGAGCACAATTTTCAATGCAACAGGCCTGAAGCCAGGCCTCATAATAGCTCACAAAGAGCAATTGATAGCCCCGATTATATTTCATGGGCTCCAGGAAGGCAGTGGTGATTTAGGTGTCTTTGCCTGGTCATGTGCTGAGAATTATTTGAACTAGGAGATGACACAAATGCTGGGTGAAACCAGGATTTTGAGGTTTCATTGGGGGGAGGAGTTTGGGCTTTATTTGTGTCCTAGGGATAGAGGTAGAGATAGAGTTTATATGTTTTCCATCTCGAAATGACATCCCATATATCTTCTGAGTGATGCAGAGCTTTTGCCTAGATATAAATTTAACAAATTGTATGCTGCCTAATAATTTTTATGATATTGCTATTAGGCAACAGTATGAGGAAACAGGAGACGTCTAATAAGCTACTGACTTTTAGACCTAAACAAGTCAAGCAATCTGATACTGTATCTTTTATTCATTATATACATGGAAAACTGTGTACTAAGTTTTTTTTTTATAATTTCCTCTGAATTGTATAATTCTAATCCCTTACAACAGATTTTTTATTTACAGAATATGAGATTATTACAGCTGTTATGGGTTTAGGTTACTTTTCTCATTTTACTTCTTTCTCTTTGAGAAGCTGTCACTACAATTAAATCCATGAAAGTAGAGAAGGCACCCAACATGGAGTTTGCCAGTCTAACAATATATTGGATTCTTCTCTCCTATTCTATTTATTTATTTATTTATTTTGTGCCTTTAAGTCAGTGTTGACTCCTGGCGACTGCCTGGACAAGTCCCTGCAGTTTTCTTGGCAAGATTTCGGAAGTGGTTTGCCATTGCCTCCTTCCCAGGGCTGAGTGAGAATGACTGACCCAAAGTCACCCAGTTGGCTTCGTGCCTAAGGCCAGACTAGAACTCCTGGTTTCTAACCTGGTACCTTAAACCACTACAACAAACTGGCTTGAAGTTTTGATCTTAATATAAGATTAATATAACAGAAAATTATATTTTATGTATACTGGACACCTGAGAAAGTATTTCATATGTTGGGTTGGGGGTACTATTTCCTTGGTGCTGGAGGTGCAATTTTGAAATTGGACCATTCACTCAGAGTACTTGAATTTGTCCTACTATTGCTACCTTTTGGGCTAAAATCCACAGAATGGTTAACATGACTTCAGATCAGTCATTGTTGGCTAAGTGTATATGGTTATATACACTTAGCCAACAATGACCATCATAGGGGATGGACTATATCTATCTCTATCTCTATCTCTATCTCTATCTCTATCTCTATCTCTATCTCTATCTCTATCTCTATCTCTATCTCTATCTATCTCTATCTCTATCTCTATCTCTATCTCTATCTCTCTATCTATCTATCTATCTATCTATCTATCTATCTATAGGACAAATCTATACCTCTGTGTGTACATATGTGTGTTTAATAATGAAATGGCAAAAAAGAGGATTTCCAAACAATTTGGTCAAACTTTTTGGAGTTTTTTTGTAAATGACATATATTTCCCAGCCTTTTGTGGTGAAAATGGTTAGAGCTGCCTCTGAGCACTCATGAGCCACAAGCAATTGTGGAACTTCAAGTTATGCTCCTCTGCCCTAAAAGGAGTCTAAAAATGAATGTATGCATTATAATATGTACCTGAGATTAAATTAAATACATTGATAAATCTTTTCTTTAGACTAAAAGTAAATGAAATCTCTAAATGCAGGGATAGATTTTTCCTGGGGGCAAAATGCAGTATTTGACTTAAATTTATGAGGTTCTCAGCCTAATTTCAAAAGCTGTTGGCAAGCAATCAGTTCAGACTCTGGCAAAGCTGATCTGTTGTTCCTCCCTTGGAAGTCTGCTGCATGAAAAAAAGAAGAAAGAAGGGAAGGAAGGGGTTCCAGAGTAAAAAAATGTCCATCATAGATTCTGCAAAGGAACAAGGGGTGCAATTGACATTGCACATGTCATGAAGTCATTGCCAAATGATGGCAATGATTTGCATCCCACAACTGATGGAAATTACTTAATTCATGTTGTTTGTGTAATGACATCATAACATAAGTGATGTTGTTGTGGCTTCTACCAGATACCTCGCTGACCTCCCCATATTTGGCTCTTTGGACAATTTTCTCTGCTACTGGTATGCAGTATGACCTCCATGTTGTTTATGATAGAGAAGATGTCACCCACCTGTAATTTAACAATTCCTCTTCACCCTGCTTTTAAAATATTTTATAGTTTCATTATACCCTATCTCTGGGAATTGTATTTATTATATTATTGCATTTCATTATGTGTTTTCTGTCAATTGCCTATTTTACAGGTGAAGACAGGGCAGACAATTATAAATAAAATTTGCTAAATGGTGGAATAATTTATGCTCAGAGCTGTTAAAACACCCAAAGTTGTGGAAGGCCTACAGTGCAAGTACTAACACTTCCATTATAGCTATTTCTTGTAACACTGTGGACTTCCAGACAAGTATGAAAGGGTTGATTAATGCTAAACCCTGAAATATTTACAGGTGAAATTCTTCATCCACACACTGGACTGATCTTCCCTAATCTTGATAGCTTCCAGCTGTGTGGTCTTCAACTCCCAGAATGATCCTGCTGGCTGGGAAACTCTGGGAACTAAAGCTTTACACATTTAGAGAGATCTCAGGTTGGGAAAGGCTGCTCAGATCTTAACTGATGTACTGTGCTAGTCTATATCTATTTCATAGAAATCCTGTACAAAGTTTTGTCTGATTGTGTGTTTTACTTAAGTTGTGTATAGTAACATAGCACAACACACTGCTCTATCAGTGTTAATAGAGTATAATATAGTGGGCTGTCACTGTCAGGCCACCACATTCTTTAGCATAGTTCCATTTGTATTCCCATTTCAAAGAAGAAGGGAGTTATATTCAATTTAGAGATATGTTTGAAGCTTTCAGCTGTTCTTTAGGAAACAATCTGTTACGACTATTGACAGTTCTTCTATTTTCCTCTTACCTTTGTTAGTTGAAGGCCAAATTATTATTTAAAAAAAAGGCTGGGGAAGGATTTCTTTTGGGCGTGGCATAATATGTTATGATCATTGCTCCTTTACTAGGTAGATACTCCAAAATCCCCTTATCTGAATGCGTTTGCACTTGTGGTTCAGAGGAGACTGAAACCATTGTCCATGTACTTCTGGGCTGCAATTTCTACAGGGACACAAGGAATTCTCTTTTTTCATCTCTTCTGGGACAGTATCCAGGACAAAGAGATTTTTATTGCATAAAATTTCTACTTTCTCATTCTCACACTAGCATAAGCACTAAATTTTGTGCTGTTGCATTTAAAATGTGCATCAAATACTGCATCCCCAATTATTATATTTTATATACTTTTATGCGTTTTTATATTTTTATGTGTGTTTTTATATTTTTATGTGTTTAATTCCAACCATTGATCACAATAAAGACAAGTACATGTACATGAGTTGCATGCAAATGTAGACAGCCATGTCTTCTGGATTTCTTCCAGGTGAGCATGCAAAATCCAGCTACAAAAGAAATGCTATACTGATACAAGATAGCATTTTAAAGGGCAGGATTAGAGATTAAGAATAAAAAAGCAAAAAGTTAACCAGGATAGGGGCGTGGTGGCTCAGCGGGTAAGGCGCCAGGCTTGTCGATCGGAGGTTCGAACCTTTACGTTTACTTAACCAGGATGCCAACAAGCTAGTAGCTTCTCTTTCAATGCAACTCACCTGCTTCAATGACATTTTCAGGTTACAATGATAAAGTACATCACTGGTATGTACAAACAAAGGAAAAAATCTTATTTTTTCTTCTCTCTATCAAGGCAGGGCAGGCCTTAGATTGCCAGGATCGTTTTTTTTTTTAACTAAAACCTGATGATTCACCAATAGGAGCCTAATGCATTAAACATTCATTATCATTAAGAATTCCTGAACCCAGGAACCACCGCTTTTGAGCAGTAATGTTGATTCATTCCAAAACAAAACCTTGCATGTCCCTTTTCCCCCATGTTTGCAAAGATTTTTTTAAAAATCATGGAAGTGTTCCTTTTAAATTGATAATAAATTATCATGATTCAACCTAGCAGGAAATCAAACAAACAAAAACCTTATTTTATAATACTGTGGCTTATATGTACCTAGTGTAAAATTACTGTACTAAATATGACATTCTGCATAGCCATATTATTAAAAATAAAGGGGAACCACTCCCCATCTTTTCCATCATTTTGCATTTTAATCTGAAAATGTGGACAATAGTTTGGGAGTACATTCTATTAGTAATTATGTCCCACCCCAAATCAAAGCCAAAACTCATGAATTCATTAATCTTCAACCTTGGAGACCATTTTCAATGCCAGGCTTTTCTGAGACACTGAACACTTTCCAATGAAATTTGGCACACCATGGAAAATTGCCTAATATTGCAATCCACTTTCATTTTTACTGCTACTTAAAATAACTTATTGCTTCTATTCTCCTTAGGATATATCACTAAAAAAGGTAAAGGTACCCCCCGCACATTTGTGCAGTCGTGTCCAACTCTAGGGGCCGGTGCTCATCTCAGTTTGTTAGCCGAAGAGCCAGCGTCGTCTGAAGACACTTCCACGGTCATGTGGCCGCATGACATGCGCGGAACGCTGTTACCTACCCACCGAAGTGGTACCTATTCATCTACTTGCATTTGCATGCTTTCGAATTGCTAGGTTGGCAAGAGCTGGGGCGAGTGCGGGAGCTCACTCCGCACGCAGGGCTAGGGATTCGAACCTCCGAACTTGCAATCTTCCGATCGACAAGCCTGGCGTCTTACCCACTGAGCCACCACGCCCCTGATATATCACTAGCTATGTCTAATAAGCTTGCTCAAAAAACTATACCTAGAGACCTTCATTGGGTGCATATATGATACTAAGATGACTTGCTTACGTGTAGTTTGTTGAATATACCACATTTGACTGGGTTCATACAATACACTAAGCCAGGGGTCCCCAACCTGTGGGCCACGGCCTGTTAGGAAGTGGACCACACAGCAGGTGAGTGGTGGTGGTCCGCATGATTGGCTCCCGCCTGCAAACCCCGCCCCCCACCCAGTCAGTGGAAAAATTGTCTTCCACGACCGGTCCCTGGTGCCAAAAAGGTTGGATACCCCTGCACTAAGCCACACCTCATGTTTTACAAACCACAGTGATCAGGGTCATGGAACAGGTTAAGCCCAAACTGAATAAAGTACTTTAAATTTTGTCAGCCTTGCGGGGTAAACCAGATAAGAATCCCAACCAAATGAGCTAATTCTACTTTATTGTAAAGCTACATTGACAGAATCTTGAAAGTCTGAAAGTACATCTCTCCCCCACCTCCTTTACAGCCCAAGAAACTAGGGAGGGTCCCTTCTGAGCCTCTTGCCCTGCCCACTATCCAGTTGCAGGCTATGCTCTCTTATCTGAACGTTCACTTGGCAGTTTCTCTTGGCGCAGTCTCCCAAAGTCTTTCCCACATACCATCACAATTTAGCAGAGTTTGTGAAATCAGAATTTCTCTTGGAATTCAACAGTGAAACAAACAAACAAAAAAAAGCCTAAAACATTAGTTTAAAACTTATTAGTTTATTAGGCCAACTTGAAGTTCATTTTAAAAATGCCATTTTTGAGATCTGCTGAAGTCACATGAAGAGACTTTAAAGAGTTAAAGCATTGAAATAAGACCAGGGAGACCCAGGTTCAAGCCCAGCCTCTGAAATGGAAACTCTCTCTCTCTCTCTCAGCCCCAGAATGGTTATTATAGAGATGAACTGGAAAAGGAAGTATAGGTATACCACTTTGAGCTCCAGGTAGAAAAGTGTAATATAGATATAACAAGTGAATTCTTTATCAGGCAATTTTGAACTCCACCACTTCCTACCAGACTATAGCTGCAGGCCCTCCCATGTGTAAATTATTTACTGCATTTTGAAAGCTTGTGTGTCAGAGAAAAAAAGGTTTAACTTAGAGCAATTCCACATGGCAGCCTGAGCTGCTTGCTTTGCCATCTGCCTCAACTATTCCTAAGCCAATTTTTTTAAAAATCCAGCCCAAATTGCAGGGTTTGGCAATACAGTAGGGCTGGGTTGATTCTCGGTCCAGACTACAGACACCACAGGCTCTTCTCACCCTGCCCAAACCTCACTGGCTGGTCCCTGTATGGGCAGGTCTGTCAAATGCCTGGCTTCTTCTTTTTCCTTGCTTCCCAGATGATTGCACACATGGATGCCTTCATACCCTCATCCCGTGTTCTTTCCTTTGTCACTAATGCAGACACTTCCTTCCCTGCCGCCAGGGCGTTGTTTAAAACAAAGGGAGCACGTTGTTCCTTCAGTTCTTCATTTCACTTTAGGTCCATAGAACTTTGTGGCAGAAAACCCTGATGGTTCAGCTTCACAGAAACAAAGTGGTATTCATTGTAACCTTGGATATTTGTTCCAACATTTTGTTCCACAGACTTTAAAAAAAGAAAGAAAAGGAACCACCACAGTACAGTTGGCACAAGGTGGAAAGAAAGAAAAGTACGCTTCACCCAGCTTGGACAGAAACTGTAAAGGTGCCCACTGGGAGATGGAAGGGTGGGAAGGAGGTGTGCTGTCAGAAGAGGTGGAGAAAATGTGGTGGCCAGGAGACTTTAGTGGACTTCATGGCCTTTATGGGCCATCACTGGATCAACCCAAAGGGAGGTGGGGTGGGAAGAAGTGTGGACCAGCTGGGAACATAGAAGCCCAGCATGAAGTGCCTGTCTAACATTTTTGTAGCCAATCGGAGCAGGGGATGTCACTAGACTGGAACAAAGCACAGTAAATTAACTGCTCAGAAGGTCTAAGGTAGATCTGGATGGAAAACAATACATTTGTAGTGGGCTGGGTGTGGGTTGAAGACACACTCAAGAAATGATGGATGACCCATGCCAGCAATGCGGCAAGCAGAAAATGCAGATTTGATCTAAGACTTCTCCCTGCATCCTAGTTTTTCAGATGCTGGGAATTTTCTTTATGTCAAAGGTCAGTGAAATTGGTTATTTTCTGAAATAATACTGTTGAAACAAATATGTGCAAGACCAGACTATGTAAATTTCCCTTTCCTATTTGTTCTAAGATATGCAACAATAATCTCAAATGTTTTCTTTTCTGAAATGGTGGAGAAAGAGCCAAGGACCAGATCTTCATGATAGTCAAATTCAAACTGTATTATCACAAAAGATATGGAAACTTATTTATCAAAATTGCATTTTCTTTCATAATTATAAGGGGAGGAAGTCTTAAAATATGTGGTGGATTTAACCTGCCCTCAGCAGGTTATCAGCTTAGGAATTCTGGTTTAGGAGACATTCTGACTGTCAATGAATTAAGTTAACATCTGTGTAAACAGATGTTAAAGTAGAACAGATTCAGCGTGGTCATTGCATTTTTATTTGTAAACAATAACATGCACATCTGCTACGGGTACCATTCCACTCCTGCCCTCAGTGACATAGGATTAAATAGCAGGCAGAGAGGTTGTAGGTCTGTTACTAAGGACAGCATGAAACCAGTGGGTCATAAATGGTCCATTTGACTTCAGAAAAACAAATACTTGTTTAAGTAATGCAACTGAAGCCTCAGGCTATATTTTTCCAAAACATTATGAATGTTCAACATTTCATTTTTATTGGAAAAGAACCAAATAGGAGAAAATGTCCAAGTTATTCTGGTGCCGCAGGGCCCAAGGATTCTGTAGATCAGAGCTTTCCAAACTTTTCATGTTGGTGACACACTTTTTAGACATGCATCATTTCGCGACACACTCTTACAGCAGGGCATCATTTCGGGACACACTCTTACAGCAGGGCACAAGGCAGGCAGTAGGACCTGCGTGGAATCCTGGCAGGGCAGGTTTGGAGGCAGCAAGGCACAAGGCAGGCACTAGGACCCGCGCGGAATCCTGGCAGGGCTCAGAGGCGGCAGCAGCCACAACACACCCAGACAACTGCAGCCGACACACTAATGTGTCCCACTAACGTGTCCCGACACACAGTTTAGAAAGGCCTGCTGTAGATCTTTTCTGAGAGAAGAGAGCAGCCAAGGTATACCCATGGTCCACCTTTTTGGAGAATAGTGATTCTTTTTGTTAGCATGATGACCCATTAATTATGTTTGCTTATCATTATGAGCAAAAGGAGATTGTTGCAAGGCATGGCAGGGTAGAATAAAGGCAACTCTGGATGTGATAAAAAATATTTTAAAAGGCTTCCAAAATGATTTCCATGCAGTCAATCCCTAAATGTAGCCTTACAATAAAAAAGACATGACATAAGAGAAAAACAGGACAAGGAAGGAAGAAGAGGAAAAAAATTTTTTACACACTAAATAATGACCATAAATAAAGGATTGATGAAAGGGACCTTCCCCTCATCTCTTTTCCATATATTCCAGCCTGATAAATTACATTCTCTCTTTTTTTTTTAAATTGTCCTTTTTAACAAACAACCCCCCTTCAAAAAATCTGAAATGGTTTCTCTATCTCGTCTTAGATTTAAAACGTTTATAATGTTTTATTCCTGTTTTCCTGAAATTTTCTCTCTTGCCCTTTGGTTTATAAAGGACATTTTATTCATCTAAAATAAAATAAAAAGAGGGGTTGGAAGCCTGCCAATAATAGTAAGCTAAGTATAATACAGTTGTCAATTGTTATTCTCCATTATTATTAATATTTATTCCTGGTCTGTTAGTTGAGGCCTTTCTTTTCCCCGTTTTAAAACTGTACCTTCCTCCCAGCTGTTTCTCTGCTTTTTCCAGTACACATTGAAGTTAATTTTAAGTGAACATTACCTAGTGATTCTTGTTTTCTTGGGCATTGCCTTTGCTTTGTATGCACTTGCCTTGGGGAGGGGGCCAGTACACTTATTAATTTGCCTGAGCTTACTCTGTTGTTATCTTTCTAAATTGCTAGGTGTGCCTTTTCTTCCACATAAGCGCTAATGTCAATAGAGCCTCTCCTCACATGATTTCTGTTTTAAGAATCGCATTCCTGCCTTTTCACCTGTTTCATCTGATAAACTTTATTGCCTAAAATGGCTTTTCTTCTGATTTGGATGCCTTCCCTGCCTATCTTTCTCCTTAACTACCATGCCTGAATTTCTTCCCTTTTTCCCCCTCTTGTTTGTTCTTTTTTAAGCATTGTCTTCCTCTGTGTATGTTGTTTGTGACCTCTCTATAGACTTATATCAAGTTGGAATTTGGGTCATTCTATAACTGGTTAGGGGCGTGGTGGCTCAGCGGATAAGACGCCAGGCTTGTCGATTGGAAGATCGCAAGTTTGGAGGTTCGAATCCCTAGTCCTGTGTGACGGAGTGAGCTCCCGCACTCGCCCCAGCTCTTGCCAACCTAGCAATTCGAAAGCATGCAAATGCAAGTAGATGAATAGTTACCACTTCGGTGGGAAGGTAACAGCGTTCTGTGCATGTCATGCCGGCCACATGATCGCAGAAGCGTCTTCGGACAGCGCTGGCTCTTCGGCTAACTAACGGAGATGAGCACTGGCCCCTAGAGTCGGACACGACTGCACAAATGTGCGGGAGTAGCCTTTACCTTTACTATAACTGGTTGAGCTCCATGGGCAGAGCTGGCAGCGTGGTTGTTTTTTCTGGGCGCAGGCAGGTTTTTCTGTAGCCCCAAGTGTTTTTCCAGATTAAGGAAAACGCTGAGAATCGACCCATTTGTCCTCCAGACGGTGAGTTGTAGCCAGGAGATCGTAGACAGCGTCTGCGACTGAGCGGTAAGACTACACTGGGAGGCTGGGATTCCATCTCTTTCTGACCCACGTATGCATCCCCTTAAAGGGGAAATAAGTCTTGCCTTCCCATTTCTTAAGCACCCAACTTGTTTTTTTAAGTTTTGTACCTTAAGAGAAGCTTTTTTATAGTAAGAAAAAGCGGAATCTCTTGGTGATTATAGTTATTTTTGGAGATTTTTAACTATTAAAAAAAAGGTTTTGGCTTTTTTTCCCCCATCTGCGTTATATTGAGAGCTGTAACATTGCCTTTCCATTGTTATCTTTGTTGCTGAATTTGAAGGTTGGAGTGTTTTTTCTACACATTGTTTTCAATTTCTCATTCTAAACTTTTGGCTTTCTGTTTACTTTCTTCGAGCTGTCTGCTAGTATATTTTCTTTGGTTAATTTTGGATTAATTCATTAACCTCTATTTTTGTGAGTTAACTCTTTAGGGTGTGCTATAATTTACTGTTTGAATAATGGAAGATTTTAAAGAAGATTTCAGAGAATTACGTTGTCAGCAAGAAGATATTTTTTCAAAGGGTTGTCAAATTATTATACAGACTGTTTGCGACATTCGAGATGATATTCTAGCTAAAATGAA
This sequence comes from Charina bottae, assembly GCA_023362775.1. NCBI lineage: Eukaryota > Metazoa > Chordata > Lepidosauria > Squamata > Charinaidae > Charina > Charina bottae. The sequence continues at coordinate 32,940,304 of JALMGJ010000007.1, forward strand.
ACAACTATATGAAAATACTTTGATGGAAGAAGAAGATGACGTTGGAAAAGATGGCGATTTCACTGTTGTGAGGGAAATTGAAATATTCTCAGCTGAAAACTCTGGATTGGTGTTTATGGGGTTAAAACGATTGTTTAACCTTAAGACCGCACAAGGAACTGCCAAGCTGGGGAAATGTTATGATTATTTCAATCAATGTTATGGGAAAGAAGAGTATGTTATGTGGGAGATTTTTTTCTCTTTCTCTGGAAAGTTTGTATCTTTGGGGGCTGTTGGGCTGTCAGATCTTTGTAAAAAAATGCTGTTGGTGTAATGGTGAAATATTTAAATGCCCTGGTATATTTTGAGGAGGGTAAAAAAATAAGAATATTTAATTGGACTGATAATGAGGTTAACATGATTTACAGGATTTTTGTCCTGTGTAGGTGCAGAAACAACACGCCGAGGCTGGGAATCTAGTCTCTAGTGTTTATTGGTACCTACATACAGAATCCTGCTAAACTGATAGTGCCTGAAGAATCCCAAAGATATGAGTCCAACCTAGGGCGGAGCTTTCTGGAGGCGTTTGGGAAAGAAGGCCAGGCTTTCCAAGCTATGTGCTCGCTTCCCTCCCATGGGCAAGCTCCCCCCTCCGCTCTCCTGTGTCTCCCCGACACCACCCCCCTCTCCAGAAAAACACTCCATAGCAACCCCCTCCCCTCCTTCGTCCTTGGTGTCAGGTACAATCCCTTGGGAAGCTGATTCCATCTCCTCCTCTTCCTGAGAACTGGGCAGAGGAGGGAAGTCGTCCACAGAAAGAATGTCAGGGGAGGAATCCTCACTGTCTCTCTGATCAGATAACATCTCGGTTGCAGCTGGCGGCGTCTGAAAAACATCTAGATGGTTAGTATAGCTTCCCCCCCCGCCTGGGAACTGCAACCCAGAAGTGGACGGGTGAGAATCCTCCTCTGCCCACCTCGTTGGCCTCTGTTCTTGGAGTTGAGGTGGCTGCTGGTAACTTACAAACACCTCAGGCTGGCCGGCTTCGTCGTCTTCAGCCAAGGGCTGTAGCTCTGGCAGTTGAGGTGGTCGTGGCTTGTGAGGGAAAAGCTGATGAAATTTGTGAATTAACAAAGGGGCACGAACGTCCTTGGCATTTTCCCAGGAGCGCTCCATTTGAGAATACCCCTTCCAGTGTATTAAATACTGAATTCCTCTGCCCCTCCTTCTGGAATCCAAGATTTCTTGCACTTCATATTCCGGTTCCCCTTCGACAAGTATCGGAGGTGGGGGGGTGGTACGTGAACACAAGGTGCTTGGAGGGGAATCTGGCTTCTTTGGGACGAAGAAGGTGGGGGAAGATGCTGGCGATTTCGATGGTCAAATGAATCCCTTCTTGAGGTTGGTATCCACATATTCTTTCAGGGTAGCTAGCTCCTTTGGTGACATGGCATAGTGCTTTGCCACTGGAATCTTGGCTCCGGGCTTTAGGTCCACCATGCAGTCGAAAGGTCTGTGGGGTGGCATTGCTGTGGTCTCCTGTTTGCCAAAAATGTCTGCATAGTCTCCACACTTTGCTGGTAGGTGAGCCCTCCCTGCTTCCAAGGTTGCAACTGTCGGTTGGGAGTGGGTGGTTGCCTGTAATTTGTGGTGCAGACAGTCCTGAGCGGGGAAGGAAACCGCCCCGGTCATCCAGTCCAAATTGGGGTTATGAAGTTTTAACCACGGAGTGCCCAGGATTATAGGAAATTGCAATGAAGCTGTGACATAAAGTTGAATCCACTCCGTGTGATCTGCGATAGAGAGTTGAATTGGCTGGGTGCAGTGTGTAATTGCGCCTGCCTTGAGAGGTTGCCCGTCAATGGTTTCAACCTGTATGGGGCTTGGTAGGGCAATCGTTGGAATCTGAAACTTTCCCACTGCTTCCACATCTATAAAATTTGTCGTTGCACCGGAGTCGATCATCACTTCTACAGGTAATGGGTGCTTGGAATCTGTTGTCAGCGTGGCTGGAACAAGGTAAAAATCTTGGCTGCAATCTGCCAACTGAGCCCATCTTAATTGCTGAATGGCCTCCCTGCAGGGCTCTGGCGAGGGGGGCCGTTGGAGTTTAACTGCTGGGAAGAGGAGGCTGGAATTTGTGCCTGCTCTGTGTCTTGGGTTGTAAATCTTACTGGAGCTGCTTGGCGTCTGTCCAGGCAAGCCCTTGCTATGTGTCCTGGCCCCCCGCAATAGAAACAAAGTGCATTCTCCCTTCTCCTTTGCCTCTCGGCTTCAGAAACCAACCTCCGTGCAGCCCCAATTTGCATAGGTTCCTCTGCGCCCAGAGGGACAGCAGCGTTAGGGAGGGTAGCAAAACCTGGAAACGCCAGCCGGGTTCCTGCCCTGCCTCTCCCTGGTCGGAGCTGTCTTAACTCTTCTAGCCGAGCATCTATGACCACTGCCAACTGATACAAGTCTTCCAATGTAGCTGGCATGCCCTGACGCACTAATTCCATTTTAATCTCTTCGTCAAGTCCTTGTTTAAACTGATCCTTCAATGCCACCTCATTCCAACCCAAGTCTCCTGCTAGCAGTTTGAAATCTGCGATGTATGCTCCTACCCTCCTGTTCCCCTGTCGGAGCCATCGGATCTCTCGGCTAGCAGTGAGTTCTCTGATTGGGTCATCAAAATGGGCTCTGAAACAGGCCATAAAATTCTGGTAGTTGTCTAGAATTGGGTCGTTAGCTTCCACCATAGGGATGGACCATCTGGCAGCTGAGCCTTTCAACAAACTTAAAATGAAGGTGACCCTGGACCTTTCCGTCGGGAACTCAGCTGGTCAGCTGTCGAAAAACATGGTGCACTGGGCGACGAAGGTCCTGAGCTGCGCTGTCTCTACCCCAAATTTCTCTGGCAAACACCCTGGGGACCGCAGAACAACTGGTGGGGGTGCTGCTGCTGGGGCCGGCTGCTGGACGACTGGAGCTGGTTGTTGCATTTGTTGTAGCATAGCTGCTTGCAAATTGTTAATCTGGTCGTCGACTTGCTGTTGGTGTTGTGTTAATGCTGCAGCGAGCTGTATTATTGCCTGCTGCAGTTCTTGTGTCTGAGAAGCCATTCTCCTGGTTTGTCTTTCCTCCCTCTCCCGATGGGAGTTGTGGTTTAGCAGGATTGATGTCCTGTGTAGGTGCAGAAACAACACGCCGAGGCTGGGAATCTAGTCTCTAGTGTTTATTGGTACCTACATACAGAATCCTGCTAAACTGATAGTGCCCGAAGAATCCCAAAGATATGAGTCCAACCTAGGGCGGAGCTTTCCGGAGGCGTTTGGGAAAGAAGGCCAGGCTTTCCGAGCTACGTGCTCGCTTCCCTCCCATGGGCAAGCTCCCCCCTCCGCTCTCCTGTGTCTCCCTGACAATTTTTGATTTCTAAGATCTAAAAGGTATTGACAAGTTCTGGTAATATTTTATATTGTTTTTAAGCATAATTAGGGTTAAGATTGTTAATTATAAAGGTAGACAATTTATAAAAATTAAGAATATTTAATTGGATTGATAATGAGACTAATATGATTTTTTTTCCTTTTTTTATGGTTTGGATTAGGATTTATAGGGTTCTAGATTTGTAAAACCTAAAGGATATTGATATAATAATGTTTTATACTGTTGTTTAGATCTAATAGGGTTAAGATTGTTTATTATAAAGGCAGACAATTTATTTGTTTCTATAATTTGATGCCTATTGTGTAGACAGAAGTATATAGAATAGTAGTAGAAAGAAAAAAAATTAAATGGATTATTTTTTAAGAGGGAGGGAAGTTTGAAGTAGAAATTTAAATAAGGGAAGGGGCAATTGTATTAGAGATTTGTATATGTGTTAATGGAGGGATTTATAGAAATAATGTGATTATGGTTTGATATAGAGGAAGGGTTTGTTTATGGGAATTGCTGTATATTCTTGCTGTTGAAAGCTGGAAGTCACCTGTATGTATGTAACTTTCTAAAAGTCTTTTCTTTTGTGTTTTTACACTTTTAGTGCTTTTTTTGTTTGTAGTGTTTTTTTGTAGTTTTTTTATCTTTGTTTAAAAATAAATAAAAACTTTGATCAAAAAAAGAAAAAAGAAAAAAATATATAACTGGTTGTTTGAACTCCCACAAAGACTAAACTGGTTGTTAATAGTCAGCAGTGGTTTTTAAAATGTATACACAGGTGAAACCACCTGGCAATTTTTCAGTGATCTAGTCTGTTCTGTCTAGATTAGCTTAAATCTGACTGTTGCTGCTTAAGGATGTCATTTATTTTCCTGTTCCATTCTTAATACTGGCAACAGCTCAATTTCTTCCACAGCATGTGCTCATAAATGCAAAGATGTTCCCAACCTGTATTTTTTTTCTTTGTTTCCTCTCTTTCTAAGAGCAAATAAGGTTGGTAATATTATCAATGGACAGTATCATTTTCAGGGGTTTCTAGAGAGAAGGGATCAAAAAAATGAAGATGACGGCCACAACCAAAGCCAAATCAAAGCCCCGTCCCTTTTTTACATGATTCACAATGCATGCAAAAAAGAGCAGGACTTTGATCACATGGTGGTGGCCACCATCTTGACTTTATTGACCCCTTCCCTGTGGACACCCCTGCTCACTTTTATATAATTCTAGGCCAGAGATGGGCAATTCTGTGGGGTTTGTGTGAATAATACAAAGTTCGTAGACCTGTTTCACACCCATGAGCAAGGTCAGGATTTCTGACTCCTCTTTGGCCAAAATCAAACAGCATAGTTTTTCCATACGTTTTTCTCAAAAATGTAATATAGAATTTGCTAAATATAGTCAAGATGGCAGCTGTGACCATGCAGTCAAAGCCCTGTACTTTTTAATGTGTATTGTTGCCCGATTCATGTAAAAAGGAGCATGGCTTCAATCACATAGTTGCAACCACCATCTTGACTTTTTTGAACACTTACCTGTACACAGCCCTGTGTTAAATTCGATAAAACTTAAAAATATGTTTAGGATATGGCCCCACTCACTTCTACATTATGTTGTCTTCTACCACTTTAATTTTTCCCTCAGCCTGGAAAAAAAGGCCCCTTGCTCTTACTAACTATTGAGAAATATCTCCTCATTTGGGAGTAGAGGTGTATGTATATAACAATATTTTGGCAGAATTCTTCCTAAAAGACTGCCTTGGCCTTGGTCTTTGATGGTCATCCATCATCCCTACAAAGGATTTAGAATGTCAGGTATAGATATGATAAAAAAGAAAATGTGTTATTATGGTCATCCATATAATCTCTGTGAAAGCAGAGGGCCAGGAGGACGAAAATCCATCACGTTTATTGCCTTCCATGGTTGCTCTGAGTGCTCAGCAGTTCTAGCAAGTCAGGCCAGTAAGATACTATTATTCTTATTCTCTTGACTGACCAGCTTCTGTTCAAGGAGTCCCTTCTTCCCATCTTAAAAACCATTATCTCAGCTTTCAAATCAGGTGAAGGCTTAATGATTGGACTGTTTGCAAAGGTAGCAGGTGAGGCTGAATTTCCTGCCAATTTGTTCATCAAATCTCAAAGCGAACCTATTTGTTATAAAGAGTTGACCACATGCCTTTTTTATATCTAAAATAAAAACCTTTACAACATCATCTGTTTCATTTGCAGTCTCTGCATGTTCTGTCTGCAGCACATTGGATGGAGATGGAAAGTTCCTGACGGTGTGCAAAAATATATTAATGCTCATAGCCTTTTATTAGCTGAACCAAAATTGTTTTAATTTTCTGCTGGCAATTGCAGAGGTTCCATTAGACTGCACACCCGAGCAGAATCCAGAATGGAATACCATCTTTCCTCTCTTATGGGAATTTTTAACTTTGGGGTATGAAAAAGGAAAAAATGGCTGAACAGCATTTTTCTCCCATCAAGAGCACACTGCAAGTCAAGGAGAAGTGTTTGTATTCATGCAGTGCTAATACAACTATCCAGGCACATTTAGTATTTGTGATGCTTGTCTGTGCCTAAAACTGTCCTGTTAGATTATTCAGAAAACAGTTAACTTTTCCAGTGTGGTTTGGAGAGTATGAAATAAAATAAATCAAGAAACTGATGACATCAACTCAGAATAATGATTGTGTTAGAATCTCTGTCAAAATGATGTATGTAGATAGGTAGGTAGGTAGTTATCTGTGACCTCAAGAGACCCTTTTCTTCTCTTTCAGATAGATCTATCATCTATCTATCATCTATCTATCTATCTATCTATCTATCTATCTATCTATCTATCTATCTATCTATCTATCATCTACCCACACTAACCAAGTGCTCCACTATCAAAGCAATAAACCAACCTCACACAAGAGGAGCTGTGTAAGAACACTATTCAGACGAGCACAAACACACTGCAGCAACCCAGAACACCAGAAAAAGGAAACAGACCACTTATATAGCATCTTCCAGCAAAATGGATATCCACACAACTTTATCAAAAAGTGCCTGACCACTCAACCCACCACAGCAAAACCAACAGAAGCTATGAAAAGGATTACACTGCCATACATCAGAAACATCTCAGAAACTACTAATAGACTGTTACATCCACACGGCATCACTGTAGCACACAAACCAACCAAAACCCTTCAGAACATTGTAAGTAAACCAAAAGACCCAGTAGCCCAAGAAGAAAAAACAGGAGTTATCTACAACATACAGTGTAAGGACTGTAACAGCCACTATGTAGGACAGACTGGCAGAAGACTAGCAGAACGCATCCACGAACACCAACTAGCAGTCAGAAGACATGATGAAAACTCCTTAATCTCACAACACATGGACAGACTTAACCATACTTTCAACTGGGAAACTGTGAGCATATTAGACCAGGCCAAATCCAAAAATGCTAGAATTCCTGGAAGCTTGGCACTCAGACAAAGCAGCCATCAACAGACACATAGAGGTTAACAACATTTACATACCATTCATAAGAGACAATAGAATAGCCAGAAGACCAGAACACCCCTGGGCCAGCAATCAACAACAAGATATGCATAGATTAACAGCAAGATTAGCAGCAGAGGAGCAATCAAACAACACAATAGACCTTAATCAAGGAACTATTAACTCAGTCAATCACCCAAACAGCACACAACAGCCCAATCAAGGAACTGCCAAGGAGAGTACAAGACCCCCACCAACACAGGCAGGACAAGCCAGGGTATATAAACAGACAGCAAGTTCCACTCCCTTTTCACACTGAAGATGTTGCCTAGCCTGGCAATGAAACGTCTGCATGAAAACAACAAGGCTCAGAGAGCACCATGGACTCCACATTGACAAGTTAATTGCCTCACTTTCTCTATCCAGCATAAGCAAAAGGCACTCAAATAATAATAATAATTATTAGTCTTTCTTGATTCAGTTCTGAAAAGTATTCATAATATTAACAGGAAAGGTGAATGGAAGCTACATGTTCCATTGTTAATTTTGAATATGGTGTTACATACTGTGATACAGAGAAAAAGCTAACTGGCTAAAGCAGCATTCTGAAGTCAATTTGAGTGCCTTTTGCTTATGCTGGATAGAGAAAGTGAGGCAATTAACTTGTCAATGTGGAGTCCTTGGTGCTCTCTGAGCCTTGTTATTTTCTTGCAGACGTTTCATTGCCAGGCTAGGCAACATCTTCAGTGGGCACTGAAGATGTTGCCTAGCCTGGCAATGAAATGTCTGCATGAAAACAACAAGGCTCAGAGAGCACCAAAGACTCCCCAGTTCAACCCTGAGCTACAAATATTCTCTTCGATTGGTATCTATCTATCCATCCATCCATCCATCCATCCATCCATCCCTCCCTCCCTCCCTCCCTCCCTCCCTCCCTCCCACCGTTATTATTTTTATAAATAACTCAAGGTGGGGAACATACCTCATACTCCTTCCTCCTCCTATTTTCCCCACAACAACCACCCTGTGAGGTGAGTTGGGCTGAGAGAGAGTGACTGGCCCAAGGTCGCCCAGCCGGCTTTCATGCCTAAGGCGGGACTAGAACTCACAGACTCCTGGTTTCTAACCTGTTGCCTTAACCACTAGACCAAACTGGCTCTCTTGTTTAGTCATTTGATGTCTTTTATTCCAGCAATTGGTTCAATTGGCCTTTTTAAAAAATGCCATAATACTAGGAGCCCTAAGACTCCTATACTTCTGATGTACAGAAATCCAACAGGTAACTTTTACAACCATGGAATATAATGAAGAATCAACTTCCTAAGTTGAATTGTTCTCTCTTGTGCAGCCATTAAAGGCAGGTATGCCCAACAAGGAAGGAAGATTTCCTCTTTGACCATCATTCTCTTGTCGCCAGGTTTCAATTGATCTGTTTGTAAGATGACCAGTCATTCTGTGAAAGGAGAGCTTTGAGTTTCTTTCAATACCAGTCCATTAGGGTTCTCTGTGCTTCAAGGACACACATTGGATCACAGCTGGTTATTGCTTTTTTGACAAGACTGTCATGAGCGGCTCTAGTCTGAGCACATTCATTGAAAGATGTGGCAGCCATTGCAGCCAGCTGGTGCTCCATTCTACCTTTAACGATCTGCTGGAAAACTAGTTGGAGTTTCTTTCACACAAGTTTCAAAGCCTTATTGCCTCAGTTTCCTAAACCTGCAGGCTCTGCTCTTCTCTTATCCACTTCGGAACACATACAGGGCTCAGGAGATGACTATCTGAATTTGCCTGCCCCTGATTAAAATCTTATTTCATGTGCAATGGATAGAAAGCCAATTATTCAACTCTTTTTAGAGTAGAAATGAGCAAACCATGAGCTGCATGTAGCCCCTGAAGCCCATTTGGGGTTTGGGGGTTTGTTTATTTATTTATGCATTCATTCATTCTGCGGTCATTTTCACACACACACAACCAGCACCTAGAGTTTGCATCACTGAATTTCAGCAAGAATCAAGTGTGGCACACAAGAGAGAAAGAATGGAGGGAGAAGAGAGAGCTGAAGGGTGGGGAAGGAGAGTGAACGATAACAAACCAGGCAGATGTGACAGAGATGATGGAGACTTAAAATTAGGACTACCAGATCTGGGTTGCATAAATCTGGATGACCAGTAAAGACAGAAGAGAGAAAATGCCTGGGATTTGCTGCCATATAGTGGTTGCCCAGATTTTAGAATCCAGTTCTAGTGTCTCTACTAACATTGCCATTAATCATTAATTGCTGGTTCTTCTTGAGGTTTACCTGATGAAAGTGCAGTCCTGTTTATGAAAGGGTCCCTCTGGTAATCCAATGGCATCTTGCCCTGAATTTTGTCATTCCAAGCAATTGTGTTTGTGGAGAAAAAGATTCCCAAATCCCAGTTCAATTAGTGATGTTCTCAGCCAGACACTATGTTTCGAGACACTCTCAAACAGCCTAGAGATGGAGAGAGGGAGGGAGGGAGGGAGGGACTGGCTGGGTTGTCATGCCCAGCAAGCTAGTTATCCAGAATAGATTGGTAAATAGTTAGAACAGTCCAGATCTGTAGCAGGTGTATTTTAAAAAGGATAGAGAGGGGTTGCGGGATTAATACACTAGTTGAATGGAAGTGCCCTTTGTCTCTTGAAGTTCTGAAGAGAGAAGCCATGTGGGGTTAACAATAACAGCTAAAGAAGGAGAAGAAGAGAAATTGGAAATGGTTTTGGCTCCTATGACCACCAACATTTGGCCTCCAAGATGTTCTGTCTAAGGGAATGTGTCCCTGAATTGGGGAAAAAATTGACCTGAAGGAAGCCCACATTGTTGGATACATCATGTCCATGTACCAAATAACTTCCTTCGTGGTACAGAATAGAGGAAGGATCACCCGGTGTTCTACTTTCTATCTGTCTTCGCTGCTGTTATGTACATAAAAGGATTAAAGCAGGAACAACCAAAGGGCGCTCCCTTCAGGACTGTCTGTGATAATTACCCACAGCATTTTCTCCCAGGGCTCTGGAAAATCCTGTGCCTTTTGATATAAATATCTTGGCTGTTGTTCATGTCTCTCCCTAGTTTTTCCTGCCTTTTGTCCCATTTTTCCTGTTCAATGATTTTGATCTTTGCAGATGTTTAACAAATAAACATATATAGCTAGCTGAACTGAGTGGCATGTATGCTGCCTCTGATCTGACCAGGGACTGACTGGGAATGTGCTGTGTGCAAACTAAACTGCAAATTACCCACACTAATTTTCCAATAATTAAAATGTTCTTTGGGACAGTTCTTTCTACATGGAGTAGAACAATCTTATTAGGCAGGTGGGTAGAAGACTGCAGTCAAGGCCTAACAGTCTGTAGCATTCCTCCTACAACACTCTAGTGCTGCTGCATTTGCTTCTTTGGGTGTCAAACAGAAAGTACCAGTACCAGGCGTATGACCAACTCATCCTCCTAAGTCAGTAGTGGGCAACCTAAACACCAAGAGTGCAAATAGTCTCTGAACCACTGTTTTGTGGGCCCTTGTAACTGTCAGTCCAACACTGCAAGGAATTGGCCACACAGTTTCATGCCACTCTGAGGTGAAAAACAGATGACAACTGTAGTGTAAACCTGAAATAGGGTTAGTATTACTTAAAAAATACAACCCCCCCACAAAGACTGATAAATTCTATAGTCACCCCTATGGTTGGTACATCCCACTCATTTTCCATTGCCCACCAACTCACTGTGGTTCTTGCCTTCTCAAATATATACAAGGGGTTTCTGGGACACCAAAGGTTTGCCTACTCTGCCCTGTTTTGTTGTGCTCTGGAGTATACCATGCTCACTCAACGAGGAGAGTTTCTGGAGCCTTGATAACCCTGAAGAGTTAGACCATTTTGAGATCTTGCCATTTTGCAAAATCTCTTGAGCACAATGGCCTAACTCTATGGGATTATTGATCCTCCAGGAAACTTTCCTCATTGAAGAAACACATTACATGGAATATCATGACACTGCTGTGTTTGCCACTAACTTTCCTTAAGCTCTGGAGAGACTGTGTAAAGCTGAACAAGAGGATGGCAATGTTTATATCTCATGGTGAAGAGGTTCCTGGCCAGCCTATCAATTTAGCTTTGTTGGCTGTTGTGGGTCTTCCGGGCTGTGTGGCCATGTTCTGGAAGTTGTGGTTCCTAACGTTTCGCCAGCATCTGTGGCCAGCATCTTCAGAGGGCAGGAGCACAGATAGAAGCAAAATCTCTTCTATCTGTGCTCCTGCCCTCTGAAGATGCTGGCCACAGATGCTGGCGAAACGTTAGGAACCACAACTTCCAGAACACGGCCACACAGCCCGGAAGACCCACAACAGCCATTGAACTCTGGCCGTGAAAGCCTTCGACAATACAATTTAGCTTTGGTTTCATTTTCTCTCACATATTTAATGTGAGCAGTCATCTGTCCAGAACCATAGAAGAGATGCTGCTTTCTCAGTCATACCTGTGGTTCTATTCCTTGCAGGACTTTAATCCTGCATTTTGTTATTGCTGTTGACTTACCTTTAGGCATCTCTGCCTCCCCGCCTCCCCCGCCTCCGGTCTCCAAACAAATATCAACACTGCCTGACTGGAATATTTTAAATGGTGCTGTTTTCACCATGCATTTCACCCACTTTAGTAGATCTTGTTTGGGAAATAGAAAACTCAGTTGTTTTGGTTTTAGGGAGAGTCCCACACAAAACCAGCAGCAAGATCGATGACCAATTCTGCAGTTTCACAGGATGCAGAGTAAATGAGACACCCCACCCAATTATGCAAATATTACTCATGATTACATGGTCCAATAAAATTACTCAGGTTTGATTTAGGAAACACAGCAGAAGAAACTGCACTGAATCAGACGGTTGGTCTGTCCAGTCAGTGGAACTCTGTCTGCTTTGAGGTCGCAAGAGCTTCTTCAGGGTGGTAAGCAAAAGGGCCTTTTGTATTCATCTGGAGAGGCAGCAAATTGAACCTGGGACTGTTATAGTCCCAAACATGTCCTCTGCCACTGAGCTGGGCAGGGCCTTGCTCCAAGCTCCATCTAGCATGAACTGAAGTGGTAAGAGATGTCAAGACACTCTCAAATAGGTTAGTGGCTCTGATTTCATTGCATTACAGAACAAAGAAGGAACACTTGACTGTACGATTGCTGGGTCAAAATGCAGATATTGCCACCGTGCTACTGAGTCTGTATGCATAACGAATGGAACATCAGGTAGGCTTCTCTACTGAAAGTTGAAGAGTGAGCAAGCAAAGGGTTTGGAGAAAAAGAAGTGCAAGAAGCTATTCTGATGGCCAATATAGCACCCAATTTAAGACTATGGGGACATCTCAGGGAATTCTGCTTCCCTAGGGGGAAAATTGGGGTTGTGGGGAGGTTGTAAGACTTAATAGAAAATATGGTATAGATATCCACTGGGGAAAAACATCCCTGAATTCATAGATGCCGCTCTATTTATCTTTATGTGGGGTAGAAATTCAATATTTCTTTCAGGAATCTGAAGAATGCACTTAAGCATTAGCAGGAAATGAAATATGACTGTCATGCATTCATTAAAGGATAAGATAAACTGTTGTGATAAAATCTATTTGTTATCCTGCATTCATTAACATTATTTTGCTATCCTCAGGAGCCTGTTCATAGCCAACATTAATTTCCTTGTTCCCTTAGGAGCAGGATTTTTTACACACAAGAATAAACATTATATGCTAATTGAGTTTTCTTAATTTTACACTGCTGCTCTTGGCTTAGAGGCACCTTTGACAAAAGAACACGTTCTCACAACATCTCGCCTTGATTAAAAGATACCATATCTATAGGGCCAAGCTTTCTGTTTCCAGTCCAGTGTTTTGGACAGGAAGGGCTGTTGCTCCTTGTTCTCTGTTTTACTTTCTTATACCATAAACCCACATTTTATAAGGAGCAGCATCAGCATCTATATATAGTAGCATCGTTGAATATGCATCATCAATCATACAGCAAAGCAAGAAATGTTATTAAATAGATAAGAATTGTTTATCCCTGTACCAAAATCATAATATGGTTTGTATTGCCAAAACACTCTGTGTTCTTGAAATAGGTCATAGGAATTATGCTTCCAGGTGTGGTGCAGCCTGAAAGGATAAATGGGTGAGTGCCTCCAGAAACCTTTTTTCTCATGCCAAGTTCCCTGATGTTAGAACAGGGGAACAACATTCAGTAAAAGTGTTGAAACTTCATGTTGGATGCTATGTATTAATAAATTCTGTCAATACTTCACTTAAAAAAAAGATGTGGAAAAGTAGCACCATGCTGTGTGGGAGCTCTCTGGTTATTTCCAGAAATGCAGTTTAATAATATTCATTAGGACTGAGCTTGTGACATAATTGTCAATCCTAGGGTTCCAACTTGGGGTAAAATAATGAAGAACATGGTGTCCTAGAACATATGCTGACCCACTGGGTTGTGCAAAGACATGGGGGATTCAGGTCTTGGGCAGAACATGGCTCATTCTTCTAGCCTTAGTCCTGATCCTTACTGAAGGTCCAGCGCATATTTTGACAACTTGCTGCCCTCCAGATGTTTGGAAACATAACTCCGTAGTACCTTTCCATAGACCAGGCATAGGCCACAAATGTTGGGCCATATGCAACCCCCAGTACCCAGTACTGCACTGCCAAAATATTGTGCCCAAATGGTGAAGTTTGGTGTGTAATTTCAGGAAGTGATTTGAATTGGAGGGGAGGGTTATGCTAGCAGTTCACTCCCATTCCCACCCATAAAATCCATCCCCCCAAAGGCCCTTCCCTGCAAAACCAAATTCTTTCAAATCTGCGCTTTCTGGTATGCATCACCAGATGTCCTCCTGAGGCCCTGTGAAAAATCAGTAAACTTTTAGCCCCTAATCCCTCCAAAATTGCCTGGCCTGGCCTTAGCCAATGATGGTTGGGACTGAAAGGAATCAGAGTCTAAAGGAACTGGAAGGTAATGCAACAAGTCATCTTCCCCCACCCTGTTGCTTTGCCAGTGGTAGTTACTGCTATTACAGTATATCCTTGATACCATCTCTTGTAACATACTAGATAGTTTTCTATCATAATTGAAATAAACAGCCATGCTGGCTAGGAATTCATGGAGTTGTCAGTCCAACCTATGTAGGGCATCAAATGAGGGAGGACTGTTTTAACTGATGATAGATTAGTGAATCTTGAACAGTGATGATGTAGTAAGACAGCAAGTAACCCAGGAGAAAAACTTTTCAGAACTGCCTAATTTATGAGGCCTTTTTTGTTTCATAAAACAATTTTCACTTTTTCAGGGGCATTCAGCAATGTGAAAAAGTAAACTTTTAAAAAGGTAACTTGTCAGGTTGAGCAAAACTGCTGATGATTTCCATGAAACTTCCTTAATAGGTACTTTCTCTTTTTTCAATTTGTGAGAATATTTTTTCCTTCTAAATGGACTATTCAAGCCATTAATATTAGTAGAACATATCTTGAGTTGATCCATAATTACAATTATTTTTGTGAAGAAATATGAGATGTTTGGTTGGATTTTGGATCTTCTGCCTGTTCTCAGACTTCCTCCCCAGAAGTGCCAGTTAATTGATCAAAGTTCCAATCTCTATGGAATGTTCTTGGCAACGAGGTAGAAGTGGTTTGCCCTTGCCTTCTCCCAGAATAGCCTTTTCAATTTCTCAAACTAGCCTATATTCTTGGGATTTCCTGCTGGTCTCCTCTCCAAGGTGCGTGGTGGCTCAGTGGGTAAGACGCCAGGCTTGTTGATCGGAAGATTGCAAGTTCGGAGGTTTGAATCCCTAGCCCTGCATGCGGAATGAGCTCCCGCACTAGCTCCAGCTCTTGCCAACCTAGCAATTCGAAAGCATGCAAATGCAAGTAGATTAATAGGTACCACTTCGGTGGGTAGGTAACAACGTTCCGCGTGTGTCATGCGGCCACATGACCGTGGAAGCGTCTTCAGACAACGCTGGCTCTTTGGCTAACAAACGGAGATGAGCACCGGCCCCTAAAGTCGGACACGACTGCACAAATGTGCAGGGGGTACCTTTACCTTTTTTACTCCTCTCCAAATATGAACCAGGTCTAATCCTGCTTACTTCCCAAACACAAAGTCCATCAGATGCTGCCACCAGCTGAAATAAATGTAATAACTATCTCATTATTAAAATAATTTATCTAAGTAATGGCAGAACAGAGAGATGCATAGAAAGCAAGACTCTAGAACCAAGTCTTAATGAAAACTGGTGTCTTCCTGATGCTGCTAACTGAAGAATATGACTTTTTTTGTTTGTTTAATATCCCACTTTTCCTCCAGAAGCTCAAGGTGATGTATAAACACTCCCTCCTATTTTTCCCTACAACAACAGTTTTCCTATAAGGTGGCCTGGGATGAGAAAGAATGACTGCCCCAAAGTCATCCAGTAAACTTCCATGACTGAAGCTAAACTTGAACCTGGGTTTCTCTAGTCCTAGTCTAACACCTTAATTCCTACACCAGACCATACCTGCCACTGTACCTGAAGAACTACCTTAAGGTAATCTAAATCACATGTCTATGTTTTGGAACTTATTTGGATTTTTCAGGTTTAAATCCAGATCAGTGTGATTTTGGTCATATACAAATCTAGTTTGTTTAAAATTCTGCCTATTCAGGCATGACTCACTCAAATGTATAGTACAAATACACTTTTATTTCATTGCCAAAAAACTGTGGCCAGCCACCTAAATGTGAGATGGTTTGCAAGTCAAAGCATGAAATGTAGAAGCAAACACATTTCTCATTTTTTAAACAATGCACATTGCATGAAGTGAATTATTCTGATTTCATTTTAATTTAGTTCAGGGATTGATCTGCTTCCAGATCTGTTGGATTACCTAGTCATGTTGACTGTGAATGTAGTCCAGTATGTCTCGAGAATTTTATTTTAAGGAAAGGTGGTATAGAAGCGCAGAGATAGCCCCTGGTGTTTTTGCATCACCAAAGATTATTAAACAGCTACCATATTATGACAGGCTATAGTCTGTTTCCAGATGGCTCTTTTAATGTACATTGGCAAGAGTCTATTATGTTAATTTCATAGAGAATCCAGATGTCATTATCATCCTTTACTTTTATTTCCCTTTATGTGTTGTGTGTGGATAATCTATTTAGCCAGAAAGCTCTGGGACAGACAGTTTCTATAGGTGTGAGCATTGTCTATGAAGGTTCTCAGTCATCCAGGTGGAATTGTCTGTAGCTTGAATCATGTCAACTGGATTTCTATTTTCTTAGTGGAAACGTTTCGCTCCTTATCCAAGGAGCTTCTTCAGACTGAAGAAGCTCCTTGGATAAGGAGCGAAACGTTTCCACTAAGAAAATAGAAATCCAGTTGACATGATTCAAGCTACAGACAGGTGTGAGCATTCCACCTGCTTTGCTCTCATAAGATTTTGGGTGAGGGTAGCTTCATTTTATCAATGATATTATTTATCCTTCCTCCCATCCATCTTCTGTTAGCTCTCCCAAACACACATGCGGTTTCTTGTAAACATTGTGCACAGGTGTTTAAGCATGCACTTTTTAAATCTTGCTCTAGAATTCTAACATTGGAACAATCTTGCCAGTTTACCATTTTGGAATTTGCTTGGCACCTTGCATTGCTATCTTTTCAATTTTCCTATTCAGACTAGAAGTGGATGCAAACTATCTGCAAACATGCATCTGCCAGTGTATTTTTTTAAAATTATGATTTAATGAGAGAGAGTATGGTGTAGTACTTAAAATGTTAGACTGGAGACCCTGAGGTTAAAATCCACTCTTAGCCACAGAAACTTTGGGCAACTAACACACTCTCAGCTTAACCAACCTCATAGGGTTGTTCTCAAGGTGTTTGGGGAAATGAACAGGAGGAGGAAGAGGGGCAGTGGCGAGCAAGACAAATATATAGAAGTCTGAATATGTTTCCCCGTGATCTAACCACTGCATGGTGCTTTGTGTTTGTTTTGTTTTGTTTTGTTTGCAATAAAACATGAGCAACAAATTATATGGACACTCTATTGCAATTCAGAAAAAAAAATGGAAAAGCAACAGTATAATATGGAAGCAGGCTTGCATCTGGACCCAGGCAGGGTCATAACTGTGTTTGGACAAGTGGTGAGGTAGAGAGATGAAAACACTAGCAATCTTCTAAGGCAGCCAAATGCCTCTAGAGCCTAGAAATTGTTTGAAAGTTGCCATTGTGTATTTTGAATGTGTTACAAAGAGACTGTGAAGCTTTTGAAAGGTATCTCCTTGTGGTTGGGAGGGCACATCTAATGTTTTTTTTCTTCATTGCTCCACAACTGTTTTTCTTTTGCAGCTGCCCATTAAAGCCTAATTACCATCATGCTGCATTTCATTGTTACCAAAAGCTACTCCATCTACTTACTGGTTTGCAGCTAAACTATAAGCTGTTGGCATATATGGTGTTGTTTCTTATTCCCCAAATAACAGAAAGTTCAAGGAGAACTTTTTACAGTTCAGTATTCTTTCTTTCTTTCTTTCTTTCTTTCTTTCTTCTTTCTTTCTTTCTTTCTTTCTTTCTTTCTTTCTTTCTTTCTTTCTTTCTTTTCTTTCTTTCCCAACTTTATTATTTTTACAAATAACTCAAGGTGGTGAACATACCAAATACTTCTTCCTCCTCCTATTTTCCCAACAACAGCAATCCTGTGAGGTGAGTTGGGCTGAGAGAGAGTGGCTGGCCCAAGGTCACCCAGCCGGCTTTCATGCCTAAGGTGGGACTAGAACTCACAGACTCCTGGTTTCTAGTCCAGCACCTTAACCACACTTCTGATAAATGGTGCTTTTTTATTTACTGTGTACAGGACATGTTAAGCACAGGGATTGGTGGATTCCTCTGGTTTTTCTTCCTTCCACTCCTACCAAACATCACTAGCTGGCAAGAAAAAATCCAACAAATGGGGCTGGGGCAGAGGTGTATTTTGACAGATGGCTTAATTGATGGATTTAGCCATTTGCCAGAATTTGTTCTGGTTTTGCCCATATGTTTTGTGAGGGTGAATTCAAAGGGAGACTGACTATCAGTTGATATCAGCTGATACTGTAGTTGGCTCCTTTTGGACATGGGTTTAGTGCTATTCAGAAGAGCACTAAACCCATGTTCAAAAGGAACCCAAACAACAGCTGACAGATTTATTTATCCCACCTTTCATTCAGAAGCTCAAGATTATGCACACAGCACTCTTCCCTTCCATTTTTCCCTATATCAGTAACCATGTGAGGTAGGTTAGGCTGAGAAAGAAACTATTCCAAAGTCACGCAGTAAACCTCTGGAGCTGAGGGTAGACTCTCCCACTGCCCAAATCAGAATGGCCCCAGAAAACAGTGCCCAGGGACTAGAGCAGAGGAGGCCTGCCTGTCCCAGTTTAAAGTGGCAAATGGGTTCCAGGCTAATCCCACCCCCCTAAAAGTCACCTGACTGTGATACTTTCCAATGGTTGGTTAAGCACATCAGATTGCTGCAGCTTGTTGTCTGCTTGAAAGGAAAAATACTAAACACTAGCACACTTGATCTTCCAAGGGGTGTACCAGGGCTATGCCTAAGTAGGTGGGGCAGGACAAATATTGAATATTTGTTCATTAAATTAATGAAATCTAGTCAATGATTATTACAGATCTATTTAGAATTAGAATTTCCCTATTCTAAACTTTACAGTTCCGTGGAAAGATTTAAGGAGGCTCTGTAGGCCACATCTCAGATTTGGGCAGTGGCCCTGGAAATTGAGGTTATACAACCCTGGTTTAGGAGGAGAAAAGTTTTTCCCCCTTACTGCCAGTATATATCCACTATAAGCAATACCAAGCTATTCTTCCCAATTAAATATTTGGTAAGACTGGAAAAACATATCACTGTATTATATCTAACAAACTCTATATTTCAATCTTTGAATGCACTTACAAAGTCTGTTGCGATGATGATGACGACAATGATGATAATTATGGTGAGAACATTATTGTTCATGCCAAAATGCAGTCAGAGGAAAGCATTTGGTAGCGTTTCATTACCCCTCATAATTACCTATTTTTATCAGGTATTCTGAAATTATTAAGAATGTTGTGTTCATATCACAAATACAACAGGTGTGCAGAATCAAGGAAATTTGAAGAGATAATTTCATGTTAGATCATGCATGAGGATATAAATAATTTCAATCATGGTTTATATATGCAAACACCATAAATATAATTAAAGGGTTAGGGCTACATTGCTGAACTGTATAATCTTATTAATGGCTTTGAGTTAATTCTTAGAACGTTGAGGACAGTTCCTTATTCATTTAATAAACATGGCCTAATAAAGGACACATGTTTACGATACACCAATCAAAAGTGATTGAGTTTGGACATCAAATTAATTTGTGGGTTTTGGGGGGGGATGGGTATGAGTAGTTGATTGGGTTCCAATTCCTTCCTATGATTTTGATATGGCCACAAGAAATTCTGCAGCTTTCACTTCTTTTTGATGAACCACACACTTTTGTTCATCTTCATACACAAACTTTTAGCAAATATTTATTTGAAATAAGTCTGCTTCACAAGTCATGGTTAAAATTAATCACAGTTTAGATTGTGGATATAACACTGAACTGCTGTAAAAGAAAAGCTTCCAATTTCTTCTTTGAGACTGCGCCCAATCTTGGGGGGGGGGGGGGGAGAGGTTGCAGGGAGGGAACGTGAAAAACAAGTTCACATCAGTTCCTTCATGTCATGACAAACTGTGACATATTTTGATGTTCGTTTGCACCAATTACACTTCTGCTGATTTCAAGAACCTTGAGAGTTGGCTTCTTACTCTAATGAGCTGCAGAATTTTAATCATGTGGTGTTAATGAAAAGCAAATTGCCATGAGACAGAAAACATAATGATTTAATATTTTCTTATTACAACAAATGTATATATAGTTTATTAGACTTTATTCAAGGAAGTGCAAATTGCTTAAACGGAAGTATAAACTGTCATGTCAGATTACTAATGGTCTATGTATAGAATTAAAATAATAATTTAGTATGTGCCCCATACAATGTTTTGTGATTTCCTGATTCTGCATATTCCTATCCATGAAATTATTTTAACAAAGAAATTAAACATGTACTACATGATATAAAATATTACATTTCAATATTTTTATTGTTTTCTGAAATGTATCAAAATTCTAGATCGGCAATATTGGTACAGAATCACTGAAAGGTGCTGAATGTGAGATTTGGATGATTCTGAAAACCTTGATTTACTGGTTCCTTAAAAAGTAAATTCTGACATGTGTCTGAGACTTTCTCATCTGTGAGGACTTCTTGGTTTCCTTCAGTAAAGAGCAGTGCAAAATGTGTACAGGAAGCGTGTTCACAAAGAAGTTTTGTCCCCTACCCTGTATTGGAATACAAATAGATCTCTGGTTCTGCACTAGAATTTTGGGTTATTCTGCAGCCATGGGACTACAATGATCATTGTGAAATCCTTCTTTGTGATTTGAATTACAAAATCAAATGTAAGCATTTCTAGAGATCTACTATTACCCCAAGCAAAATCAACAAACAGCCTTGTGACACTTTCAACAGTAACAAATGTGTTCTTGCATTGAGCACCTAACCAACTTTGGCTAATTTCAAAAAGCTAAAGTGAATACTACTTGGATTGGAAACCACTAGGAAATACCAGATCTGTGGGCTAGGCTGGGAAGATGAAGAAACATATTGGAAGAAGGCAATGATAAACTGCTTCTATTGTTGCCAAGAAAACTATAGTATATATAGACATGTCTCTGATGTTACTAGGAGTCAAATTTAACCTGGAGACTTTATTTCTTAAATTTCACAGCTATAGTCCATTTCAACTGATTTATGGGAAACAGCCCTGAATTATTTCTTAGGATTATATGCCATACATCTGGTGAACTGGATTGTGATCCACAAAAAGTTTATCAGGTAATAGTTTTACTAATCTGTAAGATGTCATAAGACTGTTGTTTTTAAAGTCAAGATGGTACTGGCTCTTAGGTGACCTACTGTCAATCATAGTTGCTAGTTCTAGGAGACAGTTTCATTCACTTTGAAACTGTCATAGACTAAAGCAGCCTTCCATAACTAGGTGCCCTGTGGATATGTTGGCATGAAAACTTCCATAATTTTCAGTGTGTGCTATCTGAAGACTTCCTATGTTCCTGCTATGCCTAAAGAAGAGCAGGAACAAGATAACTGAGACCCAGACATGCTCAGGAACCTGCATTGGAAGATACTTTATTTAGTATACAATTATAGTGATTGATAAACCAGCCAGGTCAAGTAATAAAATTGTTCAACCTAACAAAACAAATTGTTATGTGTGTGCATGCCTTCCCAACAAATCTACATCAAAGTACACTTTTTCTACAAAGCAGAAAAATCTAAATGAAAAATGTAAAGTAAGAGATAAAACTTACCAACTAAAATAAAGCAGGTCAAAATAAGCCAGAGAGAATAAATTACATTTGGGAGACTCAAATATCTCTTGAGAAGTTAATTTCACAATAAGCCTCCAGTTAAGACAATTGTGGGAATTGTAGAAATGGCTCTCATTGAATGTAATACAGCATTTGGTCAGGTTTTCTTTGAGGCCAGTTGCCAAGTCATACTATCCCACAAATAGTATGTAGCCAAGCATTACAAGTAGAATCTGAGCTGAGATGGAGACTGGAAAAAGACAAGTAAACTTCTTTTTAGGTTACAAGATGCTTTGATGAAACTCTCAGAAGGTATTCATTCCATCTTGGCCATCAGTAACTGCATCTAGAATTTTTTGCATGATCCCTCAGCTTTACCTCTACCAGCTTATTGAAAATCATGAAGCCCATTGCTTCACTGTTCCCCAGTCTAGTACTCTCCATATGTGTTGGACTTCAACTCCCATAATGTAGCTGGAACCCAACAGATCTGGAGGGCAGCAGATGAGGAAGGGCTGATCTAGTGACAGGGTTCACACATCACAATTGGGTTGGTTCAACATATGCTATGCCTTAAATCACGATTTACAAATCACAGTGGCTGAATTCACACAACATGCTAAGCCCAAATTAAGCATACTTCATTATGGCTTAGTACAACTTATGAAACAGGTTCTTGTCTTCTGTATAGTGTCTGCTTCTGTCACTGAATAGACTGAATTTATCTGCTACAGAAACCTTTGACAGGAAATGTAGCAGCAGTTTGAGAAAGATGTTTGGGATACAGGGGAGCTTTGGAAAATAGGCATGTATACAGATGGGACTTTAGGTTTCAATACTTGAAAAGACAATGACAGAATAACATTAAACTTCCAAACAATTAAGACAATCAATGAGAAGCTCATTTTCAAAGTCAGTCATCCATGGGACAATGGAATTCACCTTGAGAACCAGAAAATAAGAAATTAATGTTGCATGAATCAACTGTAACCAATGAACTTTATCCTCTCTTAAAATTGGGTTGGATCCTGAGGAGCAACCTTCAGTGGAATCCTTCCTTCCTACAAAGGGTGGTGCTTCTTTCAGTTGAGGGAGCTGTCCTCAGCAAGCACAAGTGTGGGGGATCTGTGGCTGTCCAAAGGGTATTGGGCTACAAGTGACTCACCTTGATCTTTAGGCACATTTGATGGAGCTGATGGAAGCTGAGTCCTATAATATCTGGAGAATTAGAAATAACATACCTTTATCCCAACAGAAGAAGCACCTTTTAGAGGAAACTTCTTCATTGGAGGAAGTTTTTAATCTCAATTTATTAAAACCTATTAGCTTCTCTACAAGTGTATCTCGGGATCCTTCTTCAGATGCTATTCACCAATTCCTGAGATAGCACAAAACTATGCCAGCATAAAATTTGCCCTCTCAATTTCCAATCTCTGCCTCTATTTCATCTCTTCTGGGTCTCTATTGAATTAACCTATCCTGAATAGTGAATGTGCCACTCATTATAGACAAGATAATTGGGTTTTCTCCTCTGGCTTTGCTGCCACAGTATTTCCCATTCAGCGTGTCACCAGCCAGCAGGGGAAACATCCAACAATCAGGGCACTGTAGGAGCAATGAGGTGAAGCTGACTTCAGAACTCTGTCTGGATAATCTGCTTTATCTCCCCCCCCCCTCCCATCCAATTTAAGCATCTCTCAAAATAATCAGACATTTTAAAAATATGGGATGACAGCAAGACAGCAATAGCCTCACAGAGGGGAAGAAAAACCCCTTTTGCCATGATTGTACAACTATCTAGATCCAGAAGCCAAAATACTGAACCTGGGTGGCCGCTGGGCCATTGCTTTCTTATTTAGGGAGAAGAGAAACTAACTGAAACTAGCGAATGCAGGGAAACTGGCAAAAAGTAACAAAAGCTGTCTCATAAACACTATCTCTTCTTCCCTAGATGAAATAGCAAGAATCTGCTTTTCTCAACGTTTCTAGAAGCCTAGAGAGAAATTAATGGCAAAAACAGGGAAGAACTCAGAAAACAGTGTCATCAAAAGCAAAAATGAGACCAGCTAGAAATCAGAAGGAAACCGGGGGGGGGGGGGGGAATGTACCTGAGCCTCCCCCAAACCACTATGGTCAGACTGGTGACTTTCTAGTCACCTGAAACAGCACAGATTTTACATACCATGAGGCTGTCATTGGACAAGGTCAGAATAATGCTTGTATATCAGTAAAGCTGAAGACAATATAAGCCTGCTTCTTTCATGGACAGGAACAATCCTGTGGGGGCCAAGGGGAGCAGTGGGTGTTGCCAGGACATGACTGTGATGTGGCGAAGTGCAAGTGGTGACAGGGCTCAAATTATAAAACCGTTGAGAAGCAGGGGAACAGGATGTTTTCCCAAAGGCAGCTTGAAATGATTATATGATGATATTTTGTGGATCATTCAAGCAATCATACGGGCCATCTGACTCCCTGTTCAATGCAGGAAATAAGTGGCATCCATGAGGAGAGGAGGGTGGGCAAAAAGGCAAGAAAATCAACACCGTCAAACCTTCACCCTTTTTTTCTATCACCTGCCACAACCACTATCTTGTCTTTTTTGATACCCACCCGCTGGAGATGTGCTGACAGGAATCCAAGATCAGCGTCTCCAGTGGATGGCTGTCCAGACAAGGGGAATTTCTGGGAAACTGAATCCACATCAAACTGCCCTGATTGTTAGGAAGCTCTTAACAGCATTCAATCAGAACCTGTGTTAAATCCATTATTTTGTATCATGCACTCTGGGATAATAAAGAAGAGATCTCGACCTTTTTGTGTGTGGCACCCCTTCAGGTACTGGAAAAATACTATTATATCTTCTCCCCATCATTGTTTCTGAGACCTAAACATCCCCAGATCCCTCAATCTCTCCCGAGAAGACTTAATTTCCAGGTTCTGATTCAATCTCGTTGCCCTTTTTTGCACCTGTTCTGGTTTCTCTGAATTTTATTTAAAATGAGATACTTAGAACTGAACCCCATACCTGAGGTGGGCCAATGCAGAATAAAGCAGAATTATTATTCCTAAAATTGAGAATCTTTATTCTTCTTGAGGCAGCTTAAAATGGCATTTGCCGTTTCAGCAGCCATGTCACACTGCCAATTCATGTTCAGCTTGTGGTCAACTACAATTCCAAGTTCCTTTTTTCATGTCCTATTACCAAGCCAGGTATCCCCCATCCTACTCA
The DNA here is from genome assembly GCA_023362775.1 of Charina bottae. Lineage (NCBI taxonomy): Eukaryota > Metazoa > Chordata > Lepidosauria > Squamata > Charinaidae > Charina > Charina bottae. The sequence continues at coordinate 32,964,909 of JALMGJ010000007.1, forward strand.
GTATATTTGATTTTGTTTTGTTTTCATAAGTGAAGAACTTAGCATTTATAGCCATTAAATTTTATATTATTATTTTTGGTCCCTTTTGTAAGTAATTTTGAATGTTTAAAATGGCCGTTTCAGAACCAATCAAACGGGGGAAGCAGCCACATCAGTTGAGCAGAGATAGATGCTTTTTTGCAGCATCTTTCAGTCTTTCTGTAAAAATAAAGGATGACAGTGTTTTCCTTACTTTGGGCAAGAAACCTGCATTTAATAGCGTTTTACTTACTTCTTCCTTCTTTCATGGGCAGGAACTTCAGAAATAGTCTGTGGCTTGGCAGGCGGTTCAGATGAATCACTCTGCAGCAGCTGCTGCTGGAGACACTGTCTTAAACATAAGCTGTCAGTCACATCTGGGAGCAACAGGGCAAGCAAGGGAGTGAAGCAAGTGCTTATGGGAATGCCCTTTGTTATCTGTTTTAAGCTTTCCATGTGTTTTGCTTACAGGTGGTTTGAAGGCAAGGTTAAGAATAGATCTTTGAAGATTTGCAGAATGGTTTAGAATATCTCAATAAGATACCTTATTTTTGGCACAATGACACTGAGCTTTACCTTCCTCAAATTTAAAACTGTTTAAAACATACTGTTAATAACAAAGAAAGAAAAAAGTCCCATGACTGCCAGGGGTACAAAAAATTTACCCATTTCAGCTCCTTATAGTATATCTAGAATCAGAATCAGTTCAGATCACATCGTTTGCATCTGTAACTAGAAGACCATCATGAGACTAAAAAATCCCTGGATGAGTTTTAGATAATTACTACTTAACCTCAATATTAAGTGAAGTCATACAAAGGATATCGAAATAGAATTCCAAAACATCAGGCACCACATTGCATAGCAATGTACTTTTATGAGCAGTAATAATATTCCATGGATGACATAAGTGAATGGATAGATGTTATACATACAGGTAACCAAAAATCAGGAGTCTGATAGCACCTTTTCAGATTAACACGTGATATTAAAAGGCATAAGCTTAAACTCAAACTCAAATCAGTCTATTACAGCCATAAGGCCAGATACAATAAAATATCTAATAGTAGAACTGTTACATACAATTTTGTGCTGCCATCTGTATAATACGCCACACCATTAATGAAGTTTGGATACTCATTTACTCATCACTTCTTTTAATACTATTTTTATTCTGTTTTATTTTATTATATATGTTCTTAATTATTTTTAGATCCTATTATTGTTTTTTCTATCTATCTATCTATCTATCTATCTATCTATCTATCTATCTATCTATCTGCATGCTTTCATGAGCTACAGCTGTGGTTCACGAAAAATGTATGCTTTTCAAAACCTTTTCTATACTTACTTCATTATTCATGTTCCATTTTAGAAATTCTTGTAATTTCTTCTCTAGGTCTTCTACATTTTTATTATCTTTGAGTATATTTTCATTCACTTTCCATCTATAATTTTTTTTATTTATGTTTAAGGTCATACAAACAGGATTATGGTCAGACAGCGTATAGAAAAGGTTTGGGAAACAAGCAAAGCATTCATGAGAGGCAACTTGATTTCAAAAAACAAATATATTAAAAATAGATTTAAAAAAAATAGAAACATTAATGAATCAGATAAAAGAAAAAGAACTAGAATTGCAAAAAAATAAAAGAAAGAAAGAAAGAAAAAGAAGAGATAATGAACCAGATAAAATGGCTACAATCTCAGCTTAAGATTGAGTTAACAGAAGAATTAGATAAAAAATTAAAATTTATAAAACAAAGAAACTTTGAGCAGGCAAATAAACCAGGAAAATGGTTAATGTACAAACTGAGAAAAGAAAAAGAGAAAAGAATTATAAATAATTATAAATAAAATAAAAAATAAAAATATGGAGTTCACATATAATGAAGACATTAAGAGAGTTTTTTTTTATTATTATACAAATCTATATCAGGAGCAGAAAACCCCAGCAGATAAAGTAGAAGAATATATTAAAAATTGTAACATAGAAAAATTAACAGAAGAAGATAAGGAACTTACAAACCACAATATTACAACCCAAGAAATCAGAGAAGCAATTAAAAAATTGAAAGTAAATGAGGCACCAGGGACAGACGGACTCACAGCAGATTATTATAAAAAACTACAAGAACAATTAATTAAACCATTAGAAGAAATGTTTAATTCAATACTTCAAGGGTCAGAAATACCTGAATCATGGAAAGAGGCTAACATTACACTAATCCCAAAGGAAAATCAGGATCCAACAGATTGTAAAAATTATAGGCCAATTTCATTATTAAATAACGATTATAAATTTTTTACTATTATTCTTGCGGAAAGACTCAAAAATTTTTTACAGAAAATTATTAATCAAGATCAAAATGGATTTCTGCCGACTAGACAAATAAAAGATAATATTAGAAATGTAATTGATTTAATAGAATATGCTAAAGTACATAATGAAAAACAAATAACACTACTATTTTTAGACGCAGAAAAATCTTTTGACAACGTAAATTGGAATTTTATGTTCAAAGTATTAGAAAAAAAAGATTTTGGAAATAAATTCATAAACGCAATAAAAGCAATATATAGGATACAAAAAGCAAGAATAATAGTAAACGATGAACTAACACAGGAATGTAAAATAATGAAAGGTACTAGGCAAGGATGCCCTATTTCCCCATTATTATTTATACTGGTACTAGAGGTTTTATTAGATGAAATAAGGAAAGATCAAGAAATAGAGGGGATTAAGATCAAGATAGAAGAATACAAATTAAAGGCGTTCGCTGATGATCTAGTAATAACATTACAAAATCCAATAAACTCAATAACAAAATTGATCTCTAAACTACAAGAATATGGTGAAGTATCAGGATTTAAAATAAATAAGGAAAAAACCAAAATGATAAATTTAAATATGCCTAAAGAAGAAATAGACAAAATAGAACAAATATCAGGTTTCCAAAATGTTAAAAAAATTAAGTACTTAGGAATTCAAATAACAAATAATAATTTGGATTTATATAAAAATAATTATGAAAGCTTATGGAAAGAAATCAAAAAAGATTTGGAGAAATGGGCAAATTTGCAAATATCCCTATTAGGCAGAATTGCCACAATAAAAATGAATATTTTACCAAGATTTTTATACCTGTTTCAAACAATCCCAATTACAATAAAATATCAAATTTTTACAAAATGGCAAAGAGAAATAACAAAATTTATTTGGCAAAAAAAAAACCTAGAATTAAACTTAAATACCTACAAGATACTAAAAATAGAGGGGGTTTAGCAATGCCTGATTTAAAATTGTATTATGAAACATGCGGGCTAATTTGGATTAGAGACTGGATTAAATTAGAAGATGGAAAAACAATAAACTTGGAAGGACACGACAACAGGTATGGTTGGCATGGCTATATGTGGCATAATAGATGCAAAGTACATAAGTTATTCAACAATCATATAATTAGGAAGTCACTATTAAAAATTTGGAACAAATATAAAAAAACGTTACTACCTGGCTTGCCATTATGGGTATCGCCACAGGAGGCAGGCGCCAGAATGGGGAATCAAACAGATAAGGATTTTATAAAATATCAAAACTTGTTAAAAATGGAAGGAAATAATTATAGACTAAAAACATGGGAGGAACTAGAAAACGAAAATATAACGTGCCATTGGTTTACGTACTTTCAACTAAAAGAACAATATAAAATCGACAATAAAAACTTTCAATTCATAAAAGATCAAAATAATTGGGACAATATATTAGAACGAGACAATGACCACTTGATATCAAAAATTTACAAGATATTATTGGAAATGAAAACTAAAGATATAAAAATTAAAAATTATATGAAGAAATGGGAAGAAGATTTAGGTATAGAAATTACATATGAGCAGTGGCAAAAAATTTGGTCAAAAAATATAAAATTCACCCTAAGTAATAGTTTAAGGGAAAACATATATAAAATGATATATAGATGGTACCTATCACCTGAGGTGCTATTTAAATCAAAAATTAGAAATACGAATGTCTGTTGGAAATGCAAAAAAAAAAAGAGGATCTTTTTACCACATATGGTGGCTATGTGACAAAGCAAGAAAATATTGGACTAAAATAAATACATATATAAAAGAAATGTTAGGTAAAGATATACAAATGAAACCAGAAATCTATTTACTAGGCAAAACTGATGATACCATGAATAAAAGACAAAAGACATTATTTTTATATTTAAGTACAGCAGCAAGAGTAAAATATGCGCAATTATGGAAGGAAGAAAATATACCAACAAAAGAAGATTGGATTATGAAATTAATGGAATTAATGCAAGCAGACAGATTAACTTACCTAATAAAAGGGAAAGAAATAGGGAAGCATAAAGAGATATGGGACCCTTTTACAGAGTATCTTAAAAAGGAATACAATATTAAATAGATATATATGTAATTATACAACTATAAATAAAAATATAGTAAGGGGGGGGGAAATAAGGAAATATAGAAAGTAAGAGAGAAAATGTATACAAATTAGTTACATTTAATGTTCTGAGTTAAGAAAGCCGGAAGCAATTTTAAAGGTGTATGAATATGTAGTATGTATGTGTAGGTAGTAGAGGTTAAGTCTTTAAAAATTAAGAAAGGAAAAATGCATAAGAGAATAATAGAATAAATATATATATATAGAAACATAAAAATGAAAGAAAGGAATTAATGAACTAAAAATAGATAAAAAAGCTAAGGGAGGGATTTTGTGGATTAAGAGATATGTAGTAGTGGGAGAGGAGTATGGGAGGTAAGAAGGTAGGAAGGAAAAAGAAAGTAGAAATGGATAAATAGAATTGAAAGATCGGATTATATAAAAGACTAGAAAATAAAAATTTATAAGTTATAAGACTATGAAAATATGCAATTGATGAAATGCCTAAGTGTAAATGAAATATGTTTTATGTAAAATGTAAATGTCTGTGTTAAATGTTAAATGTAAATAAAGTTTATTTTTTAATAATAATAATAAAAAAAAAATGTATGCTTTTCTTTACTTTTCTTCTAAGTTTCTAGAAAATCTTGCAGTTTCAAATCTGTACTTCTGTTTACTTAGTGCCTATCAGTCTCTTTTCATCTTGGGAACTTCCAAGCTCATAGAGTGCATCAAGAAGATGCTAATGCAATGTGTCTTATACACAGAGACATACATTTTATCCCAAACATGTAGCATTGTAGATATTTTGTATGATTTGGGTCTCTATTTAAATTTAAATACTGTAGAATACAAAGTTTCTCAACAACACCTGGCCTAATTGATGAAAATTTTGGGCTAATATTAATCTCACCTTGAGCATGAAAGTTCCAGGTGATTTCGCCTGCTGTAGACTAAGCACTACAGTTTTCTGCACTGTGACTGCAAAACAGAAATTGACTAAGAGAGAGTTTAATTCATTTCATATGAATAACAGTGTTGCACCCATAGAGTGTGAGCAAGACTGAGAGATGCATTCAAATGCAAAGACATCATCAGCTTTAAAGATTTGCTTACATTTATATCACATGTGCCTGTTCAGGGAAATGAATAAAATACCTGGGGGAGGGGAATGGGGAAGCAGGGAACTCCTAATTAAATACTGAAGTTAAAATAGCATTTTAAAAAGTTTAAAAGGTTGAGATGGTGAAGATACAGCCAGTTTTGTAGCACAGATAAAGAGAAGGATGCCTTTATGCATCCTGTAACTAAGAACCAGTTACACCACTTTACATTATGCGTGTTACATTTTCTTTGTGGTGGTAGCAGAGGGGTTAGAGCAAGCTCAGTACCAGTCATGCAATATATCCATGTCCTTGGTTGACCGAAAGGATTTGCTGATTGGAAATCTGAGCCACAGTTAGTGCAGTTTGACATAGATTTCATTCTCCCAGATTACTTTTGATAGTTGTTGCAAAGACAGCATAAAGGAATTTTGTCAATGAATTCTATCAGCAACACATAATAATCTCTGAGCCTGTTTGATTATGGCCATTTGAAAGGCAGTATTACTTGGCCTAAGAAAACCATTCTCAAGAGGTAAAGGCTTTCCTGGACATTTCAGATAGGAAGGTTCTTGCTTTCCATGATATATTCTATATTAATCCCCAAATGCCATATCTTCTATCTCCCTCCACCCAGTAAATCCCAAGGAATAAACTACATGACTTGTAACAAACCAGATCTGATCTTCACAAGCAGGCCAGTAAATAAACAAACATACAGTATATATGATTTTCACAAGCAAACCAGTATGTCTTGGTTTGCTTCCTTCCTTCCTTAATTTAATTAATAGCAATGCAGACAATACAGTAATTACAAATGCTCAGAAAATTAGAATTTCTGATAGTACAGTTCCCCAACATGTGAATTTACATGTATTAGTAAACCTTTTGGTCAAATCTGCCCTTGACAAAGGAAAAGACATCCTGAAACTTACAGTATCAGGCATTGTCATATGCTCACTGGGTTACAAATCCAACATGATGAATACTAACATACATTCTTTGTCATTATTTGATTTCAAAATACAGCCCTTTTGCCTATGCATTTCGTTCAGGTACATCTCAGGATTGTGGTGTGCATGATAATGGTGCTCTTTTTTGTCTCCCGAATCAAAACACCACGTGTCCCAGTGCATTTCTTCTTTGACTGGTTATGATTCCATATGCTTTATTTTGCAACAGGCAACTGGCGTATATCTACAGGCAGAAGAAGTGCCCAAGGATTCAGAAGAAGCAGAAAAAACACCCAAACCGCCCGTTTGTTGTAGGACTTGGCATGTTGGTGATGCTGTGAAGGAAGAGACAGCTGGCTGCTTAGTCATGCCAATCATGCAGACCACACAGGTGTAGAAAGTACAAATTAATGAATCTCAGTTGGAATTACAAAAAGAGTAAAATCCACTTGGATGGAAGTCAGAGCTCATTACACATTCAAGAATTTCACACCTACTAGATTTGATTAATGAACTGTTTAAATCTGAGTTTTGATAGCATCTGTCTCCATCAATAAAACACAATTGTGTCCATGCTGTTAACTAATATTACCTCCACGTTCTCCTAAGATCTCTGTTACTATTTCTGCTACTGGATTTTTGTTGTTTATTCGTTCAGTCGTTTCCGACTCTTCGTGACTTCATGGACCAGTCCACGCCAGAGCCCTCTGTCGGCCGTCACCATCCTCAGCTCCCCAATGGTTGAGTCCGTCACCTCCAGAATACCATCCATCCATCTTGCTACTGGATAGTTTGGCATTAATATTTGCCAGCAATAGTATCCCTCCCTATATCAAAACTAAAGGATTGCATAGTTTCTGTCCTCTGCTAGAGCACCTGCAAAGTTTAAATAAGGAACTGGATCAGATTCCTGACTGAGCGTTAGAGGATGAATAATTTTAAGTTTACCCACTGAACTAAGCCATGGTTTGTTAAGCGAGTCGTCATGACTTTGTTCACCCATAAAACTTTAAACTAGGACTTCTCCAACTGTGGAGCAACTTAGAGAGGAGTTACATGTATTTTTTCAGTTGATCAGGTATATGCAAAACCACTGTCAAAACCTGCTCCCATTTTATCTGGGCAAGCCCATAGCAGGCTTATTCAGGTGAGGTGGGAAACAAAGCCTAGAGCGAGTTTTGACAATGTTGTAGTTTTACCTTGGCAAGACTGACAAAATTTGCATAGGCAAAGCAGAAGCACTTCAGAATTTGTTCCTGGTTTGCCATGTCTCTCTCTGTGTGTGTGTGTGTTAGTTACACAAATTCTTTATTATTTTAGGGAGTTACAGTATTGCAAACTTTAAGGATCCCTGCATTAAGCCATAAACAATGGTTGACAAATCAATGTCACACTAAGCCAACATCAAAAAAGCTATACCATGGCTGAGGGCACTCTGTGATCCAGTGTAACAACCTGTATATTCTCAAGGCCATTTCTTCTAAAAATCTCTTCCTCTAGTCAATGTAGCTTCCATTTTCTCTCTTACTGGAACAACAGTTTGATCAAGTGTGCAGTTGTAGCTGAAAATAATTGCTACCTACTGTAAGCATGAGAACTTGTTATAAATTCCCATCCCCCTGGCTCCATCATCACATTCCAAGTTGTAGCATCTTCAGGGGGACTGGTGGTGCAATAGTTATGGGTACTTTTCCTCATAATTTGACATCCGTATGGAAGGGAGAGTTCTTATGAATGTATTTATCAGATTTATAACATGCTTGTTCCTGGTAGAACCAGCCCCCGGTTCTTCAAGAACTTTTCTCAAGTGCTTGGGGTTCCAACAGCAACTGTCACTAGTGGTAGCTTTACTGATAATAGAGTGCAAAAAAAATGGGAAGGTTAGTTGGGAAAAGGATGCCCTGTGCTAGGAAAGGAAAGGAAAGGAAAGAAGGAGCAGCCTGGTCATTCTTATTCTTAACCTAATCCCTTAACAATAAAGATGTAGAAATCAAAGAAAGCCAGTTTTTTCTGTACTTTAGTTTCTAGTTAAGGAGCTAAATAACCTTTAAGGAGTTAAATAACCTTTGCGACTCACCTGTTTCCTGGGAATCCATGATATAGCTTGATGCTTCTCTATATGAACCTGGATGCCCTTGAAGGTCAGCTATGAGAGGCTCCGTAAAAACAATTGCAGATGGAGATGTTTTCTCCACTGGTGGCTTTCATTCTCTGGAATCTCATGGCTAGGAAGGGCTGAATGATTCAGCCACTCAGTTCAGGGTAAGCAGTTACTTGATCAATAAGAAACCTGATCTGTGTATTTTAGACTCCATCATTTATATAATTTAGTCATTGGTTTCTTGTATTTTATTGGAATTACTACAAATGGTAATTTTAACATATTTATTAGACCTTTAAAAAACTTTGGGATTTATTATTCAGTATAAAAAATAAAAAAAGTAAATGCAAATTAGCTGGGGAGGATCAACAGAGTTGTCTCTGAGAATTTGAGATAAATGTTGCCGTTTCAGCCATTTCTACAGGCGTTGTATGCATGCAAAATATTGTGTTACTTATACACTTGGCCAGCATAATTCTGATGCTAATGAACAAGCTTTGTGGAACAAATGTGAAACAGAACTCATACATATGGCTATGTAAAACCTGCTCATGTGGTGGCAGTCCTACCAAATATGCAGCTTCTTTCCATTATGATTGCTCACATGCAATAAATTCACAAGCATAGTACACTTAAAGCCTGAAAGCTGTTTCAGACAACAAGCTATTATGACATGACACTATGAAATTAGTGAATAATGGAATTGTGAGAAATTATTTCAGTATTTGTGGCTGATTGTACAGGCAGCTGCTTAGAAATGTCAGTGCCTCGTTGGTACTGGAGAAGGAAAAAGAGAGTTGGGTACTATTTGCATGCTAACAACTCTTTATCCCAAAATTCCATGTGTCCTTTCCAACAAGCTTCATGAAGATATTCATTTAAAAACAGGGTGAATTAAACGGAACCATGCAGTACCCTTAAGGATTGTCACCTTCTTGCCAGGAAAGACCAAAACTGTCAAGCAGTCCCATGATCTAACCATGACAGTAGTAGAGAAATACACTAGAAAGTAGTAGTAGAATCCTGCTCAGTAGTCCTGAAAAACTGACAGAGTTCAATTGGCTCACATATTGTGGTATGCCATAATGTGGTTTGTGGAGTCCTTGGTGTTCTCTGAGCCTTGTTGTTTTCTTGCAGACGTTTCATTGCCAGACTAGGCAACATCTTCAGTGTGAAAAAGGGAGTGGGACTTGCTTTCTGTTTATATATCGTGGCTCGTCCTGCTTGTGTTGGTGGAGGTGTTATTCTCTCCTTGGGAATTCCTTGATTGGGCTGTTGTTTGCTGTTCGATTGATTGACTAAGTTAATAGTTCCTTGATTAAGGTATAATGTACTGTTTGATTGTCCATCTGGTGTTAATCCTGGTGTTAATCTTTGCATATCTGGGTGTTGATTGCTGGTGAGGAGGTGTTCTGGTCTTTTGGCTTTTCTATTGTCTCTTTTGAATGGTATGTAAATGTTGTTTACCTCTATGTGTCTGTTGATGGCTGCTTTGTCTGAGTGCCAAGCTTCCAGGAATTTTCTAGCGTTTTTGGATTTGGCTTGGTTTAGGAAGCTCACAGTTTCCCAGTTGAAACTGTGGTTGAGTCTGTCCATGTGTTGTGAGATTAAGGAGTTTTCATCGTGTCTTCTGACTGCTAGTTGGTGTTCATGGATACGCTCTGCTATTCTTCTGCCTGTCTGCCCTACATAGTGGCTGTTACAGTCCTTACACCCAACAGCCCAATCAAGGAACTCCCAAGGAGTGAACTACAGAATAAACAGAAAGCAAGTCCCACTCCCTTTTTCACACTGAAGATGTTTCCTAGCCTGGCAATGAAACGTCTGCAAGGAAACAACAAGACTCAGAGAACACAAAGGACTCCACAGTTCAACCCTGAGCTACAAATATTCTCTTTGATTGATAATGTGGTTTGCTTGGATTTTGGCTGAGTGTATTTTGTGAACAGAATCATCATGATTTGTAAACAATAGTTTATGACTTAACTGCGTTGAGGCAAACTATGCTTCTGTATAATGTGAGAACCAGATCACCATCTCAAAATGGTCCTAAAGTAAGGGAAGGGAAGGGAAGGGAAGGGAAGGGAAGGGAAGGGAAGGGAAGGGAAGGGAAGGGAAGGGAAGTTTTAGCTGGTCATAATTTAATGTAGCAATTCCATCTTTAATCATACTTTTCATTTCAAATATTTATGAATAGCTTTTTCAAATCCAAGTCATTTGTCAAAATCTTCCAAGGGATTTTCTTCCAAATTTCCATTTGCAGCTTTTGTGCTAAGTTCCTTGCCTTTCCATGCTGCTAGACTATGCAATGGGACTGAGTCCCCTGCTCTAAAAGAGGACCCTTCCTATAATTTGTCCATGGCCAGAGGTCACCAGATAGGATCAAGATTAATATGTCTGGAAATGCACAGGTTATTTTGCAATGAGTGAACAAGGAGCCCAGCTTCTTCATGGCTGGTGAGTCACCGTTAACTTATCTCAGATCACAAGGACTATCTCAAGTATATTTGTTGCCTGAGGCAGGAAAAGCAAATGACATACTCAGTGCATATCCTACAGTCAAGGTGATTTGTACCCAAGGTTGTTTAAATTATTTTGATCCTATAAATCTAAGCAACTCCCTTAATCCTAGGAGTAAAAATTAGGGCTATCATTATCTGGGCTGTAAAAATCTTGATGACCCACTAAATGGCTGCAGAATTCGAGTTTTCTGCATCTCTTATCTGCCTAGATATGGTGACCCAAATAAACATAGAATAGGTTAGATCCAAACTACTTCATACTTAGAGTAGACACAATTAGTTTTATTGAAAGTTTTAAAAAGAAAGATAAAAACAAATACAAACTAATATAGAGTAAGAAAGAAAGAAATCAAAGAGAGAGCTAAGAGTGCAAGACAGAAAGAAAAAAGTAAAAGAAATATAGAAAAGAAAGAAAAGAGATACAAAGAAGTGGCTTCCGATCTTCTTACAGCAGTTATAGGTACAATTATAAATTTACCTCTTTCTCCAAAGTTACATCATGACTCTGTTCTTTCTATAATCTATCCTATCTAATCATCAAAACCATAAATCATATGTTCATTTTTTTTCTGTTTTACACAAAAAGTCCATAAGGGGTTTCCACCCAGCAATAAATGTAGATATTGTCTTTTCTCTAATCCAGTGTTTCTCAACCTTAGCAACTTTAAAGTGTGTGGGCTATAACTCCCAGAATTCCCCAGCCAGCTTTTGAGAACCAGGTCTTTGCTGGCTGTGTAATTCTGGGAGATGAAGTCCACACACCTTAAAGTTGCTAAGGTTGAGAAACACTGCTCTAATCAAACTTGGCCATCAATTTGGCCATCTCAGCAAGTTCTACCATCTTTTAATGGCACTTATTTCTTTTGAGGTGGAAAAAATGGGAATAATAGAACTGGCAATCTGCACTCCATCAGATGTTATTGAGCAATAACTCCCAACAGCGCAATCAGCATAACCAATGGTTATGAAATCTGGATGATCACTAGGGGGCAGCACAGAGATACAGAAAAATCTAACTCTTGTCTGTCATCTAATCTTTTTTAAATTTATTTTGCTTCCCAGTTATGGAACCTTTAATGGTGAGGGCAATTGTACTGGAGGACTATTTCCCTACTCCTGCTGTACATTCTTTGGACTCCCCTTTTGGGTCAGTGGCTCCTGCTACTAAAGTCATTCCTGCCTCAGCTGTCTAATTTCTACATTTCTTTCCTCGGTGAATCCAGATTCTGCCCAGTCAACTCATTCTGCTCGACTGTTTATGAGAGAATAGTGAAGAGACACTGCACATGTCATTCTTGTGATTTTTCTAATAACTGGCATTATGTAAGAATTCTACTGTACATTCATTCCACAAATTCTCTAAATGGATATAATTTTGAGAGGTTAATATAGCCCACTCTAAATTACGGAACAAACACAGTAAAAAAAAAATATCAGTAGTCAATTTAAAGGGGTATAGGCTATATGGCCCTGGGGGGCAATTTAGCCCCCCCCCATAGTTTTGATATATATATTTAGCATATATAGTTTTATCTGTGTAGTTTTAAGCACCTTTATATAGTTTCTATAACACAAGTGTGTGCACTCTGTTTCACTCTAGTAAGGTTCCCTGAATGAAGTTGTAAGTGTCTTGTTTGTTTGGAGAGGAAAGGGGGGCCCCACTGTAGGGCCATAAAGAAGGAAGATAAGAGAGTGTTATTTTTTCCCCTCACAGAAATGGAATGTGTGAATGTTTTCCTTTGAAATGTAATCTGTTAATTAAGGCAGAACCAGCCCGACCTTGCAGCTCTAAGATCAAAGCTGGTCAGTGCTGTCTCTTATCAAAAGAATAGCTGCTGTCTCTTATTAAAAGTTACCAATTATTTTCTCTCTGTAATACATCTGGAGAATGCCAGGATGTTAGAAAGGGGAGGCAACAATGTTTGTAAAAATTACCTGATTGGTCCCTATGCTAGAAATGTAAATTTCTTTGTTCTCTGTAACTATATAATCTGTTATTAGACTCCATGTTGGTGTGTGTGTGTGTGTCACACCCGGCTTTTCTTTTTGGCCAAATAATTAAAGCTGTATTCTTTGAAACCTCTGATCTGAAGTCTCTGTTTGGTAGTATGGGATTTCAGATTTTTACAGGAAGGCTGGCCATACAAGGCTACAATAACCTTCCACAGTTTAATGCACTTAAAATGTGTTTGGCTGCTACTCAAATCATCCCTATTTATCTAGGCCAGAGCTTTCCAAACTTTTCAAGTTGGTGACACACTTTTTAGACATGCATCATTTCGCGACACACTCTTACAGCAGGGCACAAGGCAGGCACTAGGACCTGCGCGTAATCCTGGCAGGGCAGGTTTGGAGGCAGCAAGGCAGGCACTAGGACCTGTGTGGAATCCTGGCAGGGCTCGGAGGCAGCAGCAGCCACGACACACCCAGACACTGCAGCCGACACACTAACGTGTCCCGACACACAGTTTGGAAAGCTCTGATCTAGGCCAAGCATATATTGACTGAAGAATGATGGGGGTTGTAGTCCAGCACATCTGGAATATATTAGCTTGGGAAGGCTGGAATACTATGATGAATATGTAATACAGTTTCCTGACCCCCTTGTCTTAAGTGGAATATTCTGCCACTATGCTGAGGCAGGCAAACTTCTGCTTGCAAATTTGCTAAGGAAATTTTGGTGACAATTTTTTGTGTGTGTTTTCTTCTTTCTTCTTCCAGAATTAAGAATATGAATGGGAGTAGAAGACCTCTGAAAAGCATTCCTATTCCCACCCCAAACCCCTTTCAACCTCCCCATGCCCAAGTCAGCCCTTTAGAGCATTTTTCAAGGGCCATTTCGCACTGCATTCGTAATGCAAACAGCAGAACCCCAGAAACATACTCCTGACTATCTTTTGATGATGAAGATAAAAGGAGGCCACACAAAGAGCATGGTAAGCCTATCAAAGATAGAAAATACATGCAGTCAAACAATATAAGTACAATTATAAATTTACCTCTTTCTCTAAAATTACATCATTACTCTGTTCTTTCTACAATCTATCCATTGATGGTGCAGAAGAGGAAGCAACTGATCTTTCCATCAGGAAAATACTATAAAAGGATCACATTTGCAGGATGTTTCAAAGCATCAGGAAGCGGGGGGGGGGGAGTCATATTAATTTTGGGGTAAATGAATTTGAATCTGCCTAAATTGCATGTAGTTGCCATGGTCACATAAACCAAATGGCTTATTTGCTTAGTTTTATATCCACTTTGCATCTGATCTTCTTTCAATGTTTGCAATTGAAAACCTTGGATATGACTAAGGCCTGCATTCAGTGGCAGGGGAACTGTCTCTTCTCCAAGGTCAGGTTGAGTGATGAGATGATTCCAAAATTCTGTGGCTGTCCATGCAGCTGCTACAAACAGAGCAGCAAAGGAATTAAAACCAAAGTGCAATGGAAGGAGGAAGATGTGCCCAAAGTAGTTTACTATCATCCTGATTGTATAAACAAATGCAAGCCATTGGAGGAGGAGGAGGACGAGGAAGAGGGGGAGAAGGAGCTGCTATTCTTTGCTTTGTTAGTTTTTTCCTTATCCTTATTATTGCTTATTCTATTCTTATATTGCCTCTGCAGGTGATAGCATCTAACTAACCTTCATTGATCCTGAAAAGTAAGCAAGCAGCTGACATATGAAGTGGTGAGTTCTCCCTCATCAGGGGTCTTTTTGCAGAGGCTGGATCATCGTCCATCAGATATTCCAATGGATTCTTCACGGAGCAGGATATGTGCTTGATGATCTCTAACATCCCTTCCAACTCTATAATTCAGGCAGGAACGGACCTGATACTCAGGCCCGCAACTAGGGTCTGTGTCAACCGGGGCAAACATGGATTCCGCCCCCCCCCCATGGATTCTGCGCCCGCCCCAAAATGAGAATTTCTGCCACGCCCCCCTACTCGCACTACGGCGTGTGTACAAACGTGCGTAACATTTTCCTAAGTGTGCGTGAGAGAAGAGCGAGCGAGCCCCCGCCTTCCTGTTCTGGCGAGCGCTAGTTTGTCGGAGGAGCCAGGCGCACGAAAGCCGCTCCTACCTGCTTGAGCAGTGGGCTCCACCCACAAGGAACCTGTGCGAGTGTGAGATTAAGTCCCAATTTGCACCACAGGCCTAACACAAAGGACTTTTGGCGCCCCCCCCCAGTGCGGCGCTCAGGGCACATGCCCCGCTTGCCCCCCCCCCCCCCAGTTACGGCCCTGCTGATACTTGAATATGAGATCCCTAAATTGGATGAAGAAGTTTAAAACACACACACACACACACACACACACACACACAGCTTAGAAGAAGACAATGGCTAACCACTTTTGTACTGTTGCCAAGAAAATTGCATGAGTGTGTTTATGTATCACCAGAAGTCAAGCTCCATCTGAGTTCATCTTTATTTTATTTATTCTTATGCATACACTATTGATTGCTAACTAACATTTTTCTTCCTAAAATCTGTTAGAATGGAGAGAGACATGAGAGACATAGAATGTATCAAAGGGGAAGAAGAAGACAAGCATTGTTCCATTCACATTGTAAATACTGGTAACACTTTTTAAAGCTGTAGGCGTCATTGTGAGACACTAACAAAAAAGGAGTAATGAAAGTTTTCTATATATTAAGCGTCATGCTGTTTTAAAAAAAGAAAATGACTTTTTTATGTAGCTTAATTTCTCACTTGCATTGTAGCTGTCAGAAGTATTCCCAGGGAGAAAGTGTAGCAGGATGTTGGCTGTTTAAAAATAGGATACTGTACCCTTTTTAGTATAATCCACCAGAAAGCAACCCATCTGTCATACTGTAAACTGTGTACCTAATTGTTAATTTTCATGAACGGATACTTGGAAGTATTGACTAAATGGCTATCAAGGGTTTACTAGGATCTCTGGCCTGAAAATGGTTGAGGCATTACCCTTTTTGTGACAGATCGTATGTGCTGAAAACTCCTAATGGCTGAGTGGTGCCCACAAACCCACTGATGGCTCTTACTGGTGGCCGTGGAGAAATAGCTGCCTTTTAATCCTGGCCCTTTCCCTCATTCCTAGGAAGGAGCAGCTGCTGCCTCCACCTTCTCCCATTAGAGCCATTCCTTGCCGAGAAACCCCTGCTCTTTTCTTTCTTTGTCCTGTCTGAGGGCATGTCGTTTTGCCTGCATTCAGGCGGGAGGGGTTTTAAAACTTGTGAAAGCACACAGCCTCAAGAATTACAAATCAACGAAGAGCTAGAGCAGTGTTTTCCAAACTTGGCAACTTTAAGATGTGTGGACTTCAACTCCCAGAATTCCCCAGCCATTTTGGCTGGGGAATTCTGGGAGTTGAAGTCCACACATCTTAAAGTTGCCAAGTTTGGAAAACACTGTTAGAGGGTCCAAAACAGATTAGGGGGGAATAGCTACCCTTGTTGCTCTTGCCCCTTCAAAAGACACCCCATTTTGTTAGGAGACTAACAATGGACAGAAGAATTTAAAGTTTCTCAAAAGCAATTTCACAAAATGGGGAAAGGTTGGGCTCAAGAATTTGGATCACACTCAATAAACTGAGAAGGATTTCACTGGCAGAGCTGCATTCCTTCTGGCAAAGACAGTAGCCTGGGACGCACTTTGGGGAAAGAAATTATTGTCCTTTTCTAGAATGCTTGGAGTCATGGAAAATCATTCTGCCCCAGAGCAGAAACTTCAATTTGAAGAGGGGCATGAAGATGCTGCCTAACAAGTGATTATTATCCAGACAGCTGATCGTCATGTGGAAATGGTGACAAAAGCATATACATTATTAATTGAGGGTTATCAGTTGGTGAGATTAGAGTGGTTTTAAAATGTTAAATAAATAAGTCATAAGGAAAAGATGTGCATAACTCTATATGTGTTGACAGGAAATACTTTTTCTTGTTCAGCTAGGGCTTCTCTTCATTATGGGAAGCAATAAAATAAATCTATGTTGTTGTTTTTTTGTCTTTTCATACAATCTACCAGGCTTTTGCATGATTTCATATCTCTGCTACAGATAAATTTGTGAGATAAATAAGTGGAATAGACTTGGGCAAGTCAGACAATATATATACTGTACATATATATAGTTTTAAGAACAATAATAAGAACTATAACAAACTAAATTAGAACAGAAAAAGTAAAAAAGAAAATAACAGAAAAAGCTAAAAGTGCAATAAGAAAAGAAAATAGTATAAAATAGAAAAAAAAGAACAAGATATAAAGAAAGATATATAGACATAAAGAAGTGGCTTCCGATATCCTTCACAGCAGTTATAAGTACAATTATATTTTAGCCTCTCTCTCTAAAGTTACACCATGACTCTATTCTTTCTATAATCTATCCTGTTTAATCATCAAAACCATAAATCACAAGTTCATTTTTTTCATTTTTACACAAAAAGTGTAAACCCATAAAGGGTTTCCAGTCTCCAGTAAATGTCGATATTGTCTTTTCTCTAATCAAAGAAGTCAGTTTATCTATCTCAGCAAGATCTGTCAGTTTCACCAACCATTCCTCCATAGTGGGTAGTGCCGAATCTTTCCATCCTTGGCAAGTCAGACAAAATTTAATATGAATCACTGACTCAGTTCAGAATATATCTCTGACTGAATAATTCAAATCCATCTGGAAAAATCAATCTGATTTTGAATCAGACGTTCAGACTGAATGGGGTTGAATCAATATGGATTTGAGAATGGATTAGGAAAAAGTCTTTTCTATGCAGGCACAGAAAACATTGAAATCATATGAACCAAGTTGGAGGTGTTGAGTTCAACTCTTTGAATTTATTTCCTCATTCAAAACTCAATTTAATCAGTTTCCATTTTGATTGAACTGCTTATCATTTGGTTCTCCAAGTTGAATATTTTCACAGCCCTCATGTGGAAGACCAATTTCACTGTAAAGTTCAAGATATGGATGCATTTGAATATTATGGCTGAGGGTGAAATGAGAGGACAGCGTATATAGTGCTCACATGTATTTATAGAATCAATAATTTGCATATAATTGACTTTTTATTATATACCATCCCCGGTGTAATATTTATCAGGAGTGGGCAGAAAGTAAATAAGGATTTACTGGTAGAACATCATAGATCAACTAGGAGTTCTGGCTTTCAGTTGCTTAATAATAGCAACAATAAAATAGCATACTCATGCATGCACATAGAAAATTGTCATTTATGCAGCTAAAAGTAAGAGAGCTTAGAATAATGAAGAATGCATTGGAAACATTATGCATGTTCTTAATCTCTTTAGTTCTGGAACACAGAATTCTTTAATGTTTAGTGTGGGTCTCAAAATCTAGTTAAACCCCCCTCCCAAAGTAGTATCTGTAAGCCTGAAACCTGTCTATCCTCACTACATCCCACATTTTGAAACAGTGAAAAAGTAAAAATATAAAGCAAAGATCTTTCTCTTTTGCCTGCTTTGTTATGTTTTCAGCTTCATGGTTGCTGGTTTCTTCATGAATGTGTCTTTTGTAGAATACAGAACACACATGCCAGAAGTCTCCCCACAAGTGGTGGCTATTGTTACCTACTGTAACTCCTAAGATGCCTGACCATCAGCATTTTAAATATGCCTGTGTGGGAATGGAATGTGGCTAATGAATAGCAGTGGAGGACTTGATCCTACACAGATCAGATGACTTATTGAACAGGCTACAAAGCTGATCTTAAAAGAAATTAGAGCAGATGCAGTGTCTTAGCCAGATAGGGATCCAATAATTATTAAACATGCCTCTAAGAAGGTACATTGTCTCTCTCTTCATCTGCAGTGCAGAATTCAGTCCATGTATGTAGAATGCTTCAACAAAAATAATCATCTTGTTACTTCTATATGAAAACTTATCCAACAGCTGCTTGTGTCTCCTCCTTCACCTGGCGTTACTTAATCTTTTCTGAACTTAATTATATAGCACTAGCATGCAGTGATGTCATTACCAATGAGAAGATGGAGTCGTTACTCTCTCTCTACTCTCTCTCTCTTGTGCTGAAGGCTGTTTGCTTGTTGAATAAACCACAGGGATTAGATTCCTACAACATGCTAAGCTGTAAAAAAAAGAAACCACAATGGCTAGTCATATAACTAGAGTTACCAGATCTGTACAACCATTAGATGGCAGCAAAGAGATACAGAAAAGTTTAACCCTCTGCTGTCATCCAATGGCTGTCTGGAGTTTTGCAGCCTAAATCTGGTAGCCCAGCAAATTCAGCCAAAAATAAACAAACCACATTATAGCTTGGCATGGTGTATGGATTCAATTTCTATTTAAAAGAATACAACCAAAAGAGGGGAAGTTAAATGGTGGAAAGTTATGAAGAGGAAGAAGTGGTAATGTATTTATCTAACCTAAGGCAATCAATTGGGCCAATTCTTGGGTGCCAAACAGTGGCAAAATGATTGAACAAAATCATATAGGAACATAAGGAATGCCTTCCAAGATCAGACCAAGACTTATCAAGACCAGTGTTCTGTTTCCAAGAGGGGCAAGCAAGTTGAATGTTTTTAGAAAGCCTACTAGTTGGATATGAAAGGGGCTGGGGGAAGGAGTGTAGCCCAGAGGTTTAGCACATGCTTTAAATGCAGATAGTCCACAGGCCAAGTCCTGGCACTGTCACATCAGAAGCTCAAGCAGCAAGTGATGGGAATGAATAAGGACTCCATCTGAAATTTTGGAGAACCACTATCTGCCCAAGGGTAGAATCTAATCACTAGATTGACTAGTGGTTTGACAGGACAGTTTCATAATGATCCAATGCCATTCCTTGTTGTTTCATCCCAACAATACAAGGCAATACAGGTAGGAAACCTGTTGTATCTGCCATGGTTAATACCACTGGTAGGCCCCTCCTACATCATCATTATCTAAAAGCAACTTACGTTTCTGGCTTTCAAGACATGGGTTCCATAATAAATTCTACCAGTTTTGCATTCTATTTATCCTGACTCTACTGTCCAATAATTTTACTGAATGAGAAAAATGTTTAATTCATGTCTTTCATATTACACGTAGGTTAAAACTCCCACCCCATCTCTGCTTTCTGTCCCCAAGCCAAAAGTAAAATAAACCAAAATGGCTGGTGACAACTTTTAAAGCCCTAAATCAGAGTGAGGAACTTGTGACTCTCCAAATGTTGCTGAGCCACAAGTACTGGTCACTGTAGCCTGTATGGAAAATGCCAATAACGAATGTTGAGAGTTGTAGTAAAGCAGCATTGGAGGGCTGTAGGTTCCCTCCTCTGACTTAAATTATTTGGATCCAGGTTATTTGAAGGTTTGCTTGTACTATAAGGCCATAGTCTCAGTACTCATTCAAGGTGAGCCTCTCAACAGAGACTTCAAATGGTAGCAACAGAGTCTTATGGAGTGGGCAGCTATCATAAATTTAATAAAGTAAATATTTTTTATATATCCCTGGTCCAATGTATCACTGTCCTGTGCTTGAAGGTGGGGACTGTGCTTTCCCTGGAGGGAATTCTTCACTTGCCCCACCTCCTGGGACTGCCATGAAGTGGAGGCTGGCATGATTAGGAAAAAGAGCTAAATGCAGAACAGCTGGGACATCAACTTTAGTTTGAAGGCTGCAGCAGTTTATCACCAAGGTGAGCTCCAAGATAGGGAGATGCTAGCAATTTATTCTGCTTAATTTTTGTGAAAAGGGGAAGAAACATGTTTACTCATCCACTGGAAAGGTGGCATAAGCACTTAAATACTGGCCAGCAAACTAGCACTGACCTACAAACATCCACATCAGCTGGATTCTCGTAACACATTAGACCAGTGTTTCTCAACCTTGGGAACTTTAAGATGTGTGGACTTCAACTCCCAGAATTCTCCATCCAGCATTAGACCAAAATGAGGCTAATTATTCAGTTTGTCACAGAAATCCAGCAAAGGAAAAGGATTGGGGTGGGACAAAGTACTAGCTACAAAGTAGTGGGTTTTTTGCTAAGCCGATTGTACAGAATATCTCCTCTTCCTGGGCTGGCCTGACTTTCTCTTCCCCTGTTTTGCTTCTTCTTTTACTTTGTATTCCTGAGTTCAGGTCTCATCTCTTTCTTTTTTACATCCTCCAGGACAATATGGTTCCTCAGAACTCATGGCAATTAAGGCAAGAAGGGACAATCCTGTGGATCTGGGTGGCAGCAGCTCACCAATTGTTTGCACCACTTCTTCATTCTATTCAGAAGAAGAGTGGGATGTATCTAATGTCCAGGCCAGCACGTGCCACAAAACCTTATTGTTCCCTATTGTTCACCCTGGCTTACTCTTTTTTTCCACCTGTGGTTTTTCTTGCTGCCCAAGCTGCTCCTTTGCTAACCAGCATCTGCAGAATGCCAAATGGATGTTCTTGAGATCTTGAAGGTGACTTTTGTTTTTTCAGGGAGCTCATGGCCTTCTCTGAATAACTTACAGGACAAGCTTATTAAGTCAAGCCTTTGCTATAAAACCATTGCAAATGCTCTGTGGTTTGGGGCTGGTATTTTTATTAAGTGGGTCAGAATACCAGAGTTTTGCTTCGATTTGTATTCTTCAGCATTGTTCCTGTATTGTTGATTTTTAATAGGATTTTAAATTAAAATGTTCAAAGTACAAATATCTCTGCCAGCAGCACTTAGAAAGATATCCCAAAAGGAGACAATCAGACTAATGCTGCGAGAACAGCATTTCACCACTTTTTCATTGCTTCTGTAGAAATTCTTGGCATAATTCTGTAAATGAATATCTTGATTTGTATTTGGCAGTAAAGAGATAGCGCAGGTCCCAGATTGTCCAACGTGGTATTTGCAACTGCTTGTATGCTCCCTGCCTGTCTACATAGAGATCTGCCTAAGAGCTGGCTTCTGTTAAATACTCTCTGAAGAGCATTGCAAGTTATGCTTTGATCCATTAGAAATAATGCAATATCAGTTATATTTGTGTATCTGAAATGTCATACATCAGTAAGCATGAACAAGCTTTGGAGTTTGGTAAAACTCTTCCAAATTCTGTGCTAAGCTTTACCTTTGATTCAGGAGAGGATGTGCAGAACATCCAGGAGTGCAAATACAGCATCTGGCTGTGATTCATTAAAGTCGCTATGTTTGTTCATGTGATCCTGTAAATAGATGTGGCTACTTTAACAAGACACATTCTGAAACACCCCATCCAAACCAAATACAAAGCATTGCACAGCCCTATTCTACATGCTTCTGTGAAAGTCACCCGTATTGTTGAAATGGTATGGGAGACTGTGTTTGATATTGGGCCCAAAAGTCTGGCATAGGGTTTTGTTATAAAAGCCTGCTGTATGAATATTTTAGAGAGCCCCAAAGTCTGCAATATGGCACTGGGGCCAGAAGCCTGTAATCTGAAAGACTGTCATTGCGGTGCAGAGGACATTAAACAGATTTACAGCACTTACTGTAAATATCCAACAAGGAATGGCTCCCATTGAGATACTGTAAGTGGGTGCTACTTCTTGCTGAGTGTGTACACTGTGCTGGAGAATCAGTGACCCACCAGATGTTGCTGGACTCTTTTTCTCTCAGCCCCATCAGCATGAGCAAAAGTCAAGAGGGCCACTTGGTGAAAATTACAGTCCAGGCAACATTTGAAGGGCCACTTGTTCTCCACCTCTCATGTACAGAATTGGAGACTTAGGCTCAACAGGGTTTATTTCTATGCATAGGATTATGCTGTTGAATTAGAACCCCACCGTAGATTCTAATTTAATTCTTAGGTTTTAGATTGCAGTGATAGCAGTTGGGATGCTGTAACAAGAACAGTCCTGATTCTTTAATTTTAGCTATATAAAAACATTAGGCAGCACTTCTAGATAAGAGCTTTTCTGTAGTGTCACTACAAAAAAAAGCCTGTTGGCCTGAAAACTCGATGGAAACTGGGATACTTTTTCAGAGAGGCTGTGCCGTGGAACAACAATAATGGTTACTAGAATTATATGAACAAGTCACCCTGAAGGTGGCCCGATATTTTCAAGTCTGGACTTGCCATCAATTTTTTTTTTTGGTTAATGTTTGTTGTCAGAATTGCTTTTCTTGCAGCTTTTTGCCACAGTGCATTAATCTCTCTGCAGACTAGAATGTAGCTTTATTTTACTTGGACAATTCATTTTATGCAGGGTGCAAAATTAAGACAATTAAAATGCATGTCACTTAGAATGCACCAATTCGTGCTTCTCCGAACAAGCCTTGTGCATGAAGGCAACTTCCTTGGGCTGCTTTGTCCTTTTCATTAAACAGATTCGGTCCTTTTAAGTCACATATACTGTATGAGCACCCGAACGCGCCACCGACTTACATGGGAATGTGGTAGGAGAGGAGAGAAGGAGAGGGAGAGGGAGAGGACTCCTAAGGTCAGTGCTTGTGGAAAATACATCGGGAGCTTCTCCCTCTGGGGTGCTGCTGCTTTCTAGCACTGTAACCAAACACCTACACTGCCTGCCAGTATTTAGCTGCTTTTCAAAAGAATAAAAACAAAGAAAGGAGAAGTGCCA
Organism: Charina bottae; assembly: GCA_023362775.1. Lineage (NCBI taxonomy): Eukaryota > Metazoa > Chordata > Lepidosauria > Squamata > Charinaidae > Charina > Charina bottae. The sequence goes on from JALMGJ010000007.1 coordinate 32,988,552, forward strand.
AGTTCTGCTAATAGCTGAACTGAGCAGTTAGTTAAATGGAAAAATGCCGGAATATATCACTGTAATTAATTAGGGAGCTCCCACTAAAGCTAAAAAGACTGGATATGGTTTCTGGTGTTTTATTTATTACTAACTATGCTTTAGTCTTTCATGCAATTACAATCAAACCTGGAGTTTGGGGAGTGGATAAAAAAAAATAACACGATGGCCCAGGATGGCCTGCCATGGTGGTGGGGGGAGCGGTCGGTCAAGATGGGGATTGCAACCACAAGATCAAACAGCCTTACCCCTTTTCAAGTGCAGAACGCGTGCGCCACATGGAAGAAAGGGCTTCGATCAATTGGTTGTCGCTGCCATCTTGACTTTTTTACCGACCTGATGCCCATCGGATGGTCTGTGGACCCCTGCATTCCACTTCTTGTTTTGAATAATCTTGTCTTTTTAACTGAATAACACACTAGCCCCAATAAATGTTAGACCTAGGATTTAAATTTTAGCTCAAGGATTAATATCTGGTTGAGAATGTTTTCAGCTTGCATTGGTTTTGTGCATACATTTGTTGCAACTAATTGCCACATTACTCTGTATTTTTTTACATGCATAGAAATCCTTCATTTATTTATCTGTTTTTGTGAGTTATATGCCACTCACTATCAGAAAGGAATGATTTCCTCTAGCATATTCATTTTGTACTCAACTCCTTCAACATACATTTTTGTAGTGCATTTTCCAGTCTAGAACTATATTTCAAAACTGAGAGAACTGTGCAATCTGTTGGATAACTTGTGGCTCTGGATTAAGTTAGGAAGAATGAATTATCTCACTTCACTTAAATATACACAGCAAATGAAATTTTCTCCCATCTTAATTTGAGGATGTACATCATCATCTTGTTTTTAAAACAGTGACCCAAGAGTGCAACAATGGGAAACTGAGTACCATTCAAGTATTATAGACTACATCTCCTACAATTATTCACCACTGGCAATGTTAATATCAGCCCTTTGAGGTAGACCAGACTAGGAAACCAAAGTTATGAATGCTTATTTATTTATTTATTTATTTATTTATTTATTTATTTATTTATTTATTATTTATTTTCTATCTCACCTTTATTATTTTTATAAATAACTCAAGGCAGCAAACATACCTAATACTCCTTCCTCCTCCTATTTTCCCCACAACAACCCCGTGAGGTGAGTTGGGCTGAGAGAGAGTGACTGGCCCAAGGTCACCCAGCCGGCTTTCATGCCTAAGGCGGGACTAGAACTCACAGACTCCTGGTTTCTAGCCCAGCACCTTAACCATAAGGTTCCAGTAACAGAATCTTGCAAGTCTAAATACATTCCCCCTCCGTCCCTTTATCTTCATGAGAACTAGGGAGGGTCAAGTCTGAGACACTTTCTCAAATTACATTTCTGCCTTGGACTCAAATTTCTTTTATCTAACGGTTGTCTTGGTTGCAACTCTTCCTCCTGTTCCTCAAGGTTATTCCTACTTCCCATTACAGTTACTTAGGGTGGATGCAGGTTAATCCAAATTTGGCCTAATCCCCTGTAATAGGAAATCACAGAAGATGACTTTAGTAATTTGAAGATGAGTTAATCTATAATTCCTGTTACTTTTAACAAAACAGCCAACTCAGCCCAATGATATAACAATACTGATTTCAAGATGAATGTCAGGTCAGAGTTGGCTGTATCCATTATCCCATAGAAGACCTTTCCTCTGAAGTGGAAGGCCAGCATTCCTGAACTTTCTCCAGACCAGTGGTCTTCACATATGTTGGACTACATATCCCATTATATTGAGCTATTTACTGGCAATGTTCCCCAAGTTGGAGCATCACTAATCTCCCAGTCATGCTGCTAATGGAATTGAAGGTTATACACTCTGACACATCTGGAGGGCAGAAGGTGGGGAGGGTCTGGCCAGTGGTCACTCTAACTGTGGGTGATGAATGCAAACCTAACATATCTGGAGAGATATAGTGTGAGCGAGGAGATTTGGCTCTCCAGGTCTTGCAGAAATTACAACTCCCTATAACACCAAATAGCTTGGCCAAAACCTGGAATTTGTAGTTCAGCAAAATTTGGAGAGCCACAGGTTCTTTGCTGCTGGACTACAGGCTTGAACAAAAGCTCCAAACATAAGCTAGAAGAAAAGCCCTTGAAAGAGTTAAAATCGTATGAGGAATAATATGTTCAAATGAGCAGATGCTCATTGTTCTGGAAGCATAGATTAATTACTATGTTTGGTTCCAATTCAGTTCCATGTTCAGTTCGTTTTAATTATTATTTTCAAATCATTGATTATGGGTTGGTTATCCTCATTACTTGGGATAATACTCTTCTTAATCTCTGTATTTCAGAACTGCCTATATTCTCTTGTAAGACTTGAACTCCATTGCTCCTGATTACAAATTATGCCCTAATGTAGTTTTACTTAATCTTTCTTGATTACAGGTGGTAGAACCAAGCAAAGCCTAACTGTGAAACCTATAGTTAATTATTGTGACCATTATAAAAAAGGCTTTACTGTATATAACCATTCAAATGTTTTAATGATTTTTACTGTCTTAAATAGATAATTGTCATATCGCCTTCCTTATTCTTTTGGCTGGTACAGAGGTGGGCAAAGTGGAGGGAGAGGACCTGTGAGTCTTCAAATATTGACGAAGGACAATTCCCAATGTCCCTCACCATTGGCTACACTGGCTGGACTCTTGGGAGTTTTCAATCTCCAAAAATAGCTGCTATGCCTAGTGTGCCGATCAACTGCTTGGCAGCTTGTGGTGCAGCTGTGGCAGCAATGGAGCCAGCAGAGCTGGTTGTAATACATCGTTCAGCACACCACCGTGTGCAATCTCTAGGGCTTCCAAGAAGCCCTAGAGATCTGGGCCATTGACTCTGGAATCAGCTCCCTCCTTCTCTGTGAAAGCTTCATGTTTAAACCTTTTTATTTCATAAGTGGCTTAGAGTAAGACCTGATTTTCCTATCCACTCTCATTAGTCTTAGCTTAACGTCTACTTTTAGGGGCGTGGTGGCTCAGCGGGTAAGACACCAGGCTTGTCGATAGGAAGATCGCAAGTTCGGAGATTCGAATCCCTAGCCCCGCGTGACGAAGTGAGCTCCCGCACTAGCTCCAGCTCTTGCCAACCTAGCAATTCGAAAGCATGCAAATGCAAGTAGATGAATAGGTACCACTTTGGTGGGTAGGTAACAGCGTTCCGCGCGCATCATGCGGCCACATGACCGTGGAAGCGTCTTCGGACAACGCTGGCTCTTCGGCTAACAAACGGAGATGAGCACTGGCCCCTAGAGTCGGACACGACTGCACAAATGTGCGGGGGAACCTTTACCTTTTAACGTCTACTTTATTTTAATTATGGATGTATACATTCTTGGTTGTATCACAGGGCATTGTTTTAAATACTTATGGGTTTGGAGCTTGTTTTGTTTTAGTATTACTGCTTGTATTTTTTATTTATTTTTATTTATTGTTCATATTTCTATTACTGTCCATCTCCCCCAACGGGGGACTCTGGGCGGTTTACAATAAAATCAACAGTTAAAAAAGATACAAATATAAGATCAACTATTATAAATACAAATAAATAAATATAAATATAAAATCCAAGTGGGAATATGATGTCGTATAGTAGGGAGGATACTACAGTGCCAGACACCCCCAGGAGGAGCTGTTACCTTTCCCATCCCAAGCAAGGTGGCAGAACCAGGTCTTCAGATTCTTCTGGAAGGCCGGGAGTGAGGGGGCCCACCTCAACTCTGAGGGCAGAATATTCCAAAGGGCAGGCGCCACTGCAGAGAAGGCCCACCTCCTGGACCCCGCTAGATGAAATTCCCTTGCCGATGGGGTCCATAGCATGCCCTCTCTGCGTGACTGGGTGGGACGGGTTGATGTTTTGGGGATGAGACGGTCCCTGAGGTAACCTGGCCCCATGCCATGTAGGGCTTTAAAGGTGATAACCAACACCTTGAATTGGACCCGGAAACAAACTGGTACCCAATGCAGCTCATACAGCAGTGATGTCATGTGTGCCAATCTTAAGGCACCAATAACTGCCCACGCAGCCACATTCTGGACCAGCTGAAGCTTCCAGATACTCTTCAAGGGTAGCCCCGTGTACAGCACATTGCAATAGTCTATATGGGAGATGACAAGGGCATGAGTGACTGTTCGGATGGCCTCTCGATCCAGGAATGGGCGTAGCTGGCACACAACCTGAAGCTGCGCAAAGGCCCTCCTGGCCACGACTGCCACCTGCTCTTCAAGCAGGAGTTGTGAGTCCAGGAGGACCCCCTGGATGCCACCCCATCCAGAACCAAAGATGACAACTTCCTGGATACAGAGGGGCCATCAATCCACAACCACTCAGTCTTACCAGGGTTCAGTTGAAGCCTGATGTTCCCCATCCAGCCCCCCACAGCCCCCAGGCACTGAGACAGGGCAGCGACCGCATCACTTACTTCACCCGGGATGGAGATATATAATTGAGTATCATCAGCATATTGATGATACCTCATCCCATGGTGATGGATGATCTTACCCAGACATTTCATGTAGATGTTAAATAGAAGAGGAGAGAGAACCAAACCCTGCGGCACCCCACACAAGAGGGGTCGAGGGTCGGATCTCTCCTCCCCTATCACCACCGATTGGGAACGGCCCTGGAGGAAGGAGGTGAACCAGCGCAGAACCACGCCTCCCACCCCCAACTCCCTGAGCCGTTCCAAAAGGATACCATGGTTGGTGGTATCGAAAGCCTCTGAGAGGTCCAAGAGAGACAGGATGGATGCACTCCCTCCATCCCGCTCTCACCAGAGATCATCCATAAGTGCGACCAATGCAGTCTCTGTCCCATATCCTGGCCTGAAACCTGACTGAAAGCAGTCTAGATAATCCGTTCCCTCCAGAATCCTCTGGAGTTGCAATGCCACCACTTTCTCAACCACCTTTCCCAAACAGGGAAGGTGGGAGACAGGACGAAAATTGTCCAACACAGTAGGGTCCAGGGATGGTTTCTTGAGGAGGGGGTGTACCAGCACCTCCTTAAAGGCAGCCGGAAACACCCCCTCCCTCAAGGATGTATTAACCATCGCCTGGACCCAACCACAAGTCACCTCCCAGGCTCACTTTACCAGCCAAGAAGGGCACGGGTCTAGATGACATGTGGCATTTACACTCTGGAGGATCCTGTCCACTTCCTCAGGTCCAACAGGGTCAAACTGTTCCCAGATAACAGGGCAAGTACCCTCCCTCGGCATCTCCTCAGACTGTGCCTCATGCTTAGAGTCCAACTTGGAATGAATCTGAGCGATTTTATCCTGCAGATGCTCAGAAAACTCCTCTGAATGGCCCTGTAAGTGGGTCACTGAATTTACCTGACCCAAAAGAGATCGAGTAATCTTAAACAGGGCTGTTGGGCGGTATTCTGCGGATGCAATAAGAGCGGAGAAATGTTGCCATTTCGCCACTCTTACTGCCACAAGGTAGGCCTTAATAGCAGCTCTAGATTGTGTTCGGTCAGATTCAGTCTTCATTTTTCTCCAGCGGTGCTCCAGACATCTCTTAACCCTCTTCAAAACCCTCAACTCCTCCGTAAACCATGGGGAGTTATGGGTTGAGTGGGGTAAGAGAGGTAGCACAGGTGCGATCCTGTCCAAGGCCCAGGGCACTTCCCTATTCCAGGCTATGGCCAGGCCCTCCGCTGGACCATGCAGCAGGTCCTCGGGTATAACCCCCAGCTCCCTCTGAAACCTCATCGGGTCCATAAGTCGCCGGGGGCGGACCAATCAAATGGGTCCTGCCTCCCTGCGGAGGGGGGCAGCACAAGAGAATCTCAGGGCCACCAGGGCATGGTCTGACCATGACAATGGGGATAGATCTAACTCTCCCCTCAGATCACATTGCCACTGCTCGGACAAGAAAACCAAGTCCGGAGTGAGGCCACTGTCTCGAGTCGGGTCCTGAATAATCTGGGACAGGCCCATGGCTGCCATGGTAGCCATTAACTCCCGAGCCGCTTCTGAGGCATGTCCTAGGGACGGCAGGTTGAAGTCCCCCAGGACCATAAGCCTGGGGAACTTCACCGCCAACCCCGAGACAGCCTCCAGCAGCTCAGGAAGGGAGGTTGCTATGCAGCAGGGGGGCTGGTACAGTAGCAACACTCCCAACTGTTCTCGGGAACCCAACTTGAAAAACAGGGTCTCACAACCAGCCACTTGTGGAGCAGAGCCCCTGAAGGCCACTAGAGACTCTCGGATGACAACCACCACCCCTCCTCCCCTGCCCCAGTGTCTCGGCTGGTGCCACACCTGAAACCTGGCCGGGCACATTTCTGAAAGGGCTACCCCCCCTTCTGAGCCCAACCATGTCTTGGTGATGCACGCCAGGTCTTCCCCCTCCTCTGTGATCAAATCATATATGAGGGGGTCCTTGTTGTTCACTGACCTGGTGTTAAGAAGCAGCAGCCAGAGACCAGGGCTCTCAAGGATCTGCTGTCTAGGGCCTGGGTTTGAACTCGGAGGGCTGGAACACGCCACCGGTAACAAACACCGGGGGCATCTTCCCCAAAGATGGCCTGCCCTCCGGTTCCCATCGTAACATCCCTGACCTGTCACTACTTCGATTGGATAACCCGCCCTATGGCCCCCAGAGTTTCCTGGTCCAGTAGCCTCCACTCCCAGACCTCTGGAAATCCTGGGTTTAAACAAGGGTCCCTTACCCCATGCATCCATGCTCTCACACTCAGTCAACCTTGGGCGATGGCAGTCCCCCCCAGCGCACCAGCTCTCACTCTTGGCGCTGTTGGGTCCTAACCACCACCCACAATCCCACTGTGCCCCCCCTCAACCTCTCTCACTAGTCGGAGAGGGGCACCCCAGCCACTCCTACCCACCACCTTTCTCTCACTCAGGGGTGGGTACTCTTACACACAATCATACAATTCTGGACCCCCTCTCTGTGTCTCTCACCCACGGGGGGAGTACCACCTTCACACCAAGGGACCCCTGGGACCCTCTGCTGCAAATAAATTGGGGGTGGCCAATTCTCCACTCCATCCACTGAGTCCCCTCTGTAATCGAAATCCACTGGCATGTTGCCCCAAAACCACTTCACCCCCGGTGTATACCAGTTGGCTGTTAAGTTATGAACTAATTGTATTTGATGGAATTTTGTAATTACTGTGTTTTTTTCAGATTTGTATTGCACCTTAGTAGAGGCATGTAAATCATAACACCAGCAATAATAATAATTCCTGTTATTATTGGTAGATACCCTTCAGAAACTATTAAGTTACTGCCCTTAATTAATGTCACTGGGGATGTCCTACAGCAGGGGTCCCCAACCCCTGGGCCGCGGACCGGTACTGGTCCGTGGCCTGTTAGGAACCGGGCCGCCATGCCAGTCTCCGAACCCCGCCCCCCAGTCCATGCAATTGGCTCCTGCTTGCAAACCCCGCCCCCAGTCCGTGTGATTGGCTCCTGCCTGCAAACCCCGCCCCCCCGGTCCATGGAAAAATTGTCTTCCACGAAACCGGTCCCTCATGCCAAAAAGGTTGGGTAACCCTGTCCTACAGGACCAAAGGAAACCCTCCTTTGCTGCATTATCTATTGGTTAGGGAAACAAAGGGGCTCTGGGACGTACCCATTCCTTCCCCAAAAGAACAACAAGGTCAGAAGAGAGGTTAGATTGTCCACCTCCATCAACCAGAAAGGAACAGCTACTAAGGATGGCTGATTCTCCCTTCCCCCACTGTCTCTGCCCCACACATTGGTCAGAGGTCAAAGGGCCCTTTGTTTGAGTGAATATTCATAAGCTTTCATTTTATTTTGTTTTAATCTGTCATATACCTCCCAACAACCTCTCAGTTGAAAGATGTGATGTAATAAACCAGATGTCTACATTTCTGGAAAAAAACAACCTTTCCAGCATGCTGAATGAGTTTTGAACTCCAGGCATTTCTGCATGGATTTCTTCACATTATGCACTGTTACATTTATGAATTACTCAGTCAGAGGATCATTTGTTTTTCTTCTTTATTGTGTTGATAGATGAAATTAATGGATTCTCAGGGAGAACTCAGCAGAAAGGATGGTATGAGTTAGACAAAAGGAATTTAATGCCTTGTCCAGAAGCACATCACCAGGCTTAGCATAATGTCATTGTGGCAGAGAATTACACGTCTTGGACAGCAGCCTATATACTACCACATTATCAGCATTCAACTAATTAAGTAGAAACAAAATATAGCCACTTTAAGGGATCAACACTGTACTCAATCTGCTGGCTTTGTTTTAAGTGCTGAGAAAAACTACATGGTTTTTCTCCTGAAAGTATTTCATGTGAATTGAAAACACTCGGAAGGAAGGAAGGAAGGAAGGAAGGAAGGAAGGAAGGAAGGAAGGAAGGAGGGAGGGAGGGAGGGAGGGAGGGAGGGAATATGGAAAACAACTATGTTCAAGCAAGCAAATGTGCTTGGAAGTTCAGTTTTCTCTTGCAAAGCATTAACCAGTGCAAATTCCTGAGAATATAACTGGATCTAAACTTCCCTTAAAGCTTATCCTTTTTCTACTTTTAGATAATACATTGCTAACAGGGAAAAATAAATTTGCCAGTTGGTTCTTCCAGCATATTCTTAGGCAGTGTTCCAAGAAAATGTGTTTCCACATAATGGCTGGTTCAGCATTCCAATCCAGGAAACTTCAAAAGAGTTTTGACAAGCTATATCCATAATAAGCAATTCATTCACTGAAATAAGCCTTTGAACTTGTGTTCTTCCATCTTTTGATATCAGTTTGCCTTTGAATTGTAAATTTTACCAAGTTTAATTCTCAGCCATTTTTGACAAAAACTAAAAAAAGTTCCCCATTTTCTGGCAAACTACTGTTGACATAAGAGATTAAATATGACCTACAGTAAAATAAATTACTACATTGTGTTTTCTTTACTACTTTAAGGCTCACTATTGTTCTTGGCAGCAAAGATGTTTTCCTTCTATCTATGCAAAATGGGCAAATTTTAAAAAACAAAGTAAACAAACATTCTTCAAGTGACCGATGGAACCCTCATGATTGTAGAAGAGTGGACATACATGCCAATTTGGATCAGAACATCCCAAGTGCTATTCAAGACTTGCTTTCTCAAACAAATAACCTGATTCTGCTAGGAAAAAAAAACTGTTTAAGATAGTTTAGCATAATCAGCTATAAAAGTACAATGGAAGAAAGCCATTGCTATGTGGACTGTATTCATTGTGGTACAATGAACTTTTTCAACTACTTTACTGGTTGTGTAGATGCTGGATGGATGTCAAGGACCCTGTTCAAAGCTGCTTATCCAGAACACATATCCCGTCCAATTGCTAAGACGGCCCTGTTTATCAACAGCTAATTCATTCTCCTGTTTGCCTCTGAAAATTAAAATGCAAGAACAATGCATATCACTACTGCAAAGAGATTATTGATGTATTGAAAAAGATACTGGCATTATACAGTACCTTTCCTTCCCTACAGCTGTGGAATATAAAGTTATCCAATCCATGTCTAACTTAAACAGCAGCAAATGCACTGAAACTATATATTTTTTCCGTGATAGAACAATCATGGTACAGTGATCCACATATAACTGAGGAAAATAATAGAAAAGCTTTTTAAAAGATTGTCCTGCAAAGCTGAGATTCAATTGTCTTAAGCCACCTGGCAGACTGATGAATATTGTTACTCCAGTGTTTGACTTCAATTTAAGGGTTAATTTTCATTGACATTTACTTACAATATCTAATGTGAACACCCTTTTCAGCCTCTGAACAAAAGGCAATTCAAACTGGTTACTGACTGAAATAACACATGGCAGCATATGTTATGTCAAAACATCATGAGGAAGCACCATGTACAACGCCACCCTCCAAATTTTCCTCAAAACATCGAGGAAACATGGATATGATTTCACAACCTTCTGTGTTACCAGAGTAAAGGATCCTAAAATATAATACCTATTAATTTCTATATTGCTTCACAGAAAATTCCAAAACAGATTATAGTACCCATAACATCATTCCCAACTGACACAAACGACAAAAAAGACAGTAAAAAACTGAAATGATTAAAACAATCCATTAAAGTAGAATAATGGCAGGAGATGGGTTACATGGATGGCTTCTTAAAAGAAGAATCTCAGCAGTAGGATCTGAAGTACCACAGAGAGGAAATCATTCCACAACACAGATTCCGATGTAGAAAAGCATCTGTTTCTGTATCATTCCCCGGTAGCAGCGACATTGTAATAATTACTACAAGACAGAATCTAAAAAATAATGTGTTGCTTTGAATAGTCAGCCATATGTCATGGATTTAAAAGGACAGTGACTTCCTTTTCTGGGGGACTCTTCCTAATGGTGTATTTCTCCTGCAAGCAAATCCTTGCCTTTTTAGACCAGTGTTTCTCAAACTTGGCAACTTTAAGATGTGTGGACTTAACTCCCAGAATTCCACAGCCGGCTATTGGCAATTTTGAGTATTTGTACTGCTTTTGGGAGCCTTGGACAATACAGAGATTCTATTTACCATTCATCTCACTGTAGAACTATCTGTCCTTGTGAAATAGCCAGGCAATCTCTGGCATGGCACTGGACTACCCAAGACTTCTTGTCTTAGGGGATTTCAGTGTCCATGCTGAGGCTGCTCAGTCAGGAGTAGCTCAGGATTTCATAGTCACCATGACAACCATGGACTTCTCCCAACTGGTATCCGGCCCCATTCATGCAGCATGGAACACACTGGATTTGGTACTTTGTTCAGCTGGTGCCAATTGTTTGAAAGTGGAAGACCTTTCTGTAACCATGGTCACAAAACCACTGGACAGATCACTTTCTAGTCAGTTTTGGACTGGCAGTTGTTTATTATTTTAACGATTGGTTTTTGTTTTTGTTTTGATTTTAATGGTAATAATGTTATTCTGTTTTATACTTTGTAATTTTTTATTTTTTTATTGTTGTAAGCTGTCATTAGTACTGGAATAAACAGAAAAATGGGATATTTATTCAATAAGAAATAAATAAATAAGATAGGTCCTCCTATATGTTTCATAAAAAAAATACTTGAATCCACCTTTACATTTTTTACATTTATTTATCCAAACATAAAGTCGGTTCTGCTAAGATTGTCTTTAAAAAAACAATTAATATCTGGGATGTGAATTCAGAGATGAAGAGCAGGATGAATTATCATTGATTCTTCCTAGCAGAATTATAAGATGTTTTACATGACCTTGTTGAGCTATATTAGCATATATACCTATGTCTTCCTCTAATTTTATATGCAATTAAGAGAAATGTTGTCTAAAGAGTCACTATTTCTCAATTATGTCCTAGTACTCTTGAGAAATTTTACTTGGTAACTCAGATGCCTAGATTACATACTCCATAGATGGCAGAATTCTGGCTTGGATGCTTATCTTAGTCATGGGTAGAATCCCAGGATAAGGCTAGAGAGATCTGTGTTTTTTCAAGTGACCATTATTCCTAACTGGTCCGAGAATACTCTGTGCACAGGGAGAAGGGAAGGACAGCTAGAAAGATAAACCACTATGATACTGTAAAGCAGGGGTACCCAACCTTTTTGGCACCAGGGGCCGTTCGTGGAAGACAATTTTTCCATGGACCAGGGGGGGTGTTTGCAGGCGGGAGCCAATCGCGTGGACAGGGCGGGGTTTGCAGGCAGGAGCCAATCGCGCAGACCACCACCGCTCACCTGCTATGCGGCCCACTTCCTAACAGGCCGCGGCCCACATGTTGGGGATCCCTGCTGTAAAGGATTCATTCTAGTAGGGACTGTAGGAGCCAATAGGAGTGCTGGGATTTATAGCAGGGTGGGAAATCTGTAGCCTCAGAGTAGCATGTGGTTCTCACAGGTGTATTTTTCATGACATTCTCTGCCATGATTGCTGAAAACAAATGGCTCAGCTTCCGGCCATTTTGAGGTGAGAAACTGATGAAAACTGCAATGTAAGCCCTAAAATAGACATATCTCAGAGAGCCTGTTTGGTGTAGTGGTTAAGGCACCAGGCTAGAACCGGGAGACCATGAGTTCCAGTCCCACCTTAGGCACAAAGCCAGCTGGGTGACCTTGGGCCAGTCACTATTTCTCAGCCCTAGGCAGAAGGCAATGGCAAACCACTTCTGAAAAAACCTTGCCAAGAAAACTGCAGGGACATGTCCAGGCAGTCTTTAGAAATCGAGACTGACTTGAAGGCATACACACACACAGAATTTAAAAAAGACATACACAATTCTTCACTATACCCTAGCCTCATTCATATATGGTCACACCTAATTTGCATACTTAGCTACTCCCAGAATTAAATAAGGCTCTTGTTCCCAAAAGGTTGCCCACTCTTCATTTACATTAAAATATATGTGAGTCAACGTTTAAGGCATAGCTTTCCAAACTGTGTGTCGCGACACAATACTGTGTTGCCTGCGGGGCCCAGGTGTGTCGCGTCAAAACCCGGAAGCGCTGATGGCGCACCGCCATTGGTGTGTCACCAACGGGAAAAGTTTGGAAAGCCCTGGTTTAAGGGGTTTCTCTTTCTTTCTTTCTTTCTTTCTTTCTTTCTTTCTTTCTTTCTTTCTTTCTTTCTTTCTTTCTTTCTTTCTTTCTTTCTTCTTTCCTGTTCATCCATCTTTCCACATTCACACCGAAACATCTGCAAGTACAGGGAGGAGATTTAACATATACAGTTGTACACCTGGAAACCTTCATGTGATCCTGAACTCTCTTAGCATAGGATGCTATATGGAAGCCAATGTATATATAACTGTATGCAGGAAAGTCTCCTTTGCAAAACTTCATGTACTATGTGCAGATGTCTGGAAGAGTGGCTGTCATCAATATGCAATATTAAGAATTGAGCTTAAAAATATGGCCCTGCTCTTAGCTCACATGTTGAATAACTGAGTAGGGCAACTTCCTTTAAACTACAAACTCAAATGTAATTTTACAAGCAAATAATCTCTGCTCTAGAGAACAACCTGATAAATTTTTCTCATTTCATAATACTATATTTTTCTGCTCTAATATAGTTTTAAATTGAACCGAGAAATTATCACAAGAACTGGACAATAATTAAGTTTCCATACATATCCTCATGCCTATCTTAACTTTTAACTTTTTTTTTAAATCCACATGTAGTTGAGATGGTCCTTGAATTGGTAGTGAACCAACAGATTGTCAGGCTTCATTTATTCCTCTTTCCACGAATGCTTGAGTCCTGAATGATGCACACATAATGATAAACATGGAAGCTAGACCTGATCCTGGAAACTTCCCAATTCAGTTTTTGCATATTCCTTTCAAAGTTATTATATTTTTTTCAGCTCACATTTCTACAGTGGTTTTATTACAAAGCAAGAGCAACAAAATATTTCATACTGCAGTCCTCCCACATGACTACCCAACGTTTTTTTAAAGAAATGATTTAACATTCATTCATTTGCTGTGATATTTCTTCCTTTTGCAAAATAAATTATGTACTCCCTCTAGTGTTAGCAAAGGTGCATCATCTTTCCCAGTTTTATCAAGTTGTACTATAAATGCTAATATCAGTACAATATTATTTTCATATTTTGTGGTTGGGACATTAATAGATATTTTGCTCTTAAATGAACTCTGAGGTGAGATCTGAAGGATAACCAAATAAAACACATTTAGAGACTTTTTTTAAAAAAAAACCTCAATCAATAAACAAGAAATGTATGTATACGTGAGGTTATACAAATTAATCGGATCTGGAAGGAACAGAGAATGATCCTCAGTGATGCTAAGCTAAGCCTCTTGATACCATTAACTTAAATGGCACAAGAAGACTATGGGAAAAGAGGAAGCAGAGAGTATGGCAGAAGAACAAGAAGTAGTCCGGCTTCACACAGGTTCAGCATGTTGGGTGAACCTTGTCAATTATGGCTTCTTCAGAACAGTGTAGTGGTTAATGTGCTGGACTAGGACTGGGGAGAGTCCTAGCCCATCCAGATTTAAGTCCATCCTCAACCATGGGTGCTAACTGGGTCACTTTGGGCCAGTCACTGCCTCTCAGACCAACCTACATCACAGGGTAGTTGTGGGGGGAAAACAGGAGTGCTATGCATGCTGACTTGAGCTTCAGAAGGAAAGGTGGGATATGAATCTAAGACAAATAAAGTAGTAAATCCACTGAGCAATGGTTATACAAATCATGCGCAAACCCAACTATAGAGTAAGCAGAAAAAAGGGAAAAGAATAGAAAAGAATCACAAGGAGCAAGAGCTAAAACAGAAGAACAGAGTCCCATATGGTGTAATGGTCAAAATGCTGGAGTGAGGTCATAGATACCCAGGTTCAAGTCCCAATTCAAGGCTGAAGCTCTCTGGATGACTTTGGACCAGTTACTACTTTTTGGGAGTTGCTGTTATGACTGTTTATTTATAAAAGTTGAAAGAAAGTTCCCAGTGTTGCTTTGCTTTTCTGCACTGAATTCCCAGAGGAAATATATAATAATAATAATAATAATAATAATAATAATAATAATAACAACAACAACAACAACAACAACAATATCTGAAAATTGAAGCTGACAGATTATGGCATAAACCGGCTGTGGTGGTCCCAGTGGTTATCAGCACACTGGGTGCCATGCCAAAAAACCTTGGACAGCACTTAGAAAATCTGCACATTGAAAAAATTTCCATCTGTCAATTACAAAAGGCCATACCACTTGGATCCGCATATATACTATGCCGATAGATTATGACATCCTAGATCAGGGCTTTCCAAAGTTTTCCCGCGGTGACACACCAACCGCCGTTGGTGTGTCGCCGTGGGAAAACCCAGAAGTGCCGCCGTTGTGGCAGTGCGCAAAAACCCGGAAGCGCTGCTGCCGCTTTCGTTTTTTGCGCGCCACCGTTGGTGTGTCGCCGCAGGAAAACCCAGAAGCGCCGCCATTGCAGCAGCGCGCAAAAACCCGGAAGCACTTCTGCCGCTTTCGGGTTTCACGCGCCGCCGTGGCTGTGGCGCTTTCGGATTTTCGCGCGCTGCCGTTGGTGAGTTGCCGCGGGAAAACCCGGAAGCGCTGATGACGCGACACATCTGGGGCCCGCAGGCGACACACTTTTGTGTCGCGACACACAGTTTGGAAAGCTCTGTCCTAGATTCTTGGGAAGAACTCGATGCAAATGAAGGCCAACACCAGCTAAAGAACTGGCAGCTGTGATACCACGTTGTTGTGTAAATAATAATAATAATAATAATAATAATAATAATAATAATAATAATAATATAAAAGTCATGTGAAATGAGAGACCAGGAAAGAGAATTTCAGAATGAACTGACTAATAAAAAGAAAGTGAGAGACAGAAGCAAGGGGTGTTATAGGACACAGAAGGTGTCCATTAATCCAAGAAATAGTTATGGTTTCACAGAACTAGTATGAAACCTTGTTTTGTCTGAGGCAGGAAAAACAACCTGTGGTACAACTTCAAGGTTCTTGGTACTCAAACTATCCAAATTACTCTCATAACTGAGGTAGAATTCTATAATAAGACCTTCTCAACAATAAATATACAGCAATAATAAATTAAATAACTATTTGCCACCCTTTTGACAGCACAAACCACTATGTTGCCTAATGGTAAAATCAGCTCTATGAAAATACTTATCACCAAAATAATGTTTTTATCATCAAATATACTTCAAAGGGGACCTTATTATGGGTTACAATTGATAAGGGGAACTCTTTCTTTCTGTAAGTATTGATTATTACAGTAGTGTCTCTTAAAAATCTGGCCAACAGGTTGTTAATAGCTGTACTTGTATTTCAATGAACTTAGAAGAGAGTTGTTGGCCAGTGAAGCTATATTGATGGGTTTGTAAGAAGATCAGAAACTGTCCTTGTAGTGTGGGATTATTCATCTTTCTTCTTCTAAGAATCAAAAAGAAGATATGAGTGAGGGATGTGGTAAGACAGAGAATCATTCTGAGATGGAACTGAAGAAATAGGCCCAAAAGCTCCTTTGCTATCTAGGCTCCATGGGTCCTAATAGGCCAAACTGGGTATTCTCTTCGATTGGCAAACTCAAGAAGTCCACGTTTGTGGGCATGGATTCTGATATGTCTCCAAATATGCCTTGATAAACTATGGAAGTTTATCAACTTGGAGAGAGAAAAGAAATTTAAAAAAAAAGGAGGGGGGTAACGTTTCCTTTCATCCCACCCTTGTTGAAAAGGCTGGCTGCATTTGGCTATGGGAGTTCTGCCATCAAATTCCTACCACCACGTTCAAGAGTGGTCTGAAAATTTATTTTGATGAATGCTACTATTTGCTAAGCTAGGTAGCCGCCACCAGCAGCATGCTCTGCTTAGAGGTGGTTGATATACAGTATAACAGTTGCCTTTTAAAAATCAGTTTGTCTTCTGTTATTCCACTAGAGGGTGCTTCAGCAATATCAATCCACATATTTCCCAGAAACTGCTTTAGCAACATATGGTAATGATCATGAAAAGCCTGCATGGCCAGCTTTCTATAGCATAGCATGGTGGATCTAAAACTTTGCAAAAAGACAAGAGAGAGGAAACAGTGCCGCGTTTGACACTCTGAGACTTAGACAAAATATGTACTTGTGGATATTTGAGTGCCATATAGGGATTATGCAACTTGGAGTCACTTAGGAAAAGGGAAAGGGAAAGCAAGGGGGAAATTGCCTGTCATTGAGATACTGGAGAGGGGGAATGCTAAGGGAGAACGAATTTTGCCAGAAAGAAAATGTATCACAAAAGGAAATGAGAAAAAAAATATTTATAACAAACCAATAAAAACCAAGCAATAAAACCAAGCATGTGCCCGTTAATGTTATTTGAAGCCCTACGATTCTCATTGGGTTCATGCAGTAGTAATTTACCTGACTGAGGTTCTGTACTCCTCCAAAGGTCACAAAGGCCAATTAATTAATTGATTTCACATATCACATCATTGTTAGCAAAGAAATTGTATGAAAATGGTTGTTGGTTATAAATGATATTCTCTTACCATTAAATATTGGAGATAAAGAGTAATACCCTACTCTGATTAAGCTAATCCACTAAATCCAGTGGTGGGCTGGCAAATGTTTAAAAGCCGGCAATGCCAGCTCCATTCCTACCGCTGTGCTGCTAGGCGTACTGGCTCAGCTCTGCCCACTGCCTCACAAAATTCCTGAAGGTTTAACAATTGCCTGTAATGAGCCAGTCCCACCCACCACAGATTTAATCTCTTCTTTACCTTCACTGCACAGCATGGAATATTGCTGAGGTTGTATCTTATTTATCAGATTATATTATTGGTCTTCTTTGGTTTAAGTTTTAATTTTGCAAGGATTTTGCCATCTGAACTGTAGCCAACACCAAATTTGTTTCTTTGTTTATAGAATTTATAAGACCACCCCATCCACAATTTGGGTGGAGTACATCAAAATATATAGATAAATACAATACAAAACCAATAGAACAAAACACAGTCAAAATATACTGTGTTGAATAACTAATAGACATAGTTCACAGCTTCTCCAGCAAAGGAGATCATTACCTTGTCGTGGTGCTGGAGCTTGAGCACCTCAATGAGCACCATGAGCTAAACCGTGAAGGGACACCCAAGACGGGAAGGTCGTGGCAGAGAGGTCAGACTAAATACGATCCCTGGGGAAGGTAATGGCAACCCACCCCAGTATTCTTGCCGTGAAAACTAAATGGATCAGTACAACCAGAGATATGTCGGTATACCATCAGAAGATGGGACTCCCAGGTCGGAAGATGGTCAAAATGTTACTGGGGAGGAACAGAGGATAAGTTCAACTAGCCCCAGATGTGATGACGCAGCTAGCTCAAAGCCGAAAGGACGGCTAGCGGCCGATGTTGCTGGTGGTGAACGACGAATCCGATGTTCTAAAGATCAACACACCATAGGAACCTGGAATGTAAGATCTATGAGCCAGGGCAAATTGGATGTGGTTATTGGGGAGATGTCAAGATTAAATATAGACATTTTTGGGTGTCAGTGAACTGAAATGGACTGGAATGGGCCACTTCACATCAGATGACCACCAGATCTACTACTGTGGACAAGAGGACCACAGAAGAAATGGAGTAGCCTTCATAATTAATAATAAAGTGGCTAAAGCAGTGCTTGGATACAATCCAAAAAACGATAGAATGATCTCAATTCGAATTCAGGGTAAGCCATTTAACATCACAGTGATCCAAATATACACCCCAACCAAAGATGTTGAAGAAGCAGAAGTAGATCAGTTCTATGAGGATCTGCAGCACCTACTGGATAATACGCCAAAAAGAGATGTTATTTTCATTACAGGAGACTGGAATGCCAAGGTGGGTAGTCAAACGACACCTGGAATTACAGGCAAGCATGGTCTAGGAGAACAAAATGAAGCGGGACATAGGCTGATAGAATTTTGCCAAGAGAATTCACTGTGCATAACAAACACTCTCTTCCAGCAACCTAAAAGATGACTTTATACATGGACTTCACCAGATGGTCGACACCGAAATCAGATTGACTACATCCTTTGTAGCCAAAGGTGGCGGACATCTATACAGTCGGTAAAAACAAGACCTGGAGCTGACTGTAGTTCAGATCACGAACTTCTTATTGCAAAATTTAGAATCAGACTAAAGAGAATAGGGAAGACCCACAGATCAGTTAGATATGAGCTCACTAACATTCCTAATGAATATGCAGTGGAAGTGAAGAATAGATTTAAGGGACTAGATTTAGTAGATAGGGTCCCGGAAGAGCTATGGACAGAAGTTCGCAACATTGTTCAGGAGGCGGCAACAAAAAACGTCCCAAAGAAAAAGAAAATCAAGAAGGCAAGATGGCTGTCTGCTGAGACACTGGAAGTAGCCCAAGAAAGAAGGAAAGCAAAAGGCAACAGTGATAGGGGGAGATATGCCCAATTCAATGCAAAATTCCAGAGGTTAGCCAGAAGAGATAAGGAATTATTTTTAAACAAGCAATGTGTGGAAGTGGAAGAAGATAATAGAATAGGAAGGACAAGAGACCTCTTCCAGAAAATTAGTAACATCGGAGGTAAATTCCAGGCAAAAATGGGTATGATCAAAAACAAAGATGGCAAGGACCTAGCAGAAGCAGAAGAGATCAAGAAAAGGTGGCAAGAATATACGGAAGATCTGTATAGGAAGGATAATAATATTGGAGATAGCTTTGACGGTGTGGTCAGTGAGTTAGAGCCAGACATCCTGAAGAGTGAGGTTGAATGGGCCTTAAGAATCATTGCTAATAACAAGGCAGCAGGAGACGACGGTATCCCAGCTGAACTGTTTAAAATCTTGCAAGATGATGCTGTCAAGGTGATGCATGCCATATGCCAGCAAATTTGGAAAACACAAGAATGGCCATCAGATTGGGAAAAATCAACTTATATCCCCATACCAAAAAAGGGAAGTACTAAAGAATGTTCAAACTATTGAACAGTGGCACTTATTTCACATGCCAGTAAGGTAATGCTCAAGATCTTGCAAGGTAGACTCCAGCAATTCATGGAGCGAGAATTTCCAGAACTACAAGCTGGGTTTAGAAAAGGCAGAGGAACTAGAGACCAAATTGCCAATATCCGCTGGATAATGGAGAAAGCCAGGGAGTTTCAGAAAAACATCTATTTTTGTTTTATTGACTATTCTAAAGCCTTTGACTGTGTGGATCATAACAAATTGTGGCAAGTTCTTGGTGGTATGGGGATACCAAGTCAACTTGTCTGCCTCCTGAGGAATCTGTATAACGACCAAGTAGCAACGGTAAGAACAGAGCACGGAACAACGGACTGGTTTAAGATTGGGAAAGGAGTACGACAGGGCTGTATACTCTCACCCTACCTATTCAACCTGTACGCAGAACACATCATGCGACGGGCTGGACTTGATGAATCCAAGGCTGGAGTTAAAATCACTGGAAGAAACATTAACAATCTCAGATATGCAGATGATACCACTTTGATGGCTGAAAGTGAGAAGGAGCTGAGGAGCCTTATGACGAAGGTGAAAGAAGAAAGTGCAAAAGCTGGGTTGCAGTTAAACTTCAAAAAAACCAAGATTATGGCAACAAGCTTGATTGATGACTGGCAAATAGAGGGAGAAAAAGTGGAGGCAGTGACAGACTTTGTATTTCTAGGCGCAAAGATTACTGCAGACGCTGACTGCAGCCAGGAAATCAGATGATGTTTACTTCTTGGGAGGAGAGCAATGACAAATCTTGATAAAATAGTTAAGAGCAGAGACATCACACTGACAACAAAGATCTGCATAGTCAAAGCAATCGTATTCCCCGTAGTAACCTATGGCTGCGAGAGCTGGACCATAAGAAAGGCTGAGCGAAGGAAGATAGATGCTTTTGAACTGTGGTGTTGGAGGAAAATTCTGAGAGTGCCTTGGACTGCAAGAAGATCAAACCAGTCCATACTCCAGGAAATAAAGCCAGACTGCTCACTTGAGGGAATGATATTAAAAGCAAAACTGAAGTACTTTGGCCACATAATAAGAAGACAGGTTACCCTGGAGAAGAAGCTGATTCTAGGGAAAGTGGAAGGCAAAAGGAAGAGGGGCCAACCAAGGGCAAGGTGGATGGATGATATTCTGGAGGTGACGGACTCAACCATGGGGGACCTGGGGATGGTGACGGCCAACAGGAAGCTCTGGCGTGGGCTGGTCCATGAAGTCATGAAGAGTCGGAAGCAACTGAACAAATAAACAACAAATAGTTCACAGCTTACTGACCAGCGCTTCATATATATACACCTGTACCTACACATACACATACACATAAACAGTATGTATATTTTTGATGTATATGTGTAGAGTCATCTTTTTGATTGATAGGTGTTTGCTATAACCACTGAATTTTCTTGGTCTGTCTCATCCTTTATCTTATACACCCAGCCAATTTTCCCATTATTCCAGAGGATATTTTACTTAATTTTAGCACTCCAGTCTCCTATAATTAGTATGTCTCTTTTTTGGTATTGTGTTGACAAGGACTTGCAAGTCTTTATAGAACTGTTTAGCTTCTGCTTCCTTTCTATATGTGACTGGAGCATAGATTTGGATCACTGTAATATTGATTAGCCTGCTTAGACTTAGACTGATATAATGCTATTGTTTTTTATTATATGCAAGCACAGGCTTTGACACCTTTTTGTTAATAATGATAGCTATGACATTTCTTCTGTGATTTTTCTTGTCCACAGTAGAAAATCTGATAGTATTCTGATATGGAGTGGCTCATTCCAGTCCATTTCAGTTGCTCATTCTCAGAATATCCATGTTCAGTCTTGACACTTTTGCTCTGATAATATCAGGTTGCCTTGGTTCATGGTTCTGAAATGCCACAGGCCTTTTGCCTCTGGTTACATCAGCAGCTAGATGTCCTTTTGCCTTTAATCCAGCCATATCATAAATACCAGTACTTCTTGTGCTTGCCCTCTACTCTTCCGTGATAGCTTGTTAGATACCTTCCAACCTGGGATAGTTTCCTGGTTGTGAATATCAGAATACTGGAGTGACAGAATACTGGAGTGGCTGCCATTTCCTTCTCCAGTGTATTATATTTGGTCTGATCCCTTGTCTATATCATGCCCAGCAGGGGTGACCCTTCTGAGAGTTTAGATTCATTCAGGAACAAGGATGGCAATTCTACCAAGAAATCATGTTAAGATAATGATTGTCAGTTACTACTGGGTGTTGCTTATGAATAAATGACAGAAGATTCTCCAAATATATTCATTACTGGGTACCTTTAATAAGATTGTCCATATATGCAGAAGAATCAAACCTCAGTTTAAGTGCTCCAATTTATCCTTGAACTTTAAGTACAACAATTAACTTTAAATGTTAGTCCTTAATACAATACACAGAAACTTTTCTTTGTCATATACCCTTTGATTTCTATAATCCAATCTTCTGTTCTTCATATAGGTTTCACCTTTCTTGATATCTTCCAACAATCCATCTCTGGTTTCTACTCCTTAGAATAGTAATCAAATGTTCGTTGTTGCATCAATTAAATGTTTTCCATTTGCTCTTTCCATTTTTACATCTATATTTATATCTTCAATAAAGTCCAATTAGTAAAACAAATAAAGGCCTATCTACGTCTAATAAAATACAGTATATTCTGTCCATGTTATGACTATATATTCCATTAATACATAATCTAACATATTACATAACATAATACATAATATAGCAAAAATACAAAACCTAACATAACATATAACCTAATACATACAACATATTCTTGTAATAACCTACATTCTAATTCCATCTCATCATCTCATTGTCTTCTCATAAATGTGTCTCCAGAAAGAGTAATATATAATATCAACCTATTTATTTATAATCTTGTATCTTACACTTAAAATATCATGTTTTTATGCATCTGTAAATTTCTCATATCTGTGCTTACTCTGTGTACAATACCAAATCCGCATTTTCATTCACCTTGCATTCCAAATCAATATCAATAAATCTCCTGTTTAGGTTATGCCAATATCACAATATGCAACTTGTTTATTTCTGTAACTCATATGGGATATCAAAATGTTTATTTTGCCATATCTATCAATTTGCATATTAAAATCTTCCTGTCTCAGCTGCCACAATGTATTTATGCCCAAACATTTAAGCTCGGGGGTCGCATCTATTTTCTATATTTTTTCTTGTTTGTTATTTTTTGACTTCACTTTTTCTTTTCCCTTTTCTTACTTTGTATTTCTATTTCTTTTCTTTTGTATTAGCTTTTAATGTGTATTTTAAAATTAATAAAACTTATGGAAAAAAAAAAACCTCAGTTTAAGTGGAATTGCAATCATATAGATCACCATTCTGTACAGGTAGTCCTCAGTTAACGACTGTACTTGGGACCAGGAACTCCATCGCTAAGTGACACAATCGTAAAAATAAAAATCACATGACTGTGCCAACTTCCAATGGCAGTTTCAGCAGTTCCGGTTGCAGTCATTAAGCAAATTGTGTGCAGTTGTTAAGTGCAATGTCACATGACCTCAACTTACGATTTCCTGCCAGCTTCCCCATTGACTTTGTTTGTTGGAAGCACAGTGGAGGTCGCAAATGGCGATCATGTGGCCACAGGGACACTGTGATGGCTGCAATTTCGAGGACCGTTGTAACTTCGAACAGTCGTAAGTCTCCTCATTCAGCACCATCGTAACTTCGAACAGTCGCTGAACGAGTGGTCGCTAAGCAAGGACTACCTGCACTAATGATTCTGCTTCATCTGATACTTAGTTATGCTCCATTGTTGCTATAATACATCTACTGAAATGCACAGGCTGGACAGCAATGAAACAAACGTATACACATTGGCGATCACTCATAGCCGAGTAAGATTGTCTTCCAAAGGTAAAATTTTAACGGTGGATCCGTAAGTGGCTATAAAGGCCAATTCTGGATCCGCATAACCTCCCACAATGAGGGCATAGGTTTCCGGGTGGGAGACGGTCATGATGAGGGTTTGCCTGACGTGCCTTCCTTTTAGCTCTTTTCTCCTTTTCACCCTGTACTCGTGCTTCTTCAAAGTCCATAGCGCCATTAATAAAGGATGACCTCCAATTGAAACGCTCATGAGTTAGGGCTTCCCAGTTCTCAATGCTGATATTACATTTTTTTAAATTAGCTTTGAGAGTATCTTTGAATCTCTTTTGCTGTCCACCAATATTCCGTTTTCCATTCTTAAGTTGGAAGTAAAGTAGCTGCTTTGGAAGACGATGGTCAGGCATTCGAACAACATGACCGGTCCAGCGAAGTTGATGTTGGATGATCATTGTTTCAATGCTGGTGGTTTTCGCTTCTTCTAATACACTAACATTAGTCCGCCTATCTTCCCAAGTAATTTGCAGAATTTTTCGGAGGCAGCGTTGATGGAATCTTTCAAGAAGTTGGAGGTGGTGTTTGTAGAGGGTCCATGTTTCACAGGCGTACAGAAGGGTTGGTAGTACAATGGCTTTGTAAACAAGCATTTTGGTCTCCCTGCGAATGTCCCGATCCTCAAACACTCTACGCTTCATTCGGGAGAAAGCTACACTCGCAGAGCTCAGGCGATGCTGAATTTCAGCGTCGATGTCGGCTTTTGTAGATAGATGGCTGCCGAGATAAGAAAAGTGATCGACATTTTCTAGTGACACACCTTTAAGCTGGATTGATGGCGCTGCAGAGGGATTGGTTCGAACTTGCTGGTAAAGCACTTTGGTTTTTTTAATGTTAATCGAGAGGCCGAGTTTTTCATATGCTTCTGCAAAGATGTTTAGGATAGTTTGAAGATCTTCCTCGGAGTGTGCACAGACTACGTTATCATCAGCATATTGAAGTTCTATAACAGAAGTTGCAATTACCTTATTTTTTGCTTTCAGCCTACTAAGATTAAAAAGCTTTCCATCTGTTCGATATATAATTTCTACACCAGTAGGAAGTTTCTCTTCAACAAGGTGCATAATCATAGCGATGAAGATAGCGAATAAGGTTGGAGCAATAACACATCCCTGTTTAACGCCGGATTCCACTTTAAATGGATCGCTTTGAGAGCCATTGTTATTCAGGATTGTTGCCATCATGTCGTCATGTAGTAACCGCAAGATGTTCACAAATTTATCAGGGCATCCGATTTTCAGAAGGATGGTCCAGAGAGCAGTACGATTTACAGTATCAAAAGCTTTAGTCAGATCAATAAACGCCATGTACAGAGGGCGGTTTTGCTCCTTGCATTTTTCTTGAAGCTGTCGTGCAGTGAAGATCATATCCACTGTTCCCCTGGAAGGGCGGAAGCCATTTTGCGTTTCAGGGAGGATGTCTTCTGATACAGATAGGAGACGGTTTGCAATGATCTTTGCCAGGATTTTGCCTGCTGTGGCTAGAAGGGAGATGCCTCAATAGTTTCCACAGTCTGTTCTATCACCCTTTTTAAAGAGAGTGATAATTATGGCATCCCTAAAGTCTGCTGGAATCTCCTCCCTCATCCAGATTTTTTCGATGAGCTTATGAAGTTGTTGTGTAAGTTCAGGCCCGCCTTCTTTAAAGACTTCAGCAGGAATCCCATCAGGTCCACTAGCTTTGTTATTTTTCATTTGTTTAGTGGCTTTACTGACTTCCTCCAAACTAGGGGGTACTGCAAGCTCATTTCTTATTTGTTTTTGCGGGATTTGCAAGAAGACTTCATCAGCCACAGTAGAGTGACGATTAAGGAGATTGTAGTAATGCTCTTTCCAGCGCAGTGCAATAGACTCTTTGTCCTTTAGAAGTTTAGCACCATCTACTGAGCGTAAGGGATTTGTACCATGGTTTGTTGGTCCATAGATGGCCTTTATGGCATTAAAAAAGCCCCGTGCATCATGAGCATCTGCAAAATGTTGGGTTTCTTGGGCTTTTTTTATCCAGCAGATGTTCTTAAGTTCTCTAGTTCTTCTTTGGACTTCTGCCTTTGCACTGGCGTAGATTTTTTTCTTAACGGCACAGTTAATATCTTTTTGCCATATCTGGAAGGCTTTCCTTTTCTTGTCACTAATATGTTCAATCTCACTATCGTTCTCATCAAACCAGTCCTGATGTCCCTTAGTCTGGTATCCGATAGTTTGTTCACAGGCTGAAATAATAGAAGTCTTCAATTTAATCCAGTGTTCCTCAACATTTTCAGGAAGTTCCATAGGCAGATGTTCCTTGAGAGTTGATTGAAAGCAAGCTCGTTTAATAGGATCTTGAAGGGCCAGTGTATTCATTTTACGCCTTGGTTTTCTTCCTTGGAGCCTACGATGAGGGACAATCTTTATGGCCATCATGGATCGAATTAATCGATGGTCTGTCCAGCAGTCATCGGCGCTCGTCATGGCTCTGGTGAGAAGTACATCACGGCGATCTCTAGCACGGACAATTACATAATCTAAAAGATGCCAGTGCTTCGACCGTGGGTGCTTCCATGATGTTTTAAATTTATTTTTCTGGCGAAAGAGTGTGTTAGTAATGACAAGG
Source organism: Charina bottae (assembly GCA_023362775.1). Classification (NCBI taxonomy): domain Eukaryota; kingdom Metazoa; phylum Chordata; class Lepidosauria; order Squamata; family Charinaidae; genus Charina; species Charina bottae. The sequence continues at coordinate 33,014,646 of JALMGJ010000007.1, forward strand.
TTATGCTCTGCACATTTAGTCAGAAGTAAGATTCCATTCGTGTTGCTGTTGTCAACTCCTTTCCCAATGATCCCTGGCCACAAATCAAAATCACGCCCAACTCTTGCATTGAAATCGCCCAGGAGGATAATTTTATCCTCCTTTGGTATCTCTGATAAGATGGTGTCCAGCTGGGTATAAAATTTTTCCTTGATATCCTCATCTGCATCTAGTGTTGGTGCGTAAGCACTTAGGATAGTTGCTTGTTGGTTTTTGGAGAGTTTTATTCGCAGAGTTGAGAGTCGTTCGTTAATCCCAGTGGGAACTTCTGACAAGAGCTTCACAAGGTCGTTTTTGATAGCAAAGCCTACCCCATGTATTCGTCGTTCTTGTTCAGGCAGTCCTTTCCAAAAGAAGGTATAACCTCCTTTTTCTTCCTTCAACTGTCCTTCTCCTGCTCTTCGAGTTTCTTGGAGTGCTGCTATATCAATATTAAAACGTCTCAGCTCCCTTGCAATAATGGCAGTCCTACGTTCAGGTCGTTCACTATCCATATTGTCTTGCAGTGTCCGTATATTCCATGTTCCAAAATTCATGTGTTTTTTACGACCGCTAGATGGTGATCCCACTGGTCGCGGTAATCCAGTCAGGGAGAAAATGAGGCAGACTATGTTTAGGGCACCTTTTCTAGCCCCCTCCCCATATGGGGTGAGCAGAGTGGATCCTAAATAGGGCTGCTCAGTCGTGGATACAGCTGCCGAACTACTCAACTGCCTCGATCCTTGAGTCAGGGCGACTGAATCCGTATCCACCGCCCATGTGCTGGTCCATGACTAGGAGCTTCCGGATTTCACAGTCCTGCCCCCGTTGCCATTCGTCAGTCGCCATGGGACTTTTGGTTGTTTTGGGTTTGGTGTGGTTGGAAGACGCCTGTGCGTGAATTTGTTTTATGTGTGGAGATCGGTGCACAACGATCAGCACACAACCTTCACAGAAAAAGGCTCTAATCCAATGGCATGGATACCATGACGATTGGTGACCTTTTGTCTGCTGCAGCCTTCATCCGCCTTCGCAGCCGTTGTAACAATACACCTTGTTATCTTCCGCCTGTTCTGCCGTTGAGGACTTTCTTGGATCGTTCTTTGTCTGGTTCCTCCCCCTGGACCTTACCGCCATGGGTGACCCTACCAGGAGTACATGACTCCCGACGGCTTCGCTCACAGGGTTCATTGGGAACACACAAGCCCACTCACCACAACAAGGTGACGATCCAGCGAGTGAGAACACTCACTCAATTATATTATATTATATAATATATATTATATAATATAATATATATTATATATTATATTATACAAACGTATAATAAATTTGCTATTTGTCATTTAGCCATCTCCATGAGAGTCTCCTTGAATCATTTTTTCCCAGTAATATTGTCTTAGGCCATGACATTTATCACTGCAAATATCCTGGAATGTTTTAATAGAAATTCTATGAAAGCAAATAACTTATTTTACCAGTTGTCATTTTATTTTTAAAAAGTGTTTAAATAATTGCTGAAGCCATTAAAGGTTTGATGTCCAAACATCTATCTGCTCTTGACTTTTATTTGTGAGAATTCTTGAGCTCCCCGTGGATATTCTCGCTAAAGCTGCTTCCAATGGGATGGACATTAGCACATCTGAAAGCATAACCCCAGAAAGCCAGTTCAGTATTTAAATATAAATATTGAGAGAGAGCCAGTTTGGTCTAGTGGTTAAGGTGCTGGGCTAGAAACCAGGAGTCTGTGAGTTCTAGTCCCACCTTAGGCATGAAAGCCGGTTGGGGGACCTTGGGCCAGTCACTCTGTCTCAGCCCAACTCACCTCACAGGGTTGTTGTTGTGGGGAAAATAGGAGGAGGAAGGAGTATTAGGTATGTTCGCTGCCTTGAGTTATTTATAAAAATAATAAAGGCGGGATAAAAATTAAATAAATATTCAGTATGTGTATTTTTGCATTATTGGAAGTAAACAATTTGTCTGGCAAGAGGGCGTAATATATGCTATAAGCCAGGATGTCCTTCCAAAACTGATTTTATAAGGCAATTTATTAGTCTTGGTTATCTTTTTTGACTGATATTTAATTCTTCTCTCTATAACTGCCAGACAACATTAATGGAAATATTAAGGGATATTAGGTCTCTGCTGGGTTCTAATGACATACAGGCATGTCACATACTCATCAAACAATTGTTTCTATTGTGACTTTTTACCGAGTTGGCAAATTATCTTTCAGTTTTTCATTGTGGCTGATGTGTCTATTAAATTCCCAATTTTGAAGCATAAATGCATGGTAGTTCTTTATACTCACCCCTCTAAAAATTAAAAGCTGTGAAATTAATCCCAACCATGCAAGCTGTACAAATGTGATCTCTGAGAATAAGTGAGAATTCCAGGTCACTCTAACGTAACAACAGTGTATCATTACCATGTAAATTACAGAAAACATTTGCCATTATTCTAATACATGTAGGCCCTGTTCACACAACACATCTGACCTAGTTAGCCACTGATCCGTCAGATTTCCTTCTTGATGGTTCTGGCAACCCACAATCACACTAGCTGTATGCCAGTTCGTACAGCATTTGAGTTAGCTGTCTCTCAACCAACACAGCTCATGTTGGTATCCTACACTTCTACTACAGCAACAATACCAAAATTGATCTGGTCAAATAATACACAAGATATCTAGAAACTGGCATGAAAGAGTTCATCTTCCCATTCGCTAATGCAGGGCTTTCCAAAGTTTTTCCCGCGGCGACACACCAACCGGCGTTGGTGTGTCGCCACGGGAAAACCCGGAAGTGCGGTAGTGCGCAAAAACCCGGAAGCGCTGCTGCCGCTTTCGGGTTTTGCGCGCTGCAGTTGGTGTGTCGCCGCGGGAAAACCCAGAAGCGCTGATGATGATCAGCACTTCCGGGTTGTGTGGCAACACACCAGACTGTGTGTGGCGATGCACTTTTGTGTCGCGACACACAGTTTGGAAAGCTCTGCGCTAATGTTTTGCATGCAATGTCACACAGTCCCTAATGATAGCACTCCAGAGTTAAATAATTTCCAGAAACTGTAGACAGAACCATAGCCTTGCCTTTGTCTATTGCAGCAGACTCACCAGAATTAAATGAGGATGGACCAACAAGATGACCATAGCAAGGAAGCACAGACATGGCTACAATCTGGACTCCCAAAGAGTGCCACAAGCCAGTCATCTTGAGGGAACAAATAGACATGGCAAGACATAACTAAACAGCTATGCTAACTACTCATGTCTTGCACTCCAGAGGTTTGGTGTCCAAGATCACCTTGGAATGCCCAAGACATTGATGCAGCATTTGCCTACCAAAGCCTTCTGGGAATGAGAGAGAAATGCAAGGTAAAGAGAACAGAACAGAAAACATATAGAAGCAATAAGACTATGGGAGTTAAAAAGCAGTGGGCATAGGTGGCTTGAAGAGTTGAGGAATTCTAAGCAGCTGAAGCAGTGGCCCGTGGCTGGCATGCTCATCATCAACTTGAGAAAGGCAAGGTCTCAGCCAGCCCAGAGCCTACCTGCAGAGCCATGCAATATTAGTTGTAGCCTTTCAGAGAGTCCTGTAAGCTGTTCACAGTCTTAACCTTAACCTTAAGGAGAGGTGCTCACAATACATCCCTAGGCAGTCACATGAAGGGGGCAATGCAGGTTGCCTGCCTGCTTCATGAAGGTCTGTGGTGCTCATTTCTCACCAGCAACTGCCCCATATACATGGTAGCAAACTAAGGGCAATTGCACTGGGAGGAGGTAGGGAGATGTGCATAGCTCTCCATGGAATCCCATGCACTATCTATAAATAAGTATATCTAAATATACTTTACAAGCCACAGCGGTTTAGTTTGCAGAAGACACGAAGTCAAGAACCTACATCATGGGTCAACATGATACCAACCAGGCCAATGAGTTTTTAGGTCTTATTGAGCATGGTGGGTGCACCTTTTTATAGAAAACGATACATATGCTATAATGTTTTATTCCCTATCAAAGGTACTCAAGCAAACTGTTGGGGTGTTTATCATGGACAAGGGTGGAATGTGAGCTCACTAGGGTGCAGTTAGTGTTCCACACTGAATGACAGCAAGGGAGCAATTCACTGTGTAGTTTGCCAGCTCAGTATTTGCAATATTGCCTTCAAGTGAAGATACATATAAGGAGCCTTGGGCCACACCTACTGGTGTCAGAAAAATGTTCTGTTACAGACAATTGCTATGCAGAAAATGTTTAGACTGTCACCAAAAGACTGGTTCAAATAATATTTTTTCAAACATTTTCTCCACTGCTATTGTCAATTTCTTAACACATCTGCCTGTAGTTCTAAAGCAGCCTTGTTAAAAAATGGAAATAATATTTGCTCAGAAACAGAAGCATCTGCAGCTGTGAACTGTACATTTCTGCTGCAAGGACTGATGTGTTGACACAAAACAACACTTTAGGCTTTGGATGCTTCTTTTAAACCCAGTAATAGAAATACCCAAATGTGTCCCATTAGGAAAGAAACTGTCCTCAATTATAATACTGTAAAGAGCTGCTTTTCCCTGTGCTGTGATAACCATGTTAATGCATTCACCAGGCTTTGTTGTTGTTGTTGTTGTTTCCTTTTGAAAGTTCAGAGTTCAGAAAAAGGTGGCCGATGGATCAAACTGAATGCTGCATTAATAAACAGCTTTCTAGCATTTCAGCTAGCCTTTTAGAAGAGGTAGATATTCTCTGAAAGCAATCTAGAGATGCAAGTGTAGGGCATAGCTTTCCAAAGTGTGTGTCGCGACACACTACTGTGTCGCCTGTGGTGTCCTGGTGTGACTGATTGGCGGGGGTGCCGCTTCTTCCAGTTCCCCCCATCAGTGCTTCCGGGTTTTTTGCACAACACACCAGGCCACCGCAGGCCACGCCGCCGCCGCCGTTGGTGTGTGTCGCCAACGTGAAAAGTTTGGAAAGCTCTGGTGTAGGGTATGGAATTATACTGTATATATGTTGGTGCTAACCAATCCCTTAAACCAAGTCTAGATCTTAACACTTTTGACAAGGGGACCTGTGTTTGTTTACATTTTTAAAACAAAATATATATGGCCAATATGAACATAATATAAAATAAATAAACAGATAAAGCATGCTTAGTTATTGATTTCTACTCCGCTTCACTGAGCAAATTCAGATAGTTGAAACTACTGTACCTCCTAGGGTAGTCGTATGGATAATATATGGACTAGCAATTACCAGAGTTTTCATTTGTGCAAATGACTACTGAAAGATTTTGAGAGCCACCATGAAAGACAGAAGGCAGCAAAATGGTGTTTGCAGGCAGCGTGGCACATGTGGGTGTTCTCCCCACTTATGGTAGCATCTGCAGGACTTCTAAATTCAATATTTTGAAAATTAAAGGTGCACATGGACCAGTGAGAGTCCTTCCCAAGGACCTGGGATAGGCGTCGTCGTCATCATCATCATCATCATCATCATCTTATCTTTCTATCTATCTATCTATCTATCTATCTATCTATCTCAAGGTGGCAAACATACATAATACTCCTGCCTCCTATTTCCCCACAACAACCCTGTGAGGTGGGTTGTGCTGAGAGAGAGTGACTGGCCCAAAGTCACCCAGCTGGCTTTCATGCCTAAGGAAGGCCTAGAACTCAGTCTCCTGGTTTCTTGGTCAGCACTACACCAAACTGCCTCTCTGATCAACTATTGGCTAGAAAATGATGCCTCCTCCTACCTCCTCATTTTTCATGCCTGAAAAAGCATCTCTCCCATCATCATCATCGTCATCGTCATCGTCATCGTCATCATCATCACCGCCACCACAACCACCACCACCACCACGAATTACTAGCATTTCTGCCTGGACTGCCAACAAAGTTAGTTGCCAGCAAATAATGTTTTCTACACCTCTTTGCTGCCATCTGGTGGTCATCCGGATTTCTGCAGATCTGATAGCCATAGATTTGGACAGGCTTTAATTCTTAGTGTTTGAATTATCTTTTATTAGCAACAGTTCTTGCAAGATTTACCATCTCAGTTCACAATTAAAAGGAATGATCTATTGAGCTAAGCCAAGGGTCGGAAATGGTGGCTCTTGAGCCAGATCTGGCTCTTTGGCCCCTCGGCTCTGGCTCAAGCAGCGCGAACCCTGGGGAAGAAAGCCATTGCTGTCAGAGCCCAGAGCCAGCCAGCCTCTGTGTGTGTGTATGAGTGCGAGGCGGCGCTGAGGGGAGCCCACCAGGGAGAAGGAGCGGCGTCGCTCTAGCCAAGCGGGCAGCGCGATTCCGCTCCCTCCGAGGAACGCCGGTGGAGAGCTTTCCCGGGGCGTCCAAGGTGGGCGCGGAGCACGCGTGGGAGGGAGAGGGAGGGAGGCAAGGCGGCCAGACAGGAGGCGAAGGAGAAGTGGGCAGCGGTCCCGGGGTGGGATTAGCTGGGCTTCGCAAGAGGCCGAACCGAGCCCGGGCTGCCGCGGCGAGCACCCTCCCTGCTTTCCAGTGGCTGAAGGACCTGCCAATCTGTGTTGTAATCCTGCAGGAATTTCGCCAGGCTTTAACTAGGAGTCGCTTCCCGCAGGCGGCAAAAGGAAAACCGAGGCCAGGCGAAGTGGAAGCTGTCGTGCTGCTGCTCTGCCGCTGCTGCCCCGACTCCAAACTTTGTTCTTCGCGCCCGCAGCGTCCAGACCGGCGCGGGAGCTGCGCAGAGGAGCAGCAGGCTCGGATCCCAGGAAGGCAGCGGGGGGCCTCACGGAGGGAGGCAAGCAGGCAGGCAAGCAGGCAGGCAGGGCGGGCGGGTGGCCTGGGCCTCCGCCTCCGCCACTGGGCCTGCCCCCCTCGGTGCCTGTGCGGCTCCCCCGCGCCCGCTCCGCCCGGCCAGACATGCCCCGCTCTGGAGGCCGGGCTCGCCGAGGAGGACCATGACTGCGGCGGCAAACGGGGCGAGCCTGGAGGACTGTCACTCCAACCTCAAAGCTCTTATTTTGGTATTATACAGTAGTTACTCATCATGCCAGATGGCAAAGGATGCTAGGTAGACCCACCAATGATGGAACAGTCTACTCATTGCAACCCAAGGCAGCAAAATACTGCTACAGCTGCAGCAGCATTTGCTGCAGGAAATAGGATTGCCCCATTGAGGATAGATCACAAGTGCCACTGAGAAATATTAGAATGCTAAATACTCAGTTATGGTATTGTGTGATTTATGGAGATCTCACATTTGTCCCTTACTGGATCTGCACTCCCATTTGGAAAAATTATTTATCCATCTATCTTTATCTTTATTCAAAGGTAAAAATCAAACAAACAAACAAACAAAAAAGGCAGGAATTGCACCACTGAATTTTGGTGGAGTAATCTGAAAAATAGTTCCTGGGGCCAAGGGTCAATCTGCTATGATCATATTTTATTGGTCCCTCTATTCCAAGTATTCTGTCAGTGCCATTCTATATGTACTCAAAAGGGCTTAACCTATACCTAAGAAGAAAATTATCGGCAATCTTAGAAGAACCCTGAGACTCTTAGAGAGTCTCAAAATAATCTTTGTGGGGGGAAAGCTTATCAGACAGAATACGTTTCGGGAAAACACTCCATTGAGGACAAAGTATCAATGGAATGGAATGCTGGCTGATCATTAAGGGGGCAGGTGTTGCGTGCTCTGACAGAAACCTACAGAACACTGGACGGTAAAGGTGGAATAACAGGATTCCATACTGGATTCTAATAGAAATGGGAGCCTTTCAAAAATTAGACTTCAGAATTGTGGAATGCGTAGTTTGCTGCAGGTTTTTTATTTTATTCATTCTCATTTCCATCCCTCCCCTCCATCTCTGGGTTATCAATGCATTTAGATAAAACCATGAAAAGGGAAAAAGCAATTTTGGGACAACTTCCTGTACGATTGCTTCAATATCTTTTGGGATGGTGTTTAGTTTATGCAAAATGCACTCCCAAGTATTGGTAAAACAGCAAGCAAAATGGATCTTCATACAGTTTAATCAGAACTGTGTGTATATGTGTTGGAAATGCTGGAATCTTTTTTTAAGATGGAAGAGTGGAGGATTTCTAATGCATTGGTTCCACTTCAGAAATAGAGGCCAGGTAATTTAGAGCTCCAGGGAGAAATTGAGATGCATCTCTATGCACATGTACATATCTGAATAAGTGGAAGTGAAGTGAACTCTGGACAGCTCCATACCCATCACACTGTCTGGAATTGTTCTCTCAGCACTTAATGACTGAAGCTATCTGAATAGAAGACAGAAAGGAACACAGGTAATTTAATGAAGGCAGTTATCCAAATGCAATTGTGCTGCTTGTCACCTCATTTACCTAGCTCTCTCCTTGTCTGCATTTACAAAGTCATTGCTGACAATGCAGAGTTCTGGGGAAAGAAATATGTTAAATTATTCCATCTGCTTAAAGAACAAAAACTTGCTATGGAGATAGCTCCATCAGCCTCAATTACACATAACACTAAGCCTGGACAGAGTGAAGGAAATCTCAATAAGGCAAATTTGAACCTTGGATTATGATCATTTATAGTTTAGAACTCAGATATACTCTGAATTACATTAGATGTGAGCAACCATGGGCCTTCTAGAGACTGTTGAACAGCGATGGGCTGGTAAATGTTTAAGAACCAGCTCTGTCGGCTCTGTTGCTGCAGCTGTGCCACGCTGCTAGCCGCAGAAAAGTTGATCAGTGTGCTCTGCTCTCAACTGGCTCGCAAAAGTCCCAACACTTAAACAATTGGCTTTCATGAGCCGATACAAGCCGGCTCCAGCACACCACTGCTGTTGAACCACAGCCATCAGTAATCCTTCTCAGTATGGCCAAAGGTGAGGGACCATTCTTTGCCCATAAACCTCCACTAAAGTGTTTTTGTTGTTGTTGTTGTTGTTGTTGTCCAGTCGTTTAGTCGTGTCCAACTCTTCGTGACCTCATGGACCATAGCACGCCAAGCCTTCCTGTCCTCCACCATCTCCCGGAGTTTACTCAAATTCATGTTCATTACATCGGTGATGCTATCTAACCATCTCATCTTCTGCTGTCCCCTTCTCCTTTTGCCTTCAGTCTTTCCCAGCATCAGGGTCTTTTTTATTTTTATTTTTATTTTTATTTTTATTTTTATTTTTATTTTTATTTTTATTTTTATTTTTATTTTTATTATTATTATTTTTATTTTTATTTTTATTTTTATTTTTATTTTTATTTTTATTTTTATTTTTATTTTTATTTTTATTTTTATTTTTATTTTTATTTTTATTTATTTTTATTTTTATTTTTATTTTTACATGACATGTCCATGCAGTTATGAGGAGTTAGGTTTGGCTCAAAGGAGACTTCACCTTTACCTACTCTGTTTGGTCTTACAAACATCTAACATTTCAGGCATAGAGAAGTTGTTGTTGTTGTTCAGTCGTTTAGTCGTGTCCAACTTTTCGTGACCTCATGGACCATAGCACGCCAGGCCTTCCTGTCCTCCACTGTCACCCGGAGTTTACTCAAATTCACGTTCATTACATCGGTGATGCTATCTAACCATCTCATCCTCTGCCGTCCCCTTCTCCTTTTGCCTTCAGTCTTTCCCAGCATCAGGGTCTTTTTTATTTTTATTTTTATTTTTATTTTTATTTTTATTTTTATTTTTATTATTTTTATTTTTATTTTTATTTTTATTATTTTTATTTTTATTTTTATTTTTATTTTTATTTTTATTTTTATTATTTTTATTATTTTTATTATTTTTATTTTTACATGACATGTCCATGCAGTTATGAGGAGTTAGGTTTGGCTCAAAGGAGACTTCACCTTTACCTACTCTGTTTGGTCTTACAAACATCTAACATTTCAGGCATAGAGAAGTTGTTGTTGTTGTTCAGTCGTTTAGTCGTGTCCGACCCTTCGTGACCTCATGGACCATAGCACGCCAGGCCTTCCTGTCCTCCACTGTCACCCGGAGTTTACTCAAATTCACGTTCATTACATCGGTGATGCTATCTAACCATCTCATCCTCTGCCGTCCCCTTCTCCTTTTGCCTTCAGTCTTTCCCAGCATCAGGGTCTTTTCCAGTGAGTCCTCTCTTCACATTAGGTGGCCAAAGTATTTGAGCTTCAGCTTCAGCATCTGTCCTTCCAATGAGCAGTTAGGGTTGATTTCCTTTAGGATTGACTGGTTTGACCTCCTTGCAGTCCAAGTCTTTGCCCATAAACCTCCACTAAAGTGTGGTTCATCTAAAATTGAAGGACATGCTTCTTAGCTCTGCCTCTTGGCTGCACTAGAGAATAATGGGATGAATCTGTTCGAGTGAACCTTCAGCCAGACATTCATTGGCTCTCCATAGTGGGCAGCATCATATAGGAATGTGTGCATCGATACCAATCCATTCTATTGTCTGTATTGTTAGGGCAGTAAAGTGTTTTGGTCCATTGTGTTTCTTAAAGATACATACTTACACGTATGTGCACACACATACATCAACACACCTGGTGGGAGAGGGAAGCATCAAGCATGCACAGTGGGTATGGGAAGAGAATGCTACAAAGGGTGAGAAAGAGACCTGGGAAGGAGAGAGAGTGAATCTGGAAGAGGGAGAACAGATTTTGGGGACATTACAGGAATTGAGCTGGGGGGGGGGGACAGCTTGTTCAGGATTCCTTTCAACCTGACAGATCTTCCAAACTCAGGTTTCACTGTCATCATTATTATGCACGTTCCCCTGGTGCATATATTGCTCACTTTAAAAAAAGGCAATTTATTTTGTATGTTTGCATTTTGAACTCAGACAAAGAGTTGCCAAAGGCCTGTGTTCAAAGCTACTATCCACGCTATGAGTGAAATTCATTTGATGTATTTTGGAAATCCATTGCAGAATTATTTCAGTCTTGCCCTGTTTTCAGGATTTGGGTCCTATCAGTTCTTTAAATATAGTCAGGCTTTGGTGCTGTTTTATACTAAAGAGAGAGTTCTCCCCTAGCAAGGAATTCCTTAGCTCAAAGATAAAATACAAATATTTTTCTGCTCAGTAACAAATGTCAATATCTCTTCAAGACAGTGATTAGATCTAATGGCAGGTAAGACAATTATGATAGGACCTTAGAGTAATTTGTTCACTTGGTAAGAAACTTAAGAATGTGTCTTTAACCAAGTGACCCTCTTTTCCTTGTAGCTTTTAGCTGGCAGCTTGAGAGGTGCCAATTATCTGTTTGTCATCTCCACCTACAGCTGAGGTTGGATGACGGCTCTTAAGCATGTGGTGGGTGGAGTAATTTGCATCCAGGGCTCCTAATGTTTCTTTTGTTTTCCAGCAGGTCTCAAAAGACATTGCTGTGCTGTTCCCCAAAGTGATCCCTTCCTTTTGCAATCAGCCATCACTTTGTTCCTATTCAAAACAGACGTGTTCCCTGCCATGTATTTTCTCGCTCTCTTTCTCTATCTCTCTCTCTTTTTACAAGTTGATTTCAGAAATGAAATGATGCATATGCTAGGACTTTTGTTTTATACACCTAGGCATATATATATACATACACACATGCGCACACACATATACATACACATATGCATATGCATATGCTAGGCATGTCATTTTACGTATTGAGGCTGTTAAGTGGGACACAGTTCAAGCTCAAATGCAAGGATAATGGGGCGGGGGGGGGATGGAAATTGTCCATTAATCCCAGCAAGAAGGTTTCAGTTGAATCTTTAAAATTCTTTGTATCATTATATGTATTTGAATCCAGAAATTTCTGGCTTTTTTACAACTCCACCAGGCATGATAAAATTACCCTTAATTTTGTCCACATTTCCAACATAAATCTGAAGTACCTTTATACATCCTAGACAATTTTTATGAAGTCATATATTAATGGTACATCATTTTATAAAAATTCTCTTTTAAGTTATAACATAATGTAAATTTCAATCCTTTTAACCACATATTTTCCCATTGTTCCATCAGTATGTTGTGTCCAAAGTTCTTAGCCCATTTTATCATACAGTCTTTCACTTGTTCTTTTTCCATTTCATATTTCAATAAAAGTTTATACATTTTAGCAATTACATGTTTATCACTTGTACATAGTTCAACTTCAAATTCTGTCTTCTGCTTTTCAGTTCTAAATGTCCTATTATCTGCAATCTTAGTCTCTCTCTTGAAGTCTGGAACTTTTATTCTTCCCACCATCCCTTCATTATTTTATTATTACTGCTTTTGAGCCTACCAAAAAGTAAAAGAGAAAAAAATGGGGGGCTAACTTAATACAGTAAAGTATTAGCATCATTTAAAGTTTTAGTATTATTAAAATTCTACACGTTCCAAATTAAAATTCACATGACTGCAACAATGATTACCTTAGAACTGACTTCAGTAGCAGAATAAAGATTTAAATACCATCATCAGAAAAATGTCATTGTCCTGTGTTTCGCAGCCTTGGGCACCCAAAACACCTCTGCATTATATTGGGAAACAACTGGAATTTGAGGGTTTCTCCTATGCTTTATGCTGATAAGGAGCCACACTTCTGCACAAGTAAAAAAGGCCTCCATCACCTAGCAATGTACCCCAATAGATATCAACAATGCACAAGAAGTTCTAGGTGAAGGGCAGGCTTTCCCTCCCTCCTGTACAACCCCCCACCCCCATATAATGGGACCTCCTGTGTCATCCTGTATGGATTCTGCATGAGCATAGAAGACTTTGGCTGTTATGGAATTAGTCATCTGTTGGTTCAGAATATACTCTCTCTTGAAAACCTTGGTACAACTCCACATTTGTGTTAGTAAGAACACCAATATTTTTTTTAAATGATGTAATAAAATACCCAAATAGTTAGATAATGCCAATTCACTCACTTTCCTGGAGTTATAAATGTGATTGTACGTGACAGCCCCCCAGAAACAAAGAATGCGTATAGAGAAAAAAGTTGATGCTTGATTGGGCATTTTGAAGAGAGTTTCACACTGATTTTACTGATCAGTGCAATGGAGGTCTGTGACCATGCTCCCCACAATATGTAAATGAGATAGCTGAGTGCAGTTATACCTCCTGGTACAATAATCATCAAACTGCACTGGCTGAGAGCCCCAAACCACTGGGATCATGATGAGCGCAGTCGTTTTGAAAGCTTACTCACAGCGAATAGCTTAGCGGACAGGCAAAATATGAAGGGAAATATTTTCTGTATATGATTTAGGTGTCTCTACCCAGGTTGCCCACAAACAAAGAAGAAAGTTTCCAGGGTACCACTGAGGTAAATCCATATGGTTTTCTAAAACCAACTGCTTGAGTGTTGTTACATTAAAGGCGTATCAAAATAAGTGTATTGCTCCAGTACCAAACGTGCTCCAGGTTTATCTGAGCACGTAACTTAGGCAGGTTTTGAGAGCTGAGTTGGGAGATGTAACCCATTCAAAGGCAGTGCAGTTCTGTGGGGGATTTGTATGGACTGTTTTCCCTGTTAGGACTTCTTGTCTCATCCCACCTTCCAGCTTTGCTCGGAACATATCTGCCTCCCACCCAAGCTTTCAGACATCACACCAGAGCTTTGCAGTAAGTCTCAGTTCTCAATACACTTAACCCTTATAGGGTTAATAGGCTTCTTTGGCTGAAGGCTCTTAGACACACCTTGGCTAGATTAAACTCTTAATTGCTGACAAGAATGAAGCTCTGTACACCTAGATTATTTGCAGTAGAAAGAAGTCAAAGCCTTTATATAAGTCTCAGCTCCAGAATTCAACCTTTAGGTTTTTCCTTCTCTCTTTCCAACTTACAGGATATTTGGTGGTTCGTTCGGTGGCCTTGAGTATGGAATTTCAACCCTGAGAAATGCTGGTTGCCCCCTTGCCAGATTCAGCCCTTACAAAAGCTACCACAGCAACCAAGGATACAGCCTGGCTGCAAACTGTTGATGTGCTATCCCTTCCTTATCACCGTTCGGAGGGGCTTTTAAAGATAGTGGAAGAATGATGGCTTGGAGCCATTTTGTATGGAGTGGCAGTAAGGTTCTTTACTTGTTTTGCATTCTAGTACCTTCAGTGGTTCAAGGAGCAGAACATGGATTAAACAATATTATTTCCACTATTAGTCAACTGAAGGGAACACCATTTTATATTCAGATATACATTTATTTTACGAATGTTTAAGTTTATCAGTTAAACTCCATCATTGCACCAAAACTTTTGTAAAAATGTTTGCAATTTGCTTTGATTAAATGTAATGTACTTTAAGAATTTAATGCAGTTGAAACGGACAACAGTTCTCATTTCTGCAGAGTATAACAACCGATACTGATTGATGATGTAACCAACTATTATTGGCAATTGTAAGGACTGCCAGAACTCTGACAGCAATCCACTGACCCTGACCACTGATAGTTAGGTCCAGCTCTTTCAAAAATAATTATGTGCCTTGGGCATCTGCTAGCATGGCATGTAGTTATATATCTACTGTATGTATCAGTGGTTATGTAAAATATCACATTGTAAGGGTACCACATTCCCAGAGGAAATTCCATCATCAGCGTACTTCCACTAATAAGGGCCTGTCTTAAGTCACCACACTATGGACCATTCCCATAGGAGGGACCATAGAGACAGTCTCTGATACTTCCAACTCACCGGCCAACTATACTAAGGGAAACCCTGGATTAAATACTAGATCCTAAATCTTTTAGGGCTTTTAACAATAATTGTATCATCTTACATTGGACCTGGTATCTTACAGGAAGCACTATTGTATGTGATCTTATTTAGTGATTCAGTTTAGTTGCATTAAAATCCTACACATTCTGACCATACAGTAGTCAAGGGTAGCCCTTCCTCTGCAGTAAGGTCACTGAGGTAGCCTGGCTGTCCTGCTCAGGAAAGGTCATAACTAAAACAACTTTGAATCAAAGTCTTCGTGGCATCTGCAGGTGAATCAAAACAGGCCAGATGGCTGTTGTGGCAGTGTGAACAAAGTTGCCCTTTTTGTGTTGATGTTACACATACATACAAAATAACAGGGCTTCGATCACAATACCACAACTGTCATCTTGCCTGCTTTGACACAACACGGCTTCAGGGAGGACTCTAACCTGCACACATCCAACCTCATTCAGAATAAGCCATCTCCCTATTTCCCAATTCCAATCAGGATTCAGTTTTAATGGAAATCAGGAAATAATCTCTCCCCCTTGTGCAAGAAGCAGCATCTTCCACTTATGCAATCCATTTTCTCAGATGTAAGATATAACTGTGTCCTATGGATGTTCCGCTATGGAAAGATTTTAATATTGCAGTCCATACATAGACTAATTGGTTCTCTTTTCTCCTGCCAGAAGAGCATACAAATGCCAGCAAACATCCAATTGTGTAGCAAAGAGAACTCTTTGTCTTTGACAGGGCGAAAAGAAATAGTACAACAATAGTGCAGCAGGCAACGTGATATATCAGATTTTTAGAGATTGTCCAAGACATCGCTCAAACTGTTTCTAGATAAGCTCTGCTGCAAGAAAACTCTATGTGCAAAATAGGATGATATTTATATTTAAGTAAACATTACAAGGTTGTTTTCCATTTACAATGCCTTGAACAATAAAGGTTAGCAGGCGGTGGAAACAAATTAATTTTGCTTTTAGCCAGGTAAATTAACTTTTTATCTCCCCTCCATTCAGTCCTATTTTGTATGTAATCTTTTCTTTCAGAGACTGCAGGGGCAGTTCTTAAACGACTTTTTTCTTCCATCTGTGTTTCTATTAAGTCAACTTAATAGAATTAATTTTGATGAGTTATGTGGATGTCTGAATGATGACCCCTGATCAAATCATCAAGTTTGTGCATTCCATAACATGGGCAGAACACAGAAGAAGGTTCTCTTCCATGTCCCACTTAGACAAGCCACTGTCAGATCTCCTACAGATCTTAAAGGCTGGACTGATGGAGTCTTGAAGGTTAATAAAAGAACTCCAAGCAGCTAACAACAATCTTGCAGAGTAGAAGCGTGAACCAGCTGGGAACTTGCACTTTAAGCTTAATTACATTCAGAAATAAATTCAGTCTTCACACATTAGTTGGATGAAGAAAAATAGAGATATCTTACATTTATTCAGTAGATCTGGATACAAGAAGATTCATAGTTGATCTGTGTGCAAGCAAGATGGAATGGACGAGAGTTGCATTGTGCAGCCCTCCTGCTTGCAGGTGTGCCCAAAGCATAATGGAGAATGAGAATCCCAAAACCAAGAAGAAGGAGGAAGAGGAAATCAGGTGACCCAGGTAACCTCCCACAAGCACAGCAGAGATGCGTTTACCAGAAAGACCCCCTATTATGCTAATGAGACAATGCTGAGTTGAAACCTGATAATCTCAACATGGACAAGTTCTTACCAGGCAAGGCAGATCCTCAGCTAATCAGGTTGTAAGCCATTTAGGGCTTTAAAGGTTAGTGCTACTATAATAAATGGTGCTTGGTAAACAACTGTCAATCAGTGGTGGTGCTCAATGCTCAGTACAGGCTTCATGTGATCCTGTAGCTTGCACTGGTTGGCAGTCCTAGCTACAGCATGTTGCACCAATCGCAACTTCCAACATTTTTCAAAGATAGTAGAACATATTGCAATAGTCAAAATAGGATGTGAGCAAATGTGTGGATAACTGTTGATCAATTAAGGAATGGTTGCAGCTAGCACCTAGTTGCCACCCCCCACCCCCCTGCGATTCAAGTGACAGCTGAGGATCATGGAGCAGACTCTGGCAATTGTAACCCATCAAGAACAGTCTCCAGTATCCTTATTACTAACAGCACTTCCATATTCTCTAGAGTTTATTTTAACATGTTTTCTCTCATTCAGCCCATTAACAACTTAAATAATGCTCTACAATATTATTTGCTTCCTTGGGGTTGAAAAGTAAGGAACAATGAAGCTGGGTGTCATTGGAGCTTTGGAGTAGGGTGCCAGTATGACAATGACATCTAGCTTCATTGTTCCTTACTTTTGTCTTTCTCAAAAATTTTAGATAGATGTGGAAGGACCCGAGAGACAAGATTAAACATTGTGGAGCAATACAGTTCAGTGGCACAGATGTCAAAGCAATATTTCCTCCACACAACCTTCAGAACACTGCCTGATAGGTGCCCCAGGAACACAACATGGTTGCTGGTATCCCAAGCCACCAGAGGTCTAGGACTATACTCCTTCCACCAATCCAGCTTCTGGCATAGGTTATCCACCACAAAGGCGACCAAAGTAGTCTCAGTATTACCAGAGTAATCTCTTTTATTTGCATCATTGTTGCTGTTGTAGTTGTGTGCTGTTGTGTAATTTGTACATCTATACAAATTACGCATATATTTAAACCATTAAAAACAATATGGTAAATTAATGTAAAATATATTAATAAGTATATCCATGCTTCCACCTCCCTCCTTTTCCTCTATTGTCTCTTGCACTGAATTTTAAATTATAAGCTTCTAGGGAAGACAGCAAGCACATTAATATTATGACCATCCTAATTATCATAATCAAGAGCAAGGGAATATGTTACAGTAAATGGTCTAGAAGGATAGTATAAGCTCAGCACTTAGATATGCCAATATATATATAGGTAGTTCTATGTGAACCTTTGAAAACAAGCCCACAGATGTTCCAGAATGTAACACTAGAAGTCTTTCTGGCCATTATTTTTCAGTGGTTGAGGAGGATAAATAATAGGTTATGATATTTCTTACTCCTGTGAATATTTCCATTTCCCACAATTATGCCCAGACGTAAAAGGGAAGGGAAGGGAAGGCTAGCTTGTATATTTGACATCAGAGATAGGATGACTCAGCATGGGTCTATTTGTTGTGTACTGGGTAAATTAACTGCTGGATAGGTCCTCTCAATTAAATATAGTTTTGAGGTATTCCTCTATGAGCAATGAATGAGGACTTTTATTTTTGCACCACAATTCTAAAAATGAAACTCTCTTGGCGTATTTTCTCCATCTACTTCGTCAAGCACTCTGAAGCTTGAGGCTGGATTGCAAATTAAATTATCTGTGACAGAAAATGAATTTTACAGTCTAGTAATAGAGGAGGAAAGAGTGGGATGGAGGGAACTTATTATAATTTCATGCCAGACACGTTTTAAAAAACAGAAGAAAATACATTGAGCCTAATGATAATTCAAAGTTTTTCAGGAATTTTAATGTACTCAGAGAAGATTAAAAGAAAAATCCAATGCAGAAACACTTCCTTAGCTCTATAATTTGACTATTGGCAGTGATGGTGAGATCAGATTCATGTTAGCAAACAAAATGTGTGCATGGTGTGTGCTACACATACTCCCTGAAACTGGACCTCATTGAGATGAACTACTCTTTGTCATGGCAGGAGTCAAAGGTTATCCTAGTTGCTAAAAGAAAGGAGGACCAATTCTCCTTATCCCATTAATCCATTCCCAGTCGAAGAGAATTTGGCACTCAGACAAAGCATCCATCAACAGACACTTAGAGGTAAACAACATTTACATACCATTCATAAGAGACAATAAAAAAGCCAGAAGATCAGAACACCTCCTTGCCAGCAATCAACAACCAGATAGGCAAGGATTAACACCAAGATTAGCACCAGAGGAGCAATCAAACAACACAATAGACCCTAATCAAGGAACTATTAATGCAGTCAATCAACCAAGCAGCAAACAACAACCCAATCAAGGAACTACCAAGGAGAGTACAACACCCCTACCAACACAGACAGGACAAGCCAGGGTATATAAACAGAGAGCAAGTCCCAATCCCTTTTCGCACTGAAGATGTTGCCTAGCCTGGCAATGAAACGTCTGCAAGAAAACAACAAGGCTCAGAGAGCACCAAGGACTCCACAATCCATTCCCATTTTAATAATTACTTTGTAACTGTAGTTCATACTCTACAGACGGAGGACACAATTGCCCTTCTTTGCATTTTCCCAGGCAAGTGCTACACTCAGTTTGAGAAAAGTAAAACTGGTTCAAAAAAGGGTGGGCTAATAAAAATTCTAAAAAAGAGATAATAATCCATAAAAATCCCAAATGACATTATTTTTGTTGCAAAATAATAATTTTAAGGCTAATTTTATTGACAATCCATATTGCTGAAACTGAGTAGTTGAAAGGTCCTTTATGGACTGGGGCCTTGGCTGGTTTTCCAGTTTTTCAAGTATGGAAGTTTAGTGTTATGTCTTAGAAGAGTGAGATACACACACACACACACACACACACACACTTCCCTTCTCACCCCTATGGGTGGTATGTGTCTTCCCCAACCTCGGGTCCTCTACCAGAGGCCTGGGAGTTTGAGGGTTCTGCACAGTATCTTAGCTGTTCCTAGTACTGCACTCTTCTGGACAGAGAGCTCTGATGTTGCTCCTGGGATCTGTTGGAGCCACTCTCCCAGCTTAGGAGTCAAAGCCCCGAGTGTTCCTACCACCACTGGGACCACTTTGGCCTTCACTTTCCACATCCTCTCTAATTCCTTTTTCAGACCCTGGTTCTTCTCCAGCTTCTCATACTCCTTCTTCCTGGTGTTGCTGTCACTTGGCACCACAACATCTATCACCACTGCTGTCTTCTGGTCCTTGTCTACTACCACAATGTCTGGTTGATTGGCCAGTACCTGCCTGTCCATCTGGATCTGGAAGTCCCACAGGATCTTAGCCCTGTTATTCTCCACGACCTTCTGTGGAATCTCCCATCTGAACTTGGGAGAGTCTAGCCCATACACTGTGCAGATGTTCCTGTACACAATGCCAGCTACTTGGTTGTGCCGTTCAGTGTATGCTGTTCCTGCCTGCATCTTACACCCTGCCACTATGTGTTGGACTGTCTGAGGCCTCTCTGCACAGTCTGAACCTTGGGTCCTGTCTAGTGTGGTAGGCCCCTGCTTCTATGGATCTGGTGCTTAGTGCCTGTTCTTGTGCTGCTATGATCAGTGCCTCGGTGCTGTCTTTTAGTCCAGCCCTTTCCAGCCAGTGGTAGGATTTCCCAATGTCAGCCACCTCAGCTTTCTGTTGATGGTACATCCCATACAGGGTCTTGACTTGCCATGGCACTTCCTCTGCTTGATCTTCCTCCCATGTCTGCTGCTGCCTCAGGCATTCCCTCAGCAGCTCATCTTTGGGTGCCATCTTTCTGATGTGCTCCTGGATGCTCTGGGTTTCATCCAGGACAGTGGTTTTGACGCCCACCAGACCCCGCCCACCCTCTTTCCAGTTGGCGTACAGTCTCTGGGTTTTGGACTTGTGGTGGAAACTGTGAGAAGCTTCCAGGTCTTCACATCGGCAGACTCCATGTCCTCCTTTAGCCATCTCACTATACTGGCAGGGTATCTGATTGACAGGCAAGGCTTGATGGCGTGGATCTTGTTTTTATTTATTTATTTATTTATTTATTTTTCCATTTATATTACTGCTCCATCTCCCTCGAAGGGGACTCTAGGCGGTTTCTTCCCATTGAGCTGGCTGTTTAGGACTTGTCTTATCCTTCGGTGGTACTTGGATGTTGCTGTCTCCCTTGCCTCCTCATCGTGATTCCCATGTGACTGTGGGATACCAAGGTACTTGTAGCTGATCTGTGTGTCTGCTATGTGGCCCGCTGGTAGTTCCACTCCATCAGTCTTAACTACCTTCCCTCTCTCTTCTCCTCTCTTCCCTCTCTCTCTATATATATCCAGGTTCTCTTGTCTCTACATGGACGAGGCAAGAGAACCTGGATATACACTCACACACATACACATACACACACACATACATATATACACACACATACACATGCAGCCGGGAATGGACATCTTGAGATTGCTGATGTACTCTTGATCAATGATCAAGGGCGAGCAAGTAATCCACACAAAATGGCAAGACAGCACCCAAATAATCCCTCTTAGCTTTATTGACTATACAGTAATACAGCCACATTTTGCTTAAGCACTTTCACAGACCTGCACACCTTTCACTACTACATACTCACCGAACCTACGCCTAGCAACTGATCATGTAGCTGGGTGGGGAGGAGGAAAGAAGCTGCAGCTTCAGATGCTGCTTGTACACATGTTGTTTCCCCCAACTAGTTTCATGTCCGGTTCTCTTTTTTATAGCAGCCCTTCTCCTTTCCACCTCAGCTATGCCTCATTGGTTGTTGCTGTCATTGCTGCCTAAGTAAGTCTTGCTTGATATGCAATTTTCACCTAGTAGCTGTCTTCTGGACTGCTCTGGTTTCAAACTCACTGGTCTTCATACATCCAAAGCCACATTCCTTAGATTGCCTTGTTCTTTGTTTGCTTTCTGGTGCTCTTTACTGTTTATTTCCCCTTCCCTTCTCTCAAGCCCTTGCCAGTTTACTGACTTCAGATAGAGTCCATATTTATAACAAATTAATTTTCAGGAGAGGTTGAGTAACCAGTTAGAGGTGAAAAAAAGATTGGGTGGTTCACTGCTGGATAGTGGTAGAATCACCAACATGGTAGTCACCTTTGGAGACCAGGCAGCCAGAAGGAAGGGACGGAGGGACAGAGTAGTGGGGATTAGGAAGACTCCCTGTGAAGTTCAAGTGTTGGGAGAGGGAGACTAGAGTGCAGACTATACTGGACCTGGCACCATGAAACCTGAAGAAGATGGAAATCCACAAGATCAGTGCTGTGGGGCTGACAGTACTCTACAGTCACTGTTGGTCATCAATGCAATGCAATGCAATGCAATGCAATGCAAGACTGCTGCTCCCTGGGAGAGAAACAGATATTGGAGGAAGCCCCCACTCTGGAATGAGAGTATGGAGAGGGTTCCCACAATCAAGAACCCTAATGGAAAAAGGTTCTCTCCTAGTATGGAGGCTGGGAGGCACAGTATATCCCAATCAGGGCAGTTGGAGTGGTCCTCCAAGCTGGGTAATGTGATGAGGACCACTGGAAGAGGAGAATATGTTTAAACAATTATCTGTATGAAAAAGGACAATCACATCAGCACTTTTAGAAATAGTTTCCAGTTAATAACTCTCCCCAGCTGATACTTACCGAATATGAAACTTAAAATCCGTATGTGATGTTGTGACAGCTCTGAGAAAGGGGAAATTCAACCGTTCTGAGAGTAGAGGCACTATGGCAAAACAAGCTTTTACTGGCATGGGAAGAAATGTTAATAGCACTTCTGGACTAGCCAGATAAGGCAGCACCATCTCATCTGGAGTTTTATGCCATTCTAAATACGGTTCTTCGTTTCAGTGCAGATTTATATTAAGTTCACAGTGCAGCAAACACACAGCTTGTGCAAGAACCTTAATCATAAGTTTCTCTCATTTCCCACATTTGGTTTGGAGTCCAGGCAAGATAGCAAGTAAAAGATGAGAACATTCAGCCAAGTGTAAATCCAGAAGGATGACTCATCATTTCTGACCCCTTGAGTTGACAGATGTTTTCAGTCTGAAAAGAAGAGCCATGGCCTGCCCATGACGATTAATATTCTGTGAATAATAGGATTTTTTTTTTTTGCCATATACCAGTTAATTTGGGATCCTGCCGAAAGCCTTGGGGAATTATGAGAAGCAGTGTGATAATGGAAAAGACCTGATGTACTAACTCATGGCAAAATTAATAACTCTTATTGAAGACTGGCAGAGGCAATAACTGTGCCTTCATTATTCCAAGTGGTCTGCTTGGAATTATTTTCTGTCATTAATTTTAAACTAAATTTTAGCATATGGTTACAGTGATAACACACACCCATTAAATTAAATTTAAAGTTGTCTGAACACATGCTGTTTTGGAATATTAGTTTCATGAGATCAGTGTGATTAAGGAAGAAACATGTGAGTTTGAAGTTGAACATGTGTTCATGAACTTCTACGGTAATCTTGTTTATATTTGCATTTCCAGAAATTAAGTATAATGACATCTGTAAACTGTATGTTCAATGTCAGTTAATCCAGCCATTCAAAGCAGAGTAATTTGCATCACTGGGCATCAACAAAACAGGTTCCTACATATGACTGTGTCTGCATACAGGTAGTCCTTGCTTAACGACAGTAATTGGGACTGGCAACTCTGTCACTAAGCAATGTGGTCATAAAGTGTGACATCACGTGACCGCACCAACTTATGAAGGCAGTTCCAGTTGCTGTCATTAAGCAAATCCCGCATGGTCATTAGGCGTGATGTCACGTGTTCACCATTTGCAACTTCCTGCAGGCTTCCCCATTGACTTTGCTTGTTGGAAGCCGGCAGGGAAGGTTGCAAATGGTGATCATGTGACCGGAGGATACTGCAACCATCATGTGTGTCCAAATTGCAGTCATGTGACCGCGGAGACACTGTGAAGGCCTCAACTACAAGAACAGGTTGTAAGTCTCCTCGTTCAGTGTCGCCGTAACTTTGAACAGTTGCTGAACAAGTGGTCGTTAGACGAGGACTACCTGTACTATATTGCATTGTTCTGATTCTTTTAGCTGTCTATATGTTTTGCAACTGTTGGGAATTTTGCGGTATAGAAAGGTGCTGCATAAAGGACAACTGAGGGATGGACAAGTCTAGTATCTTTGCTACAGGGGGCAAAATTGGTGTTGCCAGACTGTCCTAGTGACACTGAAAATAAGTAATGAGCACAGGCTCATTATTCGGCATCTGCTGCTCAAGCATGTTCTTTTAACTTGAAAGGCTTTGATGTATAGGACCATTCAAGCAACCAAACTTTGCTGTATGAAGACAAAGCACAACATCCGCCCATTGTCTTCCCTCTGGCAGGGGGCACTTCCTCACCGTGCAGGGAGCTTGGGCGATGCTCCCTTTTTGCTGGGCTATGCTGGCAGCTCCTCAGTTTGCCACACATCCATGAAAAGACTTTTACCCCTTTCCATCTCCGTTTGCACAACGTTGGCGGCAGAAGGTGACTGCGTTCACACATTGTAATAAGGTAGTTTATTGATTTTGCTCAGTGTGTTATATGAATCCAGCCATGATGATTTACAAACTATGGTTTTATGGATTAAAGTTATGTGTGATCCCAGAGGGTGTGGTTTACAAACCATTGTTAAACTAACAATGGCTTATCACACTGCGTGAAAGTAGCTGCTATATTTAAGCTAGTCTTGCTTGGGGTTGTGAAATTTAATGCATAAGGAAAATGTCCTGATTTTTCCCCTCTCTACTTTTGGACCTTTGTATCACGATGAGAAAGGATAAAAAGTCATGCCCATTAAAAAAAAGAAACTTCCATTGCAATGTTTGAGTCATTTCTGGCATGCTGCCTAATTAAGCCTGGAATTAAGCATCAATGTCTATGGGTCTTGCCAGCAGTGGTGCAGCCATCTCGAAGGCTACTTCCCATTCTTCTTATAAGAAAAAAATAGAGCAGTACAAATTAAATTATTCTCAACAGGACTCCATTATTGGATATCTGTCATTGCAGCCTTTCAAATACAGATCTTTTTTTTTTAATTTGTCAAGTGAAAAGCAGTCATTCCAGCAGAACTAAATACTGTAACTGGCTAATCTATCCAAATAAACACTGCTGTTATATTAGGACAACTTGCATGCCAAAGGGACTTGCCATTTCCTTTTCCTGGGATGCTTTTTACTCTCCAGGCTAGTCTACAGCCCTAGGATTTCCTGATGGTCTTCCATCCAAGTACCCACTAGGCCCAACTCTGCTCCAGAAAAGCAACTTTACCATGAATATGGCAGCCCTCCATACATGGCTGGTGGGCAAATGTGTTCATTTTACATATTTTGGCCCAGTACATATTACGGATGGAGAGAGCCAGTGTGGTGTAGTGGTTAAGGCATCAGGCTGGAAACCGGGAGACTGTGAGTTCTAGTCCTGCCTGAGGCACAAAGCCAGCCCCAGGAAGCAGGTAACGGCAAACCACTTCTGAAATCTTGCCAAGAAAAATGCAAGGACTTGTCCAGACAGTCACCAGGAGTCATCACTGACTTGAAGGCATCCCCCCCACCACAAAAAACCCCAAAACCCTTATTATGGAAACAGAGAAATTCCTCAGGATAAAGTGTCCAATATAAATATCAGAAATTACCTTTTGGAGAATGTGATATGACAACCATTCATTGCAGAACAGAGCCCAGTCATGCTGGCTCTGCTTCCATAATTATTATGGCGGCATAATTGGGAGGGGGGGAGTGATTTGAGGACCAAAGGCACATTCCTACCCTTAAAACTCTCCAAAGGGGAAAACAAGGCTGAAACAAATCAGCTCTTCCCCTTCCAATTATACCATTAGGTCACCAGAAGGCATCCTGTCTCCCTCCAGCTGAACTGAAGAATGAGTTGCAGTCCCTGGACAACAAAACATTGCCTTGCCCACAACAGATTCCAGATAGAGATAAATGCATCTGGGGAGAACAGGGAGAAGATGAAAGTCATTGGCCTCCTGCAGAACATGCAAATTACATAATGTGGTTTATTTGGTTTTGGCCTAATCAGTTATATGACCCCAGCCAATGGTGGTTTATTCACTAAACCAGAGCTTTCCAAACTTTTCATGTTGGTGACACACTTTTTAGACATGCATCATTTCGCGACACACTCTTACAGCAGGGCATCATTTCGCGACACTCTCTTACAGCAGGGCACAAGGCAGGCACTAGGACCTGCGCAGAATCACAGCAGGTTTGGAGGCAAGGCACAAGGCAGGCACTAGGACCTGTGCAGAATCCTGGCAGGGCAGGTTTGGAGGCAGCAGGGCACAAGGCAGGCACTAGGACCTGCGTGGAATCCTGGCAGGGCTCGGAGGCAGCAGCAGCCGTGACACACCCAGACACTGCAGCCGACACACTAACGTGTCCTGACACACAGTTTGGAAAGCTCTGCACTAAACCATACTTGTACCGTGTGTGAACCCAACACATTAGAGCCACCAGCCACAGTACCACGATTCTGATCCTGGCAGGGGCAACCTTGGCTGGCAAGGAAACTAACTGCTGGGCTCTTCTCAGCTCCCAGTAGCACTGGAGAGATGCCCTCCCACGAGGATCCCAAAGCTTGGGCCTATTGGTAACAGGCTGGTTCTGTTTAGTAAGCCTCAGATTCTGCAGTAATATTCAATCTTTGTAGATTAATTATTTCTGCTTTCTTAAAAACATTACTTTTTTCCCCTCTATGGATAATCTTAAAACACATGAAGTAGCAAGGGTATTTGTATACATTTCTTGATTAGTTGGGATATTCTACTGGAATCCAGTAGATTCTTTCCTTCCCATAAAAATGATATAAATAATAAATAGGTTTGTCAAGACAATAAATAATATTTTGTATACCGATTAAAGAAATATGCACTTTCCACATAATTTTATTTTTTTTTCAATTGTGTCATGGGCAGCAATAGTTATGAAATAAATAATGTTGTAGAAATCAATTCTTAAAAGTGAGCCAAATAAGATGTAAAATTAATGCTACTTTTTATACAACTATTAGGGTGGATGCTACAGTTATGATACATGCTATTTTAGACAGTAAGGAAGTTGTAAATTAAATTTTAACAGCTTTAAAAAAATCTCTACTCATTATAGTTACCCCCTTGCATTAAAATGTTGCCATTTAGAGTGCACAAGTAATTTATTTAAATAAACGTATGTACAAGGATAATGAAGGGGGGGAACCTACAGAATTCAGTACAATGGCTGCATGCACTGGTGGGTGGACCTCCAACTGGTCTTCTACCAATGGCACATGGAGTGAAAACTAGGAAAAAAAGACTGAAGGTCGGCTGTGACTCCCATCACCACATTGCAGGATCTTCATACCTGCAGCACATCACGAAAAAGAGTAGGGAAAGATTCAAATATCTCCACAAGAAAATTAAAAACAAACAATTATATCAGAGCTTTCCAAACTTTTCATGTTGGTGACACACTTTTTAGATATGCATCATTTCGCGACACACTCTTACAGCAGGGCATCATTTTGTGACACACTCTTACAGCAGGGCACAAGGCAGGCACTAGGACCTGTGTGGAATCCTGGCAGGGCTTGGAGGCAGCAGCAGCCGCGACACACCCAGACACTGCAGCCGACACACTAACGTGTCCTGACACACAGTTTGGAAAGCTCTGAATTATATAATCCCAGATCTTTGAAAGAGACATAGACAATGAGCTATCATAATACAGTTCAATTTACAATATTTTGCATAATGAATTTGAATTAAAATTTACGTATGAAGTAAGGGAAAGGTAATTTTTCTTTTAAACTCAGCAAATTCTGAATTTGTATTTCTTCTCATTGGCATGCCACTGAAGAAGACAGCCAAGTTTGTACTTATCAAGCAATTGAACTGTTAACCATGTATTAGTGAGTAGAATTTATTTCTCTTTCTTCCTTGCATACAGGATCATTATCTTAACAATATAATGAAACATGTTTGTTTTTAAAATATCACATTATTTAGTTATACAGAAGCAACAGCTGGTTAAGTAAAAAGTATTGAATTATGTCAGACATATTGTTTTATAAGATGCCAGGCTTGTCAATCGCAAGTTCGGAGGTTCAAATCCCTAGTCCCACGTGACGGAGTGAGCTCCCGCACTCGCCCCAGCTCTTGCCAACCTAGCAATTCGAAAGCATGCAAATGCGAGTAGATAAATAGGTACCACTTCGGTGGGAAGGTAACAGCGTTCCACGCGTGTCATGCCAGCCACATGACCGTGGAAGCATCTTTGGACAACGCTGGCTCTTCGGCTAACAAACGGAGATGAGCACCGGCCCCTAGAGTCGGACACGACTGCACAAATGTGCAGGGGGAACCTTTACCTTTACCTTACTGTTCCTTACTCTGGAATAAACATCAGTAAGTTCAGGGGAGCTTATTCATGCAAGTTACTTTATATTTAGTCTGAGTGTATAAATTAAAAGTAGATAAATTTTAGCCTGACAAATGTTGCTGGATTGCAGTTCCACCAGCCTCAGCCAGCATGGATGATGGCCAGGGAAATGGAGAAGAACATGGATTCCTTATTCCTGATGCAACATGATTCATCATATGAAGGGAGTTAAATGTCCTGCAGCCTATAATTACATCCAAATGCAGTGGGTGATAGATTGTATAAACAAGAATTCTGAGCCAGAATAGCTACACCATCTCAATATTCTGGGAGTTACAGTCCCAATTTATGTGAAGGGCACTAAGTTGGGAAAGATGAACAAGGCAAAGCATTTATCAGTTTTCATGTATGTGTTTTCAACTGTTCCTTATTTAAACTGATGAGGGATTGTCCCAGGGCTGCAACTGGGGGGGGGAGGGGCAAGCGGGGTATGTGCCCTGGATGCCACGCTGGGGGGTGCCAAAATGACAAAATAACCCATGGGGGCCCCCGGAATCCATGTTTCCCCGGGTAACACAGACCCTAGTTCCATCCCTGGATTGTCCCATCACTTCTCAATACGCATGATCAGAGTAGCTCCAAAGGCCACATCAAGGGGCTCAACTATGTGGGTTTTGAGCTACACTTTGCTCCTTTGTGCCTGAAAGGAAAAGAACATTCCATCCATACAAAAGAATGGGGAAATGCATTTTGAAAAGGGAGCTGAATCAAGACCCTCCTATTAATTAGATTTGTAAACATAGCAAATGTGTAACACCTACTCCAGCTCCTACTTCTTTGTGCTGATGGTGAAAATCCAAAGACCGGTAGTTGCCTTGTTCAGCTGAACAATGTTATAGTTCTCCATGCAATGGGAAAACTTTGTGATTGAGCAGAATCTTGTTGCCACATTTAGCTGAGCATAGTTATAGCCTTTCTACAAATCTTTCCCATCCTTTCAGGTAGAATGGAGAGGGGAATATTTTTCTCATCTCTCTATGATTACATTGGTCAAGCAAATGATTTGGGGGGATTATTGGAAACAGCCATTGACCTCAGTATCTATTAAAATACATAATAAGTAAAGGTGGCTTTTATTCTGGGACATACCCATCTTTGTTTTTTCTTCCTTGCCTCTATGCAAAGGCATCCCATAATAGATAGGCAGTCCTCATCCCACCCCTACCAATTTACCCCCATGTTTTACATGAATCTCTTCCCATGCAGGAGAGAGAGAGAAATTGGGAGAGTATTCAGTAAGAATAACTGCAGAATGATACAAACTAATGTTTAGCTGCCAACATTCATTATAGTCATCTTGGAAATTCATATTTTTACCACGAACCACTGACATTTATCTCCCGCGCCCATATCCATTTAGAAATAATGTTAAAACCTCAGACTCTGGATTTCAAGAGGGCAAGTCTGTTCAGTTTCCCGAACTTCATTTGAATCTAAGCTGGCGTGGAATCATCTTTGCGGCATCAAGATATCAGAGTTCAGACAGGGATGAAAATATAAGATTAAAGCTTCTCTGAAGAAGGGATTATATCCACTTCTCTCTCTGCTTAGTAACCGAAACAACTCTTTCCAGGCAGTAATATAAGCAACAGTATCCATAACAAGCCATGATAACATCAAAAGGACATTATGATGTCACTGTACAAATGTGCAATTATAAAAGCACATCTAATGTAAGTATGTAGTCGATCTCATTGTGTCATAACACATATGTTGTCATTTGTCTCCTGTCTGTCCCCCAAGAACATCCATTAATACAAGCATGTTAGAGTAATGATTCCTCCATCAGCCTATATGTGTTGGCTAAAAGAGTTTGCCACTATTTCAGAGTTTTAACAAAAAAAGCAGAAGAGGATCAAGTCATTTTTTGGTGAGTCTGGCCTTGACAGATCCTTCAATCTATTTATGTACTTAAAGGAATTTACAATAGTTATAAAAATGTATGCTAAAGCAGGATAAGATAAAATATTAACAATCCTTTAAAACATATACAGGGATGAATGTGAGAACTGGAGAAAGGCAACGTTAAAAAAAAGTATTTAATTAACATCATCCAGACAATCTATTTTAATTATTGTAAGTGAATTGTTAAATATATGTTTATCTGTCTGTTTTTGTAATAAAAATGACTGAGCAATGCTTAGCTTTGGAGGGAGCTCACCATGTCTAACAGAATTATTATATGAATAATTATTCAGCTAAAATTAGGTTCAGAGATTTTGTTTTTCAGAGGGAGGGAGAGAAAAAAAGAATGAGAGGAGAAAGTAGCAATAAATGAGAGCCCTGTTATTCATGTAAGACTCAATATGTTCATAGTGCAACACAACATCCATACTTGGAATCACAACAGAGTGGGATAGCAGTTCCTTCTTTTTTTTTTCAGATACCAAGTAAGATTTGGCAACCTTTAATGCAGGATACAAAACTCATCAGCATTCCAGAATTGGTGCAATCCTAGATTTGTCCATGCAAAACTTGGGCTTTAAATTAAATATGGACAGTTTAAATAAAGATCTAAGCAACTTACAAGAATAACTTACAGAAAGCTAATTTTCTATTACCTAGATCTAGGAATGTTTTCTGTGCTTTCTCGCAACAAAAGATCGGAGATCAGTGTTTCTGGGCTGGATCGTTTTCCATATCTGTTAAATGAGTTTAAAAATTAAGTTTGTTAGATATTTTTAAGAAAAAAGCACTAAACAAGCACATATATGCACAATTGTCAATCAACATTCCAATGCATATTTATTATTCAACCCATCATAATATATATATAGTATTCTTCCAAAGGTAAAATTTTAACAGTGGATCCGTAAGTGGCTATAAAGGCCAATTCTAATGAATGAATGATATAGTATTACTGAACAGTTGAAGAAAAATCTATACCATACAAGATCTAGTGTTAATAAAAATGGGAAACAATTCAGCTTAACTACTAAATGTAAATTAAAACATAATCTAAACATTGTATTAAGTGCCTCCCCCACATGTAATCCACAAAGGTGCAACAGCTGATTGATATTATACATGGGCTTTGTAAACAAAGAATCTGGTGTTCAATCCTGCCATCTCCAAATAAAAGGTCCAAGAATACTTGACTCAAAAGACTCCTTGGAGAGACACTGCCATTCAGAACTCACTAGCTGCCCTCAGTGTTGTGTCTTCTGATATGCTGGAATACAACTTCTTCAACTTCAGCCAGTATGGCAGAGAATAAATACATTCAATGCAGTAAAAGTCAAGTATAACAATATAAAACATTAAATAATGATTAAAAGCCCAATGGTACAGAACAGTCATCACTGTCTGCCTAAAACACAACAGAGGGAATCAAGCTAACCTCTCTAAAGAGTAATTCTGCAATTGTGCTGCCTCAACAAAAGGAGGTAACATACTTCTGCTAGTAGCAAGATATCTCTCAGGCCCTCCAGTTACAGCATACCATTCAACCAAGCAATCTACAGAACCTCGTTTTACCAGCAGTGAATTAAGACTTAAAGAGAGACTTTTAAAAAGAAGTTTTTGGAGGACAGGAAAGAGGAAAAAATAAGGAAGGATAAGAACTATTTGATCTGCAGAAGAAAGTTCTAGTAAATCTTACATTCTATCAGCAGATCTAGATTTAAAAACCCTATTTCTGCTGCAATTGTATACACAAATGTATAGTCAGAGACTTTTTTCAGTGTTTCTCTACATCTTCAAAAGCCAAAATATGAGTCTTGCATGAAAAATGTGAAGAGCACCAGCTGCATTATTGAACTGTGAACACTGTGTTTTAATTCATTATACAGCTGATTCAAACACTTTCCTAGGATGGTCTGTGGTTTGTTTCTGCTTGTCTTCCCCAAAGTACGTGCCAGTGGACCTACCTTCAGCAGTATAGCAAATAAACATCCTTTTAATAATAAAGTCAGGGGGATTGTATTTGTTTTAAACAAATCTAAACTTGCCAACTATCACAAGACAAAGTCTTTGTTGGCATCAGTTAATATTATTGGATGGTGTCTTTAAGAATAAAAAGGCGCTTCTGTCAACATAAGGGAATTTGAGCAAAACTGCCATTCTCTCACACTTGAAACTGAGCCAAGGCTTAAATCTTTTTATTTAAGCAGGTCTACTAGTCTTCGGACAGCGCTGGCTCTTCGGCTAACAAACGGAGATGAGCACCGGCCCCTAGAGTGGGACACGACTGCACAAATGTGCGGGGGGAACCTTTTCCTTTTTTACTATCTTGCAGTGGTGAATGCTGACAAGTCTTGTAGACAATGTTCTTAAGCATTTCTTCATCCAAAGCAACAAAACAAAATAAAAATGGTTTCCTTAAGAGTGTCAGTGTCATATAACCTTCAAGAGTTAAATCCTGTTCAGCACTGCATATTATCAAGAGATCAGGTAATATATTTGTAAATGGGTAAAAAGGTAAAGGTAAAGGTTCCCCCCGCACATTTGTGCAGTCGCGTCCGACTCTAGGGGCCGGTGCTCATCTCTGTTTGTTAGCCGAAGAGCCAGCGTTGTCCGAAGACGCTTCCGCGGTCATGTGGCCGCATGACGTGCGCAGAACGCTGTTACCTACCCACCGAAGTGGTACCTATTAACCTACTTGCATTTGCATGCTTTCAAATTGCTAGGTTGGCAAGAGCTGGAGCTAGTGCGGGAGCTCACTCCGCACGCGGGGCTAGGGATTCGAACCTCCGAACTTGCAATCTTCCGATCGACAAGCCTGGTGTCTTACCCGCTGAGCCACCATGCCCCTTATTTGTAAACGGGAGTTGCCACCAAAACATCTCTTAGTGTTCCTCCATCCCAGATGATATATATGTCTCAACTCTCAATCTACAAATTAGATCAGCTTCTCCTAAGTATCCTCGGGTTGTGGTGGACATTTACTTCCATCATTCCAAGTCAAAGTGGGCCATTTAGAGAGTACCAGATTGAGGCAGATTGAATTAGCTGGAAGAGACTCAAAATATATGAAGGCTCACTGTGTTCAGTTAGCAAATGGGAGGAACTAGGTAAAGGGAAGTTTCCCTAAAGCTGAATGCTGATAAGCTGGCTTTGTTAACTGCTGCTAGTGAAAAGTCCCCCGGTTGGGGGAGATGGGCAGTGATATAAATTTAAATAATAAATAAATAAAAGTAATTCTGAATTTTTTCTCCACAACAGTCTCATAAGGAATGTTATACATCATTAATAAGCATTATCTGCACAAGCTGCTTTTTGGAAACTTATAGAGCTATTAAAGAAAGAGACTGTGGGCATAGAAACAATGAAGACATTGATCTGCCAACATTTTACCCGCTATAAATGTGTCTTTGGACATTGTGTCTTTTAGAGAACATGAAAAGTCGTCTTTTTTCTGGAAAGAGGGGAAGAGCTAATGTGCTGTTGCAAGAAGATATGGAAGATACAGTAAGTGCATTTCTCATTGTTTAATCACAAAGTTGGCCTTTAAAACTCATCTGTTGAAATCCTTGCTAATATCTGTGATAAGTGTGATAGAATACAGCCTCTGGCCTGACATGATTTGCCAGATGTTTCTTATTAGCATTAAGTTAGTCTTCCCAACCTGGTAGACTCCAGATGTGTTAGACTAGATTAGGAAGGCTGCTCTGAATCCTACAGATGCATAAGAGTGTCCCAGAGACTCAAACAAAACCCTGGATATGAAATGTTTCCCAAATAATCTTTCCCACAATAAGAAATGTTGAGAATCTGCCAATCTCAATTTTGTTGGAAAGAATGGGCTTTTTGACTCTTTCAAAGGAGCAGAGAGGAAACTAGTAGAAATTCTCCTCCATCTTCCTTTCCACAGAAGGCAATGAGAAGGGGAGAGATTGATGAAATCTTTGGATAACAATTTTCTTCCAGCTTTTTGTACCTCCTTTGGTTTATATGCTCTTTATTTGAAAAACTGTACATTCGTTCTTTTCTTAGAGCACTTCCATATGTAAATCTTTTATCAGTTTTTGTTTTAGATTCGCTCTAGTGGAACTGTAAAATCTACACTGGCTGTAATGTACTTTAAAAAAATAGATTTTCTTTTATCCTGGATTAATATTTCCATATGGCAGAAACCATGAAAAAAACCTTCAAGAATGTCTATGTTTTAGTGACACATGGAAATGGTTCAATACACCCAGGATGCTTTCCTGTCAACATGTTTCTTCATATAAGTAGTGGTTGGAATACATTGTCATTGCATCTTTTTCCAGGATTTACTTTTTTCCAACCTGAACCTAAACAGAGTATTTGATACCATTGAATTCAAATCAGTTCAATTCCAATAGTTTTTTAAGGTGAGTGTTCAGTGTAACTCAGTGATTTTTTCAGTAATCCAATTATTTTTCTTAACTGACTTAACTGAAGAGTTCTTGAAACACAAAAGTCTGCAATTATTTTATGTAATTTCATCTAGCCTGATAAAAAGCTCCTGCCCGTATGATTTTTTTACAAGGCTACTATTGCTTTGTATGAGAATTGGAATATACCAAATTTAGCCATTCTATAGAGGGTTCCTGCGCAGGAATATGAGAACACTTTGCTAGGACTTTTATTCGGGGATTCATTGCCACCTACCACTAGGTCCTTCTACCCAGTTTGGCTTTGATTTTATTGCTAACCTCAACAGCTAGAATTATAACAAACTTTGTTAATCTAAAGACTGGTTTATTTTCTGTTTTCCATTGGTTAGTACAGGAGTCCCCAACCCCCGGGCTGCGGACCAGTACTGGTCCGTGGCCTGTTAGGAACCGGGCCGCACTGTTTGGAACGAGTCTTCCCTTGCCGCCATGCCGGTCTCTGACTCGGAAGAAGAGGAGCCGATAACAGGAAGAGGCGGGGAAGGCGCGAAAGCCGAGCCGGAGCAGCTGATAGGAGGAGACAAGGAAGCAGAAGCACCTACGCCTATCAGCGTGCAGCAAAGGAGGCTAGAGAGGCGGGCTGAGCAGTGCTCGGCCCGATTGGCTCCTGCCTGCAAACGGTGCGAAAATCGAAGCCTGGCTGTGCGCACCTCTGTCGCCCGAACTCCAGCTGCCTGAACTCCAGCCGCTGCCCATAGCGTAATGTGCTTGAATCATCCTGAAACCATCCCCCCCACAGTCCATGGAAAAATTGTCTTCCACGAAACCGGTCCCTGGTGCCAAAAAGGTTGGGGACCCCTGGGTTAGTAGATCTGTATAACTGATAGAATGGACAAAAAATAACTTTAACAGCTGGAATTTATATTTGCAAAAATGGAGAAATGACAGATGTTTCCTTACATCTTCTTTCCAGCAAACTTTGGAAGAATCACAAGCTAATATTACTCTGTACCAGATAGGCCTGCTCATGTCTGAAGATTCTGTCATTCCATCCAAGAATGTAACAGGGCAGGCATAGGTCCATGATCAGTCACACTTTTTTCTTCTCTCCCCTATTTTTTCCCCTTAACCAATTTGCTTGAAGAAGAGTTCTTTAAATTTGAAAACTTGTAACAATTTTGCAAAGAGTCGTTCTTCGAGTGAGATGGGTGGTAACGAAATTTGAAATATAAATAAGTAACTCCATCCCACCTAGGAATTTTAAATAGTATTACTACATATTGTTTTATCAAAAATATTAGTAATTATTATTAATAATAATGCCAGATTAAAATCAATTGCCAGAAATTACAGGGATTATTTCAGAAAATATTAGGAGTGTCCTCCTGTGTAGAAGAGCTGTTGATGCTGGAAACTTTTGCCTTGACCACTGTTGGACTTTCCTTCATAGATTGGCAGAGCATCAGTTTGGAAGGCTGCATTTGCATCCTTAGATCAAGACTGTGATGGGGGGAAGTATTCAAAGACCACATCATTGCATTCCATACTTGATACAGTTCTGATCTCCTGTATCTCTATTGTCACTGACCAAGCAACAACAGAAGTGAACCAGAAGTATGTTCAAAGAGTGACCATTCAAACTTAAAGCAGAATTCGCCATTATAATGTCATCTTAACATTCATTTCATTTAAAACCAACTAGGTGATCTTGAGCCAGTCACTCCCTATCAGCCCAAATTGGCATCAGGCTCTGTGACAAGCCATGTGAAAAACAAAAACCCTCATTGCAACATGCATTGATAAGCTTCAATGTAAGAAGCAGGTGAGCGCAGCACAAAACAAGTGGATCCTGCAACTAAGCGGACAAATGCAAAGAAGAATAATTTCATTTTAATATTTGTTCTAGATATGATTTTAAGTAACAGAAGGATTCATATATTTGGAGTAAGCCATCGTATGGTATATTGCTTTGTAGTTCTATAAACCTTGCAAAGAGTGGTTTACAGGTAGTCCTTGACCTATGACCACAATTGGGACCAGAATTTCCATCGTTGCAGTCGTAAGTCGAGTCACCACGTGACTGGACCCAATTTTACGACCATTTTTTATGGCGGTAGTTAAGTGAATCCAGCTTCCCCAACGGATCTTTTTGGCTGGAAAACAGCAAAAAAATTGCGAAACACGATCACGTGACCGCGGGATGCTGCAACCATTCATAAATGCAAGCCGGTTGCCAAGCGCCCAAAATGCGATCATGTGACTGTGCGGGGGTGTTGCAACGTTTTACAACACTTGGAAGTGCTTTACAGGCCATAAAGCACCCATTCCAAGGCCGTTGTAACTTTGGACCATGTTAAACAAATGGTTGTAAGCCGAGGAC
Organism: Charina bottae; assembly: GCA_023362775.1. Lineage (NCBI taxonomy): Eukaryota > Metazoa > Chordata > Lepidosauria > Squamata > Charinaidae > Charina > Charina bottae. Next base: position 33,051,172 of record JALMGJ010000007.1, read on the forward strand.
TACCTGTATTAAATAAAAAAGGTTTAGCACCTGTGAAGGCAGTCAGCGACAAAATCGATCTTCTTACATGTATAATATGACATTTTTAAAGCATCACAATGGGTTCCTTAGGTCTGGATTTGCGCAGGGCTGCCTTGTCCAGGAAACAATTCTGATTTGTTTTATGTTCACACAGAACAACATAATACAAGAACCTGGGTAAGGCTACAGACAGCAGCAACTGCTGCTTGGAAAATTACAGCACTTGATAGGAATCATTCCCTGTTACATCTACTGTATGATCCATTGGTTTACAGAATAGCCTTGTGTTTGCAATGCCAGGCAATTAAAAATGCTTGAAGAGAATAATTTCTATTAGATTCTTGATCTCTTTTTAGCTATTTTATTGCACAGAAAATGATTAACCTCTTTGCTAAAACAACTTTAATGGGCAGTATTATCTTCCTGGCTTCTAATTCAATTCTTCTAACTCTAAGAGTCCAGAGTAAGTGAAAACTTAATTAAAACTATCTCATTTGTTTTGAATTGTAAATCAATTAGGTGACGAGTCCAAACTGGACTATGCTATAACCATTTTTCATTTTTAAAATTTATTTATTTATTTTCTATCCTGCCTTTATTATTTTTATAAATAACTCAAGGCGGCGAACATACCTCATACTCCTTCCTCCTCCTATTTTCCCCACAACAACCACCCTGTGAGGTGAGTTGGGCTGAGAGAGAGTGACTGGCCCAATGTCACCCAGCCGGTTTTTGTGCCTAAGGCGGGACTAGAACTCTCAGTCTCCTGGTCTGTTATTGGCTCCTTCCTAGGGCTGAGAGACAGGGACTGGCCCAAGGTCACCCAGCCGGCTTTCGTTTCTTGGGCTAAGTGGGATATCTCATAAGCAGACACACAAAGGGAGAGATTTTACCTCTGAATTTCATTTCTGTTATTTAAATTATTATTTTTTTATTTATTTATTTATTTAATTTATTCCCCGCCCATCTCCCATACAAGGGACTCTTGTAACATTGAAATATTAAAATGATTTAGCTTTTTATGTTCTCTCTCATTTTTTAAAACTTTTCCTCAAAGGTTAATTCCAATCTACATGCATCCTAAAGACCTGTATCTGAACAAATTATTTCACAATATGCAGCCTACTTTTTAACCACAACTTTGGAAATCCCAGAAGAAAATTATAAAATACTATAGTCATTTAGTCATTAAAAAAATAACAATAGTTTAAATCATGACTAATCTCCCTAAAATTAACTGACTGGAAATCCCATTGATTGTAATAGATCTACTCTTCATATGACCAACCTGGACATGCAATCCTTTAGACATTCATTCACTAAGACAGTCAATGTTTGATATATGCCCTTCTTTGCAGGGATCTTTGAATGCTATCTTTTATTTGGCAGGTTGTCCAATTCATGTCTGTTTTAAGGAAACAGAATCATAAGGGAGAAAATGGGCATGGAAGTTGCAACCGTACAATCAATCGAAAAGGAAAATATATAGGTGAACTGGTCAGTCTCTATCACAATATATTGTATTTCCATTTCAATTTTAGCAATTATAGGTGTATTTATATGTATAAATAGCATGTAAAATTGGTATGCAAATTATGTCACCTTTTTGACATTGTGTTTCCTTTTTTACAATGATGCTTAGGTACCCACCCTATTCAGCAAATGTGCAATAGACAATCCAGACTCTTTTAAGATAAAGTGCCCTTAAGTGGTAACTTAAGCAAAGGGTTGCGCCTCATTTGAACAGTTCAGACTATAGGATCTGGTTAATCTCTTGCACATACAATCCTTTTATGCAGAAACACAGGCACAGGCCAAGTATTATAAAAACATTTAAAATTATTTTATAGGAATATGTTTTCTGTAGACTAATTTCTAACCTTTCTGGAATCACTCATCCCAGTCTTGAAATGCAAGCTTTAAGAGTCATCATTCACTATAAAATGCCTTAGGATTCTTAAAGTAACACAACCTGACAGAGTTCCCATTTGTTCCTGCCAAATCTGATCATAACTGTTACAACTATTTGATGTTTTTCTCCTGCCACATAGTTAAAAAAAAGGGGGGGAATCTGCTGACCAAACCAACCTGTAAGGAAGGTTAGATAATAATTTTTTATTTGAATATGAAGGGAATCTTCATATTCCCTTCCTAGAAAGGGAAAGTGGGCACAGAGATCAACAGATAAAAGTGTGGGAGCAGGACCAACCTGCAGAACAGGGATGGGCTCTATACAGTCCATGAGCTGCCTGGGCTTTTCTTCCTATGGTCCCATGAAGTCCAGTGATCAGCCTCACTGGAAAAAGAGAAGCCTCAAGGCTTTCCCACCTCCAGCAATGTAGCTCAGCATGGCTGCATTCATTAAAATAATCTCTCCAAGCAATGCTCAGTATCAGGGTCACAATTCCCCATCAACAATACCTTCATCTGAAAATTTCAGATCAAGCAGGGGACAGCTTTTATTCTTTATTTCCACAATATGATCCCACTACATTCTGGGTTTTTTTCTTGCTCTCTCTTCACCTTTCTCTCTTAAGAAATGTTTGTCTAGGATTGATAGGATCAAATACCATTCACTTTTATCTTCAAAAGTTCAAACTCCATTTATACTGGCAGCTCCACATTGGGCTGATGATGGCAAGGAGAGGTCAAGCAAAGAGCAAATCAAAAATGTTATATTCTTTTCCTATGTTCCAGAATGGTAACCCTGTTAGTCTGTTGCAGCAAAGACAACCAAGAGTCTTACAACACCATAAAGAATAACACATTTATTATTGTATAGGTTTTTATGGTCTAGAACAGAGCTTTCCAAACTGTGTGTCGCGACACAAAAGTATGTCGCCACACACAGTCTGGTGTGTCGCCACACAACAAGTTTTCCCGCGGCGACACACCAACGGCAGCACGCAAAAACCCGAAAGCGGCAGCAGCGCTTCTGGGTTTTTGCGTGCTGCCGCAACGGCGGCACTTTCCGGGTTTTCCCACGGCGACACACCAACAGTAGTTGGTGTGTCGCCGCGGGAAAACTTTGGAAAGCCCTGGTCTAGAAAGTTGATGGAATGAACTCCAATTGGCAAAAGCATACGCCATAAAAAATGTGTTGGCCTTTATCATGACAGAATATTGTTTTTCTTCCCTTTTGATAGTGCATGCTTAGGGCAAACCACCATTTCTCATGATCAGCTCCTGATGTGAGCAACATTGGGGCAGCGGATTAACAAAAGGTAATAATAGTACTACAGGGGACCATATAACTCCTAGGGAAAAATGTGTTATTGTGTCTTCTTGAAAGATCCTCTATTTTTCTACCTTATTCTTTGTTGCTTTCAAACTTATTAAAGTGTAATTTGAGCCTATTTTCTAATAGCAATGTGACTGATGGTTCAGGTGGGGCTTTTTAATGTTGTATGTCTCTCCACACTCAGAAGCCACCCTGGCTATCCATGCTTCCTAATCTGAAAAAGTCCCATGGGAAGAGTCTAATTCAGGCATAAGTCAGCGAGGCTGCAGAGGTTGCAGACTGCTGCAGAAACAAAAATTGTACAATGAAAAACAAAATACACAGATTTGTCATACTGAGATACACATAAGAACGCCACAACCTACCAATAAAGAATTTAAGTGAATTTTTTTCTGTTTTGGACAAGTGAGGTTCTCATCTTTATTATTTTATTTATCCATTTATTTATCCACATATTGCATTTTTATTAAATTCCCACCCACATAAATATGTAAAACCTATCAAATTCAAGGCAGATGGTCAAAATGCAGAAGAAATTACCTAGAATATTCTTGACATCTATCCTAAATATTAGGGAACTTATAATACCTTATTATCTTGACCTGCTGAAAGAAGGGACTTTATTTTTATCAGCAGCATCAATGTAGACTTCCTCAGATGGCTGATGGACCAATGAATTTGAGCCAATATACCTGTTCTTACCATGATTACTCTTTGTCGATACTGGAGTTTATAGCAACAGCTGTACTATGAACAGCAAGCCTATCCATAAGAACATCTGTGGATGGGGGAGATGGCTGTAAAGTATCAGTGTCAGCCCTATGCTAGAACTGATTTAGACTTTTTTCTTTCCTAAATAGGAGTGATGTGAAAAATAGGATGGCTTGGTTTAGTGCACCTTTCCCCAGTTTCATGCCGTCAATATATAGTTCTACAACTCCTATGGTCCTCAGCCAACATCACCACACTGAATTCATAGTGTATCTCTACAGCTCAAATTCAGGCTGAAGTCCTATAAAAATTGGCTGAAATGTTCATGGGGTTGCAGTCCTATCACATCTGGATGGCACTGGACTGAGAAAGGCTAGTTTGGATGCTCTTTCCATTTTAAATGTCTGTCCTCAAGATCATATAGGCATTGTTCTCAGCAGACAAAGGAAAGAACACAAGAAAAAGAATCACATAGGTGGCCTGCCAACTCCCTGTGGTTGTAGGATACATCAAAATGCCCCACATACAGTAAGGGCTGCTTCTTTTTCATTTCACCAGGAGACAAAGACTGGTTTCCCCAGAACTCCAGATACGAATGATACACCAGGTTATAATTCAAAGTTACCTTCCTCCCATTCTTGAATTAGATGTGTCAAGTGCAAAGCAAATTATAATTGTTTGGCTGATAAAGCCCTATTGTTAATACAATGAGCTTTCCTCCTTATTTAGGCATCCCCAACCAATTTTTCATTGTCCTACTCCTCATTCAAAAGAAATGGCTAGCCTTTTGGAAAGGAAGGAAGCTTTATCCATTCCCACAACCTACTATTACTCCTTCTGCTATGGGTAGTACTAGTTATAACACAAGTTTAACCTAACTACAAATCTTGGTATGTTGTTTGTTCCGTATAGCAACCCATCTTAGATTATAGGATAATCGCAGCTATTAAGAAAAGCAGAGGGAAGGAATGGTGAAACTGACAACCCTATCCCACTGCTATTGGAGAGAAACAGTTCCATGGCTATTTAATAATGGACCACATCTATCATGACTCCACCACAAATGAGATCAAAACAGTGCCACATATTTTGAAGGTCGCCCTGCAATAGCAATGAACTTTGTTACTTTTTATTAGTTTACCTGGGAGGAAAATGCAGGAATGCAATGAATTGGGATGGACAGTCTCTAGGTTCCTCAAAATAAAGGATGGACTTAGCAGGGAAGCCATCAGTGTTGGCCAATTGTACCACATGAATCCTATGGGCTTAATAGTTTCATAGGAAGGGGAATTTCACCAGGGACACCTGAACCAGTCATAGTTCTTCGTGGTGACAAACACACATTTGGAACAATTCCTCATTTTTCTACATAATTGAACAGGAAGTGCTAGTAATCCAAGATCTAAATGACACTATGTCAAGATTCCTTCATTTCTAATATGAAGGGCATCAGGATAAAAAACGTTATGGAGACCCTGGAAAATAAAAATATCCCCTCATGTGATAAGTAAGCATATCATGCACTTCCCTTTTCCACACTGAATGTTGCTTTGGTACCTACCTTTGCCGTGTGATGAGGTTAATGTAATGCCTCAGGGCTGAGTAGTATCTGGCCATATCTTCTGCAGGCGCATCTTCACCAGGGCTGTCTGGTTTGGAGGGATATGCTTCTGCCAATGTCCCCAGACAGATCAGCAGGCACAGGGCAAGTGTCATCATGGAAAGACACAACCGCATAGTCCCCTGCATCTGTAGGAAAACAGGGAATTGCAGGGGGAGGCAACCAAAGGATTATTTTCAATATTTCTGTTCCCCTTCCCCGGGAAGGAATAGAAATATTGTGGTTACCAATCCCTTGCTTTCACAAAGATTCTTAGAATAAGATGCTCATTCAGATCTAATGAATATACTAAGTCGCCACTTAGAGTCATCTGTGATTGGCCTATAAGCCTAAGTAACTACATAAAGAAATAAAATTATTTGTCCAGAGGCTAGTTTCTAAAACTAAGAGTTGGGCTGGATGGAAATCTGTCTCTGTTGCTTGGAGAAATGCTTCTGTAACCTCATTAGCTTGCACACTAGCCCCTATAATTATTTAATGTTGAGAGAGAAACTGTGGTATGTTTTTAATGGCTTTAATGTATTACAAATTGCTATCAGTTTTTTTGGTTGAAGAGCAGTATAGAACTCTTTTAAGTAAAAAGAGGAAAAAATATAACTCCTCTGTACCTCAGTGTTGAAATTACATTCTATGGGGAAATTTTGGAAGGCATTTGTTTCAAATTCCTCTCTTGTTTTCTTTTGTAGTGGCTGTTATTTAAAAATGTTCAAAATCTTTCCCATTGGGTTGACAAACAGGGAGGTCTATATCCCATTATATCATTCAAAAAGGCATTGTGTGGCTATTCCATCTTTCCTTCCTTAATGGATTTGCCCTGAAAATAAAAATAGGATGGAAGAAACAACAGGAGGATTACAAACAGAAAACATAATTGAACCTCCCCTCCAATTCCATCAATAAGGCAGAGCACTGCAGAATAAAAGCCTTGTCTGGAAACACCCTAGGGAAAAATATGGGTCTATGAAATTTGCCTAGATCTTCTTATGCGTAAGTTTCATTTTAAAAAAAATGCCTAATCCTTATAACCTGTTCATAAAATTCAGCTGAAAACTTAAATTTGCAAGTTTGGTGCCAGCTGTTCTAATTAGCAGCATAACAAAGGGTCATTGAAAATGATTGAAAACCCCAGATCACTGCTAATTCAGGAATCCTTAAAGCTGCCCTCTAGGATTTGGGTCTAAGTGTTAGGATTTCCCCACCCCCACCCCGCTCTTCCCTTCCACCCTGGAGATGGAAAAACTAACCTCGAGGTCCTTTGATGGAAAACAGATGCAATTTACCACTAACTGCACAACAAATCCTTCCCTAACCACATAGAAACTGATGCATTCCAAAGGTATTATATCCCCCCAATATTACTTATCTTTTAAAAGTCTTGTTTATCCTATTGGGTTGTGGGTTTTTGTTGGTTTGTTTCCAAATTATTCTAACTTTTTCCCTTAAACTACTGATAAAAAAGGAATTCCAATTCCCGAAAAAAAAAAGGGGGGAGTGGATATTTCTCGCAAAAGGAGGAGAAATAAAGGTATATTTCGAGCCTTTCCTCTACACCCGGGTCCCGGGAAGCCAAATGATTGGGAGAAAAGCCCAAGTGAACTTAGCCACACGCTCCGACCGCAGCATCGCGCGGGAAAATTGGCGAGCCTTTAACGCGGAACGAAGCGGCGCTGGGTGGAAAGCCGCTTTCCTCAGGAGGAACTAGTTCCCGAAGAAAAGGAAGAGCCCTAGGTCTGAAGGAACACAGGGGAGACAGGGAAAGCGGTAGACGTCGAGGAAACTCTGTCCGACCGAGTTTCCCGCGAATAGACCCGAGTCTTCCAAGAAAGGCACGAAAAGAAAGCGGCGCGATTTTGGGACAGGCGCCCGCTCACCTTTTGTGGTACGTAGGACTCTCGCTTGTTCTGCTACTCCCGGATCGATATCGGCCGCCTTCCTCGCCAATGGCTCCGTTCTCCCAGTGTGGGGCTGCGCGCCTCGACGAGGGTTTTTTATGGCTCCTCCGGCAGGCAGGAGGGGCCTCCGGCGATCGCGCATGGGTGACTTCAAATCCCCCCTCCTCGCCCGCGGTTTCCTTACTCTCTGCGCCTTGTCCCGCGTTTGGCGTTGGAGGCTGCTGACTTGGAAGGGGGCGCAACGCCGCTGAGTCAGAGGCGCTTGCCTCCCGGCCACCCTCGGACAATTTTAAATCGAACGAACAAACCGAAAAAAAGATTTCCCCCGATGTTTCCGCAGAGCAACACCTTTTCGCAAGGCTTCGGCGGATCCACTGCTCTCCATGGGGAACTGCTGGAGCCGAAACTTTTGACGCAGCACCGGTCTTGAAAGCATCGTTCCACCTGCCTCTTTAAACCCATCTGCCCTGACCCTGTGCTGCCTCCCAGATGTGGGGAACTACATTTCCCATCATTCTCAGTCACCGTCACTTTGGAGAGTCCAACACTGCTGGAAGGCCTCAGAGTGAGATGGCTGGGTCCCCATTTTGCCAATGGGAGGCGATCCAGTGGGGCAAATGAACTTCTGGAATAGATCCAAAATAGTCAGAGGAGAGGGCATTTGACAGGTGATCCCGGAGGCACTGGCAAGCAGCTATAGACTTCAAAGGGAGAGTACATTTTCTACTGGGGTGCACCAAGAATTTGCATTCTGCCTGGTCCCTGGGAGGCAGCATCCCTCGGGCCTTCACTCTCTTTTTTTCTGCCAACGTTGATCTTGAAATTGACAGCTCGGTCATCCCATAAGCATTGTGATAAATTTCAAATCCAAAAATGGAACCCTGTCAAACTAAAGCTAGAAAAAACCCTTTTGGCTGCTGTCTGCTGCCCCACCAGAAAAGGCTGAGTGACTCTGGAATTCCACCAGTATGCACCATCATATCCCTGCATTTCACATGCTACTTTTTTGGCACGAAGATTAACTTCCAGACCAAAGAGTGAGAAGAAATATAATGAGTACGTTTCAAAAGAGTGTATGGATAAAACAGCTACTGCATGTGCTGTTTCACACATTCATGCACACTAATTTTTTCTAGTTTTAGTGTGCATGATTCATTGATACATCAATATAGACATTTCTGTTTCACACATTATAAGGGACATTTTAAGTATCCTGGTGAAATGCAATTATTACACTTACTAAAACTATAACATATAGGGAGAATTGTAGATTTGTTCATCTTTGCAAAGGAAAGGTTGTATGTCTTGCAAAAATCTGAGGTAACGTGAATGTAAAACTTGGAATAGTACACTAGATTTTCTCTTACTGTATTGCACTCACGGTATTTACAGATGGCCAGTTATTCCAAGAAGAACCAGATACACTTTTGGGGGGCTAGATGTAAAAATTATCTAATTCTAGCAGGTGCTGGACCAAACTAAACATATTTATTTATTTTATTTATTTTATCAAATTTCTATCACCGCCCATCTCCCCCTCAAACTATACTATTTTCTATATGGAGGGAAGATGACTACATTATGACTAATTATGACTGTAATGTGACAAAAGGAGAATCTTTCATTCCAATAAAAATACCACTGCCACCAGTTGCTATAAACCTGGGAATGGGTATTTCGAAATAAACCCTATAGAATTGTGGGATTTATTTATTTATTTATTTATTTATTTATTACATTTATATCCCGCCCATCTCCCCCACAAATTACCACAAATTTAGTACAAATTACCCATGCATCAACAAGGTAAACTCGCATGTAGTCATGCATATAGATAAAGTTCCCTCAGTAGACCATCAATGACACTCCAGGTGTTAGAATCCAGTTTTCACCCGCATATAACTGGAGATAATGTAGTCCAGCAATATATGGAGAGGTTCACAGATTTCCTATTCTCAATCTCATTACTGCAGATGGGGGTTATAGTAGAGTATCTGCACAGACTGTAGTCTCTGACTGACAGCAGCTTGATCTTGACTGATTATGTGCCATCAAAGTCAGTGTCGACTATTAGTGACCACATACTGTAGATCAGGGGTCCCCAACCTGTGGGCCACGGCCTGTTAGGAAGTGGACCGCAGGGCTCCCGCCTGCAAACCCCGCCCCCCGGTGAACGCAATTGGCTCCCACCTGCAAACCCCGCCCCCCGGTGAATGCAATTGGCTCCCGCCTGCAAACCTCCCGGTGCACACGATTGGATCCCACCTGCAAACCCCACCCCACCCACCCAGTCCTTTGAAAAATTGTCTTCCATGACCGGTGCCAAAAAGGTTGGGGACCGCTGCTGTAGATCACTATTCTCCAGGGTGATTAGTCCTCATCCTAGCCTTCCAATGGTGCACCTCTTGGTGCTGCAATTAAATCCACCCACATTTTGCTGGTCATCCTCTTCTCTATCATCCTACCTTTCCCAGCAATTTGGACTTCTCAGGGGAGATGGATTTTCACATAATGTGTCCAAAATATGATAATTTCCAAAATATGATAATCTGAGCCAAACATATTGATCTAGCAGCATAATTTTGGCAAGGGTGAGGACTGTGTTAATCTGGTAGAATATGTCAAGGGTTGTACAGTATGTGACTAAGGTCATGATGAAATTAGATGTGGTAAAAGCAGAAACCATTTAGAATAAAAGTGACATTTTTCTTAAAACCCAGCCATAGTTGTTAATGTTGATAGTCCTCTCATCCAACTTCCATGTTACCCATGCTTAAACCCCCTACATACAGTTTTAACTTATATAACAAAAACCATGAGGAATGGGGTGGAATACTACTTGTGTGTAGAAAATGTATAAAACTGTTTCCCTTACCCCTCTCATAATATTGGGACTCCAGTATTGGCAAAAAAAGTTCAGGATAGACCCAAGAAAACAGTATTTGTCATGATGAGCTACAGTATGCAAATCCTTCATATTCAGAAGTACAGTATACAACTGACTATCACTTGTTAAAAGGATAAAATAGGAGGAAAGCCCTGTTGAGAGTTCACCTTCCCCGTCTTGTCATTCTAAGATTGCCAACTCCAGCAGAAACCAGTTCTGGAGATTTCCCTCTCCCCAGTAGATGTGTACATGAGTCTGTCAGAGTTCTCGGATGAGATTAGCAAATAGGTATCTCTACAAAGCAAAAGCTTTCTCATGGTGACGTGAAGTGCAGGTGCCAGATAACAACTGTCACGTCTGTATTGTTATGGCTGCTTCGCATGGGAACAAGTCCTCCTGATTCCGTCTGTGGGAATCCTTGCTCTGTTTAGAGCAAGGGAGGGAGGAAATCACATGCTTGCTTAGATGTAGCACTGCCACCCAATAGCAGGTCACTATGCTATGGCCTACTGCTTTAGGCCTAGTGTGTGTCACACCTAACTTCCAGCCAATCAGAAAGTTGGAAGAACTGAATATCAAACCATGCAAAATGGTGTTCTATGCTTCTTGACTTCTGTCCCTGGTCTTTTAGCCATGTTTGTGTGTGTGTTCTACCTCTGAGGGTAGCTATGCCTGGCTATAAGTTTCAGCCGTGGCATGAGCTCTGGCCCAGGAAATATTATCAAGCCTCGATTCCTTCCCTATAAGCCAGCGCACACCCCATCAGAGTCTTGTCTATGTGTGTGTATCTGCCCAAAAAGCACAGGGCCAAAAGAAAAAAATATTACTTCAAAATAATTGAAGTAATAACTACTGATTATAATTAATTGCCTGTAAAATAAAATACTCTTATTCATAACATTAATTGGTCCCCATCTGCATATATCAACCATTCTGTTATGCATATAGAAACACAGAAAAATACATACACTGCCTTTTCTCCTTCCATGAAAAAGAAAACGTGGGATGAAGATGGGATAAGAGGAAGGAGTAAATGCACTGGGATGGAAAGAGAAAGGAAATTAATTGAAAGTGAAATTCATTACTACAAGATGTGGTAATGGCCATTCTCTTGAATAGCTTTAAAAGGGGATTGGATGGATTTGTGAAGGGCATGTCTATTATGAGCTATTAGTCATGGTCTACTAGGGAGTATGAACTAGAGATCAAATTGCCAACATTCGCTGGATCATGGAAAAAGCAAGAGAGTTCCAGAAAAGCATCTACTTTTGCTTCATTGACTACGCTAAAGCCTTTGATTGTGTGGATCAAAACAAGCTTGGCAAATTCTTAAAGAGATGGGAGTACCAGACCACCTTACCTGTCTCCTGAGAAACCTGTATGCGGGTCAAGAAGCAACAGTTAGAACTGGACATGGCACAACCAATTGGTTCAAAATTGGGAAAGGAGTACGACAAGGCTGTATATTATCACCTGCTTATTTAACTTATATGCAGAGTACACCATGAGAAATGGCTGGATGAATCACAAGCCGGAGTAAGATTGCCGGGAGAAATATCAACAACCTCAGATATGCAGACGATACTACCCTAATGGCAGAAAGTGATGAGGAACTAAAGAGCCTCTTGATGAGGGTGAAAGAGGAGAGTGCAAAAGCTAGCTTGAAACTCAACATTAAGAAAACTCAGATCATGGCATCTGGTCCCATCACTTCCTGGCAAATAGAAGGGGAAGAAATGGAAGCAGTGACAGATTTTATTTTCTTGGGCTCCAAGATCACCGCAGACGGTGACTGCAGCCATGAAATTAAAAGACGCTTGCTCCTTGGGAGGAAAGCAATGGCAAACCTAGACAGCATATTAAAAAGCAGAGACATCACCTTGCCGACAAAGGTCCGTATAATTAAAGCTATGCTTTTCCCAGTAGTAATGTATGGCTGTGAGACTTGGACCATAAGGAAGGCTGAGTGCCAAAGAATTGATGCTTTCGAACTTTGGTGCTGGAGAAGACTCTTAAGAGTCCCTTGGACTGCAAGGAGGTCAAATCAGTCAATCCTAAAGGAAATCAACCCTGACTGCTCATTGGAAGGACAGATGCTGAAGCTGAAGCTCAAATACTTTGGGCACCTAATGCGAAGAGAGGACTCCCTGGAAAAGACCCTGATGCTGGGAAAGACTGAAGGCAAAAGGAGAAGGGGATGGCAGAGGATGAGATGGTTAGATAGCATCACCGATGTAATGAACATGAATTTGAGTAAACTCCGAGAGACAGTGGAGGACAGGAAGGCCTGGCGTACTATGGTCCATGAGGTCACGAAGAGTCAGACACGACTAAAGGACTGAACAACAACAACAACTAGGGAGTATTAGCTAGTTGCAGAGGAACATCAATGGCAGGAGAGGGATGGTCTCCATCTCTTGTATGCAGGCAACCCAGAGGCATCTAGTTGGCTACTGGTGGAAACAAAAAGACTAAAATGGACTCTGGTCTGGTCTGATCCAGCAGAAAAATGTTATGATCCTGTGGAAGGAAAAAAGGATGGAACAAAACCGAATGGAGCTGAGGCAAGGAGAAGAGATAAGTGGACAGGGAAAGAAAGAGAAAAGAGAGAAGGCCTGCTTAGGCATTAAAACATTGCACTGATTTTCAGCAACCTTAATTAGAGGGAGTTTGTAAGGCCTACATAAAAGAATTTGGGAGATTGTCAAGCCCTGCCTTAGTGGAAGCTGTATAGAACATCTATACTCTACATCAGAGCTTTCCAAACTGTGTGTCGCGACACAAAAGTGTGTCGTCACACACAGTCTGGTGTGTCGCCACACAACCCGGAAGCGCTGATCATCATCAGCGCTTCCGGGTTTTCCTGCGGCGACACACCAATGGCGGCGCGCAAAACCCGAAAGCGGAAGCAGCGCTTCCGGGTTTTCGTGCGCGACCGCAACGGCGGCACTTCCGGGTTTTCCCGCGGCGACACACCAACGGCGGTTGGTGTGTCGCCGTGGGAAAACTTTGGAAAGCCCTGCTCTACATCATAGGTATGGCAGATCAATAGTCTTAAAGAAAAGCACTTGAAAAGTGGGGCTCTGTACATTGGGAACATGTATAGAAGGGAGGATTCTGAACTTTGTGGTTCTTTTAGCATGAAAATTTCCCCACCCATCTCCTTTTAAGTGATGGGAGCAGATCCTGGCTTAAATGCAAAGATCTGCTACTGCCAGATGAACTTTAGTTCTAAGATATTAGATTGAAGAATGTGGAGTCCTTGGTGTTCTCTGAGCCTTGTTGTTTTCTTGCAGACGTTTCATTGCCAGACTAGGCAACATCTTCAGTGTTCTGGTCTTTTGCCTTTTCTATTGTCTCTTATGAATGGTATGTAAATGTTGTTTACCTCTATGTGTCTGTTGATGGCTGCTTTGTCTGAGTGCTAGAAAAGCCAAAAGACCAGAACACTTCCTCGCCAGCAATCAACACCCAGATATGCAAAGATTAACACGAAGATTAACACCAGATGTCTATGAAGGTTCTCAGTCAGCCAGGTGGAATTGTCTGTAGCTTGAATCATGTCAACTGGATTTCTATTTTCTCAGTGGAAACGTTTCGCTCCTTATCCAAGGAGCTTCTTCAGTCTGAGCAAAGTTGGTAAGGGAATCCTAAATATGTTTCTAGGTAGCTGTGTGACCTTACACCTGGGGGCATGGTTATATTGAGATGTTATTTTAAGTCCTTTTATTATCTAAAGGAGGATCGTTAAGATCACCATGCTGCTGTTGAGCTTGTGAAATGGTCTTAATCTTCCTAGGCACAGAAGACAGAGCCGGGAGAAAGATGGGAGAAAGATTGTGCCTGAGGCCCCCACCTCTATTCAAGGAAGGATTTTCCAAGTTGGCATAAATGGATTCCTTGACCCCTCTCTCAAACCACCTATCTTCTCTGTCTAAAATGTGAACATTAATGTCCTCAAATGAGTGTCCTTTTTCCTTTAAATGAAGATAAACTGCTGACTCTGGTCCTGTGGTGTTACTTCTCCTGTGTTGGGCCATCCTCCTGTACAAAAGTTGTTTGGTTTCTCCAATGTAAAGTTCAGAGCACTCCTCACTGCACTGGATTGCATAAACTACATTGCTTTTCTTGTGTTTTGGAGTTTGATCTTTGGGGTGTACAAGCCTCTGTCTCAGTGTGTTGGTGGGTTTGAAATATACAGGTATGTGGTGTTTGCCAAATATCCGTTTTATCTTTTCAGACACACCAGCCATGTAGGGAATGACCAGGTTCTTTCGTTTACTCTGAGTCTCAGCCCTATCTGTCGCTGTTTTAGGTTTTATCTAAATCTACCAGACCTAAAGAGAACACCAAGGACTCCACAGTTCAACCCTGAGCTACAAATATTTTCTTTGATTGGTATTGAAGAGAGTGGATGTCCATTGGTCTCCAGTTGTAGAGAGCAGGCTCCTTGTGCCACGGTAGTTTACAGCAACCTTCCCCCGTTTTGAGGAACCCTGGATGTGCCTATCTGTAAATGACAGAATTCCCAGGCACCATGACTTTAAAAGTTATCAGGCTGGGGAAGGCTAGTGCACTCTGTTGAAGCCACTGTGATATATTTGTGCCTAGTGAGTTGCACCTAGTTATTTTAGAGGGGTCCTTGGCATTTAGGGTTTATCCATTAATATCTATGGATGGTCTGGTCCATGCTTACCTGACATGGGGCACCCTAACCTTGCAGCTGGACGAATCTTCCATGCCACATATATACTCAGTTCTGCAACTTCCAGCTAAGATGCTTTCATTTTTGCAGGAAGAACCACCAGGTTGCCTGACCATTGTAGTGAATCTTGAGTAGCTATTTCAGGGCTTTTCAAGACCTTTGGTTGATGTATTTCTGATCAAATGGGGGCAACAAATTCCAAACACTTGGCATCGTAACATCAACTATAAACCTTTTATGCTTCCAAGTTTTAATTTTTAAAGAAGAAGAATACACCTACTTGCTGTATAGTTTCATTGATTTGTATTTTCATGTATATTTTGTTATTTAAATAATTTGTTCACTATATTAGGATTTGTGTTGAAAAGCAAAGTAGAATTTTTTTTAAAATATATTTTTGTTTATTACAATTGTAATTATAAAACTAGACAACCCATGACCCGTTGGATCATTGTTTCAGAGATATTTCCTTACCTAAACAGAGTTATCATGAAAATTAGGGGCCTTAATGTTTTTAATTACTCGTTTATCATTATAAAGAGTATGCTTAATTTATTAGCATTTTTTTTTGTACTTTGGATTTTTTAAAAAATGCTTTCCTGCTTTCTTGGATTATACCCAAAATATTTCACATCCAGCTTTTGACTTGTCTTTTCTGCACATCTACTGTACATACAGAGGTACAAAATGGTTTGGGTATATGATCTGAATTCATCAAGGCCTCACAATCCAGAATATTTGATCAAGCAAAACTTTAAATATAATACTGAAGTGAGAGGAAGAGAATGAGATAGCAAGTGTGGACCGACACACAGATAGACATATGTATGTTAAATTGTTTTTAAAATGTATTGTCAAAGGCTTTCACGGCCGGAGTTCAATGGTTGTTGTGGGTCTTCCAGGCTGTGTGGCCGTGTTCTGGAAGTTGTGGTTCCTAAAATTCTACTATATAAATAGCACTTTTATAAACAGCACATCTCAAGCCTTATCAATGAATGTTAAGGTAAGTTTCAATTTACTCCAAACCATGTTTTCCAAAGAAGTCTGGGCTGAATATTTTTATATCACATTAGATTAGGACAATGTAAGCATTTAAATCCTATCCATATCTCCATCCAAGAAAAAAAAATCACGAAACATTTAGCAAATGCCAAGTTCTAAAAATGGTATTTTACTGTTTAACCAATAGTAACAGTAAGTGGGAACAGAAACGTACAGAGTATCTACAGAAATTATATTAAAAGGCAGCCTAAAGGCATTTCATCAATTTAAATGTACATTATTGCTATTTATAACAAAATTATGGAAGTCTTCAGGGAATGTGGAATTTACTTTCATCATTAATTTGCTCAAAATATTTTATTCTTTATATACACATAAACATATACATATCATTAAGAATTTTGATTATAATAGTAAAATCTAATACAAACTAAACTTGAAGAGAAGAAAGAAAGAGTAAAGGTGCAACGAAAAGGGGAAAAAAGAAGTAAGAATGTAATAAGGAAAGAGAAATATGTAAAGAAGTGACTTCCAATCTTCATCACAAGTATAAAAAATTTAGTGATTCTTCGCCCCCTCTAAGTTTACAAACAATTATCCCTTCATCCCATATCCCATCCCTTATATATAGGCAAAACCCTAAAATATCATCTTTTCAGTCCTGGTGTCAGCAGAAAGTCCACAAAGGGTTGCCAGAAGTAGCAACATATCTTGTTTTAACCTTGATCAAATAAACCAACTTTATATTCCTTCCTTCTAACAGTCTTAATCTTTAGTTCATTCAAATATTATTGTAGGATTTGATTTCATTTCTTCTTTATCCCATTGCACAGAGTTCTTCAGGTCTTTAACAAGCCTCTTTTGAAAATCCAATAAGAAAAAATTATCCAGGTCACTTTCTTGGTTTATCATTTCTATTTCCCTTTTGATTTTTAAAACATCAGCCAGTTTCTTTGTATACCCAGTGAGACATCCTTTTCTAAGTCATTCTTTTGGCTTGTCATTTGTAAATCCACTTTTGGTACCATCTCTATCTTGCCTGATAAAATTTGTTCCACATCTGTCATTTCTTCAATAACATCTTTTGGACATAGTCTATCCATAGAAGCAGACATCATGACTGACACTGTTGATATTGTGGCTACTAATTTCTGGCTCTATTCTTCAAAAGGCTTTAATATTTTCAATGTTATAACATTTTGCATCATTTTGTAAGTCCCAGTTTATTAACACAAAAGGTAGGCTTGTGTTTTTTTCCCCCTCTGCCTAGAATCTTTAGTCCCCTCTAGTGTCCAGTTTTTAAAATCATAAAATTACTTATCTTTGTTACGTCTTGCAAAAACCAAAACAGATCTATTTCCCACGAGAAGCTGTTTGTTCTTTATAATTAATTCCAAAATCTTATTGTAAAAGTTTCTATAGTCCCAATTTATCGGGACCCTTAGTCTGTTTATAACTTTCTAAGATCAAAATCTTCTTTAGCTTTTTGCTGTTTATTTCAAATTCTTTAAATTCTTAAGCTTATGATTAAAATTTTTCTTTCATTCAGGATTGAAGGCAAACTCACCCGGCGTTTTCAGACTTGTCATTCTGAAGGTCTCTAGCAGCTTAAAAGTAGTTAATAACCAATTTCCGAAAGTGATTAGAAAGTGAGGTTAACAAAGTTAAAGTTGCCAAGGTTGAGAAACACTGGTCCAAATAATATAGGTTCTGATATACAGTGCCCATTTGCAGGACAAGCCTCAGTTGAAGACTAATTGAGAACCTGAAAAAATACCAAGATGCGGAAGGTTAGGGGACTATTTTACAAATCCAAGGTAAGTGAATTACAATTTTCAACATACTATAAAGTGCCCAGAATAGTTGCATTCACTATAACACATGTCACAGACCTTGATGAATCTGGAATTTGAGGAGACTCATTTGAATTTTGGTAGCAAACTTTTCCAGCAAATGTTAAATAAATGAATGAAGGCGCTTCCCTTATTCTTTTTTGCAGTCAGGGACAAAGTGCAGAGTAATACGATTTAGTGCCAGCCATGAAAGATTCCAAAAGAAAAAGCATTTGTTTGAAAGATAAGAACATTTGATAAATGAAAATAGGCCCATGTTTGTCCCATTCTCATAACCCAGCCAGAACTTCTTTATAAATTGTTAGGATGAGTCACCCCCAGTTTCATGGCAGACAGACAGACAGACAGACAGACAGACAGACACAAAAGTTTTCCCCAGGACAAGTGTCTAAAATAACTTGGAACTACAGTATTAGTACACAAGTTTTCAAGGTTGGGTGGGGAGTCATTCCATTAGCAGAGTGCTGTTTTGTAGATTTCAGAAATCAACACTTTTAAGTTGCCACTCTATATTCTTTTAGTGTGCTTGCCCGCCAGATAAAGCTGCATGCTCAGTAGTTGTATTTATATTTTATACAACTTCATTTGAGAATGCAAAAGCCACATCATGGCTGGGATCCAAAAACCTGCTTTTAGGCTCTCAGAACGGTTTGCAATGGTCCATGGCTCAAATTTTATATATGTTTGGATTCTGATCAATGAGGCAATATCCAAAACTACTCCAATAACTTTCTTTCAGTGCAGTTCTAGAATTGTCTAAAATGGCATATCTTCATTGCAGCTATGCACAGAACAATAGTTCGGTGCTATGTTACCATAATGTCATTCTTTGCAGTTACACATTTACTTTATGGCAGGAAGAATGATTTCAAATATCTTTTTTGCAGCTTTATAAACTGAAATAAAATTTCTTCACTGTCACCAAACTATGAATTTATATAAAGAAAAGTTGTCTGAATACGTTAACCTTATTAACTAATGAACTATCAGTACACGAATACCAGCATATTGTCACTGTTTTATTGTGCCAATCACAATATAATGCCATGACATAATGCCATATAATTTCATGCCATGTACTTGTATGAATGGACATGTATGAAAGATGGTGTCTGTAAGACCCACTCAAAACAGGCTGAAAAGTTAGAAACATTTCTTCAGAAGGATTTCAGTTTAGGCCACAGAATGAAGAATGTGAAGAAGACACAATCGTTGGAAATGTGAAATTTGTGGCACTTTAGTGTTTCATGGCCTACTGACCACAGGGAGGCAGTGGGGTATGGATAGAGGAGAGAGTCAAGGTTTATTACTCTGTGTTATCTCTTTGTCACTCTGTCTACTCTATGTCTAAGATATTGCTAATCTCAGGTAACTTGTTTCTGTCTTTTTTCCTGGACATACATATCCAGAGCAGATGGTTTTTTACCTTCCCGGTAGGATGTAGGCTGCTAGGCTTTTCCTGTTTCTGTAGAATGTAGGTGTTAGGCTTTGCCTATCTCTTTAATGTATTTCCTTAAATAAATCTCCTTTCTGTTTTAGTTATAAAACCTGCTTCACTAATCACTGCTTAGAGCAGACTCCCACTCTCAGGATCAGTCACATGCACACAAAGTACACTTCCACCTCCAAGAACAGCCAGTTAGGGTTCCCCCAAAACCAATGGATCCCATGTGAATTAGATGAGGCAATGGAACTCTGGGGAAAAGGCTAGAAAGTGTAAGGAAAAAGTACCCAGGTGGGATTGGCCAAGCTTTGATGGACTGGTTAAGCCTTGTTAGAAGGTATGAAGATGTATGGGAACTACATTATAGTCTCTGGAAGCCATCACATGGAATTAGTGTTCTATGGTAGTATCCTGCCTTCATTCTCCCTTGGAATTCAAGGCTAGATTCTGAGTTGGAAGGTATGCATGAGTGTGTGAATGTGTGGATTAGTGGAGCTTTTAGTTCAGAATAATAAAAGTAGTAAGCCTGAATTTGCTTCTACATGTCTGGTTAAAAAAGGGAAAGTAGAATGGGAGATGCTTTCCAGTCCTCTGTGACAAAGTCTTCTGAGAATGTGCTTAGTTATTTTTTCAATAAAGCTGAAGAACTTCACATTATCAACTACACATCATTTTAATGTATGTGGACCACAATTTTAGCAGGCAATTCTAAACCAATTACAATAATGCCTCTGAGTAGTTTATAGGAAGCTGTTAAATTAGAGATCTTTGTGAAAGTACTGACATACACAGTCTCCTAGGTTTTATATCCTGGTGCTTAATTTGTCCCAAAAGATTTGCAGCAAGGCAGGACCCATTATTACCACTCACCTGTTTGCCATCAAATGACTTTGTGTAAATGCCAGTGCTTAGTACTTCTTGACTTAATGGCTTGTTTTTGGTTCTAATCACTTTAGACTTCCCCTTGAAGATACCACCTTTTTCCACTTGTTGCATTATGATTTCTGGAATCCCACATGCTGGTCTTAGATCAGGTCTACCAACACTGAATTTGGCAGGATAGGTATAAATATAAGTGATTTATTTTAAAGGCCCTGCTTCCTGGTACAGGAGGAGTTTCTCTAGTCCTGCATACAGGTCCTGGAGTGCTAACCCAGTGGCCAACTTGTGGGAATGGAATTAGATACTAGGAGAGGATATATTAGTTAGTTATTATCCTTCCTTCCTCAAGTGAGTGAGATTAGCAGAGTACCATCCCTAGCAGCATAAAACTTGGAAGCTTAAGACAAGGTTGGTTTAACCTTCTAGGAAACAATAATCCAGGATGCTTCGAAGCAAACTGGATTTTTGTGGTATTACCCCTTTTATCCCTCTTAAAATAACAATCATACAGTTTTGTGAAGAAATAAAAATAATGTTTACTCACATAATCTGGGTCTCAAAACAGCAGTTGCAGTAGTAAAGTCAAGGCAGGTTTAAAGTACCAAGTTACAAGAATAGAAGATCTAAGCTTAGAATTGGTGTCTGAGCTGCAGAGCTCAGGCACACACGTGCTTTCAGCTCAGATGCATGGTGAAGAAGAGAGGGAAGTGATCTCACAGAGTTCTCTCTCTAGGAAATTACTCAGGAAATCTCTGTGAGCCTCTGCCCTCTTTCATGTGCCTATCTAGCAAGACATGAATTGTTGGTCTGACTGCAATATTATCCCACACAACTGAGTCTTTCACCAGTAAATGGGACTTTCTTACTTATATCACAGTGGTATAATGAAGTGTTCCCTAACCTGGCACTGCCTAGGTAGTTTGACACTATTTTGACCTTGAACATTTGCTAAGTTGCCAACATTGCTATGAAGAAGCTCACCATGCCCCCTCCTTCCTAGACCAGATCCTCTGCTCAATTTAACCACTTTATAGCAGCTTCAATCAGTTTCTAAAATCTTGGCTTTTTACAAATGTATTTTTTAGAACTGATCCTCCTTCACTCCATCCTTACCCCCCCCCCCGCTCCCAGTTTTTAACTAATGTGTCACTATGGTTACAGTTATTCAAGAAAAAAAATGTTTAAATGCAGCCATACAACTATACCACCATTACTGAACCGACATTATTTAGAACTTCTCTATCCAGCTACATCATCACATACATGGCATGGAAGCTTGGTTGCATTCTTCTCTACAGTTGCTCATTATATAAGCCTTTTTCAGGTTCATATTCCACAGGATAATGACAGGTGGATCTCAACACAGATGGGAAGGCTGTAGCATCATGAAAACTGCCAGTCAGTGAGGCATTTTGTGGATAAATTACTATAACTTTCTGGAAGTGCCCATTGGCTCCTGGTTCTGTGCCTATTTGGCATGAGAAGCAAGCTAGAAGAGCCTTCCCTAGTTTCAGATGTTCCCACTGATACGTCTGCTGCCTCTCCAAGGTTGCCAGCAGGTCAGGAAAGTGCAACAACCTCCAGGAGAGACTACTTGCTTCTGCTCTGCATTGCCGGGTGATCCTTTGGCTACTGCTGTACAGTATCTGCTTCTTCCAGAAAAAAACATCTGGCATTACATTTCTTGAACTTTAGGTTGCCATTTCTTTCTTTCTCATTAGTCCTTCAAACACGCTTGCTCTTTTCTCATTTCTTCTCATGATGAATTGCATATTATTCTACTCTTTTCCAGAGTGGGAACTATGATGAGGATTCAGTGATTTGTGAGATCTAAAATAGCACTGACCTTAAAGGATTAATTTTATGTGAGTGTAAGGCAGGGCTTTCCAAAGTTTTCCAGCGGTGACATACCAACCGCCATTGGTATTGGGAAAACCTGGAAGTGCCGCCGTTGTGGCAGCGCGCAAAAACCCGGAAGCGCTGCTGCCGCTTTAGGGTTTTTGCGCACCGCCGTTGGTGTGTCGCCGCGGGAAAACCCGGAAGCGCTGATGATGATCAGCGCTTCCGGGTTGTGTGGCGACACACCAGACTGTGTGTGGCGACACACTTTTGTGTCGCCACAAACAGTTTGGAAAGCTCTGGTGTAAGGTCTGTAGCTTTCTAGGTGTTGCCAGACTCTCATTATGCTTGATAATTGGCCAAGCTGGTTAGAACAGACACGAGCTATTTTCAAACAACATTATGTTTATTTTTTATGTATGTAATTTTTATATAATAATAAAGTTATGTAGTTTTATTGATATTTAGTTTATATATAATAACAAAAGTATGAAGGGTTTTTAAAAAGAAATGTTAATTGTAATTTTTGAAGCTTAATAAAATAAAAATAAAGCTGTACTCTAGATCCTTTGTATTATTTACCCTGTGTTCCTTAGCTACAATGTTAATTAAAGAGATCTTGAATAAGTTGGAGGAAGAAAATACCCTTTGGCTTTGCCCATAATTCTCTTAGAATTTAATCTCAGCAGGAGAGGGGTTTCCTGTTTATAAGTTTTCTTTCTTTCCTATTTTCAGAAGTTCTACAGACTAATCCAATGTATGTATTCCCACAAGTAAGTTTCATTGAGTTTAGCAGGGCTTATTTTATTGTAAGTGATCTCAGGATTGCTCTCAGGCACATACCAGCATCTGAGGCATTCAAATCTAGGTTTTACCGTTGACTCAGGTGTAATCATGCATACAGGGTCCTGGGATAAACGAATTCAGCATCTTTTGCTTCTGAGTGAGCTTTTTGATTAAAAACATTTTAATAAATAAAAAATAGAATAATTTTTAAAAGTCTTCCTGCTGCCCATCTCCCTGCATCCCTTGGACATTGCCAGGCAACCATTAAAAAGTCTGTCACAATTCAAGTCTATAATTAATAAAACAGACTTGTTTTAATACAGCTGTTTGTAGTATGAAAAAGCCTCTCTCTGCTTTTCTGGTCCATGAAGAATTTTACCAAAGAAGCTGATTGTTGGCAAAGAATGAGGGCATTTTTGCAGGACTGCAAATAATTAATTCTCATAAGGAGGAAGCTAATATGATAGATGAAATGAATAATTCCTAACTATCAATTCAGTATTGAACTAAAAAATGAGAAGCTGACACTGAAAGCTGTAGGACAGGATGCCTAATCCAAGAGCTAATTTAAGCACAAATTCTCTTTTGTAAAACAATAGGGGATTCTTTCTCAATTATCTAATAAACAGAGAGAACAAATTACTTTCTACCTAGTCTGTAGCTTGAATCATGTCAACTGGATTTCTATTTTCTCAGTGGAAACGTTTCGCTCCTTATCCAAGGATAAGGATATTCTTCAGTCCAGACTGAAGAAGCTCCTTGGATAAGGAGCGAAACGTTTCCACTGAGAAAATAGAAATCCAGTTGACATGATTCAAGCTACAGACTGTTCCACCTGGATGACTGAGAACCTTCATCGACATACTTTCTACCTACTGTTTTGCACACTGTTCCATGGTTTAAGATATCTCCTCATTGGCCCACAGGTTTTAATTCAAGCCTCAGTCTTTCAATGTTGTCGAAAATCAATCTCTTCATTGCTAAGATGTCTCCTGGGCCTCATGATAGGAGCGTGGCTGACCTCGCCAATGATGTGCTCTTAAAAAATGGCAAATGCATAAAACGTGCACATGCTATAGCCCTCCTTATAGGCCTCGTTGTTATTGTCCTAACCAGGGTTCATTTCAGGGCAGTTTTGTTAGGGTTTGGAAGAGAGATTTCACTGGAAGTTAGAGCAGCAAATGAAATCTGTCCAAACTCTTTCTGTGATAGAGATGCATTTACACACAGAATACAGTCTGTTTCAGCAACCTTCACATAATGCACTGCATTCTGAAAACAAAGTGGGATTAAAATGGATAACATTCCATCACAGGAACAGACCACCCAATGCCCTCTGAATAGTAGGACTACAGTTCCCATTACCTTCACCAATGGCAAATAGTCAATGGTAAATACATGTAGTAAGTGGGAGGGCACTGGATTGCCTCTCAGGTCCAACAAGCTATTTCACACTATAACTAACCAAATGCATCTGAGGAGTCTACAAGCAGGCAAGACCTTCTTATGCTGTTGCTTCCCGGTGACTGATAGGGAGGTACTGTATACTTTGAAACCAGAAGGCTGCATGATTGTCATGATTATTAGTTACTCGTAGGCTTTTCTTCAGTTAGTTTGTTGCATACTTTGTTGCGTCATCTGGCCAGCAGCACCAGCTACTTGGATTCTTGAACCCCAGGCTGTTTCTGAATGAATACAGAAAAGTGGGCGCTTTTAGCCCTCCAGATATTGCAGAGCTCCCAATATCCCTCACCATGTGTTACACTGGATACACCTGCTGGGGCGCAGCTTGCCACAATATCTGGAGCGTTTCTCTCTGCTCCTGGTGTACAGAGATCATTTACACCTATCTAATCACGTTTCAGGTCATGTCAACCAGCCCACCCTCAGTCTGGAACATGATGTGCTAATTTCTGATGCCTTCTCAAAACTGTATTTTTTCTCAGATTACAGCCGAGAACCATATTGCAACATTCAGACAAGTGCAAAACATAGTGAATGGCTTCTGACCCTCACCACAGTCCCTGGATGTGATAATCCCAGGATATCCATAATTTTGAATAACAATGACTGAATTTTGTAGGAATCCTTTTTCAAGTAGTGCTACACAAATACAGACACAGACTTCAATGAGCAGTTACCTATATTTTATAGAGTTATATTCTGAACTCTGGACATGTCAATGTAATTTAAATTCCGCTGTATGACTGGTGCATATTCAAACTGGCCACAGCTTCATCCATCCCAAGTGAACATTGCTGAGCATATTTTTGCCCATGAAAAAGACATAAACTAAAGAAGCGTATTAAGTCCTCTTCTAAAAATCTTTTTTTTCCACTCAGAAGTTGATGATGGAATGGAACTTGTCCTTATTTGAACAACAGTGAACTCATAATAAAGTGTTATATGAGCCAAAATAATTTTCTGAAAGTTTAACCTAGCATTTTGTATACAGAAGGATTTATATTTAATAGTAATCATCAAATTTAGGTGCCAAGAGTCTGCCCATTCTTCTTTTTCATGGTTCCAAGGGTTGTACAGGGTGTTGCTGGTGAGATCCAAATATCACCAGTGTGTGAGGGACCAACATTTTTGACCTGAGTTTTTGGGATGTTGAAAGGAGCCAATTTGAGAAATGGGGAAACTGGCCCATAGGCATTTCCATGATTTTAAAGCCATTTACCCATAAAACTTCTTGTGAGATGGGCGGCTATATAAGTTTGACAAATAAATAAATAAAACTTCCCCCAGGTTTTCCAAAATGAAAAAAGCTGAACATTTTGGTTCTACCCAGACTGAGGCTCTGGGGTTCTTGGAGTGTCTGGAAGCGAGCTATGAGTTCTGCATCTGTATTGTAGTCCAACGTATGTGGAGTGCCTTAGCTGAAGAAGATTTGGATACTCTCAACAGTACATATCCTAAGAATGATACACACAATTGCATATACTTAGGTGTCCATTCATAGATATATTTGTCACATTGTGTGAAAGACAGAATCTGGACCAAAAAGCACACAGTGGTTGCCAACATGACACACATCATTTTTCCTATGGGAAATTTAATTAACTGTCTCCAGAATCCCAACAAGGGTCAGTCGTTTTGCCCTAATCCATAAGGAAATATATTCAAATGAAAGAAAATGTCCATACCCATTGTAAGACAACCAACAGTTCATTATCCAAAGCTAATACTATCCAAAACAATGGATCAGACTTTGTAAACAGTTCTACATTTCTCTTCTGTGCCATCAGCTTCACCGTACCAACACAGGGCAGTATTTTCACACACGATGGGGCTACCCACAAAGGCTGCTTGCTTGAGGCAGCCAGCCCTCCTTCACCCAGTCGGTGGGAAAAGGCCCAAACCAGGATGCCTTATGACCCACATAAAACGTTTCTCACCACATTTCCTCTAGACTGAAATCAGAGCTGATAAACTTCTGGGGTTTCAGGTCAGCTTTTATTGACTTCCCAATGCCCCAGAGTCTCAAGGGGAGGACATGCAATGGTGGCAGCAATCATGAATCAGTGCAGTCCTTGTTGTGTGTGGAAGAGCACAGAAAACTGATGGATAATGGTGGCAGACCTTTAGCTGTGCATTAGCAAGCAGCAATTTCATCCAAATTGGTTGGTCAGAAATCATTAATTTCAAACAGGCCAAGTCCTTTGAAGGGGAAATTACAGACCAACCAATTCACTGTTGTAATTTGTTGTGGTGATTGTGCTGATAGACTTGATGCAATTAACTTTCTTTCCTTTTCTGCCAATAGAAGATAACTGTTTTTGAGGGGGAAGAGCGGCAGTGCTGAAAAAGCAAGCATATGTTTGCTATTTAAGAACATTCTAATATATACATATATATTTGAAAAAGATCTATGCATATTTATTGTACTAAATACTAAATTAGCACAATCAGCTGGAATATCTCTATTTAAACTGCTCCTCTATTATTAAACACATTTTAGAAAATTACCATGGAGTAATGAAATATTTTAAGGCATGCTGGAATGTTGATAAGACACAAGCCACATTCCTTTCAGAGGTGAAGCAATTGCATGACATAAGCGTTGTCTGAATGGAAGGGGATCTGCTGGGGGAGGGGTCAAAAAAGTCAAGATGGCAGTCATGATCATGCAATTGTGGGTCCATCTTGACCTTAAAAAAACTCAGAAATGATTGACACTATGCCTGAAAGCAGGAGTGCGAAACCTATGGTCGTTATGTTATAGTCTTATGAGCAACCCTTGACTGCACACCAAAATTAGCAAAAGTTGCCCATTTTCAGTGGCATAATTGTTATATTTAGCAAAACAAAAAAAGAGGGGATAGAAATCAAGATGTTAGGCCAATGTGGGTCATAAAGCATCCATTTCCAGTTTTACTTTTGATAAAAATAGCTCAAAGGCATAATGCTGAAGATGAGCCATTTTGTCAATGACTTTTATTGGCATGAGTTCTGGATCTTTGTGGCCAAAACAAAGCGGGACATGGATCTTTGTGGCCAAGATAAAGCGGGACATGGATGCACTGAGGATGGTTGGGAGGAAATATAAATAATCCATACTTTTTGGGGAGGGGTCTAGGCTTGTTTTCCATTGGTGGCCCTCTCAAGTTGGCCAACCACTTATTTTGACTTTTATCATTTCACAAAGAAACCCACAATTTGTTAAGGAGGGAAAGAAGGAATTTCTGCAAAACACCTTTTGATTGATCACACAAGGATGCCTTCTCTTGGAATCACCCATACTGTAGCTACTACAAGTGGTTTTTTTATGCCATTGTATGGAAGATGCCTGTAATCTCTGGAAATAATCACAACAGACACCGTTTTAGTACACCAACCAAGGATAAAACAGTTATGATTTCCTTTTTTTTTAGTCCATTCTTAGAACAGGATATCTTTCAATAAAATATTTCAAACACTGTAGTTCATATGTAAACTGAAAACAGCAAATCTATTTAAAAAATCAAAATAAATCATGTAAGCTCAGGAAAACAGAGGTCCATATGGCTATGGAAAGGCATCAGAGAGGCATTCTTAGCCTAGGTACCCCCGTGGGGAAAAAACTTCTCTCAAACTAGCCATGCTCAGATGGAGGGGAATGTAAGTTAGGGCTTGTGAATATGATCCCAAAGGCCATTACAGGTGAATCCAAAGTTCCACTAATGGGCAAGGTAGATATGGCTGCAAGTTTCTTTTCCTTTTTATTCCTTCAGAGGCCAATCAGAGCATCAAGCTGTGAACAGGAAAGGTAGCTCAATAAATGAGGCTCTAGGCTGGGCAGTATACAAATACTTGTATAAAGAAATAAACCAATCATACAAATCAAACGTCCGGCTGCTTCTGCACAGAGTAGAACTTAGTTTAAGCCAAAAAAAAAAAGCAGAAGGGAGCCAAAGCTACTGATGTGAAAACAGAAACATATACTGTATATATATAAATACTGAGGGAAGCCAACTCTGGCCCAGAGTTTCCCAAAACTTTGATACCAATCCAGGGGCATTTTTTTCCATTATGGCAATCTAATTATTTTGCTTTACCCTGTAATCACACTAGCTGCATGTTGGCTCAGAATTCAGGTTGTGTCTCTGCAGATGTCAGAACTTTACAAAGAAGGGAAAATAGGACCCCTGAAGAAATAGGAATGTGGAACACTCTGACAAATAAAACATGAATTTCTAACTGGACACAACTTCTAATTCTTTGAAATAATTTGATTGGGGAAATGTTATCTAAATTTAAATTAAATTATACTGAAGTGCATTATTTATATTTATTGGGGGGTTGTTTAACTGATATACCACAAATCAAGATTATACAGTCAATGCAGAAGAAAATATGCATGTACCAAAAGAGCTAGTGACCCTCATTTATTTGTTTATTTTACAATATTTATAGCTTACCCCAATCCTAGCAGACTCTAAGTAAGGTACAATGAAGTCCAAAAAATACATACATACATACATACATACATACATACATACATACATACATTTATTTTTCAAACTTATATATACTGTAAATAATAACAAGAATTTTAAAAACTACATATATCAAAGGCATCATTCAGCTAATCTAAGGATCAAACGCCCACTGGAACACAGTGCTGCTTTGGCCTGTATTTGAAATATTTGTAGAGCAGTATGTAATTGAGTTACACATGCCTGAACTATTTTATTGCTGCTAGCATTTGTTGTGTATTCGTTCAGTCTCCTCCGACTCTTCGTGACTTCGTGGACCAGCCCACGCCAGAGCTTCCTGTCGGCCGTCGCCACCCCCAGCTCCCCAGCTAGCATGCACTTACAAAAAGCCATCTAAATCCTGGCACTTGCTGCCATGTTCCCTACTACAAAGCTCCTTTTAGATCAATATTTGAAAGCAATAGCCACCGCAACCCAAACTGCAGAAAGCTTCCTTCCCCAATCATCAACAGGAGATTTCCCTTCCCAATTGCTTCTTCCAAGGAACTGTTCCTCTTGGTCAAAGCAAACATGGATCTGAACATCACAACATAACCATTAACTGGACTGAGAAGAAATTTCTCTTTGGAGAAATTACACAGAAAATGGCCATTGGACTGAAAATGTTCTGCTTGTAAGAAATGAGTCCACTGGGCCTTCTGCTGTGTTACTGAAAATGATTGTAGCCCTGAATTAACAACCTCTTTCTTCCAACTAGGCTGCATTGATAATTAAATCAGCGTGCTTTATCATTGGAAGAAGTGATTTACAATACTCTCGCCCACACTCTCAATATATCTCTGAGACCATAATAATCTATAAATGACTATTTTCCACAAATGAGTAGTCAGCACGCTCAGTTGTTTTCAAGACAAAATGCATGTAAGAGAATTGCCAACAGAAGGAAATGAACAGTTCTTGGTCACCACTCAAGATAACGTAAACATGTTCACTGGGCTTTCTGTGGCAAATTGCAAGAAATTAGCAAACATCAAACCTGGCTGGTCTGAAATGAGTAGCTTCTTGTCATCATGTCTTAAAAGCAGTGTTTTGGTTGAAAATGTTGCTTTGACAATATACATGAAAGAATGCTTACATTCCAATGCCCGCCCAAATATTTTATTGATCTTTACCACCTGAATCTTAGATGTTTTACAGTAGTGTTCCTCTGACCTCCAGGGACTTGCTTTTCAGTCACAATAGAAGAGGGCAACTACATATGATCCCCAACATCCCATTTGTGAACCCAGCACATCAAGGTTTCACCACTTGAATTTTGGTGGCGAAATTGCAACTTTTCAGCTGCTTGAATATTGTTTCTTCAAAATTAAGGATAGAACTGGGAACAGGAGGTCTCTGAGAATGAAATTTTGAAAAGCTCTGGAAAGTATTCCCACCCTAAAAAAAAAAAAAAAAAAAGCCCAAACCCTGAAAAACAGTCCAAATCTGCTTTCAACGTGATAAATTTGGCAATTTGAGGTGGAGTTAAGGATGGCAGCAGGAGCAGTTGGCCTCTCAGCAGCCTCTTACTCCCATTACCACCCTTCCCCCCACCCAGAACAAAAACAAAAATGTCCTACCCCTTATGGTGACATCATCACAACATCAGGTGGCTTCCTATAACCCTTTGGAAAGTCAGGAGGCTGAGTTGTGGCCAAAAGACCAAAAATATGCAAACAGAAAATTGGTAAACAGCCTCGGTTATTTACTGGAATGGTGAAGAACCTGAATCTGTAGAGCCACATCTCGACTTGAGTGAGCACCCCTTCAAAACTTTTTTTTTAATCCATTCAATCATGTCCGATTCTCGGAGACTGCCTGGACAAGTCCCTGCCGTTTTCTTGGCAAGGTTTTTCAGAAGTGGTTTGCCATTGCCTCCTTCCTAGGGCTGAGAGGGAGTGACTGGCCCAATGACTTTCTCCAGCTGGCTTTGTGGCCAAGGCAGAACTAGAACCCACGGTCTCCCAGTTTCTAGCCTGATGCCTTAACCACTACACCAAACTTGTTACTGAATAGTAATTACTTGTGTGACAGAAAAAGGAAAATTTGGGACCCCATACATTTCAATAATTGAGGTAAATGTTAAAGGCATTTATGTTTCAGTGAAATAAAATAACATTTAATGTTTCTCATGGCCCTACCTACTTCTTTGTCCTGGTCCATCCTACTTAGTGAACTAGGAACCTCCATAGAGAGCCATCTATATTCACAATTTGGATTAATATTTTGCCTAAATTTATTACATCACATATATAGTTAAATGCTTCATTTTGTTCACCCTTAAAGCAACAAATTCCATGGTGGGGAAAATACAAACTGCTGACAACTGCTGATTATAACAAGAAATCAATCACTTGTTTTGCTGGATTGTTCCTAACACTGACAGACACACAGAGCAAGAATCTGTAAGCTTGCACCTGGTCAGGAAACTGTGAAATGGGACATCAGTTTCCCTTTTGGATAATAATTATGCTTCGATGAAAACATCAGCATTCTGCTTCACAAAATGAAAGCTACAGCAATATAAATGATGAAAACATAGATATTTAAATCAGGAATTATTCCTTTCTCTCTCCACACCTCCACTTGGATTTGAATGGTTATGAATTTTTATTATTTCTTTGAAAATCCAGCTGAAGCTGTCACTAGTTCTGCAAGGTATACATTTTACAGGTGACAAGATGTGTCATTTTTGCTATAGGCTGAATATAGATTTTCGATGTTTTGACTCATGACTCAAACCTTTCAAAGAAAGATACAATCAAAATCCTGAGTTGTTAGGTGTTCTGAGTAGTCCATTTCTGCATCGGTTTCACAAAGTTAGCTTTCAGATTGCTACTTTAGCAACAGAGCACACACAGCTGTCAATCTGAGCACAAAAGATGGCCATTTGGGCCAATGGAAAACCTGGAATCCCAGGCTGTAAAAACTGGGCTATTGGTTGAAATCAGTAGGACTTATTTCTAATCTTACCATCATAATATTTGTCTTGTCTGTTCCAACTCTCAAGGTCTTTGGCATAGATCTTCCCCTTCATCAGCTGCTTATTCCACTAAGAGAAATTCCAGAGAATGAATCTAGGATTTCCTGCACTGATGATAATGTACTCTGCCATGGGGCTATGCCAGATATCCAGCTTAAGTTATACAACAGTTTAGGATAAACTCTTACGTCCCATATGGGGTAGAGATGGAGTGCTTAAACCAGGAAGATCCAGGGTCAAGTTCACATTCAGCCATGGAAACTCACTGGTTCTTTTTAGTCAGATAAGAGCTCTTTTGGCTCTTATCTGATTTATTTCAAAGGATTGCTGTGAAGATAAAAATTAGAGAAGTGAATTCTATGTACAGTATGTACATTCTATGTAATTACTTGTCCCCTTTGTGCCACAGCACATGTACAGTATGAGTAGAACGTACAGTAGAATGTACAGTATGTACATAGAAGTATGAACATAGTATGTACATAGAATGTACAGTAGAATGTACAGTATGTACATAGAAGTATGAACATAGTATGTACATAGAATGTACAGTAGAATGTACAGTATGTCATCTATGTACAGTATGTCATCTTGTGGAAAGGTTGGATATAAATGTATGTATGTATTTCAGCATTAGTTGGGAGAGTGAAGGGGCAATAATCTAAATCAGTTTTCCACAACCTGCTACCTTCTAAATGTGCTGGGAGAACAACTGGCCAGGAATTTTAGGAGTTGTCATCTTAATGCATTTGGAGGGTCCCATGCTGGGGGAAGTCTGATCGAAATAATACTGTAGTTTGTGGAAGCATCTGCACTTTTACAGAACATTTGGATGAAAGAAAACAGTGGGTCAAACACTGAATAATTATTATTTCTAAAACAATACTATTTTATAATTCTAAAGTCCTTTTCCATAGTGACTCAAATGAACCCACTTATTTTTATCAGACTGTAGTTTATTTCCTGCCCCAGATAAAGGCCATAAAGTGTACTGCAAATTAGTCCTGTATTTTGCTACGTAAATCCAGTTAATTTAAGTATCCAGTGAGATGTGATAAAAACAGCAGAGGTTGTATATGTGTCTGTGTTTGTGCTACCATGTCTTTTTCTCCTTCAGTTATTTTCAAACAGATAAACTTTTATTTACTCATGAGAGAAATGCAATATAGACCTGGTGAAAACATGTAGCTCCACTGGATTCATCAAATATTATTGGATGGCAGGAACAATATTTCAAAAACAAAAGACAAAGATTGTAGAAATGATAGGGTGACCATAAGTCCCATTTTGAATGGGACAGTCCCGTTATTTTAGCATTTTTCAACCGTCCCGTCATTTTGATCAAAATCTCAATTCTGTCCCTTTTTTAAACCCGGCGGGAAGGAGGACAGGAAGACAGGAAGGAGGACTGGAGCCAGACTTGCCATTGGAGGCAGCCCGGAAGAGGCCCTATCAGCACGGCAACTGGAAGCCCAGTTGCCACGTGCGAGCCCAGCAGCAGACACAGCACCACAGTCCAGGTTCCTGCCTCCTTACCTGATCCTGAGATTGTCTGCCCAGCAGTGGTGAGGCCAGGGAAAGCAGGCACGGGAAGGTTGTGGAAAGAGGGTGTGTGTGTGTGTGTGTGTGTGTGCGCGCGCGTGCGCGCAGATTACTTGCTCAGAGTAATCGCGCGCACACGCACACACACGCACCCCACACCCTCTTTCTCCAGCCTCCCCGTGACCAAATGCACCCGCACCTGTTGCAGGGAGGCTGGAGAAAGAGGGTGTGGGGTACGTGCGTGTGTGTGCACGTGCGTGGATTACTTGCTCAGTGTAATCGCACACGCACACGCACACACACACACACACACACACCACACCCTCTTTCTCCAGCCTCCCCATGACCAAATGCACCTGCACCTGTTGCAGGGAGGCTGGAGAAAGAGGGTGTGGGGAGCATGCATGTGTGTGTGCGCACGGATTACTTGCTCAGCGTAATCATGCACACACACACATACACGCACCCCACACCCTCTTTCTCCAGCCTCCCTGCAACAGGTGCGGGTGCATTTGGTCATGGGGAGGCTGGAGAAAGAGGGTGTGGGGTGCGTGTGTGTGTGTGCGCATCTGATCGGGCTTGGCCAAGGGAGAAGAGTTGTCAGGCCACCGAGCAGGAGAAGCTGGCTGCGCTCGGCTGCTTCAGCCACACCACTCCGCCCCTTGCTGCCCGCTGAAGCTCCCTGGGGGTGGCCGCTCCTGCTTCTCCTGCTCGGAGGCCTGACAACTCTCCTCCCTCGGCCAAGCCCGATCAGATGCACACACACACACACACTCACAGGACAGACTGCCCTGGCAGTAGCTGGCCATGCTGCGGGGCTTCAGCGGGTGGCGAGGGGCGGAGTGGTGTGGCTGAAGCCTCCCAGCACGGCCAGCTCCTGCCGAGGGCAGTCTGTCCTGTGAGTGTGTGAGTGTGTGTATGTGCATCTGATCGGGCTTGGCCAAGGGAGGAGAGTTGTCGGGCCGCCGAGCAGGAGAAGCAGGAGCCGGCCACCCTGGGGAGCTTCAGCGGGCAGCAAGGGGCAGAGTGGTGTGGCTGAAGCAGCCGAGCGCAGGCAGCTCCTCCTGTTTCTCCTGCTTTGTGGCGGTGGCAGCAGCAGCAACTCTCCTCCCTCCCTCAGCCAAGCCCGAGGGGGATGGGGCAGTGGTGGATCTCCATCCCCTCCATCCCCGCCCCTTGTTCCCCGGCCGATGACGGTGCTGTGTGCACAGTGCGTGTACTCCGGCCTCCCCCAAACACACCAGCTCTGCCGCACCATTTACTGCTTGAAGAAAAAAAAAACTTTTAAAATCGGGGGAAAAAATTAAAAGCCGAGCCAATCATGCTGATGGGGGCGGGGTTTGCAGGCAGGAGCCAATCGTGTGGGGTGGGGGCGGGGTTTGCAGGTGGGAGCCAATTGCGTGGACTGGGGGGTGGGGGTTTGGAGGCTGGCATGGTGGCATAAAACCCTGTCCCGTTTTGCCATCCCAAAAGTCCCGTTTTTGTCTGAAGGAAATATGGTCAGCCTAAGAAATGAACACTACAAACACAATCACAGAAATTTGCTGTGTGTCTCAAGTAGCTTCAGAACCAATTTTATTGAACAGAACCACATCAAGAAAATTTCAGAACTTTATATGGCTAACATGGTATTGCAATTCTTATCCTAGAATGTAGGAAACCAGCAGAGGAACAGGGATGCAGAATGGCTGTGCAGGCTGCCCTAATTTCGAGAGGATAGTCCTTTCCTTGAAGGGTGATCAGAAAACAACCCTTTATTTGAAGATACCATCTGAATCAGGGGCAGGCAACCTGATACCTTCCCAATTATTTGAAATGAGAGTTCCCATTATCCCCCGTTGCCTAGGCTGAGAGAAGATGAAGTTGAAAATATAGGAAAGGCACCACATTGTCAGTCCATGTTCTGTTGGAGAAGCTGCCGAGTATACTTTAAATATAAAGTATCATAAGAATATGAATCAGAATCCTTATCTTCACCTATCAAAATAATCAGCATATGGATAGGGACATAGCTCGTAACTTCCCACTGTGACGAGATTAGACAAATTATTTTTAAATATGCATCTAAACACAAACAATATATGCAAATTTGATGCAAAGCTCTGTTCATTTTTTTATACATTTCCTCTTTGACCTCAATGTGTAACCAGCCACCCTGCCATTATGTAGAGCCTTATTTATTTATTTATTTATTTATTTTCTATCCCACCTTTATTATTTTTATAAATAACTCAACGCGGCCAACATAGCTAATACTCCTTCCTCCTCCTCTTTTCCCCACAACCACAACGCTGTGAGGTGAGTTGGGCTGAGAGAGAGAGGGTGACTGGCCCAAGGTCACCCAGCCGGCGAAGTGCAAAGTCTCTAATGTTCATGCAACTTTCATTTTCAGGGCTGTGCCTGTGCTTGGTCCATGCTAGCTCTCTATTTAACTGCAGTCCTAGGTTTGGCATATGTCCATGTTCAGACAGGATGATAATGAAGATAGGCTGTCCTTTCATTACTAAGCCCTGTGGGAATTTGAAGAAAAGCCTAGGCACCTTAACTCCTGCTCAGAAAGAGAAAGGTGCCAATTTCAAATATTGATGCATTGGTGAGATGTGATCCTAAAGCTCATTACAGTAGGTGTTTCATCAGCTACATTTGAAGTGGGTGCCATAGTTTAGGGATACGGTTCAAAGGCAGTTTCACATACAATACATTGCTGTGGTTTAATCTAAAGATTACTAGAGCATGGATTGTTGTGGCTAGGTTGTCTGTGTTTGAAAGAGACATATCATTGTGTTAGAAGCAGTTCATGTCACACACACAAATTATGTGACAAAAGCACCATATGACTTATGGTGCAGACACACTATATGTTTCTGTTGGTAACACTAATATGATAGGTGATAAGCAATGGAAATAAATGAATAACATTTTCAGTGCACTATCACCATGCTCAAGCAATTTATCACTTAGCCAGAAATTACTCTTGTTGGTTACTTTTTGAGGAGATGATGGGATTCAACTGCCAAGCCATCATTCATGTTTAAAGCCTGGCTTGCCGTGTCACTCAGATTTGGTACTATAGCTTCTTCCAGGCCAAAGAAGAGAAAGAAAGCACAGAAGGTTTCAAGTTGGTTGTACTTTTTTTTCTTTGGTGATCCTGCCTTACAGAAGCCTAATGTCATGTAAGATTAAAAAACAAGCCAGGCTTCTAAAGTGAGGGAAAGTTTTGGCAGCTGTGGCCCACGTGCAGGAGGAGGCAGAGAACACCACCCCCTGCATTCCAGGCTATGTTGTAAGGCTGGCTTGCTACGTTGTGTGAACATACCCTATAAATTAAGAATATACATTTGGTTTTTTTGTCTGGGTGTCAAGTGCCTCAACAAAGCTTAACTGCTTTGTTATCTACAGCCCTTGGGAACAGAACTAAAAGTCCAAGAAATGATACCTGTACAGGAAAGCGACCCTTGCCAAGATGAGTTGATGCTTTCAACCTGGGCACAAGTTTCCTTCTTTTTTGCCTCTACGGTATGCACTGAGCCTAAAACAACTAGTAGATGGGGAAGTCTACATAAGCCCAATGTAGGCAACCTGGCACCCACCAGATATTTTGGACTGCAACTGTCATAAACCACAGTTAGCACGGTCAATGACCAGAGGCTGTATAAGTTGTAATCCAAAAGATGTGGAAGTGTCTATCTCTAACATAGACTATGCAGAGATTCTGTGGAAGTTTCAGATTTTTAGCGTTCTAAATGAATATAAGCACAACCCAAAAGAAGCTCCACCAAGAAACATTCAGAGTCATAAATAAAGGGAAGGACTTATTTTCTGATAAGCATTTTGATAGTCTTTCTCAAAACTAAATTGGCCGCTGTTTCATTTATTGGGAAAGGAATTGCAGTAAATGCAGAGTCTAGATAAACCCATGAGGATGTACAATTGTGACAAGATCCAACCTCAATTTCATTTGGTCCACTCTGAATTGCAGCTCTAATAAACCAAGAAAATCATCAGCTTTCTTTGCTTTTTACTGTTGGCACTGAGTTAATATGAACTATTTCAGGTTTTAACATTGCATTTTACATTAAGTCCCTTGACAATGGTACCTACATAATCAGTGACTAATCATCTCTGACTCTAAAGAAGAATTGCCTCCAAGTTGTCCCAGTGATACATGGGAAATGTGTGAGGGGGAGAACCTCACTCTTGACAGGTTGACATTTTAAAGTCAAACTGAACATTAAAAGTATTTACTTCAGGTTTATGAAGCCACGATGTGACAGCAGGAGAACAGTGAGGGCACTACAATTCAGGCCCAACAGAGCATTAATAAAGGGTCATTTGAACCAAATCTTTATTAGAAATGAGACAGGATAGAAATAGCATCCAGTGTAATGACAGCACTCAATTTAACCTTTTATTGGAACAAATTGGATAAGGGGAAAAAAAATCTGGAACAGACCAATTGTCTTGATTTTTAAAAGCCTGGCTTTTGTCAGGTTGTCAGAGGTCTTCCAGACATACATTCGATATGGTTGGCTTACTCAAGATGTGAATTATTTGCCAAATTATTTCCCGCCATTTTTTACACTCTATAATTATAATAACTATAATTATTGTAATAGCTTCCCGAGCTGTGGATGATAATTTCTTTTCCTATTATTATAAATGTTTGATATGTAGCGCTTCGGTTTATACCTGTGTAGGTTTCAGTCCTTTCCTATAAGGTTCCCTGATACTGGGTTCCTAACTCTTGTTGTTTGGTCAATGCTGCTGTTTATTCTAAGCCAGAGGTCCCCAACCCCCGGGCCATGGACCGGTACCAGTCCGTGGCCTGTTAGGAACCAGGCCGCGCAGCAGGAGGTGAGTGGTGGGCGAGCGAGCGAAGCTTCATCTGTATTTACAGCTGCTCCCCATCGCTCGCATTACCACCTGAGCTCCGCCTCCTGTCAGATCAGCGGCGGCATTAGATTCTCATAGAAGCGCGAACCATACCGTAAACTGCGCATGCGAAGGATCTAGGTTGCGCGCTCCTTATGAGAAGTCAGAATCCGACACTTATTTTAGTCCACATGTGGCCCGCCCATTATTTTATTTACCACTTCCGATGGTTTCATCCTGAAACCATCCCCCCCCCCCCCAGTCCATGGAAAAATTGTCTTCCATGAAACCGGTCCCTGGTGCCAAAAAGGTTGGGGACCGCTGTCTAAGCTAACCAACATTTCAGGGGCTGGGTCAACATAAAACATGCTAGACCTTTTTGCTGATATTGCAGTAAAAAGAAACTAGTAAAGATCATGGATTGGGGCTCCATAAGCAGCATAGCCCTTGTGTTCAATAGCTAGAGGAGAATCCAAGGCAAAGTTTAGTCCATATAACTGTGCCAGATAGATAGATAGAAGATAGATAGATAGATAGATAGATAGATAGATAGATAGATAGATAGATAGATAGATGGATGGATGGATGGATGGATGGATGGATGGATGGATGGATGGATGATGGATGGATGGATGATAGGATACAGTAGATATAGTTTGATAGATGAGAGATATAGATACATAGATACATGGATGATACATAGATATAAATATAAAATCATAGAGAAGATGTGCTTATCAGTAATGAATTACACTTAATTAAGTTAATTCATAGGGACTGTAGAACATGGGAAGGTATAGCTCAATGGTAGAGCACATGCTTGCATGAATAAGGTTATACTGTAGCCAAAATTGTTGTAAACCACCCAGGGTCCCTCCTTGAGGGGGAGAAGGGCGGTGATAAAAATTAGATAGATGGATGGATGGATGGATGGATGGATGGATGGATGGATGGATGGATGGATGGATGGATAGATAGATAGATAGATAGATAGATAGATAGATAGATAGATAGATAGATAGATAGATGATAGATAGATAAAATCCCTGCTTTCTCCAGTTAAAAAAATCAGATAGCAAATGTTGGGAAAGAATGGATGTATAGTTAAACTTTTCCAAAGTAGTTACTCACTATCAGAATCTTATCTTGTGCCAATAGCAACCAGTACTGGAAAAGAAGAAAGTATGTCACCAATATGTTGTTGCATATGAGAGTTTTATGGTGATTCATATTCTTCCATCTTTAGCTGGGTCCTTTGTTGCTGTTTTTGCCTTTGTTTCATCTCTCTGTTTTTCACCTTCTTTGTCTTCTTCTCACCAGTTTTCACAAAGAGAAATTGATGCCCTTAATTAGTAGTACAGCTAAGAAGATATTAGATGAGATCTTACTGGTGGCTCCACAGAAGTTCTTCCTGTCTCCAAATGTTTAAAAAGACAAAGAGGCATCTTCATGTCAAGAGAGGGCTATCATTTTTGCTATATTAGTGCTGAGACTGTTTTGAAGTTATGCATCTACTTGGAGGAAAGACAGGTGAAAACCAGTATGTTCTTCATTTTCTCTTTGTATGTCCTTGATTGGGCTCTCCCTGTTATTGTTTATAGAATCAGGGTAAAGCTCAACCACGGAACAACACAATTGTCAAATATGTTCATCTCATGGTTAATAAAGCCTGTTAGGCTTTGCACACAATAAGGAAAAGGATTCTTGAGCGTCTCAAACAAAAGGAGGATCTACATATTATCTAATATTTCCTTGAAATGAATTGAACAGAATTAAAATTTCTGAGAATCTTTCAAACCCAAAAACTGTTTACTATTTTATCATAACAGATGCTTCAGACAAAGGAAGCAGGAAATTGTTGCAGCCTGTGGCTGATCTACAGCTTGACACAGCTGAATGCAGTTGCGTAAATTGGTTGCGAGACTTTGTTGAAGAAAGCCAGGCAATAAGGAATCAA
This sequence comes from Charina bottae, assembly GCA_023362775.1. Classification (NCBI taxonomy): domain Eukaryota; kingdom Metazoa; phylum Chordata; class Lepidosauria; order Squamata; family Charinaidae; genus Charina; species Charina bottae. Next base: position 33,091,370 of record JALMGJ010000007.1, read on the forward strand.
AATTACAGCACCGCTGAAGGACTCGTTCGCCTGCAATCAACTAAAATTGTGCCATTTTCTGTCTTCTCTGCTGATAATGCAAATGTATTTTTTGGAAGAAAACTGCTTGATGTGTAATGCATCTAAAAGTTTAAAAAAAATTCTTTTTTAAAGATATGTTCAGAGAAACACTCTCCACCTGTCAGACATGTCCTTGGCAAGATGGGGAAATTTTCACAACAAAAAGTGGCCCTAACATCAATAATGTGCAGTAGGACTGGATCAAACTTTTAAGACTGGAGCAAATTCCTCTAGAAAAAGTACACTAAAATGCCTTGACATGTTTTCCCTCAGAAGTTAAAACATAGTTTCTGATCTTGTTGAATAGAGCTAATAAGATCTATCAAGTCATGAAGGAAAGACTGCCTCCATACATCCGTCCCCATCATGCTATTATTTTTCAGGATAAGCGATGTGCAACATAGAACATAGTTATAGTGCACAGAGGGTATGAGGGCATAAGAAATAGTAAGCCAAAGAAATTAAAAGCATAACATCAGAAAAAGAAAAGGGAAGATAGCTAAAACTAGTTGTAACAACACAATTTCCTGTATCTCTCCATACTTTTCTACCCTTGCAAACCATCATTTGCTTCCATTATAGCTATAGCTACTTCATATGCCTTTTGTTCTTTAAACTTCTCTCTTCTCTGAGGATTTAATAACTCCACCCAATCATTATTTTTCCTCTTCCCTTTCCTCTCAATATGCTTACTCTTTCTTCCTATATTTTTATTGTGATTTGATTCTTACTCATTTTCTCCATATGACCAAACCATCTCAGTGTATTGCTTATTTTTGTATTCAATCCATATTCATTTAGCACCTATTCATCCTTCTCCTGTAGCTTCTTGTTTACCACACGCATTTCTTAAGTACCCCGATCTCACTGCATTCAATTTTTTTATGTTTCTGTGGTATACATTGTTCCAGGAATTCTTTACAACAAACTGATCCAGCTCACTGTGCCTGACCTTACCTGTAGGTGGATAATCAGTTTTCTAACAGATAGGAAACAACAGGTGAGCTTAGGCAAAACTATATCCAGCATTCGGTCAATCAGCACAATCAGGGTCAGTCAGCCCCTCAGGGATGTGTGCTCTCCCCCCTGCTTTTCTCCCTCTATACCAATGACTGTACTTCAAAAGATTCTTCTGTTAAAGTTTTGAAATTTGCAGATGATACAACCGTCATTGGTCTCATTCGGAATGGTGATGAGTCAGCATATAGATGGGAGGTACAACAACTGGTCCTGTGGTGTAGTTACAACAATTTGGAACTGAATACACGTAAAACTGTAGAGATGGTTGTGGATTTTAGAAATAACTCCTTCAATTCCCCTTTCCTTACTATACTCGATGGCCCTGTATCAGTAGTAGAGTCCTTTAAGTTTCTGGGCTCCATAATTCCTCAAGACCTGAAATGGATGCTTAACATCAGAACTATTATCAAAAAGGCACAACAAAGGATGTTCTTCCTGCGTCAACTTAGGAAGTTTAAACTATCTCAGGAGCTTCTGGTACAGTTTTACAGAGGAACTACTGAGTCTGTTATCTGTTCTTCTATAACTGTTTGGTTTGGCTCTGCAACCAGGCAGGACAGACAGAGACTCCAACGGATAGTCAAGTCTGCAGAAAGAATTATTGTAATCCGCCTGCCCTCTATAGAAGACCTGTATGTTGTAAGGGTTAAAAGTAGGGCAGAGAAGATATCTGCAGACCCTTCTCACCCTGGATATAAACTGTTTCAACTTCTTCCATCAGGACGGCATTATAGAGTACCGTATGTCAAAACATCTAGACATCAAAACAGTTTTTTCCCTTATGCTATTGATTTGTTGAACTCCTAATTAATGCAACATGATATAATGATTGATAATGTATGCTATTGCTCTGTTGAACTTTTAATTAATGTAGCATGAGAAAATGATTGATGATGTATGATAACACATGACTGCTAAGACGTGACCGGTAATGCTCTGTTATATGTGAACATATGCTAGATAACAGATGCAGTATTATTGTCCCTTAATTCTCCCTTAAATATGAGTATGTGTTAGTTAAATAGCTGTAGCGTTATTTTTTTCTTAATTTTTCTTTTCTTGATTGTATAATTTATTATTGAGAGCTCTTGCACCAAAGCCAAATTCCTTGTATGTTTAGTCATACTTGGCCAATAAAGTATTCTATTCTATTCTATTCTATTCTATTCTATTCTATTCTATTCTATTCTATTCTATTCTATTCTATTCTATTCCCAACTCTCTCTTCCATAAGTAGGCAGAAGCACACTCTTATGCACACCATTTCCAGTCCTTTTGACAAACATTAATTCCGTCTTACAGTCCATTACATTTCTACCAGAAACATTGGTCTTGTTAAAATGGACAACTTCCCTTCTACAGGTCCAGCTATCTCACAAGTCTTTTGATAGAGCACCTACAATTCAATTAAGCAGAAAAAAATAAAAACAAGCATATAAAAGCAAAGGCAGCTAAAATTGACCACAAGGAAAAGATACCTAAAATTATATAGAGGCAATACTTCCATGAAGACAAGTTTCATGTTTTTAAGAACCTTTTGCCTGATGAAAACTTCGCAAAAACTCAAAAGCTTGCAAACTACTTTGTAAACCTTCACTTGGTCTATTTAAAATATTGAGGCCTATAGTTTGTAGGAGATTTTTTTTATTTACTTTGCAAACAATCACTGGCATCTCCAATTTAAGCAAATGGTGATGGGAAAGACCTCTACCAGACAGGGCTTAGACAGACAGAAAGTAATCTTACACTACTCTAGGTTTCGTTGCTACCGAGTTCAGCAGTCTTTTTATGGGCAATTTCAGATAAATAGGCAAGGTAATGATGACCTTCTGACAGGTTGTTTGGCTTAGAAACATTTCAAAGAATTTTGGGATAAAGGTTATGGTTACAAGAATTGGTCTGAAAATATATAAATATATGTGTATACATGGTGTGTGTGTGTGAGGGGGTGTATACACACACATGAAATGTGTCTATGAAGGTTCTCAGTCATCCAGGTGGAATTGTCTGTAGCTTGAATCATGTCAACTGGATTTCTATTTTCTCAGTGGAAACGTTTCGCTCCTTATCCAAGGAGCTTCTTCAGTCTGAGCAAATTTAGTAAGGGAATTCTTAAATATGTTTCTAGGTGGCTGTGTGACCTTGCACCTGGGGCTAGGTCATCTCAAAATAACCATGACCTAGCATACCTTTTTATATGAAACTTCCCCAAAGGTACACTTTTATGTATGCAACATTTGTTTTTTTAAAAATATATTTTTGCACTGGATATTAGAAGAATCTGTGAATTATATGTCTGCCTCTGCATCCCTAATTATAGCCAATGCAGTTTGATCTGATAATTATTTCTTTTTAAAGTCCCTAAAACCACATGTTTTGGATCAGTGCTTTTCAAACTTGGCAACTTTAAGTTGTGTGGACTTCAACTCCCAGAATTCCCCAGCCAGCATGCTGGCTAGGGAATTCTGGGAGTTGAAGTCCACACATCATAAAGTTGCCAAGTTTGAAAAACACTCTTTTGGATCAATGGAAGTTCCCAAATTGTCATCAAAGACAGTCCTGTGTAGAGTTCATAATTATAACTGAGCCCAAATTGACTATGGCACTAGAGAGACAATGCCCTAGCATATAACTTTTCTCTGTTTTCACTCTGTTTTTAATTGTTAGCCACCCAGAGGTGGGTAGCTATTTGAGATTGGTGGCCATATAAATTTATTAAATAAATAAATGTGGCAACTTGTGCGTTTACAAGTAAAGGGGATTCCTGGCCACCACTTTTTCATTCCTGGCTGGGTGACCTTGGGCCAATCACTCTCTCTCAGCCCTAGGAAGGAGCCAGTGGCAAACCAGGAGACTGAGAGTTCTAGTCCCGCCTTAGGCATGAAAGCCGGCCGGGTGACCTTGGGCCAATCGCTGTCTCTCAGCCCTAGGAAGGAGCCAGTGGCAAACCAGGAGACTGTGAGTTCTAGTCCCGCCTTAGGCATGAAAGCCGGCTGGGTGACCTTGGGCCAGTCACTCTCTCTCAGCCCAACTCACCTCACAGGGTTGCTGTTGTGGGGGAAATAGGAGGAGAAAGGTATATTAGGTATGTTCGCTGCCTTGAGTTATTTATAAAAATAATAAAGGCGGGATAAAAATTAAATAAATTAAATAAATTAAATATTAACCTGGCCCAGCATTGTTAACTGGGACTGTCAAGCTGGGACCCAGTTAACTTTGTCTAATCTTAGCTCACCTAAAGGAGATATTTTCCACCTCAGGTTTCTTGGAGAAAGTACCCAAAATACTTAACCAACAAAAAGCTTTACATTTTATTATAAATTTATATCTGTACATGTGAGTACATGTGACAATTTTCTCAATGCTGCTGGAAATTCTGTGATTAAAAAAAAACTTATAAGAAACCGAGACGGGTGTCTACACTGACTGTCTCATTATCAAAGAAACTTGCCCTCATCCATGTCATGTGAATGCATTCACCGCCAGCTCATTGAATGTGTGCACAGCTCTGATAAAGCACTCATTAGGCTTACCCTTTACAAATGTCATGGACTGATCTATAATAGTATTTTCATTCTGTTGAGGTTAGTTTCTGTATTTGCACTTTACATTCCCTTGAAAATTATCCAATGTACAGTTTAGTACAATGGAACATCTTGCTGCTCTCTTGCAATCATTGCTTAATTACACATTCCAATAATAAGATCTCGGGACTTTTGGTGAGGATTCATGGCAAACTAGACGACCCTGAAGAAGCGGGGATGGCATTGTGGAGGAGATTGGTGGCTAGATGGTGTTTTCGGGCTGGGAAAGTCTCTCCTGAAAAAGGAGGGATTGTGAGATCGCCCACATGTACTCCAGACAACTGCTTCTCATGAGTAGACTGCAGGAACTGAGGTTTTTGCAGTTGGCTCGTAAGTCAAGCGGCTGGGAGTCAAGGGATTCCAACCAAGCTCACAGCCATAATGTAGCCTATATGGACAGAAGATTCACCAAGCTTCATTTCTTAATCACTTTCAGAAATTTGTTCTTAACTGCTTTTTAGCTATTAGGAACCTTCGCAATGGCAAGTTTTAGATTCTCTGGGTGAATCTCCTTCAATCCTGAGCAAAAGAAGTTATAAATACAAGTTTAAGGGGGGAAATCTTTTTTTTTTTAATAAACAGCAAAAGGGTGATTAGAATGTTGATTTTGGAAAGTTACAAACAGACTAAGGGTCCAGATGGATTTGAAAAGATTTTGAAATTAATTATAAGAATCCTTCCTGTGGTAAAATGCTGTTGTTTTGAATTCAAAAAAAAAAAAGATAGGATGGGACTTTGAAGGTTAGATATCAAGTTCTAGGACAGTATTTGAAGGGATTAAGATTAAGATTGTTAAAAGTAAAAGGAAGGAATATAAAGTTGGGTTATTTGATCAAGGTTAAAATAGATATGTTGTTTATTTATTTATTTATTGTATTTATACCCCGCCTATCCCCTCCCTAACGGAGGGCTCTAGGCAGCTTACATACATTGCATTTTCATATATTATACATTCATATATATTAACAACATTTTACCGCACGCTAAGGGGAGGGGTAAGGGAACCGACTCTTTTTCCGTGGGTATTGGACTACATGTCCCAGAATACCATGCTTCCAGAGTCGGCTGCTGACGTCCTGGATGTTGCCGTTCGGGATCCGTCGTCTCCGCCGCCATTCACGAGGTCTTCTTCGTTCCAGAGGGTGACCCCTGACAGGACACCAGCAATTTCTCCCACCAAGGTGGTACCCATTTATCTACTTGCATTAGCTTTCGAACTGTTGGGTTGACAGGAGCTGGGACGAGTGATGAGAGCTCACCTCGTCACGCGAGGAATCGAACTGCCGACCTTCTGATCGGCAGTCTTACAGCTTCAGCGGTTTAACCCACTGAGCCACCGCATCCCATTAATTTGTTATTTTTAGTAACTCTTAATGGACTTTTGCTGACCAGGACTGAATGATGAGGCATTAATGATTTGTTTATAGATAAGAGATGAGATTTGGGAAGAAGAGATCGTTCGTTGTATTTTGAGAAGTGATAAGTTACTAAAATTGTTTATACTTGTGATGAAGGGGGAAGTAATTTCTTTATATATTTCTTTTTTTTTCTTTATTATATTCTTATTTTTTCTTTCTTTTCTAATTTTCTTTCTATTTTTTCCTTCTTTTCTGCACTTTCTATTTTTCTTTTTATTCTTTTTTAGTTTGTATTAGTTCTTATCTTTTTAATTGTAATGCTCAATAAAATTATTATAAAAAATATGATATGGGGAGAAGGGGAAGGAAAGTAATTAAAAAAACAGGCATAGAACAAGTCGGAAATTAAAATTCCATTTATTCTGTTGTAAAGTCATTCAATTTATCACCAACCATAAAGCATCACAATAAGGCATATGAGCATCGAAAATAAAATGGGAAGAGGGGTTGTCTTTGGGCTTTTTTGATTGGCATGCAATTCCATATTCTATGTGGGTGGACTGCAATCAGTCTGCAAAGCACAATTCGTTTGTGACTCTGTAAACATCATATCAATAGACAATTGTAAGTGGCTAGTATATGGAGATAAGACAGACCTTGGCCACAAAAAGTTAAAAGCTTACCTTTCATTAATCATGAGCACTGATGTGCATTATCGTCCATGCCCAGATGGCTGGCTCACAAAGAACAGAATTAAAGTTAGTAAGAGCCTCGTTTCTATTTTGGTGGCTAGATTCAATAACAGAGATAATATGTTAAAGGGAACTTTCCAGTAACTTACATTTCAGAGGAAACACTGATCAAGAGAAATTGCTCTGTCTTTGGCATGAAGAGGGGGAGAGATTATATTCTGCTAAAATTAAAGACCATTTTGTGATTACTGTAGCATCCAAGTAGTTCAAGTAATTTGATATAAAAAGAGAGGGAATTTTTGCAGTCTAGATTTGGTAGACCTCAGCCTACAAAATGTAGTTGGCTATACAGAACCAAAAACTCACAGGCAGCTTGCTCCAAGCTCACATTCTTACCCGCCTAGGGCTAAAGTACATATGGCTTTTCTTAGATTTTGCAGTAAATATGAATGTTTTTAAAAATGCAGATAGGGCTTGGATAAAGGCATATTTGAAAAAATCACAACAGATAAGGGAAGGAATCAGAGCCTTGGCATGTCAATAGCAACTTCAGAAGAAAGGTTGTTTTGAGATCAAGGCACAGGAAGAAAGAATTAAACCAGTGTTTTTCAACCTCAGCAACTTTAAGATGTGTGGACTTCAACTCCCAGAATTCCCCAGCCAGCATTCTGAAGTCCACACATATTAAAGGCTCTGAGATTGAGAAACACTGCTCTAGATGGTACATGATAGGAACTTCCCTTATTCAGTTATCGTTTTGTATCATTTAACTGGACACAAAACAATATTCCTCCTTCCTATACTAAGAGTATTCAACAAGGCCTTTTTTTAAGTGTGAACTCTCATAGACATTTGTTCCCAGTCATTTATTTATTCATCCCTCCATATAGTTACTATTCCTAAAAAATTCAAGTACTTATAAAGGACCTAGCCAGTTTTAAACAGATAAGGCTATTGTTTAGAAAATTTAAACCTTGTATGCATTATAGAGAAGAGAAGGTAAGGTTTGGCCATCCTACCTGGCATGAATATACTGTAATTTACTGTTACGTTTTATCAGAATCCAAGGGATTATTACAAAAACCAATGCAGGAAAACTACTATGAGATTAATATTACACAGTCGTAGATATATAATCAAGAATATTCTTGTTCTTAAGTAGAAACTTTGAAACAAATGCATATCTATTATTTAACTGACTGTTTTGTTAATTCCTCTTTGTGCTCATTGACAAGATGATTGAATGACAGCCAGACAATAAAAATAAATAGAACATATACTGTTGTTAATGCATTAAATACAAAAGCCATCCAATATCCCACTAGATATATATTGTTCCAACTGTAGGTTGATCTAGTGGTAACACTTGTATTTTATTAAAGATCACTATCTAAAGGGCAGTTTCCTACACATCCAACAATGAGCATTGCAAGAAACATTCATTCTAAATATTGTTTCAGCGGACAATATTTTAAGCAACAAGAAACTTAAATCAATCTCAGCAAAATGATAAATAGTAGCTTTTCAACAGATTTCAGTTTGAAATTACCTGTGGGGTTGATACAACAGATCTCAGTAATATCCAGTTTTCCTAAAAGCTCTAACTGGCTGTATCTGATATTGTATACTTTCTTAGATAAATATTGCCTTAATCAAAATACAGAGCAGACAAAAATAAATTTTACCTGCAGTATATGTTTTCATTACAAGGCCACCAAATAGAGTACACTGCATAAACTAAAAATATTGACTGTTCAGTTTTTATTCTTCATTGCTGAAGAAGGAGTAGAGTTGAGAAGGGCAGGCATTAATGCTGAAGTTCCCTGTTTTATCCCATTTTACAATGCATGCAAAGATTATAGTGTCATTGCTCTCTACCCCCTAGTACAGGGCTTTCCAAAGTTTTCCCGCGGCAACACACCAACCGCTGTTGGTGTGTCGCCGCGGGAAAACCCGGAAGCGCTGCTGCCGCTTTCAGGTTTTTGCGTACCGCCGTTGGTGTGTTGCCGCGGGAAAACCTGGAAGCGCTGATGATGATCAGCGCTTCCGGGTTGTGTGGCGACACACCAGACTGTGTGTGGCGACACACTTTTGTGTCGCGACACACAGTTTGGAAAGCTCTGCCCTAGTATTTGTTTTTCTTATTGCTTGTTTAATGGACAGGTGAAGAATCTGTGGATCCGTATGACAAAAACACACAGATAAAACTGTTACCAGATGATAGATGATGCATATCTATACGGGGCAAGAAGAAAAAAACCTTTGCAAATTGCCATTGTGATCTCTTGTATTGTTTGGATCACCTTATCCTATGATATTGTTTGATCAAATCACCCTGGGGAGCTTCTGCGGGCAGCAAGGGGCGGAGTGGTTGACAACTCTCCTCCCTCGGCCAAGCCCGATCAGATGCACACACACACACACACACACACACACACACACACACACTCACAGGACAGACTGCCCTGGCAGGAGCTGGCCATGCTGGGAGGCTTCAGCGGGTGGCGAGGGACGGAGTGGTGTGGCTGAAGCCTCCCAGCACGGCCGGCTCCTGCCGAGGGCAGTCTGTCCGGTGAGTGTGTGAGTGTGTGTATGTGCATCTGATCGGGCTTGGCCAAGGGAGGAGAGTTGTCGGGACGCCGAGCAGGAGAAGCAGGAGCCGGCCACCCTGGGGAGCTTCAGCGGGCAGCAAGGGGCGGAGTGGTGTGGCTGAAGCAGCCGAGCGCAGCCGGCTCCTCCTGCTTCTCCTGCTCTGCGGCGGTGGCAGCAGCAGTGACTCTCCTCCCTCCCTCGGCCAAGCCCGAGGGGGATGGGGCAGTGGTGGGCCTCCATCCCCTCCATCCCCGCCCCTTGTTCCCCGGCCGATGATGGTGCTGTGTGCACAGTGTGTGTGCTCCGGCCTCCCCCAAATACACCAGCTCTGCCGCACCATTTACTGCTAGAAGGAAAAAAAACCTTTAAAAATCTGAAAAATAAAATAAAATCCAAGCCAATCACGCTGATGGGCATGGGGTTTGGAGGCGGGAGCCAATCGTGTGGGGCGGGGGCGGGGTTTGCAGGTGGGAGCCAATTGCATGGACTGGGGGGCGGGGTTTGGAGGCCGGCATGGTGGCATAAGACCCTGTCCCGTTTTGCCATCCCAAAAGTCCCGTTTTTGTCTGAAGGAAATATGGTCAGCCTAGCTATTGAACAAAGTCCAAACTGAATAAAATATGGCAGAAAATGCATGTCATGATGCCTCTACACCAGAAAAAAATATATTTCTCTTCCATAACATTTAGTCCATGGGGTGCAATGGTGGCCTCAGAGTTTTGGGGAACCTGCATGAGAATGTCTTTGGGGACCCCATAAGTGATTAAGGGTTTACCCATAAAAATGGTTGTTTATTCGTTCAGTCGCTTCCGACTCTTCGTGACCTCATGGACCAGCCCATGCCAGAGCTTCCTGTCGGCCGTCGCCACCCCCAGCTCCCCAGCTAGCATGCACTTACGTGCATGATGTCAAATGTCATCATACAAATATATGTCTGCTTGGCTAAGTGGAAAAAACCAGCAGACTTCTCTTTTATTTAGATGTTATTTAGGCCCAGTTTGGAGGCCTGCGCAAGTGTGGGACCCTGGTAATTGACAGATTTGGCCTCCTAAAGCCACCACTGCTGGGATGGCAACCAGAACTGTATGTGGTCCTTGGCCACAACAAACTGGGGAGCCTGTCCACTCCTCCGACTGATCAGCTGCCCATCAGGACACCACTTGCTTCCCCATTATTAAGGAACCAGGAATCTGCAGCAGGACCCCAAGCAGGAAGGAGAAAGGCACATTACTTCCTTCTTCCTTTCAGTGACTTGCTTTTCTACCTCATTTAAACACAAGGTATAAGAGATATATGACACTCTTATATTAAACACAACAGGTAATTTTGAATGTCTTCAAAACTCTGGGAGTACAATTTGGGGCACTGAACCCAACAAATCTCATTATAACAATGGCTGTTGTGGGTCTTCCGGGCTGTGTGGCCGTGTTCTGGAAGTTGTGGTTCCTAACGTTAGGAACCACAACTTCCAGAACACAGCCACACAGCCCGGAAGACCCACAACAGCCATTGAACTCCGGCCGTGAAAGCCTTCGACAACTCATTATAACACTTTGTAGCAGGGTTTCTCAACCAGGGTTCTGTGGAGCCCTAGGGTTCCACGAGATGTCACTAGAGGTTCCCTGGGAGATCACAATTTATTTAAAAAATTATTTTGAATTTGGGCAACTTCACATTAAAGAGGTAAGTTTCATTCTTTATTTTCAGTTTAAGAACACTATTAATGCATATATTTTATTTTTATTATTCAGATTTATCACCGCCCATCTCTACAGCAGTAGACTCTGGGCGGTTTACAATAATATTATAAAAATTAAAACCAATACATCTAAAATACAATATAATAATAAATAGAAAAATCCAGAAGATGGTGAGATCTTAAAAGGAGGATATTACTAAGCTAACCACCCCAGGAGGAACTATTACTTCCTTCATTCCAAGCAAGGCGGCAGAACCAGGTCTTTAAAGAATTCCTGAAGGCCAGGAACGAGGGCGCCCGCCTCACTTCTGGGGGAAAGATATTCCACAGGGCGGGTGCTATCGCAGAGAAGGCACGCCTCCTGGACCCCGCTAGATGGAGTTCTTTTATTGATGGGGTCCGAAGCATGCCCTCCCTGCATGACCGGGTGGGGCGGGTAGATGTGGTCGGGATGAGATGGTCCTTCAGGTACCCTGGTCCCATGCCATGTAGGGCTTTAAAGGTGATAACCAACACCTTGAATTGGACCCAGAAGCAAACTGGTACCCAATGTAGCTCACGGAGCAGTGGTGTTACATGTGCTGATCTTATAGCACCCGTGACTACCCGTGCAGCTGCATTCTGGACCAGCTGAAGCTTCCGGATACTCTTCAAGGGTAGCCCCATGTAGAGCGTGTTGCAATAATCTATATGGGAGATGACAAGGGCATGAGTGACTGTTCAGAGGGCATCCCGATCCAGGAAGGGGCGCAACTGGCGCACAACCCGAAGCTGTGATTGAACGGATATATCCAGGCCTACACATGAAACGAATATAATAATTTTGTAACTTCTGGCCTATACTTGAGCCTGAATGTGCAGGGGTTTCCCAAGGCTTGAAAAAATATTTCAAGGGTTCCTCCAGGGTCAAAAGGTTGAGAAAGGCTGCTTTGTAGCATAGAATTCCTTTTACATCTACTTCAACAAGTTAAGAATTGACTCTAAGGATACTCCATGGAGAGTACAAGTCTCTGCTAAATGTACATTACAGTATATAAATTGTAACCTTTCTATATTGTGTAGGCGGGCCTGTAAGCAAACTCACACATATTACCAACTGTGGTGGCAATGCCCAGTTAGTCAGTTCTTTTTGTCAAAAGTTTCCGAATTGGGAAAAATCACCAACAATCTTTTTTTTTTTTTTGCAGATATAATTTTTTATTATTACATTCAACATAAAACATAAACAAAACATATAACACATAACAATGATCATATATAACACATAACAATGGTTACATTTATGTATATATATTTACATTTGATTTTATATAATTATTTTTATTATATTTAATACAATGTATCCTTCTTTTTTTGTCTCTAATCTTTTCTCTCCTTTATCTTTCAATCTCTTCTAACCTATTCTCTCTCTATCTATTCCTTTCCCTTTCCTTTCCTTTTGATTCTTCCTTTAACTCCTTTTCTCTTTCCTCCATTCCCTTCTTCTTTTTTAACCCTCTCTCTCTCTCTCTCTAATCTCTTCTCTCACTTACCTTACTCACTCTTTCTAACCCTCCCATCTCTCTCTTTTTCTTTCCTTTATCTTCCATTTTTATTCTTCCTTTTATCCTTTCATCCATTCCTTTCTTCTTCTTCTTCTTCTTCTTCTTCTTCTTTTTTTTATTTTTATTTGACCTTCTCATTCTCTCTAATATCTTCTCTCATACTCCCTCTTTCTCTCTCTAACCTCTTCTCTCTCTTCTCTTCTGCTCTATCTTCTTTTCCTATCTTTCTTTCCCTTTTCACCCTTTCTATCCTCTTTTTCTTTCTAACCTAATCCTTTCTTTTTCTTCTTACTTTATATATATTTATCATTCTTTTTCTCCCTTTCCTTTCCTTACATTATATTATTTATTTATTTATATATTTGTATCAAATTCAATCTTAAGTTTAAATCTTTGTTTTATAATACATAATACATACATATACTCCATTAAAATTCTTCCAGTTTTTTTAACAAAAAAAAAATTCTTGTAAATACTTGATTTACATTTTTCTCTTCTTATACCTCTTTTTTTTCCCTTCGCCCCTTCTTTATTTGTACTATTATTATTATTATTATTATTATTATTATTATTATTTATTCTCTATTTAATGTTATATTCTTTTTGAATATATTTTATGAAGGGGTCCCATGTTTCATTGTACTTCCCCATTTCTTTTCCTTTTATTAAATTTGTTAATTTGTCTGTTTGCATTAAATCCATTACTTTTATAATCCATTCTTCTTTTGTTGGAATATTTTCTTGTTTCCAGTATTGGGCGTATTTTATCCTTGCAGCTGTACTTAGATACTGAAATAAAACCTTTTGTTTTTTATTTATATTGTCTTCAATTTTACCCAATAAATATAATTCTGGTCTCATTCTTATTTCTTTGTCGAATATTTTACATACATATTTATGTATTTTGACCCAATATTTTTTTGCTTTTTCACATAGCCACCATACATGGTAGAAAGAACCCCTTTTGTTTTTGCATTTCCAACATAAAATAGAGTTACTCATTTTTGATTTAAATAACACCTCAGGAGACATGTACCATCTAAAAATCATTTTATACATGTTTTCTCTTAAATCATTACTTAAAGTAAATTTTATATTTTTGACCCAGATTTCTTGCCAATCTTCATATGTAATTTCAATTCCTAAATTTTCCTCCCATTTTTTCATGTATTTTTTAATTTTTATGTCCTTGGTTTTCATTTCCAGTAATGTTTTATATATTTTAGAAATTAAATGTTCTTCCTCTTTTTCTAATATATTATCCCAATTATTTTCTTTTTTTGTAAAAAAAAACCAACAATCTTTCATGTGGTTTATTGGTCACATTTCTTAAGGCAACAAAACACTAGAAAGCTACAGTACATCATTCACTGGATCAGTAGTATTTAAAAATATGGAAATTCTGGTTAAACATTAATACTAAAAAATAAAAATTACTACTGCTATGAAGGATAAATGTATTCAAATCTGTTCACCATTTCTTAGCTATATTAATATTTTCCTAAACAGATTATTTTTGTACAAATGTCATTCTGGACAGAAGGTTTAACTTGCTGGTCTTTCTCCATAAGTCTCCTAAAGATCACATCTGTATTCATATATATGAATGCATACATATATGTGTACATGTGTGTATATATATTTTAAATATTTTCTATATTTTATATTTATATTTTTATGATGTACTTGTTTTTATGATTTTAATCTCTTGTTATTTTAATTGAATTGTAAACCGCCCAGAGTCGCTTGCGAAATGCGCAGTGCAGAAATGTGAGAAATAAAAAAATAAAATAAATATTTATTTATTTATTTATTTATTAGTTAGTTAGTTAAATATATATATGCTGTATGTTAGAGTATATATAAACATACATAAATATGCATACAAACACACACACAGTGACTTCACATGCAGCAAATCAAATTTGTGCAGCAGTTTCCATCATTTGCATAATCGCATCATTACACAAGTGATGTAAACTCCCACAATGCCGATTCTCTGATTCAGGACTTTCCTCAATAACAGACACTTCTTCCCACAAAGTGGGAAGTGTGTGTCTGTGTACTTTATCTCATTCTCTCTCTCTCTCTCAATCTCTCTCTCTCTCTCTCTCTCTCTCTCTCTCTCTCTCTCTCTCTCTCTCTCTCTCTCTCTCTCTCTCTCTCTCTCTCTTCCCACTTCCCACCGCTACTTTTTTTTTCTTTACTTTTCTTTTAGTCCTTGGTTTACAGTATTTTTCTTTTAATTCTTAATGTTTTAAATTGATATTTTTTTAAAATTAAAAAATGCTGGGAGGGAAGGAGGGGGATGTAAAATTGGGTGCATGTGTATAAAGAATGTGAGATGAACTCCTTTGGGCCAAAAAGGTTATTCACCCATGATTTAGTAAAACTAATGATATGTTATGATGTTTTTAATTTTCTTTCTTGCCTTCTGTATTGCTGTTGGTGTCATTGCATCTACAATGCGGTTATCCCTTGAAGTAGAAACAACAGATATTAATGTTTTCAAAGCTGACAGCCAAGATATCTCTTGCTTTTGCAATGCAAATAAGTTTGCATTGACTAGGCAGATATTCAACATCAGTGAATTATTTTTTATTTCAACCAGAACTGCTTGAATTTCATCAGATGGATTGAATGCTGGGTCTGGTTGCTATTTAGAAGAAAGATTAGGGATCATAACAAGGATCCCATTAATTCTTAACAGAATGAGGGTAAGATACAAGTGAATATCTATTCTACAAGTGAATCAGTAGTGGTTCTCGAAGCAGCTATTTTTATTTATTCTTTGCTCTGCGTCATCTCTTTGACCTTCTACAGATTCAGCTTTTACATCTGAATTTTTAAAAATATTTCATTTCAAAGCTCAAATGCACAATTCACTTAAACATCTACTCTTGTCATATATTTTAAAAAATGCACTTTAATATCAACATTAGGACAAGGCCTCCAGTACCCGTGAAGTTATTTTCATCTAACGGGCAAATATATGCTTATAACTGAACTTAGAACTGAAAAAAGCAAATTAATTGCATGGAATTAAATTTCAGATTTTTTTTAAAATGTAGGCAATAGAAAAAAATAGATGTTTAATTTGAAACTCTAAACTCAAAAAGGGAAATTGTTAATACTTTTTAAAGCCATTTATTGATTTTTGTTTCAATATATCTGCCCCTAGAACACACCGCGTCCTGCAGCCTCCTCATGAGGAGCAGACGGCCGGAGCACATGTGGGCAATCTCCTCTCCTTGTCCAGAGAGGTTCTGAAGAGCCGGTCTACTCACCGGCTTTCTCAGAGATATCTTCAGTCCGGCATTCCTCCCCCAGAAGCCCGAAAAATAGTTACAGGGTTGAGGAAAAGGAAGAATCCAGTTTAGTCCAGTAATGGGTCTATGAGTTGGTGTGTGTGTGTGTGTGTGTGTGTGTGTGTGTTATGTATAAATCACCACCAGAGAAACTTGATTTACATGATTAAGTTGGTTATTACTTTAAACATCTGAACAGTCAAATGGCAAAAATAGTGTTTTGTCTAAAATGTAATTATTACCATAAGGCTGTTTAATACATATCCATTTATTTTGCTGGTTTAGCCTTATCCTGTCATTCTACTCTATTAACTTTCATACCCTTTTTGCTGTCTTTTGGCTTTTAGACTATAATAGTGTCAGAGTTCATGTCTATGAATCCTGTCATTGGAATTCAGGCTAGAGATGTTTTGGGAACTGTTGGGAGGGGGACTGGCCGTTGAGTGTTATGTCTGTTAGTGGAGGCTGGAAATGGCTTCGTCAAGGTCACCCACCTGCGGGAGTGTGGAGCTGAGAACGTTTGCACAATGAGATCATCGGTTGGTAATTTGGCACGCAAGGGGGGAAGTTAAGATGGTACAGTTTGGCGGGAATCCGCATTCAGATATTTAGGAGTGCTTCAATTAACATGTATCCTGAATAAAGCTTAATCTGCATTCTAACGAACTGCATTGAGAAGTGTTTATTAGGTCATTGTTGTTGGGGTCATCACAGAAAGATCTGAATGCCAAATCTAGTCGCTTTATCCTGAGGTTACAATTGCTAAATACAATTAGTGCCTACCTGGTGAGAATCGACTCTCCCAAGTAACCCACAGATGAAGAATTCTTGCCGGTGGGAAATGACCAATGCCTGTCCTAAGATGCGCCGGTGGCCAGGCATTTGCAGATAGGCGCTCGGATCCTTTGGTGAGTGGAGACTGCCCTACAATGCAAGTTAAAGTAAAAGTTGAAACGTTGGATGGGAGGGATCAAAACAATTTAATGTCTATGCTGGACTCAGGGTGTTCAAAGTGTTTGATTCACCTTGCTATTGTGACTGGATTAAGACTGAAATTGCATAAGCTAAAGGTTCCCATTATATTTTGTCAATTGGATGGGTCAGACATGAAGGGGGGACCAGTGGAATATTATACTGAAGCCCTAAAAATGACTATTGGGACACACCAAGAGACTATACGGTTTATCGTGGCACCTATTGCCAGTCAGCCCATAGTGTTGGGGCTCAAATGGCTGAGGGAACGCAACCCTCAGATTGATTCGGTATCTGGGGAGATGGAATTTGCAGATGGTTCGTATCTGGGGATGGAACGGGACCATGTGGGACTGTGTGTGGAATTAGCAGGCTCAATGAAGGAAGTGGCACAAGCAGCCGTTGCTCCGGCTTCGTATGAGGAGGAGGGGGAAATTTTTGTAGAGACTGAGTCAGATCAAATGCCCCCTCATTGTAAAACAGATTGTTCCCTGCAATTGGAACCTGGAGCAGTTTTGCCTAAACCAAAGTTGTACTCAATGATTCATAAGGAATTGCAAGAATTGAGGAATTTTATTGATAAGAATTTAAAGCGAGGATTTATTGAGCCATCTACTTCTCCCATGGCTGCTCCAGTGTTGTTCAGGAAAAAGAAAGATGGATCGTTGAGACTTTGTACAGACTATCGGGGGTTGAATGCTATTTGTATTTCTAATCAGTACCCTTTGCCTTTGATGAAGGATATGTTAGCGCAACTGACAAAGGGAAAAATCTTCACTAAACTGGACTTGAGAGAAGCATATTTTAGAGTGTGCATAAAAGAGGGAGATGAATGGAAAACTGCTTTTAATTGCCAATTAGGTTGTTTTCAATATAAAGTCATGCTGTTCAGATTAGGGGGGGCTGGAGTCTTTATGAGCTAAATTAATGAGGTTCTGCATGAATTTTTATATCAAGGGGTATTGGTATATTTAGATGATATTTTGATCTATACAGAAACTATGGAAGAACATGTAAAATTGGTCAAGGCAGTGTTGAAAAAATTGTTGGAAGCCAAGTTGTATGTGAAATTGTCCAAATGTGAATTTCATAAAGAAAAACTGGATTTTTTGGGATACAGAATATCACATCAGGGCATTGAAATGGACCCTGCCAAAGTTAAAGATGTTTTGGCGTGGGAAACACCCAGAACAAAAAAGCAATTACAAGCTTTTTTAGGATTTGCCAATTTCTATAGACAATTTATTCCCGCATTTGCTAAAATAGTGTTACCATTGACAGATTTGTTAAAAACTAAAAAATCAACTGATGGTGTATTGGCAAATAAGCCCCAGTCAAAACTGAAATGGACACCCGCTTGCCAAAGTGCTTTTGAACAATTGAAACAGTTGTTCACAGCACAGCCTATTTTAAAACACCCTGATTCTGAACAACCATTTGTTATACAAACAGACGCATCAAATTCTGCCATTGGCTATATATTATTGCAAAAAGATAATAATAATCAATTGACCATGTGCTTACATCTCCCGTAAGTTTACTGAGTCTGAGCAATGCTGGCATGTTTGGGAGAAAGAAGCTTTTGCTCTACAGCATGCATTAGCTACGTGGCGACATCTGCTGGAGGGCTCTCCCCACCAGTTTGAAGTGTTTACTGATCATAAGAACTTGGAAGCTCTCAAAACTCCCAAGAAGTTAAATCCTAAACAAATTAGATGGGCCGAATTTTTCAGTAGGTTTAATTTCACATTGAAGTATTTGCCAGCAGGAAAAAACTTCTTGGCTGATGCATTATCTCGCTTGCCTCAGCATGATACTCAAATGGAGCATGTTGTGTCTACAGTAATGTCTCCACAACAGTTAGGTATACAAAACCATACTGAGGAAGGTTCTGATGCTCTGCCTTCGCCCTTACCAGTACAACTGGAAGGGAAAGTCGCTCTTACTAGACACCAAGCCAAACATCAACATACTCCATGTGAACCCTTTTTAGAAAAAGAAATCCGACAAGCTATGATAGAGGATGATTGGTGGAAATCACATAAACAATCTCTAATGGAAACCAATGGAGTATGGTGGAGTGGAGATAGATTGTATATTCCTGAATCTGTGAGGAAAGCTATTTTGCAACGTTGTCATGATACTAGAATTGCTGGACATTTTGGCTTTGTTAAAACGCTGCATTTAGTGAGAAAGCTCTGTTATAGACAATGACACGTACTGTCTTGGGATTTCTTACCTCCTTTCATGTTTTGTAACCCTCTGGAATAAACAAATTAAATACATAAATTAACTTTCCTTAGTAAATAATTTTAAATTATAATTTAATATTGCAGCAATGCTACACTAGCTCCAGAAAAGAGCAATGTCACAAATACTTGCACTTTGCTTTCATGATATGTTCTTGCCTGAGGCTTTGGCTAACTCCGAACAGCTGGCATTTAGCAGGTTAAACTGTTTGTGTTAGTAGAAAGATAAAAAACAAAATAAGGTGTAGAGGACTACAGATGTGCCCTTGAAGAAAATATGTGGCATCCATTAGGACAGGGTGTTTTCCAAAGTGCTGCCGCTGGCGACACACCAGCGGCAGCGGCGGCGCACGCACGCACGGCCACGGCGCGGGGGGGCATGCGGTGGCGCGCGTGCATGGCCACGGCGCGGGGGCGCGTGCGGTGGCGCGCGTGCATGGCCACGGCGCGGGGGCGCGTGCGGTGGCGCGCGTGCACGGCCACGGCGCGGGGGCGCGTGCGGCGGCGCGCGCGTGCATGGCGGCCGCCGTGCACGCACACGCCGCTGCTTCCAGATGGTGTGGCGACACACCACGCTGTGTGTGGCGACACACTTTTGTGTCGCCACACACAGTTTGGAAAGCTCTGCATTAGGATATCATGAACTTAGCCCAAAAAAACAGGAAGGTGTGAGAAAGAAACTCAAACTTGGCTCTCTGTGGTATAAGAGGGAGGAAAGGAGAAATGCTGTCAGGCTTTTACGATTCTGTTATTATAACTTATATCAATAAAGT
This sequence comes from Charina bottae, assembly GCA_023362775.1. NCBI lineage: Eukaryota > Metazoa > Chordata > Lepidosauria > Squamata > Charinaidae > Charina > Charina bottae. The sequence goes on from JALMGJ010000007.1 coordinate 33,111,221, forward strand.
ACAGTTTTAATATTTTTGTGGTATTTGTTTCCTGACCTGGTCTACTTCGAAGGGCTGACAAAGGGTTAAGATGCGGATGTTCCCTTTTACAGTACCTGGAGAGTGGAACTTCTTTGTTAAATGCATTATATTATATACAAAATTATGTGTTGTCTTTCACTGGACAAGGATGACAGACTCTGTTGTAAAGAACAAGATGTTGCATGCATTTACCACTAGAGGTACATTATTCTTTTTCCTGCTGACAAAGTGCAACTCCTATTCAACAGTATAAATGCTAGTAGGAAGTAAACGCAGTGAAACGCACAAAAGAACCATTCTGTAATTCTGCACTGCAATTAAAAGAAAAAGAAAACAGAAACATGAAGAGCAAAAGGGCAATCTGAAAACAATGTTCATAATTGGATTATTGCCAATGATACTACCAACCATTGACAAACACATTGACAAATACATAATAGGAGCATCCATGCCATTCTAAAGCTAATGGAGAAAAATGCCACTATTAATTATCAACAGAAGTGTGTCATTAATACTTTAATTACATATTTGGTGTAGTGGTTAAGGCACCAGGCTAGAAACTGGGAGATGGTGAGTTCTAGTCTTGCCTTAGGCACATAGCCAGCTGGGTGACCTTGGGCCAGTCACTCTCTCTCAGCCCTAAGAAGGAGGCAATGGCAAACCACTTCTGAAAAACCTTGCCAAGAAAACCGCAGGGACGTGTCCAGGCAGTCTCTGAGAATCAGAAAAGATTGAACCTGATTAAAAAAAATAACAAAAGTACGCATCAAAAGACTTGATGCATTCTTTTTTTTAAAAAAATACAATTTTGTACTATGAAAAAATGTAAATATTAACAGAGGGGAAACTGTATTGTAACAGGTAAGGTAATAATGATTGCACCTCCAAAGAACAAAAATGTATGAGAAAAGATACCTTTATCAGTAACTGGCCACTGTTCCACAGAAAGGAAAACCACATACCTCTTCTGCTCTAAGGTATGTATTAGCTATTCCATGAGTGATTCCCCTGATTAAATTTATATTCTGCCTTTTCTCTGAGAGCTCAAGGTGTCTTAGATGAGGACTTCCTGAATTTTATCATCACAAGAGACAAGTTGACTGAAGGAGCAACTGGTCCAGAGTTGCCCAGGAAGCTCTGTGATCAGGTTGGACTTGAATATGGATCTCCACACTAACACTACTACCCTGTAGAGAACATACCCAACTTAAAAGGCAAGCTATAGCGCATGTCTTCACTTAAGTATCATCACTGGGGGCAGGTCTAACGGGCGATGACCTTCCTTCTGAGGTCAAAAGACTAGCATGGCCCACACATTCCAGGTTAGTACATATTTGTCTAATGGGCTTGTAGACTGATTCCCCACCCCCACCATTCCACCATGCCATTGCAACCACTGGAAGAAATACTCTTTGAGATGAATGTAATTTGGGGACCAAATTTTACTTTCTTAGTTTTATTGATCAAGTACTGTGAGGATCAGTTATTAATAAGTAACTTTCCTTTAGCTTCAAGTAGTTACATTTCCTGTCACTTGAAGTGAGTACCCTTGAAGTGAATTTTATTATATGTCTTACAAATATAAACAGTTATTTCGTAATTTGTGCATGAACTTCCACTACCAGGGGTTCATTATAAAATCCATTTAAACCCCCTTCCCTCTAAGATCTGACAGGCCCTACCCGCTAGCCTTCCAAATAGCCTTAAAAACCTGTTTTTTCCCACAAGCACTGGGGTGTTGTGAGGCTCCAGCCCAGAAAAGTTCCTTGTGGACATGTGGGATGTGGAATGGTTGAGGGCACTGGGGATTTCTGTGTTGTTGGGGTTTTTTTTAATGTTTTTACTGTTTTTTAAAATTGTTTTAGTGTTGTTTGTAAGCCACCCAGGGTTATGTTGCGTAAGATGGGCAGCTACAGTATATAATTTTTTAAAATAAATGAATAAATAAATACAAGTTATATTAGTTGGTTGTCATGGGGCCAAACTAGGTTATACAAACTTAATACATCCAATCCCTTTATTGAAAAGCACCATCAGTTGCAGCTTGATCCATCAACCCTCTTAAAATGGACAGATGGGGACAGAGTGAGTGCAGAAAGAAAAATAGATCTGTAACTATTATAATTCATCTCCATTTAAGAGGTTTGTAAAATGCTATTTTTGAAGAGTTATTTCTTTGTTTCTTTGTTTCTTTGTTTCTTTGTTTCTTTGTTTCTTTGTTTATCTATCTATCTATCTATCTATCTATCTATCTATCTATCTATCAATAATAGCTTGTCTTTCCTTGCCTCTCCTTCTTAAAAACACATTTGGGTTTAGTCATGGAATCATGGGAGAGCCAGTTTGGTCTAGTGGTTAAGGCGCCAGGCTAGAAACCAGGAGACTGTGAGTTCTAGTCCCGCCTGAGGCATGAAAGCCGGCTGGATGACCTTGGGCCAGTCACTCTCTTTCAGCCCAACTCACCTCACAGGGTTGTTGTTGTGGGGAAAATAGGATGAAGAAGGAGTATTAGGTATGTTCCCTGCCTTGAGTTATTTATAAAAATAATAAAGGTGGGATAAAAAATCTAAAAAATAAAAATAAAATAAAACACATTTCTAGGACTGCCTAACTCCAGCATGATCGCTTACAATTTAAAAAGAAAGAAACATCACAGCATCAAGAAAGATGATAGTCATCTAGAGGGAACGATAAAAACCTTGTTTCCCATACAGCTCCCAGCCTAAAGGACTGCCAGCTACCTTAACCCAGGAAAATTCAGGTGTTCAAGCCTTGTTTAAAGGCACGCAGGGTAGGGGCCGTTCAAATCTCTGGGGAGATGCTGTTCCAGAAGGCAAGTGTCCTGCTAGATGACACTGTTTACTTGATGGGACCCCAAGCATGCCAATTCTGTCTGATCATACAGGTTAGGAAGAAAGCTTGGGAGACTGTCAGCCTTCCCAGGTATTGTATTGTATATACATTTATTTGCAACCATAGGTTTTAGCAAAATTCATATAAAATTACAACAATCCATATCAGTTAAATACATCCCCTCTAATATGTCTATGAAGGTTCTCAGTCATCCAGGTGGAACAGTCTGTGGCTTGAATCATGTCAACTGGATTTCTATTTTCTTAGTGGAAACGTTTCACTCCTTATCCAAGGAGCTTCTTCAGTCTGAGTAAAGTTAGTAAGGGAATCCTTAAATATGTTTCTAGGCTGGCTGTGTGACCTTGCACCTGGGGCTAGGTCACGGTTATTTTTGAGATGTTTGTTTCTAAGTCCCTTTATCATCTAAAGGAGGATCGTTAAGATTACCCTGCTGCTGTTGAGCTTGTGAAATGGTCTTAATCTTCCTAGGCACAGAAGACAAAGCAGGAAGGAAGATAGGGGAAAGGTTATGCCTGAGGCCCCCACCTCTATTCACCTCCATTCATGCCAACTTGGAAAATCCTTCCTTGAATAGAGGTGGGGGCCTCAGGCATAACCTTTCCCCTATCTTCCTTCCTGCTTTGTCTTCTGTGCCTAGGAAGATTAAGACCATTTCACAAGCTCAACAGCAGCAGGGTAATCTTAACGATCCTCCTTTAGATGATAAAGGGACTTAGAAACAAACATCTCAAAAATAACCATGACCTAGCCCCAGGTGCAAGGTCACACAGCCAGCCTAGAAACATATTTAAGGATTCCCTTACTAACTTTACTCAGACTGAAGAAGCTCCTTGGATAAGGAGTGAAACGTTTCCACTAAGAAAATAGAAATCCAGTTGACATGATTCAAGCCACAGAATCCCCTCTAATATGAACAGCACTATTTGTCAACATCTGCTTTCGTATCTTCCTTGCCAGGTAGACCAGACAGGAAACATGACCAGATGAGCTAATTCTATTTTATTGTAAGGCTACATTAACAGAATCTTGCAAGTCTGATAGTACAAATCTCCTGCCATCTCTTGTACAGCCTGATAAGTTAGGGAGATTCCTTTCTGAGTTTCTTTCTCTACCCATTATGCAGCTGCAGGCTATGCCCTCTCTTATCTGATCATTCCTTAGGCAGCATCTCTTCCTCCCCCCTTCCAAGGTCATTCCCACATACCATTACAGAGACAGAAGGCCCCTCAGATAACTAGGCCATAGGCCATATAGGCCATTATAGATGGTAACCAGCACCTTGAATTGTACCCAGAAACCTACTGGTAACCAATGCAGCTCACAGAGGTGTTGTATGAGCATAACAAGCCTGTTCATAACTGCTTATGCCATCACATTCTGAACCAATTGAAGCTTCTGAGTTGTCTTCAAAGGCAGCCCCATGTAGGCTGCATTGCAACTGTTGACACCCAAGGTGACCCAACATGAGTGACTGTAAGGAGGGCTTCCTGCTCTAGGAATGTGTGCAACTGACAGACAAGATGGATCTGTACAAAGGCCTTTCTGGCCACAGCTGCCAACTGCTCTTTGAGCAGGAGCTGAGAGTCCAGGAAGACTCCCAGATCATACACCAACCTGAGTGGGGAAGCACAACTCCATTCAGGACCAAAAGTGGAAAGCTGCAACCCAACCAGCTTCTCAGCAACATTTCATTAAAAAGTGAGTTGGAGACTGGACACAAATTGTGCAAAATGGTCAGGTCTAATGATGGCCTCTTGAGGAGGGGTCACATCACCACCTCCTTCAAGACCAGCAGAACTATCCCCTCGTTCATATTAATCTGCAAGGGATTTCTAAGAATTCAGACAGGACAAATTATACTTTATGTTCTTTATCATCAAAAGGGGCAATTACTTTCAAAAATGTAGAAGCCGCTCGCGCTGGGTTGATTTGCTGACAATTATAACTTCCGTTTTTCAGATACCTTAATAATATTAATCCTGCATTTCAGTTACTTTTCTATTATAGTATGTCAAAACATAATGGTTAATGCAATGACCTTGTTTGCATCTGGGAAAGAAGATTGGATATTGGAAGTAAGTACATGGAGGAACGTTTCACATATGCATTTTCTCCAGTTAATCACCATATTTATGATTCATTTGTTCTACCCAGTTTTGTCAGGCTGACTTATTTGCTCTTTGATATGACATTTGTCTTACTAGAACCTCAAACTCTACTAGAACCTCAAACTATAGCTCAGCAAACAGATTTACAGTCTCTGCCAGTAATCTCCCAGATATCTCAAATATAAAACTAGAGAAAGCCTTGGAAAGTTTTTTTAAAGGAAATATTGAGAAATTACCATTTATTAGAATTTTCTGAAGGAAACAATATTTATGTCTCTGTAATAAACAATGAGGAATCTGTATAATGACCAAGTAGCAATGGTAAGAACAGACCACGGAACAATGGACTGGTTTAAGATTGGGAAAGGAGTACGGCAGGGTTGTATACTCTCACCCTACCTATTCAACTTGTATGCAGAACACATCATGCGACGTGCTGGGCTTGAGGAATCCAAGGCTGGAGTTAAAATCGCTGGAAGAAATATTAACAATCTCAGATATGCAGATGATACCACTTTGATGGCTGAAAGCGAGGAGGAGCTGAGGAGGAGCTGAGGAGCCTTATGACGAAAGTGTAAGAAGAAAGTGCAAAAGCTGGGTTGCAGTTAAACCTCAAAAAAAACCAAGATTATGGCAACCAGCTTCATTGATAACTGGCAAATAGAGGGAGAAAACATGGAGGCAGTGACAGACTTTGTATTTCTAGGCGCAAAGATTACTGCAGACGCTGACTGCAGCCAGGAAATCAGAAGACGTCTACTTCTTGGGAGGAGAGCAATGACAAATCTCGATAAAATAGTTAAGAGCAGAGACATCACACTGACAACAAAGGTCCGCATAGTTAAAGCAATGGTATTCCTCGTAGTAACCTATGGCTGTGAGAGCTGGACCATAAGGAAGGCTGAGCGAAGGAAGATACAGTAGATGCTTTTGAACTGTGGTGTTGGAGGAAAATCCTGAGAGTGCCTTGGACTGCAAGAAGATCAAACCAGTCCATACTCCAGGAAATAAAGCCAGACTGCTCACTTGAGGGAATAATATTAAAGGCAAAACTGAAGTACTTTGGCACTTAATGAGAAGACAGGATACCCTGGAGAAGATGCTGATGCTAGGGAAAGTGGAAGGCAAAAGGAAGAGGGGCCGACCAAGGGCAAGATGGATGGATGATATTCTGGAGGTGACGAACTCGACCTTGGGGGAGCTGGGGGTGGCGACGGCCGACAGGAAGCTCTGGTGTGGGCTGGTCCATGAAGTCACGAAGAATCGGAAGCAACTGAACGAATAAACAACAAATGTCAGGGCACTGGCTGGGAATTGATTAATTATTTCTGATGCTCTAGCACGTTTTTCTTATTTTTTTTAAATAGAATTCTTTCATATACTTAAAAAAAATCAGTTTAAAACACACACAGAAACACACAACGTATGTGCATTTTCTAAATCTCCAGAACGAGATGACTCACTATATTGCAAATAAAGTACAATTTCCTTTAGTACAAAAATAATAAGTTTTCAATCCCTCAGAATCATTAACAGAACATCAGAGAACATAGAGTAAAATATACAACATAAGTCATTTAAAAAAAAATTACAAGTATCCTTTATGAGGTTCCCAAATGAGCAAATCATAACAATTTGTTATAACAACAAATTGAATTTGCCTACACCTTAGTGGCTGTTTTTGAAGATAGAGAAAAAAGTGAAGCCAAATAGGCATGAATTGCTCAACAGTAATCTGGACTTATGCTTACATTTATATAAGATAAAAATAACCATAACCGTAATTAATGATACAGATAGTCCTCATTTAGTGACTACCTCGTTTAGCAACTGTTCGCAGTTACAATGGTGATGAAAAAGTAATTTTCCAACCAATCCTCGCATTTACGACCTTTGCAGGTCTGTAAAGCAAAGGAAAGCTGAAGTAAGATCATAAGCACAGTTGCACTTTCACTTAGTGATCACTTCTTAGTGGTTGCTAAACGAGGACTATCTGTAACTCAATTTTCCTGGCTTTGCTAGATTAAATTATGTCTTATAGTTGGAAAGGCAACATTATCTTGATTGAGGCCAAAATGATTAGGTGTTAGAATCTGAATTCATCAGGAGCCCTTGTTAAATGTGGGGTCCTGAAAATAAGCAGAGTGTTAAAAGAATATCAGGTCATAAGTAGCAGAAGAAGTAGCATTAAGAAAAAGTTCATTATATAGTTTCAGAGGACAGGCTTAGCTCAGCTGTCTATGAATGCTAAGAGATATTCACTATATTTAAAGTAAAAGTAGATTTATTAAGAAATAAAAAGGTAAAGGTTCCCCCCGCACATTTGTGCAGTCGTGTCCGGCTCTAGGGGCCGGTGCTCATCTCCGTTTGTTAGCCGAAGAGCCAGCGTTGTCTGAAGACGCTTCCGCGGTCATGTGGCCAGCATGACGCGCGCGGAACACTGTTACCTTCCCACCGAAGTGGTACCTATTAATCTACTTGCATTTGCATGCTTTCGAATTGCTAGGTTGGCAAGAGCTGGAGCTAGTGCAGGAGCTCACTCTGCACGCAGGGCTAGGGATTTGAACCTCCGAACTTGCGATCGACAAGCCTGGCGTCTTACCCGCTGAGCCACCACGCCCCCCCTTATTAAGAAATACATAGGATAGAAAATTTCTGTAGAAACTCTGTAGATTTCTACAGAAACTACATTATGGGGAGAGAGGGAGAGAGAGAAAAACAGTAAGTTCCTTATGTCTCTTAAACACAGACTCATCAATTATTTATTATTTATTTATTTATTTATTCGATTTCTTGAATTATCAATAAGCCAGGTGAGAAACAGACAGAGAGGTAACCTGTGAAGACTGTCTTCTTATCTCCTCCCACCCCCCGCCCCCGCCCCCCAATTTACCCTAATGGTCCAAATAGGCTCATAGGTGCAAAAAGATGATACAATCTCCAACCACAGCATCACATTTCTTTTATTAGTTCAGCAATCTGATACTGAAGTTGCCCTTTACCTTTCATTTACTGAAGAATAGTAAACGTTCAGGCTGCACAGTTTTGACTTTGAAAAATCGTAGTATTTTTAATGGCAGATTTTTGCCAATGGTTCTCTTTGCAAGGATTTTGTCTGTTTGTTCTATGCAGAGAGCAGAAGGGCATAAAACAGCAACAGATGGCAGGTATCAATCTGGAAAATGAGCTGCTGAAGGCTGCTGAAGTAGCAATGTTTATTAGCTCCTAATACAGTACTTGAGAAGACATGAAACCAGAATTGTTGATATCTCTTTTAGGTGGCCAGCTACTGACAGTGAGCAGAGTTTTTTTTAATGAGAAGGCTTTCCTTAATGTCACCCATGCCATCTAGCTTCAATATATGATAGCTAGCATTGCCTAAGAGGGATAAAACACATTGGAGTGGTTTAAGCTGGCATTGTAAATGCTGGTGGGACATGTTCTATCTCCTTTTCATAATGCAGGGAATCCATTTAAGATTCTTTTTAAGCATCTTTCCTTTAGCATTCCTAGTTCCAAAAGTAAGCTAAAAAACATTCTCTTACAAAATGATACAAATTTTTTTTTTTTAATCTGTTCAATCGTGTCTGATTTTTGGAGACTGCCTGGACAAGTCCCTGCAGTTTTCTTGGCAAGGTTCTTCGGAAGTGGTTTGCCATTGCCTCCTTCCTAGGACTGAGATAGTGACTGTCCCAAGGTCACCCAGCTGGCTTTGTGTCCAAGGTGTAGGCTGACCATAGGTACCGTTTTAAATGGGACAGTACCGTTTTTTTCACATTTCCCGACCGTCCCGTCGTTTTAATATAAATGTCAATTTTGTCCCGTTTTTTTAAAAAACGTTACTTAAAAATTTGAAAGTCATAGAATGTGAGAAGTTTTATGATAAGGTATTGAATGACCGAATTTGCTGTGTAAGATTACTTCATCGGAGAAATATTTATGGTAAGATCGTGGTGAAATACAGTCCCCCTCTACGTCTACCTAAATTTTTGTATGAGTTCTGTCACTGAAGAATAATTGTTAGCTCAATATGTTCATGTAATAAAACTTTTTCATTTTAATGAAAACAAAAATATTTTTATATATACAGTAATCTGTTTAAGGACCAGCAAATGGATCTTAAAAACTCTTTCAAACTTATCGTCTTACTTTTTCATGAATACAGAATATTACATAAGTTTAACCCCATCCCATTTTTGCCATCCCAATGTCCTGTTTTTGCCTCGAACTCAGGTCTCCCAGTTTCTAGCCTGGTGCCTTAACCACTACACCAAACTGGCTCTGAAACCAATGCATAGCTGAAACCAATGCATTTTTTAAAAAAAAAAAAAAAGTCAAGATTGCAAGTAAGTTAAAAACTTGTTCAAAGTGTTTCTGACATGAAGATGTCTATCACCTTTCCAAGATAGACAGATAATAGGTATTAGGCTATAATATTAAAAAGCGTACTAGACAATATGTTCTAAAGAAATAATACGGTCACAGCTGCCATCTTGGCTTTTTTATCCTCCCCCTCCCCCCATGGAAGCTTCTAATGCAGAGGGAATTACCCATAACAGGGTTGGCATGCTGTGGGTCATACTGTATCTATTAAACAGCACCATCTTGTGGAACCAAGGAAGGATGCCTTCTCTGGCACAGGGGCTGCCCCGTAGAACAGCATCCCCACCCCCACTCCGATATCAAATGGCCCTCACTCTTCTGGCCTTTAGGAAGGCCCTGAAGACCTGGCCCTTCCCTTGGGCACACACTGCTGGTGAGCCATCAGTATGTGTTAATACGTGTTTTGTGAATTATCATGTCCAGTGCTTTAGGTATTGTATGTGTTTCTGCTGATTTGTGGGATTAATATAAATTAATGAAATATTTTGTTGTTGTTTTTAATGTTGTTAGCTGCCCAGAATCACTTGACAAGTGGGCAACCAAATATATTGAATACATATAAGCAATTTATAAAATATATAATTTTGCCTGTTGCTGCTCCAACTGACATCGATAGCACATCTTCAGCGTGGCCTTCAGTTGTGGGTAACATTATCTACTGGTAGGATAATATGTCACTCTATTATGCCGGCTGCCTGGTAGTTAATTATAATCTTGGAATTATTCTTCTACCTAAATTATCCTTTTTAAATCTTTATCGTTGCAGTAACATTTAAATGAGACTACTACCAAAAGCAAAGTGTTTGACAAAAACATCCAGTGCCGTTTTTAAGGAGACCAAAAAAAAAAAAAGAGCTTGGTTTCAATTCATACAAAAAGGCAATAAACTAACATTGATGTTTCAAAAGATTTTACGAGTGTGAGGAAATGTGAGGCTGATGATGACTGAGCGAGCAAATAAGAAAGGTTCCTTTCCCTCATTAAATTAAAATACATTATCTTCTCTTCATTGCCTTGATGCACCTGACAGCTAGAACTGGCACCTGTTCAGGGAGCTTTTCAGTTGTTGTTGTTGTTGTTGTCGTTGTCGTTGTTGTTCATGCTACAGAAATGAGCATCCTTTCCTACCTCTCCCCCAGTCTTATATCACACATTGAGAGTAATTTGAGGTGAAAGGAATGCAATCTGCAGTATTCTGTGTAATACTTTCAGGCAAGTCATTTAACTGATGACTTTTGTTTCAAGCACAAAAGTCTGAACTCATAATGTGCATATGCAGCTGAAGTTCTTTCTCTTGATTCCAAGTAATGAGATCCCAACAGTCAATTCTAATGTAGCAGATTTGTGAATTTTTCTTTTACAAAATTTCTAGGATGAACGCTATGGAGGTGGGGAGAACCCACTGTGCTGCAGCTAGGAGAATACTGACATACATATAAAGACTTCTGACTTCTGCCAAACTGAAGGCATCCATCAATCATACCCAATTGGTTTTGCACAACCAATGCCTCAAACCCCAAAATTGTCAAGCAGATGAATCAACTGAGCTGTGAGTCACTTCTTATCATGCCAAGTTTAGGGTTTTATGACAGTGCATTAATTATCTGTTCAGAAGACAAAGTAAAATGAAGGATGGTTGTTGTGGGTTTTCCGGGCTGTGTGGCCGTGTTCTGGCAGTTTTTGTTCCTAACGTTTCACCAGTAGCTGTGGCTGGAATCCTCAGAGGACAGGAGCACAGCTAGAAGATTCTGTCTGTGCCCAAGTGGAGGGTGTGTGTTCCTGCTGCTGTTTATAGCTGCTGAGAATGAAGGAGGTCATATACTTTTACAGGAGATTAGATGATGGAAAACAGAAAAATAGATTCCAGCCAGATCTGTGTGATAAAATCCAGCTTCTCTGACTTCTGGTAGGAAAGGCAATGTTTTGAAGAGTTTGTGACACGGTGGCAATGTGAGGAAGTGCCATTTTACACTATGAGAGCTATACATATAGTATTCCCTGATGTTTATACACACAGAGATTTGATACATTTAATCCCTAAACAAAGTTCATATAATATTCTATGCCAAAACTAAAGAGATTATATTATGAGTTTAGTGCATTGTATGGACCAGCCTCTGAAAGGTCAGATACATAATCATATTTTTAAAAATTGACCCAAAATATCATAATACGATTTCTTAATAATTTCTCCCATTTTTTTTAGAAATGACATTGTTAAACAAAATAAAACCATATATAAATAAATGCATGGATGTGATAGCTTGGGAGCAAGTATCGGTATCTTAAAAAAAAAGAGGAAAAAAAGATTGTGCAAACTATAGACTAGTCAGTCAGACACTGACATCTGGGATCATTCCAGAGCAATCATGAACAGATTGATCTGTAAGCAGCTTGAAAACAGCACAGCAATTGCAAAACACGGAATAATTAATTGAAGTTATGAGAAGATAGATTTTGATTGAACATTAGAAAAAACTCGCTAACACTGAGAGCAGTTCCATGGGGACAAATGACAACGTGTGTTAAACAATGTCTACATATAAACGCTGTGACTTCATCAGAAGTTGGAAAGCAAGTATGTAATGGTGGCATTTGCCTGATGACATCAGCGTGTGCATGTTGTCATTTTGGCATGACTGTGATTTGCTGAAGACACTGCTGAGACGTTCAACAGTGGAGCCAGTTACCCAGAAATGTGGTAGACTCCTATATCGTGTGAGTTCATGGAGAGACCTGGCAGCCATCTGTTGGGAATACTTTAATTTAGATTCCAGTACTGGGCACAGGTTTGGCCTACATAACCTATTCCAATTCCATTCTTCCTCTTTTTCTGGTGCGTTCAAGTCAGTGTTGACTCTTGACAACTGCATGAACTAGTCCCTGTAGTTTTCTTGGCAACATTTTCAGACATGATTTTCCATTGCCTGCTTCCTAGGGCTGAGAGAGAGTGGCTGGCCTAAGATCACCCAGCTGGCTTCGTACCTAAGGCAGGACTAGAACTCACAGTCTCCTGGTTTCTAGCCTAGTGCCTTTAACCACTACACCAAACTGGCACTCCCATAGTTCCATGACTAAGCCCAAATGCGTTTTTTAAAAACGAGAGGCCAGGAAAGACAAGCTATGATTGCAAGTGAACAATAATTGTCATATAACTTAGGAGAGGGGACAGATATTTTCAGTAACTGAAAAAGGGACAGGTTTGGCTCCAATCTGCATGCCTGGTGGAAGAAGCCTAGGGGATTGTTAGATAATAATATGCCTAATCATCTTTGACGCAGTCAGCCTATCAACACATTTCTGACCACAGCAGAGCCTAAACAAAAGCCTCTATCTTCCATATTGGGTGATATTCTCAAAGAGCAACAGGAAGATAGAAGACAAACTGCATGGGGCTCAGGATTTTGCATCAGCCAAAGCAATACGAATCAGGATGGCTTAATCTTTTATTTCCTCTCCGTAATGAGTCTGTCCACATGAATATTTTCCTCTTCCTTCTCCATTGCTATCTGCCACTTCAAGAAAGCATGTGTATGCGTGCGCGCACACATACCACACAGACAGACAACCTGCCTTGATTTAGAAAAGTTCTTTCCCCCGCTCTCCAGATGATCATTGCCCTGAAACAAGGGTATCACTTTCATTTGTTGCTGTCAATCTAATAAACCAACTACCCTTAAATTTGCCTTAGCCTCCTGTCACTTTTGTTTTAGGGTCATTTTACTCATGGCTATTTACCCACTAGGCCTGTACCTGCTACTCTGCAAAACAAAAGCCTCCTCTAACGTGATGCTCTTCAGTGTGCGAGGATTTAACTGCAGAATTCCCAGGCAACACATCTGAAGGGCATCAGTTGCAGAAGGCTTGTCCTATACTCAGAGTACATGAAAGGACATACAGGATACTTTCAGACTTGCAAGATTATGTTAATGTAACCTTACAATAAAGATAGAGCTAGTAGTCCTGGGTGTGCTTCTTGTCTGGACTACCTCACAAGGGTGACATCAATCTTGCAAGTCTCAAAGTACCCCTCCTGTCCCTCATGTTTACTCCCCCAAAACTAGGGAGGGTTCCTCCTGAGAAGCTTTTGCCACCTCTCGTCCTTTGGACTCAAATTTCATTTATTAGACCATTGTCTAGGCTGCAGCTCTTCCTCCTGTCTCCCAAGATCATTCCCACGTACCATTACACACTGTGAACTGCAGGGGTGCCTGCAGCATATGGTCAAAAAAATCAGAAGGGCAGCCACAACAGTATGATCACAACTCTGCTTATGCAACACACATAAAAAGTGGGCGGAGCTTTGATCACACCATTGTGGGCGCCATCTTGACTTTTTTTATCACACCTTGTGGACACTCCTAGTAACCTGTGATGCCATCCAAAATGGTTGTTTGTCCCTCTGGTGGCACAAGTGAGCAAATGCAGCTGGAAACATTGATCTGCATTCTTCTGACTGTCTGCAGTTCATGCAATATTTTCAGAGGGCATAGTGGCCTAGACAAAGCAGGTTGTGTTTGTTTCCCACTCCGCTCCTGTAGGAAGACCAGCATTGTGCCAACTACTGGCTGCTGCTTCAGGTTTTTTAGTGAGTGTCTCAAAAAAGGAAAGGAAAGGAAAGGAGAGGAGAGGAGAGGAGAGGAGAGGAGAGGAGAGGAGAGGAGAGGAGAGGAGAGGAGAGGAGAGGAGGAAAGGAAAGGGGTTTCTAGAGATGTTTTTCTAAACTGATTCATCAGTGTTGTGGTAAGATGATAATGACAATGATGATATTTAGGTTTGTCTTTTGTACATTTATTATTGATTTATACTTCAGTTTATATAGCCACCCCCTTGGCATACAATTCAGGGTGGCATACATTATCATTACATCCATATAAAAATGTCACAATGGACAAGTAATAGAAACAAAACAGGAAAGCATAAGACAGAAAGTGCCAAGAAAAATTCAGCCCGAAGGATCATACCATTCCCTGACCCAGTGCCTGGGGATAAGAGCTAGGTCTTTATTGCCCTTTGAAAAGTAGGCAGGATCAGAGCCAACCAAATCTCAGGGGCATGCACTTCCAAAGGCAGGCGGGGGGGGGGGGGGACATAGAAGGCATGTCTCCTGATTTTTAGTTGTAGGCAAAGATCAAAAAGGTAATATGATTTGGCTGCATAAATAATGGTATGTGGGTATGACCTTGGGAGACAGGAGGGAGAACCGCAGACTGGACAACCAGCATGTAAAATATGTCTCAGCCCACAGAAGGAGGGATGGCATGGGAAACATTTCGGAAGGGACCCTCCCTAGTTTTCTGGACAATAAACATACAAATGGAGTATGAGGGTCTGTGATGTGGAAAGGAGAGCACTATTTAACTGTTTATTTGTGTGATTTATAGCCCACCATTTGTTTATAAAGTACTAGCCTTTACTTACTTTTGGTGGAGAAGGGTCACTGTCATAGTCTTGTCCTAGTTTTTTTAAGGGACTTTCTTGGGGGGGGGAAGCTTTGGGGCTATTATTCTCAACTTGCTCAGCTATCAGGAAGAGTGACCTATAGAGGGAGAACAAGGTGTTCCATGGATGGGCAGTTCTGGAATCAAAATCTAAGCTTCATTAGGATCTACCCACTGGTCTAAATGAAATGAAGTGAGATCAGCTCTGATTAGCAAAGATCATAGATTGACTATCCCTGAATAATGTCCTCTTGAAGGTTTTTAATTGGTCGGGAAGCACTTAGAAATATTCACACAGAAATAAAATAATCTCTCTCCCCAAGGAAACACACAAAGATGGGTTCAATGGCTATATCTGTATAGACAATATTTCATAGAATTAAACAAAACCACCCTTCCCTAAGCTACGCCCAATCGGGCAAGGAATTCAGGGAATTTAACCTATTTGGAATGGCTAAGGTTGAGGATAACTGAGCAAAACTCCATGATTTAATATTATTCCGTAGTTTTAAGGTGTCCTGATGTGTTGTAAAGTGGCATTGGGCATTTTGTAAATAGAAATTTCTGATAAATTATTTTTAACAAATAAGTAACATTGGCAAATTTGTGTCTGTTGAAATAATGCAAATGCCAGGAATAGAGAAGCCCCTTGTCTTCCAGCTCTCATTTCCACATACTTCCTCCCATGGGGAGAAGATGGCAATGACCATTGCATAGCAAGGAGGCAAAGGCCGCAGGTTGGTTGAACCAAGGTTCTGAACCTGAGAATGCCATAAGCTAATTAATGTTCTAGCTTACTTGATTTATAACAGCTCAGAAAGTTCCTGTGAATCAACTGATTCCACTTATTTGGAAAGTGTTTGGTTTGAAGTAGTTTTAGAAACTCTTTTCCTCTGAACACCGGTCAGAGTTAATGAGGCCTCATCTTTAAGCTTGATAGTGAAGTTTTTCTTGGTCCAGACAAAGGCCAATCCTGCCAGGGAGGATGGTTGGCCTTAGAATAAAATGTTGAGCTCCACCAAATAGAGAATCTGGCCAAACTTCTTTGGATTCTACCCCACTAGAGCCATCCCACCACAATCAGGCAACCTGACAAGTGGGGCTGACAGGAATTGAGGACAAGCCTCTGGGCTCCCATGGCAGGCAATCGAGGAATGGATAAGATCTTTAACTTCTCCTTTTCTTTTTGGGAATAAGTGAATGACATTTTGTTTATTTTGAACACAGTGAGTATTACTCTCTAATTTCAAATCCAAACTATAATGCTAAGGTTTTTGTCGGAGAGCCCTTACTCTGCAGGCTCCTTAAAACACCCCATCATCACCACCATTAGTTTCCCCTTTTTTTCCATGCAGAGAAAGAGAAGTATTAGAAAATTATTAGAAATAACAGAGGAATAACATTTAAAGTCATTAGATGTCTGTTGGGTTCTCTAACCTCAGCCTCACATCCATTCTGGTACATATTTATATTTGGCTGGGCCAGGAAACCCGTAGTATTAACAAGGGAGTGAGATTATAGATCAGTAGCAGAATACATACTTAGCAGGCAAGATGGTCCAATGATCAGTGTACGGAATTGCCTGTTGGAATAATCTGGTAGTAGGAGGTAGAAAAGGTAGAAAAAGTAGGAGGTAGTCATTGTTAAAGTCTGTAGATAGTTGTTGCAAATCAGAGTAGATGGTCCTGGATTAGATGGATAAACGTCTTAATCCTAATCCTAATCTTATAGAGAGAGAATTCTGCCTGGTTTCTAATATTAGTATGGAATAATGAGTGCCAAAACTCATGTCTGCATTTTTATTTTGACTATTTTTAATAGAAAGGAAATTGATTTTAAATTTCTTGTTGACGTTGGTGAAATTCTCAGGGAGGGATGTGTGCTCCTGGCATATGTAACAGTTACAGGGGAATAAAGTTACATCTTTTGGTTTACAATCATCTCTCCAGTGGGCTCCATGGATCAAATTGGTCAGTCTGCAAAAGCTGTTTTGTGTCATCCCCGTACAAGCCCTGCCTCACACACATCCCAAAGGAGCTTGTGGCATGACGTTGCTTCTGTCATATTGACCAAAAGCAGCAGGACCTTACCAACGCCCATGGATGAGCTTGAGCAAAGGAAGCAGGGGAAGTTAGGGAGGCTGCAGAGTGATGGAGGGAGGGGTAATTAAAAGATACCACATCTGCTGCCACCTCCAACAATGAAATAAGCTAAACAAAACCACTCCCCAAAATTCTAAAACATTCTGAGAAAGGATTAGAAAAATGGAAGCCTCTACTGCAGAGGAAGAGAAATTCTGGGAAATTGAAAGACGGATTGTTAGCACAAGATTACCAGGAAAGGTGTTGTGCCAAATGCTTAATAGACAAGGTGAGTTGGGGAACAATCTTATCTGAAAACCTATTAGATGAAAAAGCTTCAGGTGAAGTGAGCTAAGATATCAGCCTTGTTCTATTTAACTTTCTTTTGCAGGTTGAAATGAGGCATAAATAGTTCATAAATATAGCAGTGAAAATCATCATTCTGTCTGTCTATCCGTTCAGTCGTGTCCGACTCTCGGTCACTTTGTGGATCAGCGCTTTCCATGCCTTTCTATCTCTTACAACTTCCTTTAGTTCCATCAAAGTCATTCCAGTGTCCCTTCTGATGGTGTCAAGCCAGTGAGTCCTAGGGCAGCCCCTTCTTCTTTTACCACTGATCAGTCCCAGCATAATTGTCTTTTCGAGTGAGTCGGCTCACATAACATGACCAAAGTATGACAGTTTTTGTTTGGTGAACTTGGCTTCCAGGGATATTTTTGGTTTGACTCTGTCTAGGACTTCCTTGTTGGTAATCTTTGCTGTCCATGAGATGCGTAGTAGTCATCTCCAGCACCACAATTCGAATGCATCTATCTTTATCCTATCTGCCTTCCTCAAAGTCCAAGTCTCACAACCATACGTAGCTATTGGAAATACGATCATATTAACTAGTCTGCATTTGGTTGGGAGGCTGATATCTTTATTCTTCCAGATGTTATTTATGCTGGTCATTGCTGTTCTTCCAAGCACTATACGTCTTCTAATCTCCGGGCTGCAGTCACCCTTTTGATCAATTTTAGAGCCAAGGAAGTTAAACTCCTTCACTGCTTCAATTTTTTCTTGAATGTATAGAATATAAAACAAAATCAAATGGTCTGGGAAAAGTTATACCTATATCAAAATGCGACAATAGTCCAACTCTTATTTGCTGGCTAGCTTGCTTCTTGGAAAGCTACCAAATATCAGATAAGTGGGGACTTCCAAACAGGATGCTCTTAGCCCTTTCAGTCAAAAGCACTATGTCATCTTTCAGTCAGTAAGCTTATCCACACTGCCTGGTTGCCCTATCACCAGAATGGCCATTTCAACCATTTCTGGAGAGCAGAAACAGATGGCAACACCATTTATTAATCCACTGCCTGCCAACAAAGCAACCTCACGGCACATTTTTCTGCTCGACTTCCAAGGTACAATTTTCCATCTTATGTTGCCTCAAGGCTCCTGTCCATTTCAGATATATTTCAGATATAGAACTTCAGTTTGTTTCAGCTTAACTTCAGCAACTAATTTGTTAGTTCACAGAAGCAGGAAAGCCCTTTCAATTGAGTCAGTACTGACTATAGACTCTAATGCCTTTTAGAGCTACCTTTAGCATGAGTACCAAAATAGCAGAGTGGCTATAACTCTTGCTTCGTAAATAGAAAGTTGCTGATTTGAAACCTGGAAGAAACTTTTTTTAAATTACTTTTTTCTTCCCCCGAACTTCCTACTTTTCCCTGTGCACTTTTTTAATTAAAAAAAAAAGTCCCGTGGTAAACCATTTCACTATTTTCCAGGCATCAGAAATAGAGGGGATTCACCTTCAGTTCCCAAATAACCCAAATAACCTATTTATTCTCCGAGGTATTTTTAATAATATTTCAAGTGCTAACTATTTGTTCTGCTTTTAGTCTCTATTAATTGAATATTTTATAAGTTATTTTATTTTGTATATATTCTTACAATATTTTAAAGAATGCCTGTATCAACTGATTGAAGCTATTGTTTTGTTTCCATTTTATTGTAACTCAATTTTGTGAAACTTTAATCAGAAGCTAAGTAAAATGTTTTAAATAAAAAAATATACAACTCCTCTTTATGAAAAGGCAACTTCAGTGAAATAGAGAAATACTCAAAAGAATAATACTTTCTGCATAATACAGATAATATTATGACAAAAATTATTCCTCCAAACCTCTGCTTATGATAAATTTATGATCACTTGTTTTATGAAGCCAACTGTCCTTTTAAAACAATTGAGAATCAGAATCTGATTCTAGCTGTTAACTTGAATAGATTCCATTTGAAATAATTCATTTGATTCAATAAAAGGTTATACTGTATATGTATGTGCAAAGTTCTATTCAATCACCACGTCAATTGGAAGGCATCTAATTTGATGCATCATATCAATCTGGTGATTTGATTTGAACATTCAGTTTGAAAGGGTGATTTGACTGAACTGCCTTCAGATCAAAGCGTTATGCATTCCTGGTTTCTAGAGTTTAGGTTCTCAAAATCAAATAAGTTAATTAGCATATTATACAAATTGCTTGATAATTATGCAATTCAAGCATATTCATTAGGGTATGTTTTGTTTTTTACCAATCACTTTACATCTACCACTGGCACAGTCTAAAAAATGGAAAGAAACATTAGGGAGAGAACTCCATGCTAGGAGCACCATGTCATGGTCTCCATTTCTTTTTCAACTCCAGGAGCACAAGAAAGCATGCTGGGCAGAGAACTGTCTGAGTGCTGTGTCCTATGGTGATTCAGTGGTTCCACCACATATACCCAAAGAAAAAAATCCTAAAGGGAGTGCCTAAATACTAGCAAAATTCTCGCTTTTAGCTTGTAACATTCAGTCTTGATTAGACAAAAATACAGTGGCCTATAACCTTTTGGGGAGTTTCAAAATATTCACAAGCCATGAGCATTTTGGATTTTTCTCTAAGTGACCCAAGTTTGTATTTTTAAGTTCCACTATTAATATTGCAACTCAGAACTGAAAGCTGGATCCAGATCTAGTCATGGGAGAGGGAGAGGGAGAGGGAGAGGGAGAGGGAGAGGGAGAGATCCATTGAAATATATTTTAGTGGATCTGCTCTAGGCATGACTGGGGATCTTCCAGATGAAATCATTAAGGTACTATTTCCTGACAGAAAAATATGCTGCCATAAACTGTAGTATCAATCTCTGTTTTGCTATAGTAATGGTGCTGGCCAAGAGTGCTGCCCTTACACAATGTTGCTGGCCTCGTTGAGGGAAGAAATTGATGAATTGCCCTTTCTTTCTCCTCCCATCGCTGGCAGGAAAACAACCACCAGTCACTCTATCTAAGTTGCAATGAGGTGGGGTGAGGTAAATGTCAGTGGGTGTTTAAAACGGTAGGTTTATCCATCTATCGAACTGCAGGCCCAGGGGAGTAGGCAGGATGAAAGAGGATGGAATGTACCTGATGATGATGCTCAGCATAGCCTCTAAACTCAGCTGGGCTGAATATGGGTCAAAATATCCCAGCTGATTAAGGTTATAAGCACAGGAGAGGAGTATGGGATATAATAGCAGGCCATAACAACAGCACGCTCCATCCCTGAATATTGTGGCATGAGAATGTCAGTGCTGGCAGCAAGTGACCGAGGAATCCAATTCTGACCTCTTGGCTGGCAGCACCAAAGCTTGAATGAAGTGGGCAAAATGGTGTCATCCCCACAAATAATAAAAAACAGTACAAAGTTATTGGCCACAGAAGTTGCAGGGGAAGAGAGAGAGAGAATCTGCATTGACAGCTCAGGAAATACAATGGCTTAAATACTCCCTATTACTAAATTGTAATTCTGATTGGGATTTTGCACCCTATATTCCCATGACTGTTGTTCAGTAAAGAAAAATAAAGGTACAAATCCAATTATGAGATTTACATCACATTTAACTTTTCTGCCTTGATTTATGTTACCTGTACTAGGATTTGAATTACTTGGCATGCTTTCCTCCTTGGAAGCCTTGAAACAGGTGCTTTCTGAAGTGCTCCACATTCTCAATTAGGTGTACTCAGCCCCACCAGCACATCCCATGATATCTTAAGGCAGGGGTGGGCAACGTCAGGCCTGCGGGATGTATAAGGCCCGCGGGGCTCCCGCCTAAGGCCCACGGGGCTCCCGCCCACAAACCTCGCCCCTTCAACGTGATTGGCTCCCGCCCGCAAACCCCGCCCCCTAGTGCTTGTGATTGGCTCCTGCCCACAAACTCAGGCCCCTGGTCCGCGGAAATCCCAGAAACCCTGCCCCCCACCCACCCCCGTCCCCAGTTATAAATATCCAAATGGCCCTTGGCAGAAAAAGGTTCCCCACCCCTGTCTTAAGGCAAGCCACATGAATATGAAGCTGACAGTCTTGTAGGAACAGATACTTCCTTCTTGCCAAGGAGCAGCCGTAGGAAGTGTACCCGAGAGTCAAAATATTATTTTTTATAATAATTTTATTAAACATTACAATTAAAAAGATAAAAACTAATACAAACTAAAAAAGAAAAGAATAAAAAGAAAAAATAGAAAGTGCAGAAAAGACAAAATAGAAAGAAAAATAGAAAAGAAAGAAAAAAGAATATAGTAAAGAAAAAGAAAATAAATATATAAAGAAATTACTTCCCCTTCATCACAAGTATAAACAATTTTAGTAATTTATCACCTTCTCTTGAAATACAATAAATAATCTCTTCTTCCCATATCTCATCTGTTATATATAAACAAATCCTTAAAGCCTTGTCATTCAGTCCTGGTCAGCAAAAGTCCATTAAGGCAGGGGTCCCCAACCCCTGGGCCACAGACCGGTCCCGGTCCGTGGCCTGTTAGGAACCGGGCCGCACAGCATGAGGTGAGCGGTGGGCAAGCGAGCGAAGCTTCATCTGTATTTACAGCCGCTCCCCATCGCTCGCATTACTGCCTGAGCTCCGCCTCCTGTCGGATCCTGTCAGATCAGCGGCGGCATTAGATTCTCATATGAGCACAAACCCTACTGTAAACTGCGCATGCACAGAGTCTACTTTGTAGAGATGGGCGGTGATAAATTTGACAAATAAATAAATAAATAAAATGTGAGGGATCTAGGTTGCACGCTCCTTATGAGAAGTCAGAATCTGACACTTATTTTAGTCCATGCGTGGCCTGCCCATTATTTTATTTACCACTTCTGATGGTTTCATCCTGAAACCATCTCCCCGCCCGGTCCGTGGAAAAATTGTCTTCCACAAAACCGGTCCCTGGTGCCAGAAAGGTTGGGGACCTTGATCAAATAAACCAACTTTATATTCCTTCCTTTTACTTTTAATAATCTTAATCTTTAATCTGTTCAAATACTGTCCTAGAAGTTGATTTCTTTTCATTTTTTCTTTGTCCCTTCTAGCAAAACCCTTCAAAACTTTAACAAGACTCTTTTGTAAATCAATGTAGAAAAGTTATCCAGGTCACTTTTTTGGTTTGTGATTTGTATATCCCTTTTAGTTTTTAAGACATCAGCTGGTTTCATTTGTATATTCAGTGTAGCATCTTTTTCCATATCATTCTTGTAGCCTGTCATTTTTAAATCCACTTTGAAATCAGTCTCAGTCTTGTTCAGTAAATCTTGATTCTCTTCCATAACATGTTTTAAACACAGTCTATCTATAATGGCAGACACTTTTAAAATTAACTTCTGGGTCCATTGTTCACAAATATTCTTCAAAATGTCCAATGTTAAACTATTTTGCTCCATCCTGTATTAGTAAATCAGATTTAAGTGTTCTTCTCCTTTAATTGTAATCCTTACTTCCTTCTGGTTCCCTCTAGTATCCAACCTTCAAAGTCCCATCCTATCTTTTTTTTAAGAATTCAAAACAACAGCATTTTCCCATGGGAAGGATTCTTCTTGTGGGGGAGATGGGCGGGATATAAATGTAATAATAATAATAATAATAATAATAATAATAATAATAATAATAATAATAATAATAAATTTCAAAATCTTATTTCAAATCCATCTGGACCCTTAGTCTGTTTGTAACTTTCCAAAATCAACTTTCTAATCCTCCTTTTGATGTTTATTCCAAAAAAAGATTTTTTTAAAGTCCTTAAACTTGTATTTAAAACTTCTTTCGCTAAGGATTGAAGGAAACTCATCCAGTGAGTGCTATAAAACTTGTCAATCTGAAGGTTCCTAATAGTTGAAAAGCAGTTAAGAAGTAATTTCCAAAAGTGATTAAGAAATTAGGTTCGGAGAACCTTATGTCTCTATAGGCCAGAGCTTTCCAAACTTTTCATGTTGGTGACACACTTTTTAGACATGCATCATTTCGCAACACACTCTTACAGCAGGGCATCATTTCGTGACACACTCTTACAGCAGGGCACAAGGCAGGCACTAGGACCTGCGCGGAATCAGTTCCTGCAGTCTACTCACGAGGAGCAGCTGTCTGGAGTACATGTGGGTGATCTCACAATCTCTCCTTTCTCCAGAGAGACTTCGCCAGCCAGAATTCACCTTCTGGCTACCAATCTCCGCCACAATGCCATCCCCAGTCCTTCAGGGACATCTAGTTTGCCATGAATCCTCACCAGAAGTCCCTGAGAGTCAAAATATTATTGAACTTAATAGGGCTTCTTATATCTCTGAGTCAACACATATAGGGATTGTTATGCAATAATTCAGATCTTCATGAAAGCTTCAAGCTGTATAAAGCTGAATGGATTCTTCTCCATCAAATCAGTTTTATTCATTTGCAGGTGCTTTTAAACGAGTCCTTTTCTCCTTTTTTCCTCTATGAGAATTCAGTTTTGGTAACAACCACCTAAGGTACTAAATTGATAGATCTTGGTTCAAAAACTGAATGAATGTACCTATTCATGATTGCAGCTAGGTTTTGAATAGAAAGACTCATCTAAGCATTAATAGATTATCAACTTTTGTCACTACATGCCTGCCAAATGTATTCAAATGTAAAATGTTATTCATAATCGTAAAAAGGAATGTGAAAGCTGAAAATAGTGATAGCCAGCCAGGTAAGAGAAGAAAGTTTAACTCTTAAATGCATACATTTAATTAAATACACATTTAATTATAGATTAATTAAATACACATCTAATTAATGTATAGAAAAATCTTGACCACCAGAAATAATTAATATCTTCCATAGATAATGCAGCAACAAGTAATCTCAGGATAATGCTTATCCAGTAAAAATGAAGAGTGATGGGGATAAGGCTTGGGTGGATGCCCAGACTAGATGAGTCCACCAGCATTATACATAAATACATCTAATGTATTAAACTGGATGCCAACAGCTTCAAAAGGTAATATATGTTGCAAGGCTTGGCTCCAGATTTGGAGAAGTCCTTGGCAAAAAGCCCTACTGCAGTCCCTTAGCACAGCGGTCCCCAACCTTTCTGGCACCAGGGACCGGTCGTGGAATAAAATTTTTCCACGTACCGGGGGTGGCGGGGTTTGCAGGCGGGAGCCAATCGCGTGCACCGGGGCGTGTGGTTTGCAGGCGGGAGCCAATTGTGCGCACTGGGGGGCAGGGTTTGCAGGTGGGAGCCAATCGCGCACACCGTGGGGGGGTAATTGTGTGCACCGGGGTGGGGTTTGCAGGAGGGAGCCCCGCGGCCCACAGGTTGGGGACCCCTGCCTTAGCAGGCTTACCCAGTGGGGATAGTATCAAGAATTTCTACAGTACAGTTTGCCCCCCACAACCTTCATCATACCACTATTAAAATTCCTCATCATGTAGAATCACTTACAAGTCTTAAAGAAAACTGAAATTGTACTGCCCAGGTCCTTTCTTTTAGGATATCGCTTTTCAGATTCCCACAACCCTCCATAACAACATGATGGCTGTGGTTAATAAACAATGCCAAGTTCCTTGTGAGGGACCCTACAGTTGATTCAAAACTTATCAAAGCAATCATTTAAAAAATCATTAAAATGAGATCATGAAGTTGCTTTAAAAGTATCCTTTTAATACCTTCTATCTTCTCTGTGAAACCATCAGTAAAAATGTAGGGTGAACTTGGGGAAAAAAGTTTTATTAGACATGATAAGCCCAACACAGTAAAAAATCTCATAGCCTCATAAAGACTAACACTTATATTATTCTATGATACAAGCATGCCTGCATGATGTGGAAGACCCCTTTGTAAACAGTCACTATCTTTAAGCAATTTTATTCTCTGCAGCACCTATATTTCATTTCCCTCTGACTTCTCTTTTACTATTCTCCCAACAATAGATATGTTCATGTGTGTGTGTGCCTCTGTGTGTATTCCTTCCTTAGGATAATACTCTATGCATCTGATTGTGCATAAGGTAAAGGTAAAGGTTCCCCCTGCACATTTGTGCAGTCGTGTCTGACTCTAGGGGCCGGTGCTCATCTCCGTTTGTTAGCCAAAGAGCCAGTGTTGTCCGAAGACGCTTCCGCGGTCATGTGGCCGCATGACACGCGTGGAACGCTGTTACCTTCCCACCGAAGTGGTACCTATTCATCTACTTGCATTTGCATGCTTTCGAATTGCTAGGTTGGCAAGAGCTGGGGCTAGTGCGGGAGCTCACTCCGCACGCAGGGCTAGGGATTCGAACCTCCGAACTTGCGATCTTCCGATCGACAAGCCTGGCGTCTTACCCGCTGAGCCACCACGTGCATACTGATTCATAAAAGCACATGCAATAATAAATCTATTAATCTTTAAAGAACAACAAGACTCATTTTGCTGCTTTGGATTAATGCAGATACTTCCTTGAAAAATGGTCCACTAATCATTGGGGAAGACTGGGCCTTTGGTTAAGGGAAAAAAACTCCTGCTTAATCATGGAAAGATATGCTTTTCTAAAAAAATACTAAAGGACCTTTCGTATAGGATAAGATAGGTGTTTCTGCTGCATGTGTAAAAATTTACATCATGAGAAAAATTATGAAATGTGAGATTATAATACATCTTAGTAAATATGCAGAAAGTACTGTATATATCCCACAGCTGTGATCTGCTACTGTTGTCCATCTAGGATCCAAAACATTGTTTTGTGTGTCCACGTTTTTCAGAAGCTGCTTATAGCTTCTGCCTGCTGGAAGTAGCAGCATCTAGCCAAACTTAGCTGAGCCCCAAAAGATAAGCACAGCTTGACCTGAATACTTGGATGGGAGATTACAAGGAAGTCTCAGAGCTGCAGGCTAGACTGGGAAGTCAGTATCCCCCAAAAAACATTGGCAAACCACTTTGGAATGAGTGCCAGGGTTGAATCCAAGAAGAAGCCGTGAGTTCAGCTTGACTTGAATTCAGCTTGTACCTGGACACATCTAAACTCATCTTTCTTTCCAATATTTCATACTACACATACAAGACCAGTTTCTGACAAATTAATGCCAGGCACACAGCAATCTTCATTACCCTGTTGCTGGATAGGAGTGCTGGACTACATCTGCGATCATCTTCAACCAACATTGTTCTGCAGGCTGCCGGTGGTAGAAGTTTTAGTCCAATACATCAGAGGATTCAAAATGTTGAAAGGCAGAAATACAACATTCTATAAAGCTTATTATTTCTGTCCATTAGGACTGATTAATTCATACAGAAGTGGATGCTTTTAAGTTTATATTTCGTATTTGCTATGGGATTGAAAAGGTGCATTACTACTCTTTTTCTTGGAAAAACTGTAAATGTGTGTTGACTGTATTTAGATATGGTTGGCAGAGCTCCTTTACTGCTGCATTTCTAATATTTTTTCTACTTTGTTTTGACCTGCTGTATATTCAATTAATCTGTTTATGTTGACTGATATATTGTATGTCCCCTATGACCAATTGCTTTGCATTAAAAGTGGGGGAGGAAATAGTGGATAAACAAGGACCAGTCAGTTCCTAATGGGAGAACCCTTCCAGGCTTTATGAAAAAAATAGATTAATTTCTGTCTCTATAACAACATTTTATATAACCCACTGCCAACTGAAAGCCTTTGAACAAAAGCCTGAAGCCAAGCTATAAGCAGTATTTCACAAAGGAAGGAGTTCAAACTAATTCAGTTATTGTACTACTGCTATAAAGAAATAAGGCTCATGTGGGGGAGGGGGAACCAATTATTTGAATAAGAGCTGCTACATAAGAAAAACTGGTAAGCAGTGCAACTCAGCATTTAAGACGTAGTCCATACAGTCTTGCTATAGCAATTACCATTTAAAGCCTCCTTTTCACAACGCTGCCTTCTTCTCATCCCCAGCCGGCGAGTGAGAAGACTTCAGTTGTTCATATCTTTGCCCGTTTTAATGTAATGACTTCCACTTTGTTCCATCACCATCCAAGGTCAGCCTTAAGGTCTGTAAAATCAGTTGCACTTCACCATCCATTACCATGGAGCTCAAA
Source organism: Charina bottae (assembly GCA_023362775.1). NCBI lineage: Eukaryota > Metazoa > Chordata > Lepidosauria > Squamata > Charinaidae > Charina > Charina bottae. The sequence goes on from JALMGJ010000007.1 coordinate 33,138,489, forward strand.
TCAGGTGATGAGTAGTGGGTTTCGAACTAATGAGGACACACCTCTTCCCCTCTGGCCCTTGGTCAACCTCTTCTCCTGCCATTCTGCTATTTTCATGCCAAAGAGCTGGACACTGTTTGGCATGTAGAATATCAAGAAAATTCTTTGGTGCATATTGTTGCCAAGAAAACTGCACAGACCTACACAGAGCTGTCACCAGGATTCGAATGCAATTTAAATATGACATGTTACTTTTTAAATGCATACCACAGATTGGAGTGGGAGCCACTACTGTATCAGTAGTCAACCGGATCAATAGCAGTAAAGCATACACTCCATTCCCACTTGGCTGCACTTTCATGCACAACTTGAAAGATGCTTTCAGAGCTCAACACCTTTGCCCTTTTTGCTTTTCAGTTACTTCCCATGTATTCCTCCTCAATATTTAAGTTAGCAAAGTCACAAATGGGCCTCAACAAAAATGCAACCAAGCTCCAACTGAAGAGGTGAAATCCCTGTTGATCAGGGGTTGCAAAGGGTTGCAAAGGGTTGCATTTAAATCTAGCATTTAGATTAGATTGCATTCAGATTTAGACTGAATAGCTTCCAGGGTGGATATATCCTTATATACATAGAGTTGAGAGTCATACAGCAGCAGACTTAAAATATTGGCTTTGGCTATACAGTATTAACTACTGCAAGCATGGAAATACCCTTATGGCGCACAAATCTAATTATTTCATTGGATGGTTCTAAGAGGCAAAGGAACAGAAGTGGATACCTAAGTACTGACAGTCCTTAACTTGTTCAATTAATATTGTCTCTGTTTGTGGGTGCCTCCAAGTGAGTCTTAACTCCTGGCAACTACCTGGACAAGTCCATGTAGTTTTCTTGGCAACATTTTTAAAAGTGGTTTGCTATTGCCTGCTTCCTAGGGCTGAGAGAGAGTGACTGGCCCAAGGTCACCCAGCTAGCTTCTATGCCTGAGGCAGAACTAGAACTTATGGTCTCCCTGCTCTTAGTTCAATACATTAACCACTAGACTAAACTGGATCTCATCATTAATTTAACTATCATTAATTTAAGTATGAGGATAGTTAAAATGGTTTTTTAGAAAAAAATAGCCCCTTTGTTTTAAAGTGATTGATTTCTCATTTTTCCCTAAGACAGAAATATGCCAGGACACAAAGGCATCTATGGCAGCCAGCTTCTAACTAAGAAAGGACAGCAGCTTTGTCCACATAAAATAAAATAGACATAGACAGGTTGGCTAAAATTTGAGAGTGAAATTCCGTTTTTGCAAGGGTAAATACTATGCCATTGATGTAAAAACTAAATAGTAAAAGGACCAGAATACAGCCATGTTTCTCCTTTTAGAGTAGGAATAGGGGCAATCAGTTCATCATTGCTCCTACATTAAATTTCTGTAAAGGTGTTCTGGGGTAACAACATTATCAGTTTGAGAAGGCAATAGTAGAGCGATGAAGCAGTAAATTAGCCCACTATCTCAGGAGATTGAATCGAAGCCACCTTCCAATCAATGACGGCAGCATCAATAGAGCCCCTAGGGAGACTGGAATATTTTTCTGCCAGGTGATCTAAGATAATACATTGATAGTTGAACATCCTGGTCTAAAACCTGCTTGTTTACAGCCACGTTCTTCTTCTGGATCAGCCAATCAACAAGTTCGTTGTATTTTTTTTTTATTACAGTGGTTCTGGCAAAGGTACAACTAAGCTTTAGACATCCCTGAACAGAATCTGTGATTTGTGGAAAGATGTTTAGGACTTTGTACTTCCTTTGCAGCACTTATGGATCATTTTAAGTAAAGAGCATTCAGGGTGTTTATGGCACACAGATTTTTTTGTCCACCTATGTCAGAGACAACTTGTGGGTGAGGGATCTGACAGAGCTTACTGGGACTAACTCCCTTAGATTAGGGATGAAATTACCTATTAGAGGAGTGTTTGTCAACCTTGGCAACTTTAAGACATGTGGACTTCAACTCCTAGAATTCCCCAGCCAGCATATGCTGTAAATCTTCTCTGCACACAAAAGCTATTGCATGAATAGCCATTGTCAAAGGAGGGAAAAGGTAGTACAGTATATGATTGCAACAGTTCACAGTTCTCCTTTGGATGAGGAAACTGAAGATTTATTTACAAATATACCAACATTTACTTACAAATGTACAGACTGAGCATAATCTATTCATGCCACTTGCACTACAACACCAGCCAGTCAGGAGAATTGCCAGCATTATAGGATTCAACTCATCTCTTTGCACATGTCCTTCAGTCTCCCTTCAAAACAATAAGGTTGAATTGTATTATTTGTTTGCACAGCACAGAAAGCCAAACTGATTCTTCCTCATCTGACAGAGGGAATAACAAAGCCCCTTCCACAAGGAGGGGTGTGGTAGCACCGCTCCCATCTCCCGTCCCCCCCCCCTCCCCAGTCTTCTAGAGTGCTCAGAAGGGCATTTTTTCCTACTCCCTATGCTTAGTCACCGTCTCCCCCACAAACATTCCTTACTTTGAAAGAAAATGTAGTGAGGAAATGAGACAAAAGTCTTGGGCAGCCGGAGAGTTTTTATTGTTGTATTGACTGATGAAAGCAGAGACTGGTTCATATTCTGGATTTCCACAGTACTGAATATGAGTCCTCTTCTTTCTTTGTGAATTTGACCAAAAATTCAAAACAGGCAGATGGGTTAACACTTTACTCTGATATTACTGAATCCACTAAGTAACCGTGCATGTTAATAATAGTGGAATCTACAGTGCTATAGCTAAAAAGGTGAAAACCTTCTGCAGAAGCGCCCATTGACCACACAGGTTCAGCAAGGTCTCTCTTCATTGTCTACAAAATGACAGGCCTAAAACATGAAGTCATTTGATTTGATTCATTAAGACATAAAAAATAGAAAATAAAAGAAATAGGCAATTATCGTTACATAGCATGGCAACCACAAAGCTGGAAGGCATTAACCATAAATTAGCCAATTAAGTATAACCTTTGCTTCATGAGTAGTTCAATACTGCAGTAATGTGCGAGGAGATATTGAAGACATGAGGCCATATACATGCTCTTTAAAAAATCCATTATCTGGGAATGAATTACTCATTCTGATTACAAATGCAAGGAAGACTTTTTTTTTAATTGTTTGTTTTAGTAGGGCCCACATGTAGGATTTCATGCTAACTCAATGAAAAGGGTCTCTTTTAAATAAGTAGTCTTTGGGTGTAATTATTCTGCTTCACTCAGAAAACAGTAGGAAAATGTTTTCTTGGATGCTATATTGATACATGAGTAGGTTTTTAAAAATGTGACAAAACCAGCAAAGCAGAAAACCAGGAGCAGGCCCCAAAACAAAGGGTACAAATAGTCAGCCCCTTTCTTTTGTTACAAAATTATCCAGCTTCATCATGAATAATCATAGCTTTTGCTGTCAACCAGCACATTTCAAATGATGTCATAGCTCCAGGTGTGAGTGTGTAGGGCAACCAGCAGGATTTTACCCTTTACCTTACAAAGCTTCTAAAAATGGAAGGAAAGGGGGTTGAGGGAAACAAACAGAATTGCCTGCAAACTTTGAAAGGGCAGGATTAACTTGTAATGCCGCAGAATCTCTGGTCACTTGGCTTTGCTTCCCCAGGACTAGGGCTACCATACCTGTGCTACAAAAATCTGGAAAAACACTTGGTGACAGCAAAGAATGAATACTAATAATTAACTAAGAACATCTGAATCAAGCTAAAGCCCATGTCAGAGTACTGTTTCTCACCAATCAGATGTCCCTGGCAGTCTTGAAAGCAAGAAAGCAACAGGAGACATAACTATCTCCTGTTGTTGTTGTTGTTGTTGTTTATTTGTTTATTTATTTATTTATTATTTGGATTTATCCCCGCCCATCTCTACCGTGGCAGACTCTGGGCAACCAGGGCCACAACTAGGGGGGGCAAGCGGGGCATGTGTCCCTGGTGCCGCGCTGGGGGGTGTGCCAAAATGACAAAATAACCCATGGGGGGG